>CM077158.1:50246942-50956766 GCA_039583875.1 Platanthera guangdongensis | reverse complement strand
CGAAATTTTTGTCGAAACAATATCTTGTCATTCATGTGAATATAGCAAGATTCAGCCAAACATCTCAAGAGATTTACTTAAGTCGACACGATAAGTTTCAGAATTTTGAATAAGTCCAGAAGGCTTCTTTCCTCGAGTTTATCTTATCAGAAATGAGTCAGTTCACAAAGATTGAAGAAATTAAGATCAGCCCTCACGATATAGGTAGAATGACGCATCTGACAGCTCAGCTCGCAGACTCAAGCTAACTCTCTCTAACTCATCCTTTCAACTCAGCTCGACGAATTGCGTTCTTCGTTCGACGATTCCAGACTAGGTCTTCTCCAGTTTTCCCGTCCCGTTTCTTGGCAATGATTCCGGAGTTATTAATGCCAGATCTTCTCAGAATGTTACCGTTAGAATGCGCATTGATCTTGGATTATTACATGCCGTTTTTCCATGGGACAGTTAGGGAAATCATTGATTGTCGCTTCTTTCCAAGGCCGACTGTAATTACTGCTCAACATTCAAAATTTCGAATGTTCCTCAGTCAGTAAAGAGAAAAAAAGAAAAAATAAAAGACTTAATCAGTGACACACTGCTAGCAATTGAGACAATTAGACAGACACACTCAGATTGCACAGAAGAACAGTCATTCAGAAAATCAAAGTTCTACTGCAATTAGCCCATGCTAGAGAACATCTTCAAGAAGAATAAGAAGAACATTCAAATACTATCAAGAGTCTTCTTCCTTCAACTCTACAGGACAACTTCAAAGAACAACAAAACTCTATCTATCAAAGAAGTTCCTGAACAATCTCTGGTCCTGACATTCCAGCTTTCAAGACCTATCACCCTGTAGCAGTGCTCCAGCTGTCCTGATACATTCAAGATCTCAGGGGAGCAAATCTATTGAAATCAATCCACAGTCTTCTCAGTTGCTATTGAGAAAGAGAAGACACCATCACCTCTTTTCCAACTCATGTACAAGTTTTTAATTCCCTTCAAAATTATTCCTGGTTACAAGTCTCCTTCCAAAAGACTTGAGGTTTGGTTTTTTAGCACCTGAACAAAAGCTCATTGGTGTCAGGCACCTGATCAAAAACCTGAGTGGATTCTTACCAGGGTGGTAGAAGAGTGGATGTACCCAGGTTGGGGAACCACTATAAAATTTCTTGTGTCATCTGGTTGCCCTTTTCTTTTGTTTTGGCTGTGTTGTTCTGTGATTAATAGGTTGATGTGCTTATTTTATTTTACTTACTGACTTGTTCACTTAGGAATACAACAAAAGTTGTAAAACGTTTTGTAGTGAGCACAATACTCTATTCACCCCCCCCCCCTCTAGAGTATTTCAGATCTAACCTGCACTTTCACATTGCACCATCCCTTATATTTATCTATAAAGTTTTAGGTTTTATCACATTATTTAAACCACCAAAACCAAAACCAAACCAAACTATTTGGTTCGGTTCGGTTTCAATGTTTGAGCAGTTCGGTTCGGTTCCAAGTTTTTGGAACCACATAGGGATGGTTCGGTTTGCGGTTTTGCTTACAAATCGAACCAAACTGAACAGTCACAGCCCTAATCGTAGCAGAGCTTCCCCGTTGTCTGATCATTCTGCCGCGATCACTGCCATCCATTTCGTAAATAATCATTCGCTAACCGCCATAATTAGTGGGGGTTATCATTAATTAAAATAACCTACATTTATAAATATTATGCATGTCATACACCCGGAACTATATTAAATGTGGTCTACAAACAGTAATTGTGGGTGGTTATGGTGTGTGCTCCTGGAACCTATAAAAAGGCCCCAAGACCCCCTTCATTTCTAACTTTTCCTTTGCTAGACTTCTTCTTTCTTAGGCCGAAACTCTGTCAAAATCCTCCTACGAGCCTCCACCACCATTCGGGATGCCCAAAAATCTGTCTAAGTCTACGATGCTCCTCAGAAGAAGACATACCGCGCAACATTCAGTAAAGCATCTTACGTGTGCAGTGCTACTCAAAGTCGCAGGTCTCACATCTCTGTGCGCTTCACCGCGAATTTTGTCAAGCAACATTATGAGATGCTCCATCAAAGCATAAAAAGTACTAGTTTCATGTGAGGCGGCCTGTCACCCACCAAGTACTCTCAATCTCCCATCTTACTATTGTAACTAGGAGCGGTCTGTCACCTTCAGCTCTCCGCACAATCTGTAAACAACCGTCGAGAGTGAAGTTTGACCGACACTGTATCGGTCACAGGTTTTTTACCCAATTAAGGGGTTTTTCACGTTAAAATTGTCTTGTGTGCTTCTGCTTATTCAGTGACTGTGTGCGTGCTCGATCGCTCAACGGGCTAAGGCGACCTAATTTAGTTCGGTCTGCTAGGAGGGATGAGTTGGCCGCAAAATATGTGTGTGTGTGTGTGTGCGTGCGTGCTGTGCGTGTGCGTGGGGGGGGTTGGGGGGTGTGGTTTTAAGAACAATTGATTATTATAATAACAAACCAAATCTTGAAAAAAAATCTAAAAACTTATATGAACAGAAAATGTCAAAAAAAAAATTCAGAATAGTATGTAGTTTAGAATCGAGCCTAGTTAAGGCATGTGGTCACTACCCTAAAAAAGTTACACCATCCTCCGGCTGGGCTTTCTACTGATGCTCGCTACTCCAAAGTACAAGACTCAACGAGATCCCGAACTCCGATATGCGTGAACATCGAAGAAGCACAAAGCACCTGGACTCCCACTTCATAAATCAAATGTCAAGAAAATGAAATCACAATAAAAATCAACGTAAGAGCGAAGGAGCGAAAGCACAGTAATTTTCCAGAATTATCAAAACGAAACAAAAAATTCTCCTAAATTAGAGCCTCATAAAACGATAAGAAAAATAAACCACGTAATAAATTCGAACGGTTATAATTAGTAAAATTTAATCGAGCAGGTGAACGTTGAAATTCTAACATATAAGAGTAATGGAGAAAAACGCGCAACTGAAAACAAAACGCTATAAAATCAGGCAGGGGTGTCGACGTAGTTGTGATAAGTTCTAATTGACGCAGCGTCGAGTCGATATCAATGCAAGGCGGAGGGGGCGAGTTCTTGTCGACGCAGGTAAAGTCGACAGAAGTAGAAATTGACGCGTGCATCGAGTTCAATTCGATGTAGCATGCCGATGTTGACACATGCGTCGATCACAATTTGATGCATGTTGACTTCGACGCAATATAAATGACGCATGCATCGAGTTCTTATAAACGCAAGTAAAAATTTAAGATTAAAAAAGTCAAGACTATTTTGTACAAAAATACAATTCAATTCAATTATTTCCCGAAAATCCAAATCCGAATCTGGTCTGGTGGGGTGCGTGCGCGCGTGGTTCATAATTTCTCCTCATGTTCTTTTGAACAAACAAGAAGAAGTGAATTACTTTATATACTTACACATGAGTGATGATAAGCATAATGGGACTAAAGGTCTCATCCATTCTTTTATGAAATGTTTTTCCTACAAACATTTGGATTCTCTTCATTTTGGTTTTGGAGCTTTTCCATCAAAAAAGGAGCATAAACACCACTTGTCTCCAATAAACATTTAAAATTAAATGTTTTAGGAATAAAATTTCTAACAATCCCCCACAAAAGCGAAAAACTAAAATACAAACTTCATAAATTATGATATTACTAATGATAAATAAAATAAAATACAAATTTGTTTTATCAAGTTGTATCTAATGAAATGAGTATAGGTGGAATGATTACTTTGTACCTATACTTTGTACTTACTTCCTTTACCAAAAATTATAATTTGTCAAAGAATTTAATTATAAACTTTTGACTGATAAATTAGATAAGCATACAAAAAATTAGTTGTTCTTGGGTTTTAGCTGTGAGCGCGTTAATGGTCATGTACATTCCTTGATTTTTTATGAGGGTTATTAGGATGCAGCCCAGATCCCAAATCTCGATCTAACAACTACCCATATATAGGTGTGTGACTCAAGAGATATTTCATACTATCTCGCAAATATATATGCATTTGACAACCTTTAAGAACTTAAAGTTCATCCAGAACTGTTACGTATAGCACAACAACATCGGAATTGGGAGAAGGTTTTCTCAACCTTTAAATTTGTGCACCCAACTATGCTACATCAATAGCTTCATTTTTATCACATTGAACTTAATTCATGGGATCTCCAATCACATGGGTTGGGTATCCACCGTTGACAGTACATCATGTGGGCTTAATCCTCATTCCCCTCAATGACAACAAAATCTTCCTTCGAGAGAATCTCTTGGTAAGATTATTAGTCAGATTCAATGCTGACTTTACATAGTATAGTGGTTTCACTTCTATTCTTATTTGCTTCACTGATATGTACATGATCCTCGTAAACTTATTTATATTAGAATTAGTACTAATAGAAGCAGTTAAATTTATAAAAAGATTTAATATCACTTTGCAAAGACATAGTAGGTGTATGCTTTTCAAATAAAGGAATTTCAGAAAGTCAATTCGTAGGACATTCAGCTTCGACACATGTAGGAATTATCTATACCCACCTTCTTATACCATGGCACGCCTTTAACAACATAGGTCATAGCATATTGTGATCTTGTGTTCCTTATTATTTCTGTAGTTCATAGGATAGGATGGGACCTAGCATATGATGTGCAAACATATTAACTCATGTATAATGTATTAATAGACAAAATGTTCATTAAACGGCATTTTTAGAGATAAATCAGATTACAGATGCTCTGACTTATGCATGGATCTCACATCCAACCATCAACTAAACTAAGAAATATCAGAAGCTATACTCTTTAATACCACCTAATAAATGATTAAAAAATAAGATCCATCATCATCATTAACCTTTTCACAACAATGTTGATCGACTTATTAGGAAAACCATGAAGAATGCTAAACATAAAGTTATTCGATTCACATCAAAAATTCTATCCAGAAAACCAAAAAAGAGAAGACAAACATTACGATCAACCTTCTCGACCTTCACAGGTGTTTACAGCAAACATTTTGGTCTTAGTGCCTCATTAGACAAACATCTCCTAGAAGTCTGGGGATGGGTCCCACCATAAGGGTGAAATGCCACAAATGATAATGCCTAAAATAAATATTTTCCACACTTTTTTGGCTTGAAAGCATAAAGATCAAGATACAGTATTACAAGAAAATAGAAACACCGTAATGCCACATGTGAAAATATTTTCCACATTTTTTTTGCTTTGTTCCAACAAGTATTATAGGAACACCATAATGTCTTAGTTCTAGAATCCAGTACAAATAGAATAAAAATTCACAAATGGCACATGTGTTAAAACAATAACAACGCACTCCATAAAATTCGAAAAGCACAATAAAAACTTTAAGTAAAAAATTTATCTTAGTTTATTTTAGACCTTTTTGGCAACATTCTCATAACTAGCCTTATTGATGATAGAGAAGGCCTGGATAAAAACATCATCCCCACGGTAGCTCAAAGGTCATAATCTATTATAGTCCTCCTGCACTATACCTAAAGTCAAATTGCATAATCATGTTACTTTATTCTCATACATCTGTAATAAAGAAGGCAAAAATATAGTACAACCATTTACCTGTAGTATCCCATATCCTAAATTAACAGTGTTTCCATCAACAACAACATTTGCACTAAATCTTTCAAACACTGTAGACACATAATCCTTTTCCAAAGGTATGGTTGGTAAAACATTTATGAACAAACTATCTATAAACTGAATGAAGCACAATTAAGTTATGATATGTAAAATATCAAAAGAAAATTGACTTCATGGATGACAAAAGTTGTTAATAAAATCTAACAACTAAAAATTTACATATACATATGCTTCCTAAGAAATGAAAGAGAGCCGAGTACAAAAGTAAGAAATCCATATCAATATTTTTTCTCATAAATAAGCAATTCATTATAGCAAATAAAATCTATGGTTCATTTCAGAGCACCATTTGAAGGTTAAGTAAAAGAGATAAATGTTTACAGGTACCTACTTTCAAAGAAAAGACTGAAAGCACTGTATCGAAGGAAGAGTACCCACAAATCCAAAGCCTAAGGTCAATTTTATTATACGCTCAAAGTAGAACTCTTTGGACACTCGGAATGTAGAAAAATATTTAAAAAATTGGCAAGCAAATTTTGAATATGTAGTTTCACGATGGATGTATTATTTTCCATACTAGATAATACAGAGATTTCCGACACAACACCAACGATAATAAAAAACACCTACAACATAGCTCACGTCATACCTACCTCAGTAGTCAAGGTCTTCATTGAATAGGCTCAAGGATGGATCTGGATGCTTCGAGTTCTAACAAGATACAGGTCCCTCTCCCTTGTTCAATGATGTTTCACGTGTTTTGTCACATGATAAGTGCTTACGTTAAGAATTTCATGACGGTATTGTGCACTTTATCCTAATTTGTTTTAAGTTTGATGTTTGAGCTGTGATACAACTATTACGATATAAAAATGGATGGGAATGGCAAATAAACCATAAAACTGCATTTCTACATTAAGGCTTGCACCAATTTAATTCACCACATCAATCCGACCAACAAAACTCCAAAAAGTCATAGACATGAAAGTCATATAAGTAGAACAAAATTCTATTAATGTTAACTCTGAACAACAATTACATTGCTCAAGTAACTGTGAGGTAGAAGGTGACATTAAAGTCATAGACGATCCTTTTGTTGAGCTAGAGCCAAAACAAATAAAGTAGATAAACATATACTTCTTGAAAATTTTAAACTAAAAGTTCACCAAAATCAATCTCAAAACATCATGGAAATAAATAGAAAAAAGTAGTTCTATAAGAAAATAAAAATATAGTCAATAAAAAAAAATATGGAGTTGTTATGATTTTTTCCAAATTAGTGGATCAACACTAAATATTTAATTTGGGTAGTGCATCATCCGTTGAAATTCTGGATCTTCCTAAGCACTATTTTCATCCCTAACCTAAAAAATTATACATTACAAATGTGTTAAAAATGGTAATAAAATACTACTTACTTGACCTGTGCTAGAAGGTAATGAAGGATCCACCAGGTTTTTAGAAGTTTGTGATGTTTATGTCAATGGGAAGCAAACATGCTCCAAATGAGCTCGCACCTCTTGTTGTAGGCATATCATCTTTTCTTCCATCTATGCCTCCATTTTTGCCTTCATTAAATTTGAATATCAAGCTGCGATTGTATTTCCTCTCAAAGTTGAGAACGGATGACTCAACTGATTCATGACTAGGTTGTAAATTAAGATATTTTTTCCTCATTAATCCTCACGTATGCAAACGTCCATGACCATCCTCTCCCATTAACTGAGTGAAGCAAGAATCTTTGTATTCTACGGTGGGCTCCTCCTCAAGTATCTTTTCAAGAAGAATGTTCATATCTTCTTGTGTTATGAAGATATAAAAAAAGGAAATGTTTCCAATATTTTAACTTTATTTTGAAATTAGTTATGGTAGAAAGAAATCAGAAAATGCAATGGCCTCTTGAGCTTTAGAATCGATTCTGCCCTTTTTATTTGTTCGTGTTCTTATAAAAACATTAATTCTATCAATATGATTGTTATCTTTTTTCCATCTAAAGCAACAACACAAATTAATTATTGGTCATCTCATATTATGCACTGTATAAAGATGGTCGTAGATTTTACCTCTGATCAAATAGAGCAAAATGAGTACCTCCCCATTTTATGGTGTCCTCCGAGATTTATATGATTGATTGAGTTTCTCTTTAATACAATTTTAACAGCTTCTTGTCCCCAATATTGGACAAGAGTTCTCCATTGATCAACAACAACATGATCCAGGACAATGGCAAGGCGCTCCTCATCATTCGTATATAATCATAATTATCATGTTTAACATGATAGTTCCATTCCCTCCATCACAATCCAACTGAATGCAAGCACCTACTTTGATATATGGAGGGACATCTGTATTCTCCTACAATTATTCAGTGAAATAAAATTGAGCTTATTTTAAGTGTGGTGTTTAATAATATATCAAAATAATCAAGTAACATACCTGCACCTCTCTTCATATTGCATCAAGTATGTTATTAGGAATATCTTTTCTATTGCAAATATATGAGTGGCAGTTCAAACCCATTTCTAGCTAATACCCCAAGTTGGCTAACAAATGGTTGCTCGCACTTGTAGGGTACCCAAATCTATCAAAATCAACATGAAATCACTCACTTGTCCCCCACGTTAGGATGTCGTGTGCATGGCCTCAAGCTCTATTTTTATTAATACTTTGATAAGAGTTTGAAAAATCTGCATTAAAATGTCAATAACTAATTTAAGTTATTATAGTACACAAAACAAAAAATATGATTCCAAATACCTGCATTGTCAAGTGAATGTGATGGGTGATGGGTTGGGAGATTGTGTAGGTTGTGTAGTAGCATGGGAAAAATGAATGTAGAGTGGTGATGAGTTGAGATATTGGTCAAGGATATATTAGGTTGTGAGATTGAATGTGCAGCGGCGGATTGAGAGAGTTACAACTTGTAATTCATAGTTTGTCCTCAAGTATTTTCCTCCCCATACTTATAAGAAGATTATAAAACGAACATTAATTCATCAAATTAAATTTAAAATGAACAAAAATAGTAATTGTCAAGCTAAAAGTATGATAACATATAATATTACTCTTCATTAGACATTTCATCATCAACATATAAAAGAATATTATCAACAACATCGCCATTAACTCCTTCCCTAACCAATTAGTATCATCATCATGTACACATATTGTTTCATCAAAATGTTGTTGATTTAGTGGTCAACTTTAGGCTAAACATCAAATGAATCTCGAGTTGTCAACTTCATAACAACTTTCCAATCTGGGTCTAGAGGATCTTTATGTAACAAAACCTGCTCTGCTTTAAAGTGGCTAATATAAAAGGCTCATCTATCATTTTTTTCTATACAACAAATGATTGAAGTTCACAAGAGTGAAACTAAATTTGTCTAGTTTTTTTCCAACTTGAGGGTCAACCCAATCACACTTAAATAGGATGAATTTAAAATCATTACTATAACAAATCTCAAAAATGTTTGTTAAGCTTCTATAGTAAGTGACACCACCTACATGTGGGTTCTTATCATTGGAGCTAGCATAACTTGTTATACTTACTTTGAGCACCACACCACTATTTTGGGTAATTATTTTATGATCTTTGTACTTCATGCGAAAATGAATCCATTAATAAAATATCCATCATGTCCCCATGCCCAATTATCGGGACCTTCACTAAGATTCTTAACTTCTTTGGATAGATTGATGTCAATAGATCTAACTTGTAGAGATAGTCAAACATAGTCAATCCATGGATGAAATTAAAGAAATGACACATTAAAAAATTGATCTTCATTAGTAGATTAAAGAACTTATATATTCTTTAAACCATAAATGAAATGATTCATTATGAGCTTTATCAATTTGTTGTTCAATCATACGAGGAAATGCCCTTTTGAGTTCTTCGATGTGTTTTCTATGTAATAATACATTTTGATATTGTAAAAAAGTAGCACCAAATTATATTAAGAGGAAAAATTGACAACTCATGTTAGAAAAGGTGTGATTGCATCTGTGTTGAAAAGAACATGACAATGCATTTGTACCTAAGAAACCTCATCAAGTTGTATCTTTTTCCCCTTTTTAAAAGGACGCCAATATCATGACCTCCATCATAATTTCTATTTTACCGATTATATTTTGTTTCAATGTCATCAAGATATCATTCGCAAAAGTTCATGCATTCCTTCATTAGATATCCTTTTGCAATAGAACCTTCTGGATGAGCATGATTACGAACATATCTCTTCAAGGTAAGTAGATACCTAATTTCATTATATATAATAAGTTATTACAAACAATATTATATATATATAAATTCAAATATATGAAATGTTCATTACCTTTCAATATGATACATCCAGCGAAATTGCACCGGACCACCAACGGAGGCCTCCTCAGCTAAATGTATTGTTAGATACTCCATAATATCAAAAAAAGGTGAAAATATCTTTTCAAAATGACAGTGTAATAACTATGCATTCTTGCATTATCTTCATGTCAACATGCTTAATTACCTTTGAGCACAATTTTCTATAGAAATTAAATAACTCGATAAAAACCTTCACAACATCTGGTGGCAATACTTTCTGTATGTCTATTGGAAGGAATTGCTACATAAGAATGTGCATATCATGACTCTTAAGATGCCAAATATTTCCATCTTTCAAATGTACACATCGAGAAATATTAGATGCATAACCATCTGACACTCTGATATTTTTTAACACTTATAGGAAAACATCTTGATGTACATTATTCATTGAAAAACAGGATGCAAATAACAATGCCTTACCAGATGCAAGTTGTTGTGGGTGTAATTTTGTTAAAATACCCATTTCTTTTAAATCTCATCTTGCTTTTAAGCCATCTTTTGTTTTTCCTACAACATCAAATATTATATAAAGCAAATTTTCACCCATATTTTTCTCTTGGTGCATTACATCAATGAAATGACATGTTTGAAAATGCTCACAACATGACAATTCAAAGAAGATACTTTTTTTCCAACCATGTTTTTGACCAACAGTACTAACCCTACGATTATCTTCTCTCGTCCTCTTTTTAAGATCATTCTTTTTGCATTTAGAAAGTACACCATTCAGTTATGTTGTGATATTACTTCCCTTTAACATAGGAGGTTTAGCTTGAAATTCACGACATCCATTAAAAATTGCCTTCTCTCTTCAAAACCTGTGCCCACTAGGTAACCAACGATGATGCCCTGAGTAGCAATATTTTCTACAATTTTTAGCCATAGTGATTTAGTTTGCAAATTACAATTTGTGCAAGCATACTGGCCTTTTGTACCCCATCCTGATAAGTTTGCATATGCAGGGTAGTCATTAAATGTCCAAAATAATGTGGCATATAGAGTGAACATTTGATTTTTTTTTGATGCATCATATGTAGCCACACCATCATTTCGTAATTCTTTTAACTCGTCAATCAATGGTTGAAGATAAACATCAATTTTATTACCAGGTCCCTTCGGTTCATCAACTAGTACAGTAAGAAAGAGAAAATATTGTGTCATGCACATCCATGATGGTAAATTATAGGGAATTAAAACAACCGATCATGTGTTATGAGCAATGGACATGGTTCTATATGGATTAACCCAATCAGATGCCAAACCAAGTCTAATATTGTAACACTCTGCTGCAAATTGAGGAAAATCTTTATCAAACCTCTTCAAAGTTGGAGAGCTTGCTAGGCGCCTCATAATATCATCATTAGTACGTTCCTCTGCATGCCATCACATACAACTTGCAGTTTTTGATAACATGAAGAGCCTCTTCAATCTCGATTTCAAAGGAAAACATCATACTTGTTTTGCTGGAAATTTTGTAGTTGTATTTGTAATTTGTATGCTACTTCCATTTTCATTGAGTTGTTTGTATCATGACTCGCCGTATATCTCACAACTTTCAATTGTAATATCATTACCTTTAAAAATCATGCAATTGTCGGGGCATGCATCCCAAGTATCGTAAGAAAATCCCAAATCTTTAGTAATCTTTTGAGATTCATAATAAGACTTAGGAATTTTTTATGTTCTGAAAAGCATTAATAAGAAACTCCAATAGCCACGTCAATGAGGTATCTATCCATCCATGCATGACTTTACCTTGTAGTAACCTAACTATGAAAGTCAATGATGTATATTTGGCACAATTAGGATATAGTAGACACTCTGCATCTTCAACAAGTTTTATAAATTTGGTATCTTCTTCGCTAGCACCATCTATTCATGGATTGCTTAATGATGGTGGATCCTCATACAAACTAGCACCAAGAGGTGGATTTCCAAATGCTTCATGTATCATCCCATCATATCATCTTTAAAATAAAAACACTGCTCATCCATACTGCAAGATATAGAACAATATGATTCCCCATGAAGGGTGTATATCTTGTACTTAGATAAAAATCCATTTATAATTATATATTCGCTAGTAACGACCCTCTCCATCAGAAAAGTATTACAATATTTTTTGCAAGGGTAGTAAATTTGAGTCTCAAAATTATTTGTTTTATTTTGATATGCGTAATCCAAAAACTTGTCAACACCTTGGACGTATTCAGATGAAGCTCTATTTTGCAAATCAATCCAACTTTTATCCATATTTAATGCCAGGGAAATCTACATAAATTAAAAAGAATTTTAGGGTTATACAAATAGACGAAGGACAACGAAACTGTATTATGCTGAGTTTAAAACTAATATTTGACAGAGTAATAACAATGAAAATGATTATGATGAATGTTATGAACCATCATTTAAAACAAAAAAAACTTTATCAAGAAACATATTTTGCAAATCAGAAAAAAGAAAAATAAAAAACTAATCTTCTTTGTAACAAGATCCTCCTCTATATCATGGAAATTCAAATCCTAATCATAATGCTTCTCTATAAAAGCACCATGTTATCAATAAGACCTAGTCAGAAACATTAGCCAAAAAACTAAATTCTATGATTCTACCTATCGGTATGCTAACCAGATCAAATCTTTGAGAGTACGGTCAAAGTAAAAGACAAATGACGAATCAAATCATGTTGTGTTAATAAGTACACCTTGTCGCAAATCACTAGCTCCATGCACCACTCGTGCTTTTGTAAAAGGCTATGGCGTATATAATAGCTAAAAATACCTTATAATCATTTAAACATGTTTGTGCAATGTCAATACCCTAGGTTGCTTTCACATGAAAGCCACCAAAAAAATTTAGCAAGCAACATAGCTAGAGAAATATAAGAGACCCCAAACTTTTTTAACTGGTCTTGCTATCATTATAACTATCACAAATCTCAGACTCTAATAATTAATCTTGAGCATAGTAGTGAATCTCAGGTATCGGTGTTAGCAGTTGTCCCTACTCTTCATCCTTCCCATAAGCTATTCCTATTTCCTGACCCAACCTCCAACATCTAACAATCCGCTTTGTTGTTAATTATCCAAACTCAGTAAAGACTACAAAGCAGCTTTCCTTCATTTTTTTGTTTTTTGGAACTAAAGAAAATCAAGAAAGATTTGTATAGGAAAAATATCAATTTAAAGATTATAACAATAATATACTGAATGCTTGCAAAATATATGTGCAATTAAGACTCTACAGTTATGAACCATCATTTATGAACTTCCGATCACACCAAAGGAACTCCATTCACTTTTTTGGTGGTGTTCATAACCATTGTTATGTTAATTACATATTCTAACAAATTATAAGAGAATTTCCAAGCGAAAGAAAACATGAGTGTTCGACCAGATAAGAAGAAACCGGAAATTGGAATAACAAAAACTTTATTATCCAAAAAAGGTGAGTATTATAAAGGTATAGCCTCCCTTTTATAGAATGGAGGAGATGAGAGAGATTACAAATAAGCAATGTGGGACTAAATAATTACAAGTATATGCGGCTTTAGAAATAAACAGACTGAACAAGTCGCGCGGTTAGACGAGTAGGCTAACCGCTCGACAACCACCAAAAGGAGAGAACAAGCTACCACAGAGAACAAGCCACTAGAGGAGACTGCTAGACCGCTGGTCTCCAAGTCGCCTGAGACAGACCGCCAGACCGCCAGACCGCCAGACCGCACGGATATAAAAAAGCAACAGACCGCCCGACCTTCGTACTACAACAGATGCCAAACTGCAACAGCCCGATAGACAAGCCATTGAGATAAACTGCCAGACCGCCTGGCCTCCGAACAGCAACAGACCATCCGGCCTCCATACTACAACACTCCCCCTCAAGCTGGAGCATAGATATCGATTATCTGCCAACTTGGAAAAAGGAAGCGGACACCGGCTTGGTGAAGATATCTGCCAACTCGTTGTCAGAAGTGACGAACGAAGTACAAATCTGTTTCTTCAAGATCTCTTCCAGAATAAAATGACAGTTGAATTCTATGTGTTTTGTTCTTTCATGGAAGACCGGATTTCTGGAGATGTATATCGCGGCCTTGTTGTCGTAGAACATGGGAAGAGGATAGTTGTAAACCTCTCCTAAGTCAAGCATGAGAGCTTGTAACCATTTCAACTCACATGTGGTTGATGTCATATTATGATATTCCGCTTCAGCACTAGACCTGGAGACCATGGACTATTTCTTTCTCTTCCAGCTCACAATATTTCCTCCAACAAATGTGCAGAAGCCCGACGTTGACTTGCGGTCTCCTTTGTCATCAGCATAGCTCGAATCTGAGTACGCTTCAACCCTCAAGTGACCATTCTTCTGAAAAAGAATTCCTTTCTCTGATGTTGTTTTAACATACTACAATATCCTCGGGGCAGACTGTAGATGACACTCCCTAGGAGCTTGCATAAATTGGCTCACCTTGCCTACAGCATTGGAGATGTCGGGTCTAGTTACCATGAGATTAATGAGTTTGACAACCAGATTCCAGTACCTCATAATATCAGATAGAAGAGTCGAGTTATCTATCCAAGTTTTTTCTTCCCCAATAGGCATAGGACATCGTCCATGTTTCTCACTAGTCAATCCTGTCTCTTTTAGTAGATCAAGAGCATACTTCCATTGGAAAAGAACCATGAAGTTGGGCTTCATAGAGATTTCAATCCCCAAAAAGTATTTTGGGAGCCCATATCCTTTGTGATCAAGTGTTGATGGAGGTGTTTCTTTGTCAAAGCTACCCCAGCCTGGTCATATCTAGTAAAAAGAATGTTATCCACATATAAAACCAGAACCACCAGACTCGAGGAGGTTTTGCGAATGAATAACGAGTTATCAGCTGAACTTCTTGCAAAACCAATGGCCGCAATAATGCCACTAAACTTCTCAAACCAAACCCGAGGGCTTTGTTTTAGGCCACAAATGGCCTTCTACAGCCGACATACTCGTGTCTCCCCCTGAGCAACATACCCCGGAGGTTGCTCCATGTAAATATATTCCTGAAGATCACCATAGAGAAAGGCATTCTTAATATCCAGCTGTGAAATGAGCCAATCCTTGTTGACAGCCACAGAGAGAAGGACTCAAATGGTGTTGAGACTAGCAACGAGAGAGAAGGTGTCAAAGTAATCAACACCATAAGTCTGAGTGAAGCCTTTGGTGACCAAGCGGGCCTTGTATCGATCCATGCTGTCGTTTGGACGGAAATTTACAACAAATACCCAGCAGCAGCCAACAACATCAGTGCCCAAAGGAGGAGGAACAAGGGTCCAAGTACCCCTTGCAGTGAGGGTAGCAATTTTCTCATCCATGGCGGCCTTCCAATGTGGAATGGCAAGAGCTTCCTGGTAGGTGTGGGGAGTGGCAGTGGCGGAGATAGTCAAGGAAAATGCTCTACGAGAAGGAGTTAGACGATCATAGGAAACAACAACATCCAGTGGGTGCTGGGTACACATTCGCACCTCTTTACGAAGAGTAATGGGAAGATCCAGGTCAGCGTGTTCCGCAGGAACTGGAGCATCCGTGGCAGAGAGAGCTGGCCCAGGAGTAGAGAGAGATGGCCGCGGAGAGGAGGGAGAGAGTAGTGGACGAGAGGGATAGAAAGAAGGAGGAGACAGTGGAGATGACGGTGGAGAAAGCTCGACAGGAGTAGACGTGGTGGTGGGGATGGTAGGAGGAGCCAAAATGTTATTGATCTTGAAAAAAATGATTCAAATTAGAGATCATCCAGAACAAAAAAATTATGGTTTTGCATAAAAAAAGACCGATCATCATTCATCGTGACCAAAAAAATATGTTCATTGTAGCATGTAATCATGGAGAATAATATCTCATCACATGCAAATGAAACTCTGGAAAGCAGAGGAAAGTGCCAAAATCAGAAACAAATGAACATTGCAAGCATGGGCGGATAAAGTGGTGAATCGGGAGCTTGATAGAAAAAGGTAAAAATGCATTATTGTTAGATATTATAATGAATCAAATGGTTTCAAATCAGAACCACCAACAAATGTTTCGCCACACTACCAAAGTAAACCTCAGGAGAAATATTGGCGAAGAGGGAGAGAGAGAAAGAGAAATATACCTAACATAGGACGTGATTGGGAGTGAAGCCATAAGATTTCAACATGTTGTGTGCATCTCAGCTATGTCCAAGGACATTTGCGAAGAATGAGCAGTAACACTCTTACGCGGCTCTTGTGTCTGAAGAGAAGACTGTGTCCTCGTATAGAGAGGCGTGATATAGTTGTGGATCCTGGTATAGAGAGGTGCATGATAGTTGTGGCTCTTGGTATAGAGAGACGCGGGATAGATCGAGGAGTTAGGGTTTTGGGAACGGAGAGTGGAAATGGATAATAAAGAGCATTCGTGCCTTTTCACGAAAAATAAAAGAGAGCTGGATAGAATTTTGTTAGCAAGAAATGAAAATGATCTTGGTTAAAGAAATATTTCCAAAACAATTAAAATTATATTGCAAATAATTTGGTTTTTGACACAATTATGGGTTTTCATGGCCAATACATCAATATTAGCCACGTTTTTACAACCCTGGCTAAATAATAACTTTTAGCAATAGTTTTATAGCAGTGGAAAATATCAATGCATTAGTCACGGTTTTTAGACCCAGGAAAAAAAAAGTGTAGCGAAAACTCATATTTCTGGTAGTTATATTATATAATTATAAGGCGACTAGAATACAGAGAGAAGTGATCTTAGCTATGTGCACGTATGTGTCTAAATAATTTATTCCTTGTATTGTGCATAACTTTTAGCAATAAGGCGAGCCTTATATTTATCTATGGAGCAGCTCAGATTTAATTTTTTTTCTAAAGATCCATTTACAACATATGGCTTTGGCACTGGTAGGAATATCGGTTAAAATCTAAGTTTAATTTTCTATAATGAAATTTATTTCTATATTTATAGCTTCTTTCCAAAATAAATAATCAGATGAGGTCATAGCTTCTTTATAAGAAGAAGGTTCCCCTTCAACTAGATAAGTGAAGTAGTACTCTCCAAAATTCTTTTCAGTTTTGACCTTTTTGCTTCTTCTAAGTTCATCATTTTCTAATGGGTCAAGAAAAAATGAAAAAGCTTGGGATGAGCTAGTAGAAAGTTGAGATGAGTTATTTAATTTAAATGAGAATTTATCTTCAAAATAAACTGAGTTTCTATAATAGTATTATTAGAGATTTCACTGATGAGCAAATTAGTTATATGAAATCTATTAGCACTACTATCATATGCATGTCCTATAAAAATGGAGTCTAATGTTTAGTTCCTATTTTCTTTCCATTTGGTTCAGGAATTGCTACCTTAGCTAAACACACTCACACTTAAAAAAATTGGAGGTTATGCTTTCTTAATTTTAATAGTTCAAAAGGTATTTTATCATTATGTTTTAATGGAATCCTATTAATAATTAAACGTTCACCAAGGTCTGATTTTTACGTTCACCTACACCATTCGATTGAGGTGAATATGGAGCAGCCACTTGATGAATTATCACAAGTTTTTGGCAAAATTGGGTTAGTTCATTCGAAGTGTATTCTCTACCTCGGTATTATCAAATAATTTTAACGGATGACCCTAATTGATTTTATACTTCGCCTTTAAGAATCTTAAAATATGAAAACACATCATCTTTAGTTTTTAATAAGTATATGTAGCAATACTTTGTGAAATCATCAATAAAAGTTATAAAGCATTTATTTGCACCTCTAACAAGTTGATGGTTTGAGTCACATACATTCAAGTGAATTAAATCTGAAGGTTTTGACGATCTTTCTACGGATTTAAAAGGTTTCCTAGAAAATTTAGATTGCACACAAAATTCACATTTACCACTTGGTGCAATATTTATTTTAGGAATTATATTTAAGGACGTCATTCATTTCATACTATTAGAATTCACATGTCCTAATCAAGCAAGCAAAAAATTATAACTAGGAATTAAAGAAGAAGTAATTTGATTTACTTCTAAATCAGCAACATTCAATTTACCATCACAAACAAAACATTTACCAATAAATACATCATTTAATGTTATTACAATTTTATTTAACATTGATTCAATCTTATAACCCTTCTTCACTAGCAAGGATCTACTCACTAGGTTTTTCCTAACTCTCAACACATAAAGCATGTCATGTATAACTAGTGTCTTCCTGAATGTCAACCTAAGATCTACTCGCCCACATCAAACAATTTGTGTTGATAAAACATCTCCAAAGATCATGCTTCCTCCACTAATGTCCTGAAAGTTGTCAAAACAAAAAACGATCAAAACTAGTATGAACATTTGCTCTAGAATCAAGCCACCAATCTGAAGAACAAGTGAGAAGAATATCAGGAATATATTCTAACTTGAAGATTGGTTGATTCGATTCTTGGACCATGTTGGCATGAGGCTTGACACCATGGGATTTGCCAATCATGGGTTTTGTTTTCTTGTAGAAGTAATTTGTAGACAAATGATTTGTGTCACCGCAGATGAAGCACCATTTTCTTTTACCTAGGTTTTGTCTTGAATAACTAGGCTTGGTATGATTGAGTTTTTGATGGCGAGTGCCTGGACGAAAGTGTTTCTTAAAGTTCTTGCCCTTAAACTTGAAGTAGTGATGAGAAGAATGGTTACCACAAGATTCAGTCAAATTTACTTTTGGAGCATGGTCTAGGGGTGTTTTAGAATTTTTATTCTTATGTTCCTCCTCTATGTGGATAACATTTTGGATTTGAACATAAGTGAGGTTGCATTAGTCATGTCTTAGTGTAGAGCTAAATCCAGAACAAGAATTAGGAAGAGCATCAATTAGACATGCTACTAGATAGTTTTCGAATAGGATTGAGCCATCGACTTAGATCTTGGAAACATCTTATCCAGTTGATGGAGTTGAGGATTGATGGGCTTGTAGGCAACAATCTAGAATTTGTGGAGGTTGGAAATATTATAGTATTCTATACCCACATTATCAAGGTTATAGAGTGCTTTAAGTGCATACTTCAAATCCTTAGTCATAATGATATTGAAGGAAAATATCGTAAAGGCTGTCAGATAAGGCACTAAGAATTTGGGTTTTGCAATGATATTTTATATCTACCGGATCTCTATAAGGTAAACTTCTAATATATGTTCTAGTGGTATTTGCGCTAGAAGATGACGATGATGGAAAGGAGGAGGCGACTCCAGTCGCAGCACTGGGGTTTTAATTTTCAACAATGTAGGTATCAAAAATAGCAGATAAAATACTTAAAATGTTAAGACAATTTTTTACTTGAGCTTGTCAATGAAGAAAACCATTTCCATTAAATTTTTCGGGTTTGATCCCAACAGAATCCTCAGAACTAGATGGCATAATAGATTTCTGAAATTTAAAATACAAATAATAAATTACTATAAATATAAACATGAAGGCAGATATAATCATTTTGATTATTTTGATTTTATTTATCTAATTATTCTTGTACTTCTCAAGGAATACCCAATGACGGGTTCTCACTGGTACTAGGCGGTTTGTGGGATGATAGCCCAACACGGTCCTTTTGCAAGAGATTATGTGATGTGGATCTACAACTTCTTTAGATTGTTAGAATATTTTGTCGGGTTTTCTATACATGAGGAGATCATCACATCACATGTGCGTAGTGGAATAAATAAATTAGAACAACCCAAAAAAGTAAAGGATCTTGTGATCTCCATGAATCAAGAAATAAAAGTATACAACAAGACATCATACCTGAGAGTGATTGAGTATTTACTCTACCAAGATTCTCAATGATTCAGTCCATAAACAGCCAGCTGAGTCTATATAGAAATAGATTTGTAACTCTACAGGTATCCATACGAGCAGTGGAGAACCCCAGTATCTTGTCCCATAAGAACTGGTTTGGTGAAGGACTACTCTTTGTGTCTCCATGAATTGCTAGATTCATTTTTAGGAGAGACAGCAATAATAAGAAGTCATGACGAGATCTAGGGCAAGTGATGGCTTTAGAAGTATGCACTTTAGTTACGCACACACAGGAAAACCCTTTTCAAAGTATATTTATATCCAAGGATAATAAACAGACAAGAACCCTCTAAGAAGTCCGCCAAAACTCAACATGTGTTAACTTACACTCGACGTGCGTCGAAAAAACTCGACGTAATGTCGAGATGCACTCGATGACATTCGACACAACTGCATCGACACACAGTCGATGCACCTGTGTTAAGTAGAACTCTTCATTGTGTTGAATTCTACTCGACGTATCGTCAATAAAGAACTTGCTTTGACATTGAGCTTTGTTGCGTCGACATCTAATCTACGTATGTTGATACGCACTCGATGCACGTCAAAATGCATTTGATGCAACTCGTCGATATACTCTATGTCATAGGAGTTGTTCTCTAGTCATATCACATATGAGCGAGGTCAACATAATCCATCCTCCAACTGCTCCAAACACTCTTATGTGTGACTCTATAGGCTCAAATCGTGTCGGCAGTGATACTAACTGCTTGAATACTTCTAAATCATCATAGAAACACCAACAGTCTCTCACTTGATCTTGAACGTATCAACAAAAGTCTCACAAACAACGAGCGACATTTAGTAATACATCAATGCTATCCAAGCAATAAGATTTCATAACTCAACAAGCCTTTTGTAAACAATATATCAATGTTGGCTTGTCTCTTTCTCCCTTACATCCTGATTGGACTAGAGGCATGGACCGTATCACCCTCATTATTATCCAAATATAATTTCTTGATCTAGAATAGACTTCTAGAAATTTGTGAGTCCAATATCATATATTGACTCAACCAAGCATGGTCATGCATTTCTCAGTCCTATTGCATCACGGGGCTCATGGATGTAACTCATGTCATATAATAGGACAAATCTCATTTATGTCCACACACAAACACCCAAATGACTCGTAATATTCCCAATAACCAATATTGTCATCAACCTTCTTCAAGGAAGACTTTTGATGGCATCAAAGTATGCTCTTTCTCACTTGATGAATACTGTGACTTCAGGTCAAAGAACGACAAACACCATTGCCACTTGAGGCCTACTTATGACGCATTCATATAATAATTAACAAAGTAGTCTCATTATGGTTCTGTCCAGTACAACTTGTTTCCCAATAAGTACCCATGTGTTGACTTGATATCACAATATCATGACTTGTAAGAACCGGTCATCAGTCAACACACATACTAGTCTTGATGTATCATCATCGCTCTTATCTTTTAAGATGATACAACAAATAGTGACCATTTAAGAATGAGGCTTCTAATAAACATAGGACCTCATATTCAAGTCACGCAGTTGAATTCCTATGGAAGCAAACATTTTAAGTGCATTTATCATGTTAATTAATTTATCATATAGAATCAAATTGACATAATAAAAGAACTTATCATAAACATAAAATGAAATACATAGTACTTTATTCATCATAGGAATAAAGAACAACCGATAAATATATAATCCATAAGACTCACACTAGAGTTGATCATTTAGGTATCTAATACACATTGATCTAGTATGATAATCATGGTTTTTTGTGCAAGAGGCTTTGTTAGCGAATTCACAATATTTTATTCATTCGGTACTCTTCATATGTTCACACCTCCTTGATCGACAATCTCTCGAATAAGATGGAACCACCGAAGAATGTGATTGGACCACTGATGAGATCTAAGTTCCTTAGCTTGTGCAATGGAACTATTGTTATCATAGTAGAGAACTACGGGATCAACAATGCTAGAAACTACATCAAGTTCCTCGATGAATTTCCTAATCCACACAATCTCCTTTGTTATATTTACAACAGCCATATACTCGGCCTCAGTTATAGAATCAGAAACTGCCTCCTGCTTAGAACTCTTCTAACTTTCTAACTTTCAACTCCATATCTGTTTGGAAGCTAACATTCATGTAACCCTTTACAATGAGCTATTCTGCTCCACCAACCACCAAGAATACATCATTAGTCCTTCTCAAGTACTTTAGGATATTCTTGACTACTGTCTAGCAGCTATCACTGGGATCAGAATGATACCTGCTAGTCATGCTCAAGGAATAGGAGACATTGGTTCGAGTACATAATATTACATATATGATTGATCCAATTGTCGAAGCATATGGAATAAACTTCATGTGGTCCATATCTTCCAAAGATTTAGGACATTGACCTTTAGAGAGACTCATACCATGAGATATGGGCAAGAAACCCTTCTTAGACTCAAGCATTATGAACTATTTCAATACTTTCTCAATGTATATACTTTGGGTCAAACCCAACAACTTTTTTGATCTATCTTTAAAGATATTAATACCAAGTATATAAGTTACTTATCCCAAGTCTTTCATAGAAAAGCAGTCTCCTATATTGTTCTTAATAGCTTGTAGGGTCGGAATATCGTTCATGGTCAGTAGTATGTCATCTACATACAATATTAGAAAAACAACAATGCTCCCACTAATTCTCTTATAAATACAAGGCTCGTCTTCGTTCTTCATGAAACCAAACTCTTTAATTTTTTTATCAAAATGTAGACTCCAACTTTAAGAAGCTTGTTTCAATCTATAAATGTATATCTACAGCTTGCATATTTTAGTGACTTCATTTAGAGATACAAAACCCTCATGTTGTGTCATGTACAGTTCTTCAAGGAAGTTTCCATTAAGGAAATCTATCTTGACATTCATTTGTCAGATCTCGTAGTCATAATACACAATAATAGCAAGTAGAACTCTGATGGACTTTACTATAGTAATAGGGGAAAAGCTGTCGTCAGAATCAACATCTTGAATTTGCTTGAAACTTTTAGCCACTAAGAGCTCTTTAAATGTTCGTATATTCTCATCTATGTCGGACTTCTTTTTGAATACCCACTTGCACCATATGGGTCGTACCCCTTCAGGTGGTTCCACTAAGGTCCAAACTTGGTTTGCATACATGGAGTCCATTTCAGATTTCATAGCCTCAAGCAACTTCTCGGAGTTCGGTCCACACATAGACTCATGGCAGGTTGCAGGCTCATCATCATGATCCATGAGTAACACATTACCTATTTGATACATGATAAATCCATATCTCTTAAGCTCAAATCTTGGTTTATCAGATCTACGTAGAACTTGTGTTTCCTAAGCAGGCTCTCTAGCTATAACAACTTGTAGTCTTTGCTCAGATTCTAATTTAGGTTCATTCACAGCTTGTGGTTCTTGAACTTCTTCAAGCTCTACATTGGTCATCTTTCTTGATAAGAACTCTTTCTTCAAGCAGACACCAGTTCTTGCAGCAAACACTTTGCCCTCAAACAGTAGGTGAAAGTAGTACCCTTCAGTTTCTTTTGGATATCCCACATGATAACATTTATCTGATTTGGGTCACGACTTATCAGGCATTTGACATCGCACATATGCCTCACATCCACAAATCTTCATGAAAGACATACTAGGATGATTCCCAATCCATATTTCATATGACGTCTTTTGAACCAATTTCATTGGAGCACGATTTAAAGTAAAAAATAACAGTCTCTAAAGCAAAACCCCAAAAGAAACATGTAAATTTGCATGACTCATCATCAATCGTACCATGTCAAACAATGTATAATTCCTCCTCTCATACACATCATTATGTTGTGGTGTTCCATGTAGAATGAGTTGTGATATAATATCGCACTATTTTAGATGATCACGAAACTCATGACTTAGATATTTGCCGCCTTGATCGGATTAGGGTGTTTTTATCCTCTTTACCAGTTGGTTCTCTACTTTATTCTTAAACTTTTTGAACTTTTCAAAAGTTTTATATTTGTTCTTCATAAGAAACACATATCTGTATCTACTAAAATCGTTAGTAAATATAACAAAGTAGTATAACACACCTCTAGCCATATAACTCATGGGTCTGCATACATCACTATATAGAATACCCAAAAGATCATGAACCCTCTTAGTATGACCTATAAAAGGGGCTTTAGTCATCTTTCCCAATAAACAAGACTCGCATCTTTCAAATGATTCATAATCAAATAAGTGTAATAATCCATCTTTATGGAGTTTAGATATATATATTTCTCCTTTATATGACCCAAATGACAATGTCAGAGGAACGTAGTATTAGAGTCATTCGTTCTTAAACATTTAGTATTCTTTACTTTATAGATCATATGGTCAATGTTCAAAACATATAAGTCATAAAATAATTGAGCTACATCATAACAAACATCATTCATAAATATAGAACAACAATTGTTCTTAATAATGAAATAAAATCATTTCATGTACAAACATGAAAGAAAAATAATGTTTCTAGTTATAACATGAACATAATAAAAATTATCAAGTTCTAATATAAGCTCAGTGGGACAAAAAATGGTAAACTCCTACGACAACAATTTTAGCTTCATTTCTAACGCACGGGTCTGCCTCTAATTTACCCAACAGTCTTTTCCTTCTCAGTTCCCGCATATTTGTAAAAATATGAGAACCACATTTGGTATCTAATACCCAAGATGAATGAGCAAAAATATTTATTTCTTTAACGAAGATACCTGAAGCGGAAGTCAAACTTGTTAGAGCATATGGTTTGCATCTCTTTAGTTTGACAATATCAAATTTCGTGTTGTATTTGATCATACGAGTGTTAAGTATAGTGTGCAGGTTTACAGGTATAAAAGAATGAGAAAAATCAAGTTCTAGCACCTACCGCTGAGCGCTAGCGCTACCTCCTGCGCTAGCTTTGGAATTTATTCAGAACAAGTGCTCTGTGGACTACCACATAGTGCTAGCCTTACCACGCAATGCTAGCTCTCTCAAAGATCGTCTAGTCATCATGCTACCGTGAGGTGCGGCTTTGTACTGCGTCATGATAGCACGAAAAAGCAGAAAAATATTTTATTCAGATATTTTTCCAAATTTTGTTGGACAACTGTCACATCTACGCGCATCGACCTACCATCGGGCGCTATCTCTACCGATGGTTGTAACTTGTTTTTTCAAGAAGTATAAAATCTTGCATCTATTTTCTTATAGATACAACCAAGGATAATATTTCATTTTAGGGTTCAGCCGTCATCTGGAGAAAGACGAACTCTCATCTCCATTGAAGGAACAATATTGTTTCCTCATCCCGGTCGTGATCGAAGAACTCCGTTGAACGAAATCTTCAACGACCATTTGTGGCGGTTCGAATGCAACAAGAAAGATATTCAAGAGCACCGATTGTGCACCGTTCCTTAGATAAATTCTACGTTTGTGGGAGAAATAATTTTTTAACTCATTGTATTTTACTTTAAACTCTTTATGTCTAGTTGTTTGTGTTAGGGAAATCGATCGGAGGGTCGTTGAAATCTGGGAAGGGTTTTGTGGGAAATCGACCAAATGGTCATCTAAATTTTGGAAGGGTTTCGTGAGAAATCGATCGGAGGGTCATCGAAATTTGGGAAGTAATTCGTGAGAAATCATCCCGGTGAGGGCAGTCAAGATCGGAGGATCTAGTGGGGCTCTGATATACTTTCGGGGAGGAATGTGAGTAGCCGGCTCGAATAACTTTCTGGGGGAAGGGAGAGAGCCAACTAGTTTGGGTATAGGGTCGGTATAAAAACAAAAGGGGGAATTTATATTTCACCGTCTCTGATCTCCAATGTCATGGAGTTCTAGTTGTTCTGAATTATAAACCTCTTTCATTATTCGTTAATAAAATTATTATTCATTTGTTATTCTATCAATATCATGGCCTTGTGCTAGTAGATCCCTGAAAGTCATGTGTGTGTATCTAGGGAGAAGTTTCACGAAGAAAATGAGTTATGCGACCTATAGTCGCGCGTTAGCAAGCTAGCACCCTGTGGTAGCATCAGGAACTAGTTTTCCTTGGTGAAACTCATTTTAATTTTGAATTATTTTGTGAAAACCTTATTCACCCCCATCCCCTTTAAGGTTAGCCACCTGATCCTACAAATGGTATCAGAGGCAGGTTATTCCAAACCAGTTTTACCACCGGGAATAATGGTCAGCCCTGATCTCGAATCTACTAGTGGGGATGGAAATTTTTACACCGAAGATTCATTAGCACCACCTCTATTTACAGGTGTGAATTATGAAGGGTGGAAAATACTGATGAAAGAATTTCTTATATTATTTTATATAGAAGCTTGGAACATGATTTTTGTCAAGTCCCCAAATAATTTAGATGCACACGAATGTCATTTAAATACCAAAGCTATGAACGGTCTATTTTGCGGGCTTAGTCAAGAAATTTTCAAACTCATCTACACGCTTCCTACTGCTTATGAGATATGAAAATTTCTTGAGTCTACTTATGGTTACTTTTCTACAGATGATGAATTTGAGCAATTCTTTCTGGATCCAAGTGAAGAGTCAAATGAAGACTCACTCTTCGAGGAATACATGGCAACCACATCACGAGGAAGGGAAGAAGAAAACATATCATTGGAAGAGTAGAGCCAAGAGGAAGATGACAAAGGAACATTGTGCTCAAATAACACCTCGTCCAAGAGCATTGTAAGAAAATCAAATTCTCATCATACTTGTAATTATATTTCTACATTGTATATGCTAAATATTGCTAAATATAAAACCAAGAAATTAAAAAACAATTGACCCAAAATTAAGTTTAGAAAATAACATTTTGAAAGCAAATGCCAATGTAGAATCTGCTAGTGATGTGCCTAGTTATCTCACATGCTCTTTAGATAAACATTCCATGCCTTGTACTAATTGCACTGAACTACAAGAAAAATACAAGGATCTTGAAAAAGAGCTTCTTTTAGCAAAAGAACAAAATGAGAGATTATGTTTAGAAAACTCATCATTGAAAAGTGATTGTGTAAGGTGCAAGAGTTATAAAATTCATATTGATAAGATGGATGAAAGTTTTGAAATCTATAGGAGCAAGTATGAAGCTCATATTGAATCAGTTGTTTCTCTTCTCAAAGATAGCACAACTGCATATAACAAAGCTAGACATAATCTAAAAATTAAGAATAAATATTTGGAAAATAAAACCAACTTGCTTAAGAAGATAATAAAGAAAAATTCTCACAACCTAAACTTAGAATATCAAATAAATGTTGAAAGCATGTTGAACATGAGCTCACACACATCGGTTAAACAAATCAAAGGGAGTAGAAAACCTCATGCTAAAACAAGTGAAATTCTGAAACATAAAAATCACTTTCACTTGCAAAAACAAATTACTCCCTATCTAAAATCAAATGAACGTAAATTTCCTTTAAAGAATCACTACACTATGAGTCCTTATGTTAAGCAACATAATACTAACTTGGAGAACAATCTCAATATATCTGAATCTCCAACACATTATTATTCAAATAAATATCATGATATAAAGACTCTTAAAAACATAATGGAAATTTGCAATATAAAATCAACATTAAACGAAAGTTTGAATGGAGGCCCGTAGTTAAAAATGATGCATATATTCCGCTAGAAAAGGCACATTCATCATTATCTCCCAATGGTGTATCACGCTATGTTTGGGTACCCAAAGGACCCGCAACACCTGTCTCCTTTTGGATACCTAAATATGTTATCCATTAATATCCACAAATTGTGTGAAGTAAGATCAAAATGAACTACACTATATCTCACTTCACGGTATGTCTATTAGTTTTATTTGTGTTTTCTTTGTTATGTTCCTTTCTTGTTTTTTTTCTTTTTATATGTTTGAATCAACACAATATGTATATCCAACCACAAAAATCAGAAAAAACATTAAAAATCAGGATGAGCAGGGTAGTGTTGCGCAACTAATCATAATTGGCAAAAGTTAAAAAAAAATATGATAAATATCACCAGTAGTATCACTACCAATGAGAGTTTGCCAAAAATAGAATAGTATTCAACCTATCTTTGTATAATATGAATAATAATAATAATAAAGGGGGGTGCCTTTAAGCACTAAAATACTAAGTGATAAATCATAGACGTTATTCTTCTGAAGAAGTCTGTGAAATATTAAGCTTATGTGTCATATTCTTCACCCCTTTCACCTCTTTAGCAGTTTGCCTGATCTCCCTTCCTTGCTCCTCCACCATCTCGTAGATGTCCCAACTAGTCTCCCGAAGGGATCCGCCATGGCATAGAGGAGGTTGTGAAGCAGCGGGCCGTGCTCATGATGAAGTCGGAATTTCCCCTACTTTACAGATCTGAGGGAAGCTATCTATTGGGTATTAAGACCAATCAAAGGTCAGATATTTCCCCATCAAGATACTCTGAATCACTCTCCCAACGGTAGAGTGTTCAGTCGATGGCGCTCGGCAGATTTCAGCTGAAACATATAGCGCTTAATTTATTGATAGAAGTAAGTCTGATACACTAAATGGCTTACCCGCTAAGATATAGTACGTCACTATAGAGAGTTGGGTCATTATCTTCTTTGTATCCCCAGACTTGAACATCAATGAGTGACACAAAATATCTTGGATTATGCAGGCATTCGGAGTGAGGGTATCCGCCGATGTGATGAGATCTCAAAAACCTTCTACACCATGGAGAACTTCAATAATTTATCTCCAGTCCCTAGTAGATTTGAAGGACTCGACAATATCAAGTTGCTCCACACCAAGGAACAACACAAAATTCCTCGCCAGATCTTCATGTAGTATTATGACAATCTAGGTGCCTATATAGGATTGCACCCCTCCATCCAGTTGTGTGAGAGCTGGATCCCAGAGTTTGTTGTAGAACTCCCAAATGAGCACTGAGAAAAATGGGTCACCCATTGAAATCATAGAGAGTACTCCTGCATGGTCTGAATAGCTATAGATGTGAGCGTATCAGTCATCGATGTCGACGACCATTGCCACACGCACAGTGGCCTAGTCCACCGCAGGGAAGGTCGATGCGGGCATTATGGATCGCTTGGAGAAACTTCTTCGACGTGGTTCGTAGCTGGATGAAGCCATAGCTTTAAAACACAAAAATTCCATTTTTTAAAAATTCATAGAAAATTATTTCTGGTGGGTACCGCCGCGTGGTAATCTGCTACCACCATGCGGTATCATGACAGACTAGACATCATCCCCCTCCACCGGATCTCCCCTAAAATCCCATTTCTCGCGGATTTTTTGCATAAAACCTAGAGAGTATGGTGATCTAGGCACTTATAACTTAGATCCAAGAAATCAAACTTGACCCATGAAGAAAAACCTCAAATCAAACTCAAAGCACCTTGAAACCCCCATGGATCTTGCCCAAAAAGACGAAATTTTCATGAACCTAACTCTAAACTCAACATAACTTAAAATATGGAAGAAAAGGAGGGAAATTTACCTGGATATGGGGTTGCGTGGGCGAAAGAGCTAAACTCGGAAGAGAGATAATGTAAAAAAGAAATATGAGGGGTTAAAATTAGCACCAGATCTAATAATTTGAGCTACCGTGCTGCGGTAACTCTACCATCGGCGGTAGCGGATTTCTTTCTAAATATCCACTGTCATTGCTGGTAACTCTTATTTCTCATTTGATGTGAACGATAACTTAAGACCACATCTGATGTGTCTCATAATAGCGGGGGCGTAGGTGTGTGTGCATTAGATTCGCTAACATATAAACCATGTCTTGTCCTTAACCGGGGAAGGTTCAAATAGGTCCATGTTAGGTACTGGGGGGAAGAGTGTTAGGTTGAGCGGGTTCTTCTGTATGCACATGGGATTAGCACCCCACCCTATGGCATTTGTGCAGCTCCTCATGAACATTTGTCACTTAGTACAGGGCTAGGGTGTCGACATATTGCTTGGATAGTTTTTGTCTTGAGCATTCTCATGATTCTGATATACATAGAACAAACATTATTTCATTTCTCATGTTCGTTAAAATCATGCACAATATTCTATCATATTATCATGTATATACATAACATATGGTTCTCATTTCTTTAGTTTGATAATATCAAATCACGTGTTGTATTTGATCATACGAGTGTTGGGTATAATGTGCATGTTTGCAGGTATAAAAGGACAAGAAAATCAAGTTATGGCACCTACCGTCGAGCGCTAGTACTACTGCCAACACTAGCTTCGGAATTAATTCAGGACAAGTGCTCGGTGGACTACCGCGTGGTGCTAGCCTTATCGCACGGCTCTAGCTCTCTCAATGTGTGTCGAGTCATCATTCTACTGTGAGGCAAGAGCTCTGTACCACACCGCGATAGCATGAAAAAGTGGAAAAATATTTTATTCGGATATTTTCTGAATATGTCGGACAGCTGTCACATCCACGCACATCGACCAATCGCTGAGCGCCATCTCTACCACCGGTGGTAGCTTATTTTTTCAATACATATAAAACCGCGCGTCTCTTTTCCTGGAGACACAACCAAGGATAATATTTCATTCTAGGGTTTGGCCGCCATCTGGAGAACTACGAACTCTCATCTCCATGGAAAGAAAAACATTGTTTCCACCTCCCGCTCGTGATCGAAGAACTCTGGCGAACGAAATCTTTAACGACCATTCGTGGCGGATTGACTACAACAAGAATTATATTCAATAGTACCGATCGCGCATCGTACCTTGGAGAAATTCTACGTTTGATAGAGAAATAATTTCTTAATTCTTTGTATTTTACTCTACACTTTTTATTGTCTAGTTGTTTGTGTGAGGGAAATCGACCGGAGGGTCGTCAAAATTTGGGAGGGGTTTCGTAATAAATCGACCGGAGGGTCGTCGAAATCCAGGAAGGGTTTTGTGAGAAATCGACCGGAGGGTCGTCAGAATCTGGGAAGGATTTTATGAGAAATCATCCCGGTGAGGGACGTCTAGATCGGGGAATCTAGTGGGGCTCTGAGATACTTCTAGGGAAGAAGGCTAAGAGTCGGCTCGAAGACCTTTCTAGGGGAAAGGGAGAGAGCCAACCTTTCCGGGTATAGAGTCGATATAGAAACAAAAAGGGAAGTTATATTTCACCGCCTCCAATCTCCGGCGTCATGGAGATCTAGTTGTTCTGAATTGTAAACCTCTTTCGTTATTCGATAATAAAATTATTGTTCGTTTGTTATTCTCTTAATATCATGGTTGTGTATTAGTATATCCCTGAAGGTCGTATGTGTGTCTCTCGGGCAAAGTTTCACGAAGAAAACGAGTTATGTGGCCTACCGCCATGGGCTAGCAAATTAGCACTCCACGGTAGCATCCAGAACAAGTTTTTCTTGGTGAAACTGGTTTTATTTTTGAATTAATTTCTGAAAACTTTATTCACCTCCCCTCTAAGTTTGGCCACCTGATCCAACAATACTTTCCTTCTTCTTCTGCAGATCTATAATGTAAAGAGGATAATTCCTCCTCCAGTATTAGTCTTGCCAAATTGGTGGCACTTTCCTTCCTTAGCCACACCTTTCTTCTTTAGTGCTGAAGAATTGGGATCAAGATATGACTTAGGTCACACATTAGTCTTCTTCAATCCATTGTCCTTGGCATTGCCTTTTCACACCATCAGTATGGGGCTAGCAGGCTTGGCCTTCTTCATATTGATTTAGACAGTTCTCAACATTCCTAGGAGCTTAGACAATATCTTGATTCTCTCTATCCTGATGTAGTTGAAGACAAACTGCTCAGAACTATCTGGCAACAATTGTAGGATCATATCAGTAGCCAACTCTTGGCCCAAAGGAAACCTTAGTCTTTCAAGTTTATATATATACCCAATCATCTTGAGTACGTTAGTGCCAACTAGGTCTTGAGCTCCCATATTGCACTAAAATAATGCCCTAGATATGTCAAACCTCTCCTGCTGAGCTTGCCCTTGAAACATTTTCTTAAGGTGTTCGATTATCTCATAAGCACACACGTTCTCACATTGCTTCGAAACCTTAGAGTTCATGGTAGAAAGCATGAGGCATTCAACATCTAAGTAGTTATCGTCATACTTCTTATAAGCATCTTTATCTGCACGAGGTGCGGTAGTGGTTAGCTACACAGTGCGTTCTTCTTTCAAGACAGAGCTTACAATCTTACTTGAGAATAATTCTCAGATTCCTGTACCAGTCTAGGAAATTTATCTCGCTCAACTTGTCCTTCTCAAGGATTTCTCTTAAGGACGGGTTGGAGTGCGATCCACTTATCATGAAAATTATACAAGGAATTTATGCAAAGTAAAATTTAGTACTATATTTCAAAATTCATTTTATATTTTAATATGTACTTTAATTAAAAGAACTCTCACTATTTTAATCAAACTGATAACCCTCAATATCGACTTGGAGAGTTTATGCTAGCTACTCTCTAGTAGACAAGATTTGTATTTTGCCAACACCATAAGTCAGCTTTGGCTGATCACCCATAGAGTGGTTATTTAGGTAGACAACATTTCCCAATTGCTTCATCATGCAACTCTTGTATGAATAACTCTTTATCTGCATTCATCATATTTTGCATGCCAACCTTATATCTCTAGGCACTCAACCTTTGAGGTCACCATGTTAAGTTATATCCGATATCGATAGTGGGATATCACAATTATCTGCTCGCACCCTTACCAACATAGATTAATGCACCTTACTTTGGCAAGTCACACTTCATCAATCGAGGTAGGAAGAGTGTAATCCATCGCAAGACATCCAAATACTTAATATTAGGTTAAGGGATTTTATGATAATCGATTAATACTTAATCATGATTAATATTTAATCAATGTGTGTTTGGTCCATTGCCCACAATGACCTAGATTTGAGGAAGTCAATCTTGTCAATGATATGCATATATAAATAGATGACAGTGATGGGACCGATAACCTATGTAGCTAAGTCAGGAAAACTCTTACCTAAGATTTGGTTTGAGAAAATTAACTAAGTCCAAATTCGTTGAACTAAGTTCAGAGTTTGTCGAGCTGAGCAAATCGAACTAAGCTCAGAGGTTGAGAAATTTGGTCGTCTAAATTCATCGAACTGAGCTCGGAGTTCGTCGAGCTGAGCTCACTATTTGTCGAACTCAGTTCTGCATTCGTCGAACTCAATTAAGAGTTGAGTAAGGCTGGATGAGACAGTCAATGCCTATGGTTTAATAGGCATAAATGTGGCTAATTCCACAGGCATTGAGTGAAGGTCAGTCACTCTACGTCATAGCCTCTTAAGTATTGAGTACCCTAGTCATTCAAAGGCAGTACTTTTATAGAATACAAAAATTTGGCTAAGGCAGAAAGCATTGAGTGAGGCGTGGTCACTCGAAGCTCTCAACACCATGACGCAGAATTTGTTAAAGCAAAAGGCGTTGAGTGAGGCAAGCTCACTCAACGCTGTCAACACTTATGATGCTAAAGAAGTAGAAATGGCTAAGGTAGAAAGCATTGAGTGAGGCATGATCACTCAATGCTCTCAAAGCCATACATACAGAAAAGGCTACAAAAATTGTTAAGGCAAAAAGCATTGAGTGCGCATTACTCACTCAACGTTGTCAACGCCTAGTGAAGATAGAATTTTGTCTAAGGAGTTTGGCGTTGAGTGATGCTCACTCACTCAACGCCAAGCAGCAGAATGCTGAGAAAGCAAGTTGGCATTGAGTGAAGCTGAATCACTCAACGCCTAGAAATAGATTTATAATCTAAGTAGTTTGGCATTGAGAGAAGGTAACTCTCCCAACGCAAAGAAACAGAAAATCTGTCTAAGTGATTTGGCGTTGTGCGAAGCTCATTCACTCAACTCCTATACTACTGATGCTTGAATTTTGACTAAGTTTTCAGGTGTTGATGACAGCAAGTCAAAAAATCAACCATATTCAAATTGTTAGCGGCAAAGCCACAGTACACGACAAAAGGCGCCGCAGGCCTACAGTACGACAGATAGGCGTTAAAGCAAGATGTAGTTGGATGATGCATGTGGGGCCCACTGATCTCTAAGAGCCTTTGATCAGCAGACTACAAAAGGAGGAGATGGGCCAAGACACAAGATAACCTTTATGGCATTATCTACTGGAAAAGTTAGCATCCGACTTCATCTTCTTCACCATTGTTGCATGCAAAAAGCTTGAAGCTCTCCTGCAAGAAAAAGTTCAGATAGCTGTAAAATCTCCATCAGCCATAGCAGATTCAGAAATTATTCTGAAGAAAGAAGAATCATCAGCCTTGGGTAGGTTCAGTTAACTGCTTGAAGACTCAAGATCAACAGATCTTTAGGCTTCTTCAACAAGTTTAGAAGTCATCTTCTGAGTACCTCCAGCAATATTTTTCTGTGCTATGAGGAGAGTTAGAGCAGAAGTTTGTCTACTATAGTTGTTGACATAGAGAAATTTCTGTGTCAAAATTAATTAAACTATTTCTTATTTTAGGATCCTTCTAGATCTGAGCTGTAGGGCCTTTTGGCCTGAGGTAGGTGACAAGTGTGTCATTGAGTTGTAGGTGCCTAGAAGGGCACTAAGGTAGGTACCTGGAAGGGTACTGAGATCTAGGAGTGTTGCTACACTCTGAGAGTAGGGTCTTCTATCTGAAGTTGTAGGACTGAAAATCCTTATCTGTAGGCCTTAGAGATAAGGCTAAGGTAGGTGGTTTGAGGATCACTGAGTTGTAGGAGCACTATAGGGCTCTGAGGTAAGAACGTTTGTTGTTCTGAGGTAGGGTTTTGAAGAAAACCTGAGTGTAAGGCCGAGGGCCTGAGGTGAAAGCTCTGAGGAGCATTTTGGAGGAGTTTGGGCCTTGACTAACAGGAAGTTAGCAAGGTGGGAGGAGAGTAGATGTACCCATAATTTTGGGGAACCACTATAAAATACTTGTGTGCTTTTTTATGTGTGTTTTCTATTTGCAGGTACATAAAAAGCTCTAAATCACATAGAAACGTAATAAGAAAACAAAAGACCTAGACAAACCTATTCATCCCCCCCCCCCCCCCCCCCCGAGTTCCTGGTGGGGTTCCAAGGGGTTGTACCATGGCGGGGTCTTCGGGGCAGAGCTCTGATACATTTGATGTTCCAGAACTAAATCTGGACATTTAGAACAATTCTAAATCTCCTGATTTACACACACCAGATATGAAACCTAGCTCTGATACCACTATTGGGATTTCTATACATGAGTGGAACAACACATCATATGTACGCAGTGGAATAAACAAACAATGACAACCCAAAAGAATAAAGGATCTTGCAATCTCCATGAATTGAGAAATAAAAGTATACAACAAGACATTGTACTTGAGAGGGATTCAGTCTTTACTCAACCAAGATGCTCAATGATCCAATCCAGAAACAGACAGCTAAGTCCACACAGAAATAGATCTATGACTCTACAGATATGCATACGAGCGGTGGAGAACCCCAATATCTTCTCCCACAAGAACTGAGTTGGTGAAGGACTTCTCTCCACGTCCCCAAGAATTGCTAGATTTGTTTTCAGGAGAGGTGACGACAAGAAGAAGTCACGGCGGGATCTAGGGCAAGTGACGGCTTCAAAAGCACGCACTTCAGTTACACACACACGAAAACATTTTTCCAAGTCTATTTATATCCGATGATAACAAACAGATAGAAGCCCTCTAAGAAGTCCGCCAAAACTCGACATGCGTCGACTTTCACTCGACGTATGTCGGTAAGAATTCAACGCAATGTCGAGATGCACTCAACGACATTCAACGCAACTGCGTGGACACCCAGTCGACTTTGCGTCAACTAGAACTCGAGGTTGCATCGAGTAGAACTCGAGGTTGCGTCGAGTAGAACTCGACGTTGTGTCGAATTTCGTCGATTTCTACTAGAGGTAGCGTCAATTTCTACTAGACATAGCGTCAATTTCTACTAGACGTAGCATCGATTTCTACTAGACATGGCGTCGATAAAGAACTTGCTTCAACATTGAGCTTGGCTACATCGATATCTAGTCAACGTACGTCGATACGCACTCGGCCTGCATCAAAATGCACTTGATGCAACCCGTTAGTATACTTTATGTAATAAGAGTTGTTCTCTAGTCACATCCCATATTAATGAGGCCAACACAATCCTTCCTCCAAATTCTCCAAGCACTCTTATGTGCAACCCTATAGACTCAAATTGCGGAGACAGTGAAACTAACTGCTTGACTACTTACAGATCATCATAGGAACACAAACATATTTTTATTTGTATTAAAAAACAATACATATATATATAAATTTTTGTTTTAAGAACAGTTGATGATTATAATAACAAACCAGATCTTGAAAAGCAAAATTCTAAAAACTTCTATAAACACAAGAGCTGAGAAATAAATTTCAAAATAGTATATAGTTTAAAACCGAGTCTGGTAAAACGTACGGTCATTGCCCTAAAGAAGTTGCACCACCCTCCAGCAAGGCTTTAAATCGAAGCTCACATCTTCAAGGTATAACACCCGGTTAGATCCCGAAACTCTGATGTGCGCGAACATCGAAGAAGTATAGAGCACCCGAACTCCCATTTGATAAAACATACGTCAAGAAAATGAAATCGTGATGAAGATCGGCGTAAGAGCGAACAAGCGAGACCACAGTAACTTTCTAGAATTAACAAAACGACACGGGAAATTCTTCTAAATAGGAGCCTCGTAAAAAAGCAAGAAAAAACCTGGTAATAAATTCGAACGATTATAATTAGTAAGATTTAATCGTGCAGATGAACGTTGAAATTCCAATGTATATGAGTAATGGCGAAAAACACGTAACTAAAAAAAGTGTGTTATGAAATATGGCAGGGGAGTCAACGCAAAGTCGACGGAAGTAGAAATCGACGTGTGTGTCGAGTTCAATTCGACGCAGTATGGCGATGTCAACGCATGCATCAATTTCAATTTGATGCATGTTGACCCCAGTGCACTCTACTTGACACGTGTAGAGTTCTTATCGATGCAAGTATGAAATTTAAGATTCAAAAAATGTCAAAACTATTTTTTACAAAATTTACAATTCAATTCAACTATTCCCAAAATCACAAATCCAAAATCCGAATTAGGTCCGATGCGGTGCGTGCGCCCGCACATGATTCATAGTTTTTCCTCATGTTCTTTTGAACAAATAAGAAGTTAATTACTTTTATATTTACCCACATGTGTGGTGATAATCATAGTGTGATTAAAGATTTCATCTTTTCTTATGAAAGATTTTCCCTCCAAATATTTGGATTTCCTTCATTCAATTTTGTAGTTTTTCAATAAAAAATGAGGAGCTCAAACACTGAGGAATAGATTGAAAGTGATTTGCTGCGTGCTTGCTCTTAACTGTCCAGTGAAAGAGAAGATGAACAGTTGATTTGAATTTAATTTTTCTGTTCATACCTTATTCCTGTCATTGTAAATGATTTTTATTGTGATTAAATTGTGCTCTAGTTTACTTTAGGAGGTGAATGTGGAAGATTGGAAGAAAAATAAGGTTGATGTGTGCTTTCCAATAAAATTAAGCGTGAATGTTGGTATAGTAGGCTGCGGCTTATGTGCTTCCAGTTAGGTGAAGAAAATTTATTGGTGATTGATGAAGAGTATTTGAAAACTCTATGAATTTTTTTCGTTTGAGAGGGGGCTTGCGGTAGTTTCCCTGTTAGGATTTAGTGTTGAAATTGTAGCGAGAAGGTTGTTGTTTTGATAGAGCCGTTATGTGAAGAACTGTTTTTTTAGTGATTTCTGAGAGGGTGAATGATGAAATTGGTGATTGATGGATGCTTGTTGTAGATTTTCTGGTTTAGGTGTGATTAATGACAGGTTCCACCATTTCCAGCCATGGATCTTGTAACTCTTCTCGGCGGCATCCTCTCCTTCACGGTAGTGGAAGATCTTCACCTCCAAGACTTGCTCCAGCAGTTCCTCTCCTCTTCAGAAGTTCTCTCAAGAAATAGGGCTAGAATGAAGAGTGAAAACAGCTAGGGTTTTCACAAGCCATATATATGAAAAGTGATACGGGTAGGGACACGCCCGTGTCCTTACCCGTGTCCTGCTCGTGCGAAGCATTACAGACGGTTTCTATGTAGGTTCAATACTTGACACGGGTAGGGACACGTCTGTGTCCCTACCTGTGTCCACATGACACGGCCGTGTACTATGTCTGTGTCCTCCTCTGGACACACCTCGTCGATCTTAACTCGACACACATGGGTAGGGACATGCCCGTGTCTCTACTCGTGTCCTTCTCGGGTACACTTCGTCGATCTCAACTCAACGCACATGGGTAGTGACACGCCCGTATCTCTACCTGTGTCATCTACACACGGGTAGTGACACGCCCGTGTCACTACCCGTGTCCTTCTCTGGACATACTCAAGTCGTCGACTCGAGAGGTGGATGGATAGACAAGGGTAGGGACACGCCTGTGTCTCTACCCGTGTCCTTCACGGGACATCGGTTGTGTATACATGGGTAGGGGCATGTCGTGCCCCTGCCGTGTCATAATGTACATGGGTAGTGACACGCCCGTGTCACTACCCGTGTCCACACGGGTAGGGACACGCCCGTGTCACTACCCGTGTCCACACGGGTAGGGACACACCCGTGTCCATACCCATGTCCTATTCTACACAGATTTTTCCTCCTATTCACAAGTGCAGCCCCGCTCCCAGCACTCCCCTGAACCCAAGTCAGCCCTCCCTACTCCAAAAAAACATGTTTTGAGTCCTGTAATAGATTTAGTGAAAGAGAACTTATGCTATTGAAATGTCCTGTTGCCGGATGAGATCTTCTGCACATGTTTCCTTTTGAGATAATAATCGTTTTGATTGCTCTAGTTAGTAGTCCTGTATGAGAGGGAGATATAGAGATGATAAACAGTTACTTGTAATTGGATTGCAGTTTTTTTATTATTTCCGTTTGATGATGGAGATGAACAGTAAAATCAATTTTACTGTGCTAATGTTGTGATTTCCCATTGGAGTGATAGCAGAGACTGTTAATTTCATTTTGGACTGTTGCAGTAGGAATTTGTTGTTTGGTGTGTGGTTGTTCAAATTAGTGGAGTGTAGATAATTTTGTGGAACCACTCCTGTGAGGAAGAGTGAAATTAGTTTCGTGGAACCACTTCCGTGAAAGCGAGTGAGTTTAGATTGTTAAGTTGTGGCGTCCTTTATTTGTTGAGTGATTCCGTGCAACCACCTCGTGTGAGGGAGCGATTTAATTCTGCGGTGCCCTTATGCAATAGCGACCGACTTTGGAGCGGGAAATCGAAGGTGACGAGTAGTTTCTCGCGTGATCGTCATCGACTTCGAATACGGAAAAACGTCTCTTTTCGTGGATAATTGTTTCTATCTTTCCCTTTATCTGTGCCTCTATATTTTCTCGTAGAATAACAGACTCATTGCTGGGTTTTCGCCCGAGTTTTGTCAGCGAACGCTATGTTGAAAACTCAAAACGAAAACGTATTTGAAGTTCATGATTTCCGTTTTACTACAACAAGGGAGAACAAAACGAAAGTTGCGAACCTTCTTTCCCCGGGTTTTAAATTGAACCATTTTCAAGTGTTTTAATTTTTGAAATGAAAATAGTAATCTTGTGCTTTTAAAAAATCTAAATTGCATACTTTCTTAAGTGTTGTGCCCGCTCTAAATATTTTGTGAAAAAAAAATCAATTTAATCATCGCATGCATTTAGGGTTTCCTAGAAAAGCCGATAGACGTGCAAAGCCTACGCGTCGTCCTGCATCACTCGGGAAACCTACAATCATGTTATGTTTGATGTAAGAATAATAAATTATTGTATTGTGCATTAGTACCACATCGGTTGTAGCATACTATATTATTTGGATACTTTCAAACAATGTGTTTTTGCTCTTTCAAATATTAAGTGATTCTATTCATTTAACATGGAATAGGAGTGTCAGCCTGGGTAATCCCTTTGTGGTTTTTGCTTCGTCGCTTCATTCTCTATTGCTCCAAACAGCCCATCGTATCTTTTTTTGGATTATCAAAACTAAGCGAAGAAATGATTACACTTTTTCCCAGCTTTTTTGATACAAAGACAATGATTGAATAAAGAGAACTCTTGAACAAGATTCCCCAAGTTTAGGATATGTGACAATGATAAGGGTGAAGAATGAATTTCCTAGAATTTTAAGAATGACATAGGAAATTTCTGTGAGTTTTGCACATAGCCCTCATATATGTGATAGCCATGCTTTGCTCTGACACAAAGTAGGAGTTTGTGGAGGACATAGAGGATGTGGTACCAAGGCGATTTTCTCACTGATTGAGTTGTTGTGGAGGTTGAGCCGAATATTAGTAGAAACGAATATTTACAAACATTTCTCCTGAAAGTTAGCATAATTACAGATTGCACTCCTCTTATTATTAAAATTACAAAAACCTCTCATGAATGTTACAAAATATGATATTTATCTCCACTGAAGTTCACATTTCATAACACCCATGCACAAAATACCCCCCTTGAAAATGTACTCCGAGGGGGGTATTTTTGTGCATGGATGTTATGTGAATTTTAGGGAAGGTAAATGTTATGTTTTGTAACATTTATGAGAGTTTTTTGCAATTTCAATAATAAAAAGGTGCAATCTATAATTTTTCAAACTTAGAGGGAGGTCCGGGTAAATGCCCCTAGGTAGAAATTACAGCATGGACATTTGGGTGGTCATGATAAGTCCCAAAATTATCATCGTGAAGAGGAAAGTCATGTGAGAAAATGTTGGAAGCTCAATGAGCCGGCTCTAAATAGAAGGGCATCTTCAGCTCTTATTGATGATATTCCTTCTATGAGTTTTCTTGAGGAAATGGGAAAATTAAACTCTCAAAGGAGAATATGATGGGTATATTCAGTTTAAGAATAATTCTCAACCAACTTATCCATCTACATCCACAACTGCTTTTGTTCATACTTAGGCTTCGTTTGGGAGGACTTATTTTTACCGGTCAAGCGGTTACGACCGCATGAATCGGACCGTAATTAAGGTCCTGTTCATGTGGGCGTATCCGCTTGACCGAAAAAAATAAGTCTCCCCAAACGGAGCCTTAATGTATTCCAATTGCCTGCTTATCTACTTATATTCAAAGACCTTAGGTTATCGACCCAGGACCATCTCATCACTTGAGTACTAGAGATGCATGTGTTTTACCCCCATTCACATCCCCTCTAGTATTATTTTTGTATTATATATGTTCACAATTTTCGTTGAGCTTTCTTTTTGTTGGTCTACTAACAAAATAACTTCATTGTACCATCATTTTTTCTTATGTTTTTTTCAAGATTGTAAGACAAGGGCAGTTGGGTCGAGTCTATGGGTCAGTTGGATTATACTCTGTAGCGCTTCACTGCTTCTACCAAATAAATTCCTCCGAGTTTGTTTAAGTTGCACTACAAGATTGCATATTTGCCCTTGTCTAAAACAAAGCAAATGTATTTAGGCTCCGTTTGTTTCGACACTTTCTCCATTGCCAGTGGGGGAAAACGCCGACGCTCAAAAAACCTGTTTGGTAAAATTTCTTTCTCCGTTCCCAACGCTCCAAAAAATCATTTTTGGCTTTCAACACCAAAGCCACACCCTCCATTCCCACCGCTCCATTCTTATCACTCATTCCCAACGCTCAAACACCACCACCGAAACAATCGAAGCCTTTAGAGTCTCAAAAGATTTATCCTTTGAAGAGCGAGACTTATGAGTTGGGGAAATATAGACAACAATCATATCTACCATCTGAACATATTCAGATTAATGACTGTTTTGATTTAGTTTATAATGACGCGCAAGAGATGTTCTATCAGATTACTTGCAGAATCTTTATCATAGATTTGACAATCTGCGACAAAACGAGTTATAAGTGGACAAATATATGAATGTTTTGAGTTCTCATAGGACCGTGGTATCCATGGAGATTTGTGTAAAAATTCATTATTATTATGTTCCTTAAATGTCAATTTTTTTAATTGCAGGGGTTTGGAATTCACATCTTTTGAGAAGCAAGCTTTGTTCGTGGCCACATCATTGGGTAGATCAGCTAAGCTTTTATCGAGTTATGTTTGGTGGAGGTTTTGTTTCTCTGGTGCAGATGAATAGTTGTTGAATATTTATGTCAAAATTGGAGTCTTTATTAAGCCTTTTCAAATTACAATCATTTTATTAGAGTTTGCATAATTACAAGCAATATCTTTTACTACTATGTGGAAAATTTTTCCTTTGATGCAACATTTAAAAATATCAATTATGCCCTCATTTTTATAATTTAATGATTTGACATATATTATAATTTATTTTTAAAAATAAAATATAATGTTCATTCAAGTAATTGTACTATCAAAAAATTAGAAGTAATGATTAAAATCCATTTAAATTCAAAAAACACTTTAGTAGAGCTCATACACCTACTATGATAGGTTGTCATTAGTCATGTCAGCGGTCTATTCAAAAAAAGTTGTCATTAGGCATAACAGTGGTATTTTCGAGGAGATGTCATTAAACCAATCACTTTATAAAATTTAATTAGTTATTATATTTATTTTAAATTGCATTAAATATTATAGTCGAGGTACTGTCGCGCTTGGGCGTAGGGGCGAAGGCCCGTGTCGGGCACTCGTGTGTGTGTGTGTGTGTGATACGGGGCCTCTCCGGAAAATTTATATAAGTACAGTGCCCCCCCCCCCAATGTTTCAAAAGTACAAAAACTAGATCCTGGGCTAAAGCGTGGAGATTCCACCACTTGCCAAGATGTGTATAGGAACTTGCCCTACAAAGTCAAAGTTGAGTGAGACACTAAAGAGGCGAGCTCTGGAGTCAAGGGGAACCTTGAAGAGGATTCAACAACCTTCTCTCTTGTGTCTTCTAAGCTCGCTCATACTGGGTGAGGCCTTTTGAGCTCGCTCATACTGGATGAGGTCTTCTGAAGTCGCCCATATAGGGGGAGGTCTTCTGAGCTCGCCCACACTGTGCGAGGTCTTCTGAGCTAGCCCAGACTAGGCAAGGTCTTTTTAGCTCGCACACACTGGGCAAGGTCTTCTGAGCTCGCACACACTGGCCGTGGTCTTCTGCGCTCGCACACGTTGGGCGAGGTCTTCTGAGCTTGCCATATTAGGCAAGGTCTTCTGAGCTCGTCTCTGTTGGACAAGGTCTTTCTTTCATATTTCTGATCTCGACGAATTACGAGTTTTACAAATATAATTAATTTTGTATGCAAATAATGTTTTGGATGTATGCTAATGATATTGCTAAAAATAGTGTACAAAGAAACAAATATATGCAGTGTTGAAATTGTTAAAGTGGATGTGAGAGCCTGGACGGGCTATTCGGGCGAACTGTGCGTACAGTTTTGGCGGTTTCAGTGATCAGATCGGGCGGTCTGAGCGGACAGAGCTGGTGACTTGCTAGATCGGCCAGTGTTCTGCGGCTTGTTTCCCAGGTTGTTTCAGGCAGATATGGTGGTTATCCTCTCAATTATCAGTTTTGTGCAGCTAGCTCTGGAGTTCGCCGGTCTTGTGCGGCCTGGTTTTGTATCCACTGGTGTTGTGTTCGCATCAGTGATGTCTGGTGGTGTGGACTTGGTCTGGATTTGGACCAAGCCCAGGTCGCTCGGCCTGCCCGGGTTGGTTTCTTCATCTTCCTAGATCGACAGCAGTCAAGTAGCTCGCTTTCTGCGGTCTGGAGCTTTGTCCGCAAGTGGGTGGACTGGGGTGGTACTCACTGAGTCCACCTGTTTGGTGTTCTAGTCTGGCTGGGCTTGGCAGTCTCTCTCTTGGCTAAGTTATAGCGGTTATCTTATCATCTATGAAGGTGATCACACTGCTCTCCGCGCCTATAAATAGTACCTCCTGTCACATCAGATGACACCGAGTGAACAGTAAGTCAAATCGTGGAAAGTTGTTGCAGTTAGGGTTTTCTATCTATGCTATTTGAAGAGGTTTGACCTGTTTATGTTGTGCAGGTTGTGCGGAAAACGCTGAAGTGTCAGGAACTTAGTTCTAACTGAGTGCAGACTATGTGGCTTACAACCAGTGATTTACAGCAGGTCGCAGCTTGCAACTAAGCAGTTTCTCTTCTGCAACTTCTTCCCAGTTCAAATAAGTTGTCCGCATCTAGGCGGCTTGTTCAGTTCAGTGGCAGCAGACCGCGTGTTCTGGCATCTAGGCAACCTCACGATCAGGCGGCTTGCAGTTCAGCAGCTAGAGTTCTTCAGCAGCACTGGTATAACAGGTAGTTCGCACGGCTTGTTGCGTTCTTGTGACCAGTAGACTTCAGCGGACTCCTTAGCGGTTAGTAACACAGCCGGCGGTTACTCCTTGAGGCCGCACTGTTTGTTTTTAGCTTGTAATTTTCTTGCTCCATCGGATACATTGACAATCATGTCTCGCCATGTATGTCTCGCTGTGTAAAGATATTTTTGATTAGTACAAGACTCTTACTCTTCTAGTTATTTTTGGCTTGCTTGGACTCAGTGTTGTTGGGTATTGCATCCACAATAACCCAGATTTGTATGAAGTCACCCTTGAACTAAGATGAATTAAGTTTGTACTTGATGTCCTTTCTAGTTGAGTGTTTGCAGGATAAAATTATCAATTGTAGACCAATGTCAGTCTACAATGAGTCTCCAAACACAGGATCATACAATGTAATCCCTCATTGTGTGATCCATGGTGTTGACTCATGTGTTGCCTCTCTATTGGGACACACTTCGTTTTCAAATACTAAGGGCAAGGGAGAAAAATTGGTTGCTGATTATATTGAAGAAATTAAGTTTTCAGTTTTTCAGAAAATTCTGTAAGTATTTTTTTCGAGTACTATGTTTTGTACTCGAGAAAGAGTAAAGCTTGTACTCGAGTTCGACTTATCATGATTTCGAGTTGCAGAAGCAGTTCTCGAGAAAGCATAATGCTGTTCTCGAGAAGGCCTTATGTACTCGAGTACTTCATGACACTTCTTCTCGAATTACTTATTTTCCAGACAGAATTTTCTAAGTCTTTTTCTCGAGAAGACCATGCTTAGTTCTCGAGAAAGCAAAGTTTAGTTCTCGAGAAACAGAAGATTTTTCTCGAGACCTAGACTATTTTCTCGAGAGTCAGAATTCTCTTCGCGAGATACTTCTTTGTTCTCGAGTACCGGAATAATTTTTCTCGAGAACAAAAATCATTTTTCTCGAGTACTTTCCTTCATTCTCGAGATTACTGATTTCCACCTCCAAATTTTTACTAAGTGTTTTTCTCGAGATCCTCATTATTTTTTCGAGAACAAAAGTTATTTTTCTCGAGTACAGTTATTCCTCTAGAGAATTGCTGCACTATTTTCTGAAATTTTCTTAAGTCCAGACAGACGAATTTTCAAATGTAATTAGCACATGATTGGTCCACGTGGCTATCATTTATTATGATTATTACTATTAGGTAAGTCCTATAAAAGGTCTTATCATAATCGTCCAACCCTATTAAACAAAAACCTAAGTATTCTGAATCAAAATTTTCTTTCCAAATATCGGAAGCCGCCGCTAATCATCGCTCTCATCGTCGACCAGCTTTCGATCCAGAGATTCAGAGCAAGTGATTCAACAGATCAAGTTTTTCTCCATCGACAGATTCTCTCCTTGATCTTGATGAGTCTAGAGATTTCATATACAGAGATCTAGCTGAGTCTTCTTCAATTATTTCTGACAGAGCCTCAAAGTTCAAGGAAGAAGAAGGGTTGACGTTTTTAGATCTGAGAAATTACTGTTTGTATTTCTTTGTATTTCAATTTATTCTTATAGGAGATTATTCTCCGAGTGTAGGAGCTTTGTTCTTCGAGTTTTTGTAGAAAGTTTTCTCTTCTGAGTGTAGATCCTGTTTTTGGGATCGAGTTGTAGGAACTTTGTTCCGACTGGTAGGATTTTTTCAATCCGAGATTAGTGGAGTAGCCGAGTCTAGTACGTTGCTAGATCGGTGAGGTGGAAAGTGGATGTACCCAAGGTTGGTGAACCACTATAATTCTTGGCGTCGTCTGTGAATGTTTGTTTATTTTTCTATGCATTGCTCGCTAAATTTTTATTCGGCAAAAAGATGCACAACTCACCTATTCACCCCCCTCTAGGTGATTTAGGTAGACAACTTAAACATTTTCAATTGGTATCAGAGAGAGGTTGTTCATAAAAAAAGTTAACACCTTGAACAGATTTGCCCTAGTTGTCTTTTGAGTTATTCAAGCATGGACAAAACCAAGGATTTTGATAAACTTCCTTTGTGCACAAAAAACAACTTTCCTATGTGTAAAGAAAGGATAAAATTTTTCATGGAAGCTGTGGATCCAAGGATCTTTATGATTGTTGAAGATGGTCCTTATATTCCTATGACCGTCTCCACTATTGATCCCACCAAGAAAGTTTCAAAGAAGTTGATGGATCTTGATAAGGATGAGATTGCACTTGTCTCTTTAGACAAGAAAGCCAAAAATATCATCGCAAGTGCAGTCTATGATTCTATGTTGCAGAACCTGATTCACTGCCAATCCGCCAAAGAAATGTGGCAGTCTCTTATCATCTTGATGGAAGGTACTGAAGTGGTTAGGGATGACAGAAGATCCCTTCTGAATCAAAAATATGAAGCATTCAAACAAGGTCCAAAGGATTCAATTGCTGATACATTTGACAGTTTCTTCAAGATTGTTAACGACATAAGAGTCTATGACCGGGTCTTCACTAATGGAGAACTAAATGATAAATTTCTGAGGTCCCTGACTAAGGAGTGGGACAACAATGTATGTATTGTGTGGGAGTTTGACAAGCTGGCAGAGACTGGCCCTCAAAATCTCTTCAGAAAGCTTATGTCATACGAGCTGCAAATCAATTCAAGAAAAGCTGAAGAAGAGAAGAGTCGGTATTCATCCAAGGAAAAGTCTGCCGCACTGAAGGCAGACAGCTTAAGGAAAGTCAAAGCTGCATCACCTGCTCCTGCATAGGAAGAGAGTGAAGAAGAAGTTTTAGAGCCAAGTACCTCAGGCTCAGAGCTATCATAAGGAGAATTTTCTCTTCTTTCAAGGCAGTTCAAGAAGTTCTTGAACAAGAAGAAACAATGGAAAGGCAAAGATGCCTCATTCAAAAGATCATGTCATGATGGTGATCGTTATAAGAAAGGATCAAATAGCCAAGACATGTATCATACTAAACAGAAAAACATATTTCTTCTAACATTGTTTGCTATTGTTGCAATAAATCAGTACACGTCATCGCTGACAGCCCTCACAAGAAGAAGGATGGTGGAAGAAGAGAGAAGAAGAAATCTTCTTACAACAAGAAGAGAACTGAAAGACGCCTAGTACTTAAGAAGGGTAAGACTCTCAGCAACTCTGACTCATCTGAGTCTAGTGAAGAAGAGGAATCCTACTTTGTGCTAATGGCACAAACAGATGAGTAAGAAGAACCCCAGTACACTGGGAAGATAAACTCTCACACACTTCTTTCTGAATCAAATGCTTCTGACCATGATCATGAGGACAGCTCCTCTGATGATGAGTTTGAACTCATGACTCAATATAAATAGTTAATATAGGCTTACAACAAATGTTGTAAAGTTGTGAAAACTCAGGCCAAGAAGATAAAATCTCTCAAGGCTAAAGAGAGCACTCTGAGAGAAGAAGTCGCCAAGACAGACTCACTCAGAGAGAATTTCAATGTTGTTATTGAAGAGTATAATAAGACTCTCGAGCACCTAGATCTGAAGGAGAAGATCATCAAAGAATTTGAAGAACAACTTGCAGCGGAAGAGAAACTTGTTGAAAGGTTTTCCAAGCCCAAGACTGTTCTTCCTTTTGTTGATGAATTCTCAGCTCAGGCCAAAGGTGCTGACTTAGGCCATGTTGATGCTCCTAGTAAATCTTCTAGGAGAAATAAGACTCAAAGGAAGAACAAGACGGCTAAGAAGGCTTTGGCCAAGGAGAAGGGGAAAGCTCCTCAAGATCAGAGCTCATTCAAAAAGGTTATCTTTCCAACAAATGAGCTTGATCTTGATTCGTCCTACGATCAATTTGCTAGGTCTACTTATGTAGAGCCCAAGTCTCGGTACCAAGGATGGACTCGTCCCCGGAACTTTGGTGAAAGTGTCTTCAATGCACCTTACGAGTAAATCACTCTTCAGAGTTATGACCCTTATAATCATGGTCATAACATAGAGAAAGCTCCAAAAGTAAAACCTATTGTGGAAAAGTCTCTTAAGGAGAAGAAGTCATGTGAATGCCATCATTATGAAGGTTCTACCTCCAAGACTGCTTCCCCTGCTAGACCACACTCTCAAAAGGTCAAGCATGAGAAATTTAGGCAAAGATACAACAAATTTGACTGTTGGTGCTGTGGCAAAGTTGGTCACTTTGATATTGATTGCTGGTTTAACCCCAGAAATTATGTAACTTCTCAAGTTAACAATGTGAGAAAGACCACTCATAATGTTAATACACGTAGTGGGAGTATGCTAACTAGAGATCAAGGACCCAAATGAGTTTAAGTTCCTAAGGCAAACTGATTTGGGATTGCAGATATGTCCAAAGGCCACCACAAATTCTATCTGGTATTTGGACAGTAGATGTTCTCGGTATATGACGGGGACAGGAAGCCTACTCCAGAATTATTCTCCAGTCATGAACGGGCCAAAAGTCAGCTTTGGAGGTTCTGATAGAGGAATTCTAAATACTACCATATTATTACAAATGATAGTGTATCCTTCTCAGATGTGGCTTAAGTTGAAGGATTGGAACACAATCTTATAAGCATAAGCCAACTCTGCGATAAAGGATACATAGTATAATTTCATGCAGATAAGTGTTTGATAAAATCGGTAGATAATCTGGAAACGATTCTATCAGACACTCGTAGTAGAAATATATTTTCTTTGAATTTTATTAGCATAGACTCTTCTACACCAGTGTGTTTTTTGGCGACCAATGACACAAGAGACTAGCACATATTAATTTCAAAACTATTAATAAATTATTTTCTCTTAATTTAGTACATTATGCCCCAAATGTCAAGTGCGCTAAAGATAGACCTTGTCACGCATGTGTAAAAGACAAACAAATAAGGGCTACTTTTAAAAGCATTATAGGCAAACACTCTAATAGATGTTTACATCTACTTCATATGGACTTGTTCGGTTCACTGTAAGTTAGAAGTTTGGGAGGTAAGGATTATACATTGTTATTGTTGATGATTACTCACGCTTTGCTTGAGTTTTCTTTCTAAAACACAAGTCAAATACTTTTAATATTTACTAATTTTGTTAGGAAAATCCAGAATGAATACAACTGTTTCATAGTCAAAATCAGAAGTGACAATGGAACAGAGTTCAAGTCTGAAAGAAATTGTTCCTAATCACCTAGAGGGGGGGGGGTGAATAGGTGACTTTATCTTTTTAAACTTTTAGGCAGATTATATCACAGATTTCACAGAACTAAAAACAGCAATCACAGAATCACACACATACACAGAGTACACACAATTTTATAGTGGTTCCCCAAGGTTTGGGTACATCCACTTCCCCCTTCGCCTATCTAGTAGTGTATTAGATTTGGCCAAACTCCTCCACTGTTCCTCAGATCCTCGGATCTTACACTTAGAACCCCAAATGGTTCCTACAGCTCAGAGTGATCCCACTCCTACAACTCAGGCTCAACAGCCCTACCACTCAGTCTTCTCAAAGACCTACACTCAGCCACAAGGCCTACACTCAGAGATATGAATCTCCTACACTCAGGGACACAGGCCCTACCACTCAACCTTTATAATTTCAGGCTTACAACTCAGATCCTTAAGGATCCTACAAGAAAATAAGAATACAATGTATATACCTACAACTCAGAATAAGAGAGAAGAGTTGACAGGTTTCTTGATGAGTTCTTGGAAGAACTCTGCTGAGATCAACCTCACTTAGCTTTCTTCAAAGCTTCTTGAATGTATAACACAATAGGATTGATTCTCTGCAGCTGATCTTCAATCACTGCTAACTTAAGAATCAGATCTTAATCTGAAACCTTCTTCACAGCCTGGTTCCAACAGCTGTCTTCTTGGAAGGAGCTCTCTCTCTCTCTCCAACTTCTTAGATCTTCACTTGAATTGATTATTCAATGAATTGCTTGATCTTGTGTGAATCCACTTCTTCTGTTGACAGAATATGCCTTTATATAGGCCTTCTTCATGGTGACCGGCTGATCCGGTTTCTAACAGCTTTCTGACATCTCTGACAGTTGCAGTAGACTGGCTGGAATGGCAGCTGTCATGTCATCCAGTCACTTCTTGAAATATCTGTAACTGTCTGAAAGTGTCGAGACAGTCTATCTTTAAGTGTCGACACTTGTAGACTAAGTGTCGACACAAGTAGACTAAGTGTCGACACTAGCCTTCATGGTGTCGACACAACTCCTTGTGTTGTAGAATTTGCTTCTCGACACTGCTTCTTCAACATGTGTCGACACTGATAATGTGTGTTGACACAACTCCTTATTCTTCAGTACTTTGTTGATTTCTTGGAAGTGTCGACACAACTCCTTTGTGTCGACACATCTTCTTGTGTTGAACTTGTTAAGTGTCGACACATCTTCTTCGTGTCGACACATGCCTTCAGTGTTCATACTTTTGCTGAGTGTCGACAGATCTGCTTGGTGTCGACACTTGTACTTAGTCTTCATAGAAATTTGCTGAGTGTCGACACAGCTCCTTGTGTCGACACTTTCTTCATGTATTGAGACTTCTGCTGTGTGTCGATACAGATCCTTTGTGTCGACACATCCTTCATGTGTTGAGACTTTGGTTGAGTGTCGACACATCTCCTTTGTGTCGACGCTTGTACTTAGAATTTGTTGAACTTTTGTTGAGTGTCGACACAGCCTCCTAGTGTCGACACTTTCTTTAAGTGTTGAGTCTTCTGTTGTGTGTCGACACATTCTCCAAGTGACGACACTTTCTGATGCCGACAAAGTTCCACTGGGTGTCGACACTGCTTTTAAGTGTCGACTCTGCTTTTCTGGACATTTCTTCATTGAGTGTCGATACAGTCTGTTTGTGTCGACACTTTCCTTCTAGTGTCGACTCTGCATCCCTGGTGTCGACACAATTACTCCAAGTGTCAACACTGCTTCTCTAGATGTCGACACAAGTCTTCTTAAGTGTCGACACTTTGCTTCTGGGTGTCGACACATGGACTTAGAAACTTTTCAGCTTTCCCTGTAAATACTTGACCTGCACAACTAAACTCAAAATACATCAAATACATTTTGATGTATATCATTGAGTAGGGTGAGGCTTCTTCAAATCAGGTACATTTATTCCAATGTACCCAACAATCTCCCCCTATTTGGAGAAGTCATAACCCTTAGTCAATGATATACACCATACATAACAAAATTACAGTATGATGTAAAATAGGATTATATAATAGGGTAAGTACATAAACATGTATTAAACAAAACATGTATACAGAAATATCTCAGAACAATAATGTAATAGATTTATCACACATCACATAATTCTAAGAACTTCAACATTATCATTATCCAAAAGTTTACAGAAAGTTTAAAATTTAAATGATTACAACTGTAAACTAAAGATAAATTCTATCCTATTGCTGCTCAGCCTCCTTGATAACTATGCCCTTTCCAGATTGTATCTTTGCTTGAACAGGGGCTTCAACATCTTCAGCAGCAGTAGGCTTCTTGCCTTTAAGATCCTTCTTTTTCTGCTCTTCAGCCTTGATCTTTTGCCTCTCAAAGTAATGATAAGGCTTGGGAAAGTACTTGCTAGGCTCCTGGGCAGTAGGAGGTAGCTTTCTTATCTTTGCCTTTCTTCTATACTGTACAATGGCTTCTTGCCTGTTCTCATGCTTCCTCCACTCCACATCAGAATACCATTTGCCTCTGTCCACAATATTGTCTTTGGCAACCTTCCATGCAGTCAGAATGATATTCCTGGAGGTGGGGCTCCACTGTTCAAAGTCAGGCCTTTGTTCAGCTTGCTCTCTGAACTTTTTCTTAGACAATGGAGTCTCTTGTTCTTTGAGCAAAGCTTCTTGTATAGCCTCAGGCACTGGCTGAACCACTTTTTCTATGATGACATTTTGCTTTCCCTTAGGTGGGCTATACATTGACTGTATATCTGCATGTATCATATCAAAGTCTGGTGGAGGGTATATTACTTGAGCCACTTCAGCTTGCTCCCCTCCAAGATATGCAGGATTAATCCCAGACTCTGCAACATTATCATCATCACATAATGGAGGATATCCAAGGGTGGCTCTGATGGAATTTGAAATCCATTTTGCATGATCAGAGCTTGATTTGACTAACACCCTCTCCCCCTTTATGACTTCTCTTTCAATGTGGTCTCTTAGATCATCTTTCTGGAATCTTATTTGGGCATTTAGATAATTTACTCCATCCTTGTAGAAAGGTTTCAACCTTTAGAGCTTTTCTGCGATGAGCTTCTGGGAATCTTGAAGTATAGTAGTAACAACAGTTATTCCCTCTTGTAATGCTTTATCAAATTCTGCCTTAGCTGTAGCATTAGCTGTAGTCTGACCAGTAGTTATATTCTTCATTTCTATAATTATTGCATTATGTGAAGCTGTAAGATTATCATTCATTCTTATCTGGTTCTCCAGTATATAGCCTTGCTTCACTGCAAGTTCATCCACTTGAGCTTTGATCTTCTCTTGATGTGTAGCCAAGTAGACCACTGCATTCCCTCCCTTGTGGAAGCAGTCAGTCATCTCCTTCTTATTCAGATTCATTTCAAATCTGATGGACTTAATATCTTGTGCAAGATCAAATTGCAAAGACTTATGCCCCTCATCCATATACTTTTCAATTGCTTGCCTTTGCTCATCAAGCTTTATCTGCACTGCAAGCATCAGAGAACTGTAATCTGCAGATGGTGCTGGCTATGGTGCAGGCTGTGGTGTTATTGTTTGCATAGCTTTCTTATAATTCTGGCTCCTCCTTTTGAAAACTTGAAACTTCCTCTTCTTGGCTCTTGCAGCCTCTTCATCTTCAGAAGCAGATGTGCTATCAATAGTCACTCTGTCCTTTGGGCTTAAAGGTAACTCCTTCTCAGTCCTTTGTAGCTGCTCAGCATCTTGTGGCACCTCAGTCTCTTTGCCTGTAGTTTCTTGTATATTCTTTACTTGCTCCCCCTCAACATGAGCCTTCTCCCCTTCAGCAGCAGCACTTTCTTTCTCAACTTCAATGTCAGTTTGAAGAAGGTCTGGGAATAGCTCTTCCAAAGTAAATTCTTGTTGTGGATGGGGTGGAGAAACTTTAATCTCATCAACAACTTGATCAGATACTACTTGATCTGCAACAGATGTGTCCTCCATGACAACATCTTGGGGTTGACTATGTGTTTGTGTTTGCTGATTAACATTATTTAATGAATCAGACAAAACATCATTCTCAATATGGAAATCTAATGCATTAATCTCAGTGATTACCTCAAGTATAGTGTGGGTAGCTTGTTCACTTTCTAGTGGAGTTGACTCTTTCACTAGTAAGGGCTCCCCCTGGATGGAATCCTGATGTACTTGGCTAGCTTGAGGTAGCTCCCCCTGCCTTGGTGCTTCTTCTTGTCTTGCTGGAGATTGTCCAGCATTTCCAACTTCTTCCTCATCAGGAGTAAAGACAACTTGCTCCTCAGAGCTGCTAGAGGATTCTTGAGCCATTGGGGCTAATTTCTTCTTCCTTTTCTGGGGTGTTACCTTCTCAGGAGTTGGCATTTTCTTGGTCAAGATTCTATCCCATCTAGAGAAGATTCTCATGTCCATCTTCCTCATGTGATTGATCTTAGAACCTGCAGCTTGGCTCATTACTTCTGGTATACTACCATCCAAGTAAATACTTAGAATCCTACCCAAATTAGGCTTCTTCATACTCTCCTTAGTCTTCTCAAACACTACTGCAGACCAATCAGTTTATAGTGTGAAGATAATTCTTGTCATTAGACCAAACATATGAGCTGATACTCTGTCATGCCCTCCAGGCTTGCTCAAGATAACCTTGCCCACAATCTCAGATAAGAATTTGCCTTGGCTGTTCATCCCCTTCCTATTGAAAACAGATCCTATTTTCATCTTGGAATCCAGTCCACACCATGTTAATGCTTCTCTAGTCTTAGAAGCAGAAACTTCATCTTCTTCCTTGGTCCTTGGTAGGTTTAGTACCTTTCTCAAACTCTTAGGTGAGACCTTCACCTTTTCTCCATGAACCCTTGACTTAATCTTTAGTCCTGATTCATCTAGAGTTGCGCCATTCAGAAATTCTAGGACCTCCTTTTTCCAGATCTTGATGGGTTCTAAAACAAGGAATTCTAATCCAGATTCTGCAACTAGGGTTACCACACCTTTGATTGCAGGTTCCGCCTCATCAAATGCGCGCCGCACCAGTTCATATCCTTCATTCACATTCTCTTCGAGCTTGGGTGCCATTAGGGTTTGAAGAAATTTGAATTGAGAGAAGAGAGGTGTCGACACACAAGTTTGGTCTCGAAACTTGGGTGAGCGTGTCGACAGACAATGGCGAAATCCTATTTATACCTTTCTAGGATCGAAGATGAAAGGGCGCGTCAAAATACTTAAATTATGTCGACACTGTTGAAAAGTGTCGACACAGACTTATAATGTCTCGACAACCATGTGTCGACACAAGTATAGTCGACAGAATAGATGTGTCGACACTTGTTTATGTGTCGACACCACTTAGCTCGACACTTGGTCGAGACTTTACTTCATAAATTTTGCATAAAGTCTAAGTGTCGACACCACCTTGGATGTGTCGACACCTATCCTGTATGTGTCGACACTAATTCTCTGAAGTGTCGACACCAACTTCCTAGATGTGTCGACACCTTTTCTCTGAAGTGTCGATACCAATTTTCTGTCTCGACACAGACAACTCTGTATGTCGACACTATTTTACTTAGCCATTTCTGTAAACTTATTCTAAGTTTATCATACCTAATTCAATTTTGAATCTATTGAATTTGGTTTCTTCTAAAGGCTTAGTATACATGTCAGCTAGTTGATTATCTGTATTGACATATTCTAGTGAAATATCTTCTTTTTCCACATGTTCCCTTAGAAAATGATATTTTATTTCAATGTGTTTAGTTCTACTATGGGAAATAGGATTGTTTGCAATAGATATAGCACTAGTAGAATCACAAAATAGTGGTGTTCTACTTACTTGAATACCATAATCCTCAAGCTGATGTTGTATCCATAGAAGTTGAGCACAGCAACTTCCTGCAGCCACATATTCTGATTCTGCTGTGGAGATAGCCACACTTGTTTGTTTCTTGCTACTCCAAGATATCAGTCTTCCACCTAGGAATTGACAGGTACTAGTTGTACTTTTCCTATCTTCCTTGCAGCCTGCAAAATCTGCATCTAAATAACCTGTCAGTTCAAAGTCTCCATTCCTAGGGTACCAAAGGCCTAGATAAGGAGTGCCCTTCAGATATCTCAGAATTCTTTTGACTGTTGTCAAATGAGATTCTTTAGGGCATGCTTGGTACCTAGCACAGACACATGTAGCATACATGATATCTGGTCTACTTGCAGCCAAATATAATAGGGAGCCAACTATCTCTCTATACAAAGTCTCATCTACAGGTTTCCCTGCATCATCTTTGCTAAGAGACATACTTGACCCCATAGTAGTTTTCATGGTACTGGATGATTCCATACCATACTTCCTTATCAGTTCTGAGGTGAACTTAGACTAGCATATGGATAAACCATTCTCAGTCTGTCTAACTTTGAGACCCAAGAAGAACTTAAGTTCCCCCATACTGCTCATCTCAAATTATCCTTGCATAAGTTTTGCAAACTTTTTGCAAAGACTACTTTCAGTAGACCCAAATATGATATCATCTACATATATTTGGACTAGTATAATCTTGCCTCTGGATTCCCTAAGGAATAGAGTCTTGTCTATTTTCCCCCTTGTGAATTTATTCTCAATGAGCAAACTAGACAGGGTTTCATACCAAGCCCTAGGGGCTTGTTTAAACCCATACAAAGCCTTGCTAAGTCTATAGACATAATTAGGTTGAGTTGAATCAACAAAACTTGATGGCTGTTCCACATAGACCTCTTCCTTCAGATTTCCATTTAGAAATGCTGACTTAACATCCATTTGATATACTTTAAACCCTTGATAGGTTGCATAGGCCAGGAACATCCTTATTGATTCCAGTCTGGCTACTGGAGCAAAGGTCTGATCAAAGTCAATACCTTCTTCCTGCCTATATCCTTTAGCAACCAGTCTTGCTTTGTTCTTTATAATAACTCCATGTTCATCCATCTTGTTCCTAAAGATCCACTTAGTTCCAATTATATTATGGTCTTTTGGTTTAGTAACAAGCTCCCAGACTTTGCATCTCTTGAACTGATTCAGCTCCTCTTGCATTGCCTCAATCCAATGAGGGTCTAGGATGGCTTCTTCAAATTTCTTTGGCTCAACTTGGGATAGAAAATTGGAGTAGAGTGAACTAAGATTTCTGTTCCTTGTTTGTACCCCTTGACTTAGATCACCAATAATTTGATTGGCTGGATGATCTCTTATATACCTAGTAGCTGGAGGCAGCCTGGCTTCATGTTGAACTCCTTCAACTTCTTCAACTTGCTACACTCCTTGGTCTTCTTCTGCATCAGGTGCATCTAGTACTCCCCCTGGATAGCAGCCACTATCATCTACATGCTGACTTGTAGTAGATCCTTCTTCAATAGTGAGCTTGTCCATCTTCTTAGTCACACCTGTGGAGCTGCAAATACTTCTAGACAATTCATGGTTAATGAGTCTAGCTTCATCAAATACTACATGTACTGATTCCTCTACAACTTGAGTAGTCAATTTGTAGACCCTATAAGCCTTACTATTGTTGCTGTACCCAACAAAGATCCCCTCTTGGGATTTGGCAGCAAACTTGGTTAAGTAAGACTTACCATTGTTAAGTATATAGCATTTACAACCAAAGATCTTGAAATAGGATAGGTTTGGTTTTATGCCTTTCACAATCTCATAGGGGGTCTTATTGTGGCTCTTAGTAATGGTAGCCCTATTAATTACATGGCATGCAGTATTAACTGCCTCAGCCCAGAAATATTCTGGGAGAGATGTGTCACTTAATAGGGTTCTACCAGCCTCAATCAAGGTTCTATTTTTCCTTTCAGCAATGTCATTTTACTGAGGTGTTCTTGGTGAATAAAATTCCCGAAACATCCCAAATTCTTCACATAGTTTTGTCATACTATCAGACTGGAATTCAGTACCATGGTCACTTCTTATTTTGACCACTGTACTGTCTAACTCATTCTGAATTTGTTTGACAAAACTATAGAAGATAATAGGTGTTTCAGATTTCTGTCTAAGGAAGAACACCCAGGAAAACCTTGAGTAGTCATCTACAACCACAAATGTGTAGACCTTCCTACCTAGACTGTGAACTGGCATAGGACCAAAGAGATCCATATGCAAGAGGTATAAGTACCTCATAGCATCTTTGTTCTCAATGCTATTAAAGGTGGATCTAGTCTGCTTGCCCTTTTGACAAGCTGAGCATATCCCATCTTTAATACACTTAACCTGAGGACCATTCCTCACTAACTCTTTGCTATAGAGTTGGCCAATTGTCTTGTAGTTGAGATGGGCTAGCCTCTTGTGCCATTTGACACAATGAGAGACTTTCTCATCAGCTACAAGACACACTGGAGAAATATTGTTCTCACACATAATGTCTAGGCAATAGACATTTCTCTTTCTATAACCTGTCAGAATGATCTCTTGATCATTTGACCTCCTGATATGACAACCATCTTTGACAAATGAGATGTCATATCCTAAATCACTCAGTTGACTTATACTAATGAGGTTGTGTTTCAAACCTTTAACATAAGCCACTTGAGTAATTATTATAAGGTTGCTAGAAATGTTACCAAAACCTTTGATGATTCCTTTTTCAGAACCACCAAAGGTGACTTTAGGACCATCCTTGATTGGTGTGTAGTCTTTAGCAATCCCCTAGTTCCAGTCATGTGCCTGGAACATCCACTGTCCAAGTACCATATTGGGGCATGGCCACTTGGACTCACCTGCAAAACAGATTAGTTGACCTTAGAACCCAAAGAATTCTTGTGTCCTTGGTGCTGGTTAGTTTGCCTCTTAACAAAGCTACCTACAGATCTTCCAACAGGCAGTTTGCTACTCACTTTGGCACTTGAATTGTGCCAACAGTCCATGGCAAAGTGGCCTACCTTGCCACAGCACCAGCACTCAAATCTATTGTACCTTTGCTTAGGTACAACCCTAGCTGTTCCATCTACAGCAGGCTTGTTAAGTACTGGGGCTTTGCCCTTGGACTTGGACTTTACAGTCCTAGCAGGTTGTGTAAACCCTAATCCAGTTTTACCCTTATGAGGTATAAACTCATCTATCAAAGGTAGAACTGATTTTGGTTTAGAGAACCTTGCTACTATATCTCTCTCCTTCTGAAGACTAATCTCCAGATTTCTGATTTGATCATTCTTAAATGTTATAGTCCCCATCTGAATAACAGTTATGTGCTTCAGTCTGGCTATTTCATTTAGCTTTTGATCAATCAACTTCTCAAAATCAATTGCAGCCTCTTTGAGACTAGCAATCTCCTTTGTCTGACTCTTGGTCAAGGATTTGCTTTTCTTAAAAGCTTGCAACAGTACACTATATTCATCAATCAACTGATGAATATCCCCTTCAGATTCAGATCCACTGGCATCACTTGATGCTGATGTAATTGAGTCTGAATGAGCACTAGAAATTGAACTTAAAGAACAATTTTGTACCTGACTAGGTCCAGGCTGCTCCTGGATTTTGTCACCTTCTGATAAGTACATCAGTCCCTGGCACTAATTGTCTTCTTGCTCATATATTGAGTTCATTAACTGGATGAACTCCGCTTCTTCTTCTTCAGCAAACAGTCCTATGTAAGCTTCTGCTTCTGAATCAGTTTCTAAAGATGATATGTCTGACAGGCTTTTGTCCTTCTTGGCAACAAATGACCTTTCCTTTTTGCCCTTGATCTGAGTCCTCTTCTTATCAGTTGACTCCTTTCTTTTCTCTGGACATTCAGTAATAACATGTCCTTGTCTGTTACAGCAATAGCATACAATTTTTGATAAAGTTGCTTTGATTGACTTGGGCTTTCTCCTGTCTTTCTTTGATGACTTCTTGTTCTGATAATAGTCATCTTTTCCCTGTGAAGTGGATGGCTTTGACCTCCACTGTTTCTTCTTTAGAAACTTCTGAAAGTGTCTTATGAAGGCTGCAAAATCCTCATCACACTCACTGCTTTCAGAATCCTTGCATTCTGTCTCATCTGACTCAGTCCCAGCAACTTTTGGGGGTGGAGAAGGAGACTTACTTCTATATTTCTTAGTGGCTTCTGTCTTGAATGCCACTGCTCTTTCTTTGTGCTCAAATCTTGTAGTCTTCTCCTCCTCTTTTCTTACCATTAGCTGCATTTCATAGGATAATAACTTTCCAAACAATGTTGGAGGAGGAATATCTGCTAACTTGGCCATTTCCCTTATGGCACAGATCTTGGTGTCCCAGTCCTTTGTTAGGGACCTCAAGAACTTATCATTCAGCTCATAATTGCTAAATTCTCTTCCATAGGACATCAACTCATTGACAATCCTATAGAATTTCTTGTAACATTCTGTTATACTATCAGACCTGCCTTGTCTGAAGCTCTCATATTCTTGGTTTAACAAAGACTTTCTGTCTTGTCTAACTTCTTCTGAACCCTCCATGTACACTATCAGAGTATCCCACATCTCCTTTGATGTTTTACAGTGTTTCAAGTTCTGAAATATAGCATCATCTATGGCACATACAATGATATTCTGAGCCCTCTTGTCCATGGTGGCCAGAATAATCTCATCTTTTGTCATTTCAGAAAAGTCCTTAGGTGTTCTCTGATTTGCATCTAACACAGATACCTTCATAGGCACATATGACCCTTCTTTAACTGTGATATAAATTCTAGGGTCTGAGGCTTCCATAAATAGTCTCACCCTTTCTTTCCAGATGCCAAAAATCTCCTTTCTGCATATTGGCAACTTCATGGATCCAAGTTCTTTATGATTCTCTGTTGAACCCATTTTCTTGATTTTCTTGATTATGCTGAATCTGTCCTTGATTTCACTGAATCTGCCAACATGATCTACTCAGACAGTTATGTCCTTTTTTGAGTAACCTCCCTTTGATACCACTTGAAAGAAATTGTTCCTAATCACCTAGAGGGGGGGGGGGTTAATAGGTGACTTTATCTTTTTAAACTTTTAGGCAGATTATATCACAGATTTCACAGAACTAAAAACATCAATCACAGAATCACACACATACACAGAGTACACACAGTTTTATAGTGGTTCCCCAAGGTTTGGGTACATCCACTTTCCCCTTCGCCTATCTAGTAGTGTACTAGATTCGGCCAAACTCCTCCACTATTCCTCAGATCCTCAGATCTTACACTCAGAACCCCAAATGGTTCCTACAGCTCAGAGTGATCCCACTCCTACAACTCAGGCTCAACAGCCCTACCACTCAGTCTTCTCAAAGACCTACACTCAGCCACAAGGCCTACACTCAGAGATATGAATCTCCTACACTCAGGCACACAGGCCCTACCACTCAGCCTTTATAATTTCAGGCTTACAACTCAGATCCCTAAGGATCCTACAAGAAAATAAGAATACAATGTATATACCTACAACTCAGAATAAGAGAGAAGAGTTGACAGGTTTCTTGCTGAGTTCTTGGAAGAACTCTGCTGAGATCAACCTCACTTGGCTTTCTTCAAAGCTTCTTGAATGTAGAACACAATAGGATTGACTCTCACAACTGATCTTCAATCACTGCTAACTTAAGAATCAGATCTTAATCTGAAACCTTCTTCACAGCCTGGTTCCAACAGCTGTCTTCTTGGAAGGAGCTCTCTCTCTCCAACTTTTTAGATCTTCACTTGAATTGATTCTTCAATGAATTGCTTGATCTTGTGTGAATCCACTTATTCTGTTGACAGAATATGCCTTTATATAGGCCTTCTTCATGGTGACCGGCTGATCCGGTTTCTAACAGCTTTCTGACATCTCTGACAGTTGCAGTAGACTGGCTGGAATGGCAACTGTCATGTCATCCAGTCACTTCTTGAAATATCTGTAACTGTCTGAAAGTGTCGAGACAGTCTGTCTTTAAGTGTCGACACTTGTAGACTAAGTGTCGACACAAGTAGACTAAGTGTCGACACTAGCCTTCATGGTGTCGACACAACTCCTTGTGTTGTAGAATTTGCTTCTCGACACTGCTTCTTCAACATGTGTCGACACTGATAATGTGTGTCAACACAACTCCTTGTTCTTCAGTACTTTGTTGATTTCTTGGAAGTGTCGACACAACTCCTTTGTGTCGACACATCTTCTTGTGTTGAACTTGTTAAGTGTCGACACATCTTCTTGTTGTCGACACATGCCTTCAGTGTTGATACTTTTGCTGAGTGTCGACAGATCTGCTTGGTGTCGACACTTCTACTTAGTCTTCATAGAAATTTGCTGAGTGTCGACACAGCTCCTTGTATCGACACTTTCTTCATGTGTTGAGACTTCTGCTGTGTGTCGACACAGATCCTTTGTGTCGACACATCCTTCATGTGTTGAGACTTTGGCTGAGTGTCGACACATCTCCTTTATGTCGACACTTGTACTTAGAATTTGTTGAACTTTTGTTGAGTGTCGACACAGCCTCCTAGTGTCGACACTTTCTTCAAGTGTTGAGTCTTCTGCTGTGTGTCGATACATTCTCCAAGTGTCGACACTTTCTGATGTCTACAAAGTTCCACTGGGTGTCGACACTGCTTTTAAGTGTCGACTCTGCTTTTCTGGACATTTCTTCATTAAGTGTCGACACAGTCTGTTTGTGTCGACACTTTCCTTCTGGTGTCGACTCTGCATCCCTGGTGTCGACACAATTACTCCAAATGTCGACACAAGTCTTCTTAAGTGTCGACACTTTGCTTCTGGGTGTCGACACATGGACTTAGAAACTTTTCAGCTTTCCCTGTAAATACACCTGCACAACTAAACTCAAAATACATCAAATACATTTTGATGTATATCATTGAGTAGGGTGAGGCTTCTTCAAATCAGGTACATTTATTACAATGTACCCAACAAAGTCTGGGGACATGACAGAATTCTGTGAAAGCTTAAGTATCTTTCATGAGTTTTTCTCTCATACTCCTCAACAGAATGGAGTTGCTGAGAGAAGGAATAGAACACTTATAGAGGCCTGCAGAACCATATTGAGTGATGCCTCACTACCGGAATATTTTTGGGCTGAAGTAGTCAACATTGCATGCCACATGCAAAATCGAGCACTCATAAACAAGAACCGTAATAAGACACCTTACGAACTACTAAAAAGCAGGAAACTGACTATTTCATATTTTAGAATCTTTGGTTGTAAGTGTTTCATCCTTAACAATGATAAGTATCACACCACTAAATTTAGCGAAAAGAGCTTTGAAGGTATTTTCGTAGGTTATAGTAGACATAGTAAGGCATATAGAATTTTTAATAAGAAAACCCTGGTTGTATAAGAATCTATTCATGTTGTATTTGATGAGACGAGCTTGTTTCAAGACAGCTCTTCTTGTATGTTTATTGAAGATGCAGGTTCAAAGATAAAAAAATTGAACTTAGATGAGCCGACTGAAGAAAAAGATGAAAAGTTCATTAAGATCACCACTCCAACCCCAATTGGAGAGGTTGATGATCATGATGAAGACATCATTCAAGTTGATGAAGTCACTCATGTGGTTGAATAAGCTCTAGATGCAGGGACTCTTGAGCTCAGACACTTGAAGGATCACCCAATGGACCAAATCATAGGATACCTCGGGATGGTGTCAGAACTTGTAGATGTACAGCTAATGAGAATTTATATTTGAGTTTTCTTTAACAGATTGAACCGAAGAAGTTTGAGAAAGCAAACTCAAACGCATCTTGGATATTGACAATGGAAGAAGAGTTGAATCAATTCAAGCGTTGCCAAGTTTGAAAGCTTGTTCCAAGACCCAAAAGTAAGAACGTCATCATAACAAAGTGGGTCTACAGAAACAAAATGGATGAGGATGGGACAATCATAAAGAACAAGGCTAGACTCGTTGCCAAAGGATACAGACAAGAAGAAGGAATCAACTTCGATCAGATGTATGCACCAGTGGCAAGGCTAGAGGCAATCAGGTTGTTCCGAGCATATGTTGCACTTAAGGGCTTCACTGTCTACCAGATGGATGTGAAGACGACTATTGGATCCCTAGTTTGATTTGGGATAGGTTCACTAACTTAGGATGATGTGACCCAACATGTATACCCAGGGTCAAAGTTGTGTCCTAGAGTCTAGGCCAAGTCCTAAGAGTCAACATCACATGGACAAGCCAACATCAGACTGCCAGAGACTCAAGACAGAGTTTTCCTAAAGATTCAGAGATTTCTCAAGAGACTAAGTAAAATGAGTTCGACGTTCGTCAAACTCAGGTCGACGATAGTCGTTCTCAGCTCGACGATCTTAGAGATACTTTCTCTGAGCTGAGCTCGATGAATTTCAGTCACAGATCAACGATCCTTGGATTCCACCCTCAAAATTCTAAGTTCAGACTGTTCTCTAGACTCAGGTCGACGAACCTAGTTCTCAGGTCGACGAACTTCATTCTTTGCTCGCCGATCTCTGGACTTCCACTTCAACTCTATTGCTAGAGGTTCATCAATTTTTCTCTAAGTCCAGAATCATTTTCAGCTCGACGAATTCAAGGTTCTCCAGACTTAGCTCGACGAACACTATTCTTCGGTCGACGAATCTTTAGACTATCACAGCATTCCGTCGAGACTATGTTCTCCAGTCTCAGGTCGACGAACCCAGTTCTCTGCCGACGAACTCTGGAACCAGAAGACTTATGTCGACACTCAGAGTATATATCGACATCAACTAAGTCGACACTAGAAGAACTTGTGTCGACACCAAGATCATCAGTCAACATTATGGAAAGGCTATGTCGACACCACACAGAAGACTTGTGTCGACACACAGGAGTAATTGTGTCGACACAAGATATTTGACAACTCCAGAATAATTGCTGAACTCCAGTCGATGAACACATTTACCAGCTCGATTAATAGGCAAAGATCAAAAGAGACAGCAGTTCAGTTTTCAGCTCGACGATCATGGAACTCAGCTCGACTAACAGAAGCCGTCTGGTCGACGAATACAATGTCTTAGCTCGACGAACTGTGAAATCAGTTCGACGAATTCTGCTATCTGTTCGATGATTCTAGACTTAGTTATTTCTGACCCTTCTGTCCCCACTCTAATGCTATAATTCCTGGGTAATTAATGCTCTAACATTATCTGAATGTATCCGTTAGAAGGAGCATTAATTATGGTCTTTTCCAGGATTATTGCTTGCCGTTTTTCCACGGGATAGTTGGGGAAATAAATCAATGCCGATTATTCTCAAGGCTGTCAGCATTAATTGCAGATACATTCAAATTTTCAAAAAGACGGAGAAAAAGAGAATAATATACACGTTCAGATACATAGAAGTACACAGAGACTTACAGAACAGAATCAACAACAAAAAACAATTGAGAAATCTTCACACATAGCACAACCTACTGAGAAGTACATAGAGATTACAGAAAAACTTTTAATCTTGAATAATCTGCTCTGTCAAAAAGAAGCATTCTCTTATACACAGAAGTTCTTGACCAGAAGCTTATCAGCACTTGAAGAAGAAGAACAACAATACCTATATCAAGAGTCTTCCCTCTTCAAGAACTCCAGGACACTTCAAAAGAACAACTTCAGTTCAATCTGTCAAAGAAGATCCTAAATATTATTGCTGGTCAAGGATTTAGTTTGAAGTCCTATAACCCTGAAGCTTGGCTCTTAGTTTTCCCTGATCCATTCTACATCTTAGGGGGATCCTTAAGCTATAATCAATCCACAATCTTCTCAGTTGTATATTGAGAAAGAGAAGACAAATCATCTCTCACCCCCACCTCTGTAAAGGCTTGTCATATCCCTTCAAAAGTGATTCCTTGGTTGCAAGTCTCCTGATCAAAAGACTTGGGTTGGTTTTTAAGCACCTGATCAAAAGCTCATTAGTGTCAAGCACCTGATCAAAAACCTGAGTGAATTCCTACCAAGGGTAGTAGAAGAGTGGATGTACCCAGGTTGGGGAACCACTATAAAATTATTGTGTCGTCTGGTTGCCTCCTTTTCATTTGTTCGTGTTGTGCTTGTGCTTTAGATTCATTGCTTGGTAGTTTAGTAATTCTGCACTTTTAATTTACAGTAAAAGCTGTAATAGTAGTTAAGAAATTTTTAAGCATACTCTATTCACCCCCCCCCCCTCCCTCTAGAGTATTTATGATCTAACACTCACTTTCAATTGGTATCAGAGGAGGTTCCTTTGGTTATACAAGTTAAATCTTGAACTAAAAGATCCTTTGTTAGATCTACACATCACTTTATTCTTATTTAAATTATAAACACATCATGGCACAGAACAAGGATTATGCAAGCACTAGACCTCCAGTTTGCAATCTTAATCGGTTTGCCATCTAGAAGGCAAGAATTAGGTTATACATGATTTTTATTAATGAAGACGTCTACAATTCCATTTTGACAGGTCCCCCACAGGCATCTACAGCTACAACCTCTTCCAGCAACAATGCAGTCCCACCACCTGAGTGGAATGAAGCTCAGAAGAAAGCAAAGATTGTTGATGCCAAAGCCATGAACATATTCGCTCAGACTATGTCAGATGACATCTTTCAGAAGGTGGCTGAGTGCACCTCTGCAAAAGCAATCTGGGATTCACTCAATCAAATGGTTGCTGGCTCAGCAGATGAGAGGAAAGATAGAAGATCACACCTCATCACACAATATGAAAATTTCAAGAAGGATGAGGCAGAAACAGTTGAAGTGATGTACAACAGGCTTAGCTCCATCATCAGTGAGCTAAGGACCTTAGATAAAGAAATCACCTTGACGGAAGTGAATGACAAGATCCTAATGTGCTTCCCAAGCTCATGGGACACCAGGATCTGGCCCATCAAGGAGGCCAGATGCCTGAATGAGATTTCAACTGAATCTCTATTAGGTAAACTGAAGTCATATGAGTAGCGAATTAAGTCCAGAGAAGCAGTAGAACACAGGACTCCTCCCCCAGCAAGGAAAGAACAATACATTGCATTCAAGGCTGCTGAAGAAACTGAAGCCCCAATAGTCAATGAAGAGCTAATGAGTCTCTTTGCCAAGATATTCTTCAAACTAGCAAGGAAAGTCTTTAGAAGGAAGCCATTCAGAAATGACAGCCAGCCAAGGTATGACAAAACCCCCACTAAAGAGGTAGTGTGTTATGGGTGCAGGAAACCAGGACATTTTATGTCTGAATGTCCTGAAAATCAAAAGAAGGAAAGAAGAAAAGAGAAAGAATCAAGAAGCAAGCATTACAGCAAGCCCTCTTCCAGCAAGCACAAAAAGAAGGACAAAGGATTTGTGGCTGAAACATGGAGTGACACAGAAGACGAATCCACATCTTCCAGCTCCAGTGAAGAAGAAGAGGAGGCCAAGGCAAAGGAGGTTTGCCTCATGGCAATTGGTGCAAGCAGTAGCAGATCAGATACAGATGAATCTGATAATGAAGAAAACCTGTCAGCTGAAGATCAGGTAATGGCATCTTATGATTTTGAATCTGATGAATTTAAATTTGAATTTAAAAACATATGCTTAGATTTGATAAGCTCTGAGAAGGAAATCAAACTTCTCAGAGATAAATTAAATGATCTAGATAAAATCACCTCTGAAAATGCAACTCTGTCTAGTAAACTGAAATCTGCAAATGAACAAATCAGCTTTCTGAAATCAGAACTTAGCAAAGCTAAGATATTAGAAGAATCATTAAATGGCAGAAGTTTAAAATTGCTAGATATAACCAGCATAGTTAATGCTAGAACAAATAACTGCAGATTAGGATTATGAGCCACATCTAGTGAACCAACCCTAATCCAAAGGAATCATCTTTCAAAACCTGTAAATTTCATCTCTGATAAAGGAAAGAAAAACACTGAACAAGTAAATAAGGTTAATAAAATTCTAGAACAAATTGAAGCTAAGGATAAAATTAAAAATCAGAAGAATGATAAAAATAACAATGTTCAGCAGTTATCGTCGAACCCAGATCGACGATATAGGATTAGATCATCGAACTTAGAACGACGATCTCTGAACGCAAACTATAATAATAATCATTCGTCCAACTGCGATCGACGAACGTTGTATGGTTCGTCGAGCAGAGGTCGACGAACGTGGGGCACAGAGAATGAATATGCTCATTCTCTGGGCAGAGATCGACGATCTCAACCCAATTCGTCTAACTCTAGTCGACAAACTTGCAGTAATTCGTCGAACCCAGGAAGACTTAATCAAAACTACAATTCTAACAGCAACTCACATATTTCTAAGAAACCATTTAATCTACTAGCTGACTGGATCATCCCACCTAGGAGATATCACCCCCTAGGATATAAGTCCCAACCTGAATTCTCTATAATTTCCAGCTTTTCTTATCAGCCATACAAAGAACCCAAGGTAACCTAGGTCAAAAACCATTAACTGTTTTTTATTACAGGTGAAGAACTGTCCAGGGGTAAATCAAACTTGGTACCTGGACAGTGGCTTTTCCAAACACATGAGTGGCAACAAGGACATCTTAATCAACTACAAGTCCAAGCTGGGGCCAAAGGTTATCTTTGGTGACTCCAAATGTGGTCAGTCAGAAGGATTTGGAGAAGTGAGAATAGGAGCTGTCACATTCAAAAAGGTGACATATGTAAGTGGATTCAAGTATAACCTCATCTCCATAAGTCAGTTATGTGATGATGGTTATCAAGTATACCTTAACTCATCCACTTATTCTATTATTGATAAAAAACAACCAAACAGTTTTAACTGGAAGTAGACAAGGCAACATATACTTAGTAAATTTTCTTTCTGCCAAAACTGATATCTATTTACTTAACTTAACTAGTAATCAAAATGACTTATGGCACAAAAGACTAGGTCATGTAAATCTGAAAAACATTGCTAGGCTATCTAAGCACAACCTTGTTAGAGGTCTACCTTCTGGTCCCTACAAGAAGGAAGGTCTCTGCAGGGCTTGTCAATTAGGTAAGCAAACTAAAACTAGTTTTAAATCTGTTAATAAGAGTGATTCACCTAGGATTTTGTACTTTTACATTTGGATCTCTTTGGACCCATTGCTGTATAAAGTCTAGGAGGGAAATCATACACTTTGGTTATAGTGGATGACTTCTCCAGGTTCAGTTGGGTATTCTTTCTGAGATCAAAGTCAGATACATTCAAGGTTCTTATAGATTTTCTCAGGACCATATAGATTGATTTCTCTACTCATGTTGCATTGATCAGAAGTGATCATGGGACAGAGTTTGAGTCTCTTCTTATGCATGAGTTCTGTGAGAAGGAAGGTATCAGACATTGCTTCTCAGCTCCTAGAACTCCCCAACAAAATGGGGTAGCTAAAAGAAAAAATAGGACACTCATTGAAGCTGCAGGTACATTGCTTGTAGATGATTACATGCCCCTAACCTTTTGTGCAGAGGCTGTAAGCACAACAAATTATGTCCTGAACATGAGCTTAATTCACAAACTAAAGAACAGGACTTCCTTTGAATTGCTCAAAGGGAAGAAGCCTAAAATAAACTATTTTAAAGTATTTGGTTGTACCTGTTATATACACAATAATAACAAGAAATATATTATAAAGTTTGAGGCTAAGACTAAAAATGAAGTCTTTCTAGGATACTCCCAAGTAAGTAAGGCTTATAAGGTTTTTAACAAATCAACATTGAAAATTGAAGAGTCTATTCATGTTTCATTTGATGAGACTAATATGTATTGCACGGAGAAAGAAGTTTCTACCAATAGCAACTTGCAGGTACCCCACTTGTGTGAGATGCTGGATGGACTAAACCTCACCCAAGAGGTGCCAACTCATCCCGCTCCACAAGCTATTGAAGAAAGTGAAGAAAAAGAAGTTGAAGATAATGAATCTCTACCAACAGCAAATATAATTCCACAGGAGGAATTAATTCCAAATGCTGTTGCACAACCAACTCCACCCACTGATTTTGTCACACTTAGGGATCACCCCATATCTCAAGTGATTGGAGACATATCAGCAGGTGTACAGACAAGGCATCAACTTACGCAAGATTTGATGCATGCCTGTTTTCTCTCTCAGGTTGAACCTTTTTCCATTCATGATGCTGAGCAGGATCCCCACTGGATCCTTGCAATGTAGGAGGAACTAAATCAATTTGAGAGATGTAGAGTTTGGGATTTGGTTCCAAGACCCCAAAACTACCCAGTTATTGGAACCAAATGGGTTTACAGAAACAAGCTGGATGCCCAAGGAGTCATTGTGAGAAACAAGGCTAGGCTTGTTACTGAAGGATATAGGCAAGAAGAAGGAATTGATTATGATCAAACCTTTGCACCTATTGTAAGGTTGTAAGCCATAAGAATATTCCTTGCCTATGCAGCATACAAGAGGTTCAAGGTCTTCCAAATGGATGTGAAGAGTGCTTTTCTAAATGGAGTGCTACAAGAAGAGGTTTATGTAGAAAAACTTCCAGGTTTTGTTTCTCCAACTTATCCCTCTCATGTTTTTAAATTGCATAAGGCTCTTTATGGTCTAAAGCAAGCTCCAAGAGCTTGGTATGGGACCTTAGCTAGTTTTCTATTAGAGCATAAATTTACAAGAGGAACTCTAGATAAAACTCTTTTCACTAGACATCATAAGAACCAAATCTTATTAGTATAAATTTATGTGGATGACATTATATTTGGCTCTATAGATTTCAAATTATGCAAGAGGTTCTCTGACCTCATGCATTCCAAATTTGAAATGAGTAGCATGGGTGAGCTTTCCTACTTCCTTGGCCTCCAAGTGAAACAGTTCCCTGATGGCATCTTCATCTCTCAAGCAAAATATGCTAAAGAACTTCTAAAGAAGTTTGGGATGGCTGATGCCTCAGCAAAGAAAACTCTCATGGCTACCAATGCTGTTGTGGACTCTGATGTACCAGGGAAACCTGTGGATCAGAAACTTTATAGGGCATTGTTGGGTCCCTATTATACCTCACAGCAAGTAGGCCAGATATTATGTTTGTCACATATCTTTGTACTAGGTTCTAGGTGAACCCTAAAGAATCTCATCTAATTTTACTAAAAAGGATTTTGAGATATATAAAGAGTTATCCTAATCTATGCCTATGGTATCCTGCTGAATCAGAATTTGAGTTAACTGGATACTCTGATACTGATTTTGCTGGATGCAGGGTAGAAAAAAAGTACTTCAGGGACTTGCCAGTTCCTGGGTATGAGATTAATATCTTGGTTTTGTAAAAAGCAAACATTAGTGTCAACTTCAACTGCTGAAGCAGAATATATTGCAGTAGGCAGCTGTTGTTCATAGATGCTTTGGATACAAAATCAGCTACTAGATTATGGGTTCAACTTAAATAATTCAACCCTACTCTGTGATAATACAAGCACTATAGCCATAGCCCAGAATCCAGTTCACCATAGTAGGACAAAACATATTGATATAAGACATCATTTCATTAGGGAGTGTGTAGACAAAAATAAAATCAAGCTTGTCTATATCTACACTGATTTACAAAGGGCTGATATATTCACCAAACCTCTGGATGAGAGAAATCATATGTTTTTTGTGAATCAACTTGGAATGATCAATGGAGAAGACTTTATTTGATTTATGTCTGCAGTCGACGAATTTTCCAGAGTTCGTCGAACGGAGTTCGGCGAACTTGCTTCAGAAGATATTCGTCGAACGAAGTTAGACGAACTGTCTTCCATTCTTCTGGATAAGATCGACGAATTATTTGTCCAAATTATTTCGTCGACCTTAGTTCGAAGAATTATTTTTATTTTTGTGGAACGGAGTCTGTCGATTCATATTCTTAAAAACCCTATATTTAGGTTTTCTTCGACCTCCGTCCCGTGCTTTCTGTTCCTTTGCACTTGATCGCCATTTCTCTCTTTTGTAGATGATTCCATGGCGATTCCAGTAGGAGCTCTAGCCGCTATGAAATTTGACACTGGATTTGATGTTGACTTCGAATCATTCTAGCACTCGGATCCAATCTTCCTCTATATTCTGGAACTTCTAGAAGAACAGAATCTAAAGAAACTGATGACTACAAGGATAAAGCTGGCAGGAATAGAAATCAGAGAATGGGTTTATACTTCATACACTTCTGAAGACAATACTATGGCAGGATCAATCGCGGGTAACACTGTCTCCTTAACTCCCGCGGTTTTAGCTGAAATATTTGGTTTGACAAATGGTGAAGAGGAATTAGAAATTGATTCTGAAGAGTTTGATATGATGCTAAATCTGATGGGTTATGCTGGTGACAACTCAAATAAATTGTTGAAGAAGCATTTTTTTGCAGCATACAAGTTCCTGGTAGACATTTTTGGGAAGGTCTTGCTTGACAAGCATACTGCTCATGACTACATCACAAGGCATCAGTTCTTGGTCATGTGTGCAGTAATAAATAAGAAGCAAGTGGACTTGGCTCAGATCCTCTTTGATATGATAAAGAAGAAAAATAATAAGAAAGAAGTGTGTTTTTGAAGGGTCCTAGGGATCTTCCTCAAGGAAAAGGCTGCTGAATCACTGGTCTCCCAGACCATATTCATCAATGCCAGTAAAAGGCTCACCTGTGCCTTATTTGGCAGGTGGGAGAGGATAATAACCAAGCCCACTAAGGCTTCTACCTCTTCCACCCCAGCTTATGAAGGCACCAGGGTGTTAAAGTCACTCCCTCACCTGCTGAAGAGCTTCATGCAACACCACCATCTCTTCCAGCCTCCCTTCCAGCAATAAAAATTACTTCCTCTCCCATTATCTCTTCAACACCACCACCACAACAACATACTCATGTTCCTACTCCACCTCCATCTCCACCAATTGACATCACTGACATTCCATCTTCCCCTCTTCAAGATAATCAACCACCAACACCTCCTGATTCCCCTCATGCCACCTACATTTCTACACCACCACAATCTCCTCTTCCCCCACACTCTCTTCAATACCATCTTCCCATCTACCAACAGACATCATCATGCAAGATTCCACCCATCCATCCCCATCACCATCTACCATCCCTCCAGATGTTCACATATCTGATGCTCCACTTTCTATCCCCCCCCCCATAGTTCCCACTTTTACACCTTCTGCAACACAATCTGCAACTCCATCTCTGGACCCCTCCACCATATCTTCCATCATTTCCATACTCACTCCCCTCCTTAAGTTCCTTATAGCAGATGCCATAACACCTCTTGCTTACCACCATCTCCTATCTCTCTAACAAAATCTCTGCTCTTTATGCTGCCCCATCCTCAGCTAGTGGCCTGGCCTCAGTTACCACTGAAACCAGGCAGGGGGAGATGCCTGATGATGAAGCAGCAGCTACATCTCCAGAAGCAGCAGCTCCAGCTCCACCAGCAGATGATCCAACTTCAGCAACAGCAGCAGAGTGTATAGAATACATAGATAAAGATTTGATTGATTTTATTGAAACTGATATGGATTTTGATGAATCAAATTCTGAAGAGCCTACTACTATTGGTGATTTCATACTTAATCCCATAGTTAATTTAGAACATTTGTTGAGTATTTTTGATACTGTACATAAGCATTATCTTCCAGCTGAGATCACTAAGCCATACTTGGCTATTATACCATATACTTCCCCCATCTCTTCAGAAGTTGTTAAGCAACTTAGGGACAACTTTGCTATTACACAGCCAGCAGTTACTCCACTTCCAGAAGTAGTGGCTGTTCCCTTTTCTTCAATAATATCTTCAGCACCAACTTTTGTAATGGATGATTCTCTCATGCCAGATCTAGATGAATTGATCTTGGATGATATTGCAGATGAAAATAAGACAGCAGCTGAAAGCTCTGTCCAAGTTAATTCTGATTTTTGTGTAGCTTCTCCTCCAACTTCTGCTGAAACTCCAGTTCTTATTGCAACTCCTGCTCCTATTCCAGAAAAACCTGTTATTTCTGCTAAAGCTTTGAAAGCTCTGGATGATTTATATGATAACCCTCAGGATTCTGATAATGATGAAGATGAGGATGAGGATTCAAATGAGGAGGATACAAAGAAGAAGAAGCAAGTTTCAAAGAAAAGAAAAGCTCCTCCTCCTCCTGCTCCTAAGCCTAATCCAAACAATGTCACCCCTTAGATAACTCCATAATGCCAAACAATGCCTCCTCCACCAGTTCAAAGGTATAAGAAAGATCCACCACCACCTCCTCCTCCTGCAGTGGTGCTTCTGGCTCTAGTTCTCAAAGGTCTGCCCCCATTCAAACATATCAAAGACATCAAGGGAGACCTCATCATGAAAGCAGCCAGCACAGGCAATAACCCTCAGGAATCAACAGCAACAACAACATAAGCAGCAACAACATGACCTAAAACCACTTTTCATGATGACCAGAAACAGCCAACATAGCTAGAATGTTAGCAGCACAACAACTATACTTCACAGAATTTATGAAAAGGCTAGTTGATGATTATATGAAATTACATCCTGAACAGCAATTACAGAAGATACAAACAGTTAATCCACAGCACAGCACAGCACAGAGAAGAAGCAGACATTTTATTTATGTTTTTTTCACTAATTTATAGTGGTTCCCCAATCTTTTTCCTGGGTATTTTTGAGTCTATCCACTTTCCCCTTAGGATGATGTGACCCAACATGTATAGCAAGAGTCAAAGCTATCTAGTAGTGGACAAGCCAACATCAGACTAGATTCGGAGATTTCTCAACCTTCTCCACTATCTCAGAACCCAACAAGGTTCCTACACCCTCAGGCCCAAAGCCTTACACTCAGCTCACCATCTCTGGACTTCCACTTCAACTCTATTGTCAGAGGTTCATCAATACACTCAGCCACCTAGGCCTATTCACTCAGCCAGACTTAAGGCCGACGAACCCTACACTCAGAGTTCTTCAACTCCTACACTCAGGCAACCAAGCCCTACCCAGGATGAAAGATATTGTACACTCACCTAGAGGGGGGGGGGGTGAATAGGTGACTTAAATCTTTTTAACTTTTTAGCCTTTATAATATAGGCTTACACAAGCACACAGTAGACACACAGATTTATAGTGGTTCCCCAAGGTTTGGGTACATCCACTTTCCCCCTTCGCCTATCTAGCAGTGTACTAGATTCGGCCAAACTTCTCCACTATCTCAGATCCTCAGATCTTAACTCAGAACCCCAAAACAGGTTCCTACAGCTCAGGCCCAAGGCCCTACAACTCAGCTTCTTCACAAAGCCTACACTAAGCTTCTTCACAAAGCCTACACTCAGCCACCAAGGCCTATCAGAGGCCTACACTCAGAGATACAAATCTCCTACACTCAGGCACACAGGCCCTACATTCAGCCTTTATAATTACAGGCTTACAAAACTCAGATCCCTAAGGATCCTACAAGATAATATGAATACAAAATGTAAACTCTATAACTCAGAAAAAGAGAGAAGAGTTGTGAGTTTCTTGATGAGTTCTTGGAAGAACTCAGCTGAAATCAACCTGACTTGGCTTTCTTCAAAGCTTCTTGAATGTAGAACACAATAAGATTGATCTCCTCTGCAGTTGATCCTTGATCTCTGCTACTTAAGATTCAGAACAAATCTGAACCCTTTTCTCAGCCTGGTTCCAACGGCTGTACTTGGATGGAGCTCTCTCTCTCCAACTTCTTAGATCTTCAGTTGGACTGCCAGATCTCTTGTAATGATCCTCTGTGTATAGCTAGACCTTCTTGATGTATTACTTGAACAATCTCAATCAATCAGTTTCTGTAGACAGTATAAGCCTATTTATAGGCCTTCTTCATGGTAACCGGCTGGTCCGGTTCATAACTGATTTCTGACAACTCTGATAGGTGAGTAGACCGGCTGGAATGGCAGCTGTCAAGTCATCCAGTCAGTTCTTGAAAATTCTGTAACTGTCTGAAAGTGTCGAGACTGTCTGTCTTTAAGTGTCGACACTTATAGACTAAGTGTCGACACAAGTTGACAAAGTGTCGACACTAGTCTTACAAGGTGTCGACACAACTCCTTGTATTGTAGGATTCACTTCTCGACACAGCTTCTTCTGCATGTGTCGACACTGATAATTGTGTGTCGACACAACCTACTTGTTCTTCAGTATTTGCTGTAATTCTTGTAAGTGTCGACACAACTCCTTTGTGTCGACACATCTTCATGTGTTGAACTTATTCAGTGTCGACACTCTTCTTGGTGTCGACACAAGTCTTCACTTTTGATTTCTTCAGCTGAGTGTCGACACATTCCTTTAGTGTTGACACTTGTACTTAGAATATTTTGTAAACTTTTCTGTTCTTTGCTAAGTGTCGACACAGCTCCTTGTGTCGACACTTTCTTCTGTAGAGTCTTCAACTAAGTGTCGACACATTGGCTGAGTGTCGACACATATTGACTCCTTAGTGTTGTCACACATTGCTTAGACACTTTTTCAAATACTGATCTTCAGCTATAGTGTCGACACAGCTCCTTGAGTGTCGACACTTACTTCAAAGTACTGAGTCTTCAGCTGAGTGTCGACACATTCTTTCTTGGTGTCGACACTTTCTTCAAGTGCTGAGTCTTCTGTTGTGTTGTCGACACTTATACTTAGACTCTACTGACTTTTGCTGAGTGTCGACACTTACTTCAAGTGTCGACACTTTCTGGTGTAGACACAGCTCTTCTGGGTGTCGACACTTCTGCTAAGTGTCGACACAGCTTTTCTGCATTCTTCTTCACTGAGTGTCGACACAGCTCCTTGTGTCGACACTTTATGTCTGGTGTCGACTCTTCATTCCAGGTGTCGACACAATTACTCCAAGTGTCGACACTGCTTGTCTGGGTGTCGACACAAGTCTTCTTAAGTGTCGACACTTTTCCTCTGGGTGTCGACACATGGACTTAGAAACTTTTTCATCTTTCCTGCAAATACTTAACCTGCATAAGTAAACTCAACATACATCAAATACATTTTGATGTATATCATTGAGTAGGGTGAGGCTTCTTCAAATCAGGTACATTAGAACCAATGTACCCAACAATCTCCCCCTATTTGGAGAAGTCATAACCCTTAGTCAATGATATACACCATACAGAATAAAATCATAGCATGATGTAAAGCAGGATTATATATCAGGGCAAACATAAACATGTATCAATCAAACATGTATACATAGACATTATCTCAGAACAATTATGAAATAGACATTTCTTCTGAACAATCATGAAATTTATTTACAGAGCAATTGTTCTTACATTGTTTGTCATATTCATTTTCAAAAATGAGTTACAAGGTGTTTTAAAATCAAAAGATTACAACATTCTTCAGTTTAATCTTAGTCTAATTCTGCTCTGGTTCTTTTATCACTATTCCTTTTCCAGATTGTACTTTGGCTTGAACAGCAGTGCTTCAGCAACTTCAGTATCAGCATGCTTCTTGCCTTTCAGATCCTTTTTCTTTTGCTCTTCAGCTTTAATCTTTTGCCTCTCAAAATAATGATAAGGCTTGGGAAAGTACTTACTAGGCTCCTGAGTAGTAGGAGGTAGCTTTCCCATCTTGGCCTTTCTCCTATATTGGACTATGACTTCTTGCCTTGTCTCATGTTTCCTCCATTCCAATTCAGAAAACCACTTGTTTCTGTCTTGTATATTATCTTTTGCAGCTTTCCAGGCAGTTAAGATAATGTTTCTTGAAGTGGGGCTCCACTGCTGAAAATCTGGTCTTTGTTCAGCTTGCTCTCTAAACCTCTTTTTAGATAATCCTAGTCTCTTCTTCTTTGCATAGCCTCTTGCAAAGCTTCTGTAATACTGGCTGAACAACCTTCTCTATGATGACAATTTTGGCTTCCAGCCAGGTGGGCTATACATTGATTGCATGAACCATATCAAAATCTAGAGGAGGGTAGATGACTTGAGCCACTTCAGGTTGCTCCCCTCCTAGATATGCATGATGTATCCCAGATTCTGCAACATTGTCATCATCACATAAAGGAGGATAACCCAGAGTAGCTCTGATAGAATTAGAAATCCACTTAGCATGATCAGAGCTGGCTTTGACTAACACCCTCTCCCCCTTTATGACTTCTCTTTCTATGTGATCTCTTACATCATCTTTTTGAAATCTGACTTGGTTATCCAAATAGTACCTGACTCCATCCTTAAAGAAAGGTTTCAACCTTTGGAGTTTGTCAGTTATCAACTTCTGAGAGTCTTGAATTGCAGTTGTAACAGCAGCAAGCTTCTCTTGCAGTGCTTTATCAAAATCTGCCTTAGCAGTAGCAGTAGAAGTAGTCTGGCCAGCAGCTATATTCTTTCATTTCTGTGACTATGGCATTGTGGGAAGCAGTTAAGTTATCATTCATTGTGAGCTGGTTCTCCAGAACATATCCCTGCTTCAGTGCAATGTCATCTACTTGAGCTTTTATCTGTTCTTGATGTTAGCTAAGTACACCACTGCATTCCCCCTTGTGGAAGCAGTCAGTCATTTCCTTCTTATTCAGGTTCATCTTGATAGACTTAATATCCTGAGCCAGATCAAACTGTAGAGACTTGTGCCTCATCCAATATGTTTCTATGGCTTTCTTGTCCTCATCAAGCTTGATTTGTAGAGCAACCATCAGTGCACTGTAATCTACTGATGGAGTTGGCTGTAGTGCTGGTTGTGGTGGTATGTTTGCAATGCCTTCTTATAAGTCTGGCTTCTTCTTTTAAAGAATTTCTTTTTCTTAGCTCTAGCAGCTTCCTCATCTGAAGCTTGCTATTTCTACCCTCTCCTTAGGGCTTGGATGTAACTCCTTCTGCACTTCTGGTGCCTTCTCAGGTTCTTGCCTTGCAGGTTCTTCCTGAATTTGCACTTGCTCCCCCTCAACTGGAGCATTCTCCCCCTCAGCAGCAGTACTTTCCTTCTCAAGGTCTTCTTGATCCAAATTGAGGAAGAGATCTTCCATAGTATTCTGGAGGGGCTGGAGAATTCTTGGCTCATCTACCACTGGATCAATACTACTTGAACTACAGATGTGTCCTCCATGACAACATCTGGAAGTTGGCTATCAATCTGAGTTTGCTGATTAACATTATTTAAGGAATCAGACAAAACAATCTATAAGGAAATCTAAAGCATTAAGCTCAGTGATTACCTCAAGGATGATGTGGGTGGCTTATTCACTTTCTAGTGGAGTTGTTCTTCACTACTGAGGCTCCCCCTGGATGTCAGCTGGCTCTTGAGGAGCTGGTGACTTCTCTGCAGCCACATTTATTGGACTATCACATCCTCTTCTAGGAGTGAAAGACAACGTGCTCTTCACTACCAGAGCTGCTGGAGGACTCCTGAGTCACAGCAGCTATCTTCCTCTTCTTCTTTGGAGGGGAATCTTTCTCAGAAACTTGTTTCTCAGGGGTGGTCAGTCTCCTTAGACAGCACCCTTTCCCACCTGGAGAAGATCCTCATGTCCATCTTCTCATGTGGTTGATTTTGCTACAGCAGTGCTCATTAACCTCTGGTATTGTACTAGCCAAGTAGAGACTTAAGTATCCTGCCCAATTGGGCTTCTTCAGACTCTCCTTGATCTTTCTCAAAGACTACTACAGACCATGGACCATGTTTTAATGCTTCTCTGGTCTTAGAAGCAGTTACTTCTGAGTATTACTTTACAATCCTCAGAAATTCTTGGGTATTGTCCTTTTTCATCTTAGAATCTAGGTAGGTTTAGATGTTGTTACTTCTCTTCTCAAACTTTTTGGAGCTGAGACCTTCACTTTTTCTTGGTGCCATGCACCCTTGACTTGATCTTGTAGCCTGAGTCATCTACTTTAGCTCCATTCAGGAATTCCAGTACTTCTTTCTTCCAGATCTTAGTCGGCTCAGAAACAAGAAATTCTAACCCTGAGTCTGCAACTAGGGTTACTACATCCTTGATTTTCTGTTCTGCTTCGTCAAATGCGCTTGTCACGCACCAGTTCATAGCCTTCATTGATGTTCTCCTCGAGCTTTGGCGCCATTAGGGTTTGAAGAATTTGACTGGAGAGAAGAGAGGTGTCGACACAGTTTGGGTCTCGAAACTTTAGTGAGCGTGTCGACAGACAATGGAGAAGTGCTATTTATACCTTTCTAGGTTTGAAGATGAAAAGGCGGGTTTTAACTTAAATTGTGTCGACACTGTCGATAAGTGTCGACACAGACTTATAATGTCTCGACACATTGTGTCGACACAAGTTTAGTCAACAGAATATATATGTCGACACTTATTTATGTGTCGACACCACTTAACTCGGCACTTAGTCGAGACTTTACTTAGATAATTCTGAGTAATCTCTAAGTGTCGACACCACCTTGGATGTGTCGACACCTACTTGTCATGTGTCGATACTAATTTTCTGAAGTGTCGACACCACGTCCTAGATGTGTCGACACCTTTTTCCTGAAGTGTCGACACTACTTTTCTATGTCGACACAAATATCTCTGTGTGTCGACACCATTTTACTTAGCCATTTCTATAAACTTATTCTAAGTTTATCATACCTAGTTCAATTTTAAACCTATTGAAACTTAGTTTCTTCTAAGGGCTTAGTAAACATATCAACTAGTTGATTATCTGTCTTAACATATTCTAGTAAAATATCTTCTTTATCTACATGTTCCCTAAGAAAATGATATTTTATTTCAATATGTTTCGTTCTACTATGGGAAACAGGATTATTTGCAATTGATATAGCACTTGTAGAATCACAAAAGTGGAGTTCTACTTACCTGAATTCCATAGTCCTCAAGCTGATGTTGTATCCATAGAAGTTGAGTACAGCAACTTCCTGCAGCCACATATTCTGACTCTGCAGTGGAGAATAGCCACACTTGTTTGCTTCTTGCTACTCCATGAAATCAGTCTTCCACCTAGGAATTGACAGGTTCTAGTTGTGCTTTTTCTGTCTTCTTTGCAACCTGCAAAGTCTGCATCTGAATAACCTGTTAGTTCAAAATCCACATTCTTAGGGTACCAGAGGCCTAGATGAGGAGTGCCCTTTAGATATCTCAATATCCTTTTGACTGCTGTCAAATGAGACTCTTTAGGGCATGCTTGATACCTTGCACAGACACATGTAGCATACATGATATCTGGTCTACTTGCAGTCAAATATAGATAGGGAGCCAACTATCCCTCTATACAAAGACTCATCTACAGGTTTCCCTGTATCATCCTTGCTAAGAGACATACTTGACCCCATAGGAGTCTTCATGGTACTGGATGAATCCATACCATACTTCCTTATGAGTTCTAGGGTGAACTTAGACTGGCATATAGATAAACCATTCTCAGTCTGTCTAACTTGGAGACCCAAGAAGAACTTAAGTTCCCCCATAGTACTCATCTCAAATTGTCCTTGCATTAGTTTTGCAAACTTTTTACAAAGACTACTTTCAGTAGACCCAAATATTATGTCATCTACATATATTTGGACTAGTATTACTTTGCCTCTGGATTCCCTAAGGAATAGAGTCTTGTCTATTTTCCCCTTGTGAACTTATTCTCAATGAGGAAACTAGACAGGGTTTCATACCAAGCCCTAGGGGCTTGCTTTAACCCATACAATGCTTTCCTAAGTCTATAGACATGATTAGGTTGAGTTGAATCAACAAAACCTGATGGCTGTTCCACATAGACTTCCTCTTTTAGATTACCATTCAGAAAGGCTGACTTTACATCCATTTGGTAAACCTTAAATCCTTGAAAGGTTACATAGGCCAGGAACATCCTTATGGCGTCCAGTCTGGCTACTGGAGCAAAGGTTTGATCAAAGTCAATACCTTCTTCCTGCCTATATCCTTTAGCAACCAATCTTGCTTTGTTCTTAATGATGACTCCATGTTCATCCATCTTGTTCCTAAAGATCCACTTGGTCTCAATTATGTTGTGGTCTTTTGGTTTAGGAACAAGCTCCCAGACTTTGCACCTCTTGAACTGATTCAGTTCTTCTTGCATTGCCTCAATCCAATGAGGGTCTAGGATGGCTTCTTCAAACTTCTTTGGTTCAACTTGGGACAAAAAACTGGAGAAGAGCACTGCATTCAGATTTCTGCTCCTTGTTTGTACCCCTTGTCTTGGATCACCAATGATTTGTTCTGCTGGATGATCTCTTAGATGCCTATTGGCTGGAGGCATCCTTGCTTCAGGTTGAACTTCTTCAACTTCTTCATCTTGCTGAGTCCTTGATACTTCACAGCTCTGCATTAGGTACATGTAATACTCCCCCTAGACAGCAGCCACTATCTTCTACTTGTTGTCTTGCAGTAGGTTCTTCTTCTATAGTGAGCTTGTCCATCTTCTTTGTTATACCTGTGGAGCTGCATATACTACTAGATAACTCATTGTTAATAAGTCTAGTTTCATAAAATACTACATGTACAGAATCCTCTACAACTTGTGTAGACAAGTTGTAGACTCTATAAGCCTTACTATTGTTGCTGCACCCAACAAAAATTCCCTCTTGGGACTTGGCAGCAAACTTAGTCAAGTAAGACTTTCCATTGTTAAGTATAAAGCACTTACAACCAAAGATCCTGAAGTAGGATAGGTTTGGTTTTCTGCCTTTCACAATCTCATAGGGGGTCTTGTTGTGGCTTTTAGTAATGGTAGCCCTATTAATAACATGCCATGCAGTATTAATTGCTTCAGCCCAGAAATATTCTAGTAGTGATGTATCACTTAATAGGGTCCTACCAGCCTCAATCAAGGTTCTATTCTTCCTCTCAGCAATGTCATTTTGCTGAGTTGTTCTTGGTGAAGAAAACTCTTGAAATATCCCAAATTCTTCACATAGTTTTGCCATACTATCAGACTGAAATTCAGTACCATGGTCACTTCTTATTTTGACCACTGTACTAGCTAGTTCATTCTGAATTTGTTTGACAAAGCTATAGAAGACACTAGGTGTTTCAGATTTCTGTCTTTAAGGAAGAACACCCAGGAAAACCTTGAGTAGTCATCTATAACTACAAAGGTATAGACCTTCCTACCTAGGCTGTGAACTGGCATAGGACCAAAGAGATCCATATGCAAGAGGTATAAACACCTCACAACATCTTTGTTTTCAATGCTACTAAAGGTGGATCTTGTCTGCTTGCCCTTTTGACAAGCTGAGCATATTCCATCTTTAATACACTTAACTTGAGGACCATTCCTCACTAACTCTTTAGCTAAAGAGTTGGCCTATTATCTTGTAATTTAGATGGGCTAGCCTCTTGTGCCATTTGACACAATGAGAGACTGTCTCATCAGCTATAAGACACACTGGAGAACCATTGTTCTCAACCATAATGTCTAGGCAGTAGACATTTCTTTTTCTATAACCAGTCAAAATGATCTCTTGATCATTTGACCTCCTGATATGACAACCATCTTTCACAAATGAGATGTCATATCCTACATCACTCAATTGACTTATACTAATAAGGTTATGTTTCAAACCTTTAACATAGGCCACTTGAGTAATAGTAATATGGGAGCTAGAAATGTTACCAAAACCCTTGATGATTCCTTTTTCAGAACCACCAAAGGTGACTTTAGGACCATCTTTGATTGGAGTAGTCCTTTAGCAATCCCCTTGTTCCAGTCATATATCTGGAGCATCCACTGTCCAAGTACCATATTGGGGCATGGCCACTAGGACTCACCTGCAAAACAGATTAGTGAACCTTAGAACCCAAAGAATTCTTGGGTCCTTGGTACTGGTTAGTTTGCTTCCTAACAAAGCTACCTGCAGGTTTTCCAACAGGAAGTTTGCTACTCACTTTGGCACTTGCATTGTGCCAACAGTTCCATGGCATAGTGGCCTACCTTGCCACAACACTAACACTCAAACCTTTTGTACCTTTGCTTAGGTATAGTCTTAGTTGTTTTATCTACAAGGCTTGTTGAGAGCTGGGGCTTTGCCCTTGGACTTGGACTTTGGACTGAACAGTCCTAGCTGGTTTAGTAACACCCCAGTCCAGCTTTACCTTTTTGATGAACAAATTCATCAATTAAGGGTAGAACTGACTTTGGTTTAGAAAACCTAGCAACCAAATCTCTTCCTTCTGAAGACTAATCTCCAGACTTTTGATTTGATCATTCTTAAATGATATAGTCTCCATCTGAATCACAGTTATGTGCTTCAGTCTGGCTATCTCATTAAGTTTTTGATCAAACAACTTCTCATAATCAGTTGCAGCCAGTTTGAGACCTGCAATCTCCTTAGCTTGACTCTTGGCCAAGGATTTGCATTTCTTAAATGCTTGCAACAGAACTTTATATTCATCTATCAATTGATGAATATCCTCTTCAGACTCAGATGCACTCTCATCACTTGATGATGATGAATCTGATTCTGAACTAGCACAAGAAATTGAACTGAAAGAACAATTTTGTACCTTACTAGGTCCAGGCTGCTCCTGGATTTTGTCACTTTCTGTCAATGCCATCAGTCCTTGGCACTGACTGTCCTCTTGTCCATAAATAGAGTTCATGATCTGGATGAACTCTTTTTCTTCTTCCTCAGCAAACAGTCCTATATAAGCTTCAGCATCTGACTCAGTTTCTGATGAAGAAATGTCTGACAGGCTCTTATCCTTTTTGGCAACAAAAGGACTTCTCCTTCTTTCCTTTGAAGTGAGTCTTTTTATTATCATTAGACTCCTTTTCTTTTCTCTGGACAGTCTGCAATAACATGTCCTTGTCTATTACAGCAATAGCAAACAATTTTTGAAAGAGTTGCTTTGCTAGACTTTGGACTTTTTCCTGTCTTTCTTTGATGACTTTTTATTCTGATAATAGTCTTCTTTACCCTGTGAAGTAGATGGCTTTGTCCTCCACTGTTTCTTCTTTAAGAACTTCTGAAAATGTCTTGTGAAGGCAGCAAAGTCCTCATCACTTTCACTGCTTTCAGACTTTCTGCTTGTTGACTCATTTGACTCAGTTTCAGCTACCTTTGGAGGTGGAGTAGGTGACTTACTTCTGTACTTTCTGGGGGCTTCTGTTTTAAATGCAACAGTCCTTTCTTTAAGTTCACTTCTTGTAGATTTTTCCTCTTCTTTCCTCACTCAACTGTATTTCATAGGACAACAGTTTTCCAAATAGTGTTGGTGGAGTAATTTCTCTAACTTTGCCATTTCCCTAATGGCACAGATCTTGGTGTCCCAATCTTTTGTAAGGGACCTTAAGAACTTATCATTAAGCTCATAGTTACTGAACTCTCTTTCATAGGACATTAGCTCATTCACAATCCTATAGAACTTCTTATAGCATTCAGTTATGCTATCAGATCTACCTTGCCTAAAGCTTTCATATTCTTGGTTTAGCAAGGACTTTCTGTCTTGCCTCACTTCTTCAGAACCCTCCATATACACTATCAAGGTATCCCACATCTCCTTAGATGTCTTGCAGTGTATCAAATTCTGAAAGGTAGCATCATCTATAGCACTCATAATGATATTTTGAGCCCTCTTGTCCATTGTGGCTAGAACTATCTCATCCTTTGTCATTTCAGAGAAATCCTTAGGTGTTCTCTGATTTGCATCTAAGACTGAAACCTTCATGGGCACATATGGCCCTTCTTTCACTGTGATATATATTCTAGGGTCTGAGGCTTCCATAAATAGTCTCACCCTTTCCTTCCAGATTCCAAAGATCTCTTTTCTGCAAATAGGTAGCTTCATGGATCCCAATTCCTTATGATTCTCAGTTGAACCCATGATTCTTGATTTTCTTGATTCTGTAATTTTACTTAGACTTAACTGATCTGCCAACAGGATCTACTCAGACATTTATGTCCCTTTTTGAGTAACCTGGCTCTGATACCACTTGAAAGATATTGTGCCTACTCACCTAGAGGGGGGGGGTGAATAGGTGACTAAATCTTTTTAACTTTTTAGGAAGAATTCAGATTATATCACAGAGTTCTAACTTTATCACAGCACACAAGCAGCAATCATAGAATTACACAAGCACACAGTAGACACACAGATTTATAGTGGTTCCCCAAGGTTTGGGTACACCCACTTTCCCCCTTCGACTATCTAGCAGTGTACTAGATTCGGCCAAACTTCTCCACTATCTCAGATCCTCAGATCTTACACTCAGAACCCCAAAACAGGTTCCTACAGCTCAGGCCCAAAGGCCCTACAACTCAGCTTCTTCACAAAGCCTACACTCAGCTTCTTCACAAAGCCTACACTCAGCCACCAAGGCCTACACTCAGCCACAACAGGCCTACACTCAGAGTTCTTCAACTCCTACACTCAGGCAACCAAGCCCTACACCTCAGCCTTTATAATATAGGCTTACAATTCTCTCAGATCCCTAAGGATCCTACAAGAAATAGAATACAAAATGTAAACTCAACAACTCAGAGAAAAGAGAGGAATTGTGAGTTTCTTGATGAGTTCTTGGAAAAACTCAGCTGAAATCAACCTGACTTGGATTTCTTCAAAGCTTTTTGAATGTAGAACACAATACGATTGATCTCCTCTGCAGTTGATCCTTGATCTCTGCTACTTAAGATTCAGAACAAATCTGAACCCTTCTTCTCAGCCTGGTTCCAACGGCTGAATACTTCATGGATGGAGCTCTCTCTCTCCAACTTCTTAGATCTTCACTAGATTCTTCAATGAATAGTTGACCTCTGTGTATCACTACTTGAACAACTATTTCTGCAATAATAAAGATAGTATAAACTATGCCTATTTATAGGCCTTCTTCATGGTAACTGGCTGGTCCGGTTCATAACATTTCTGACATTCTCTGACAGTGCAGTAGACCGGCTGGATCGGCAGCTGTCATGTCAACCAGTCACTTCTTGAAATTCTCTAACTGTCAGATAGTGTCGAGACTGTTCTGTTTTAAGTGTCGACACTTATAGACCAAGTGTCGACACAAGTTGTACAAAGTGTCGACACAGCTCTACAAGGTGTCGACACAATTCCTTGTATGTCTCGACACAGCTTCTTTTCATGTGTCGACACTGATAATGTGTGTCGACACAACCTCTTGTTCTTCAGTATATTTAACTGTATTCTTCTAAGTGTCGACACAACTCCTTTGTGTCGACACATCTTTATGTGTTGAAATTGTCAAGTGTCGACACTGCTCCTTGTGTCGACATATTCTTCTTCTGTTTCTGCTGAGTGTCACACATCTCCTTAGTGTCGACACTTGTACTTAGAATTTTGCTGATCTTTGCTAAGTGTCGACACAGCTCCTTGTGGCGACACTTTCTTCAAGTGTTGAGTCTTCAGCTGAGTGTCGACACATTCTTTCTTGAGTGTCGACACTTTCTTCAAGTGTCGAGTCTTCTGCTGTGTGTCGACACATTGTTCTGAGGTGTCGACACTTTCTTCAAATACTTAGACTCTGCTGACTTTTGTTGAGTGTCGACACAGCCTGCAAGTGTCGACACTTACTCTGATGTAATACTGAGTCTTTAGCTGGGTGTCGACACAACTGTGCTAAGGGTGTCGACACTTAGCTTCACTGTGGCTGACTTTCTTCATTGAGTGTCGACACATTGTGTTGAGTGTCGACACTAGTACTTTGAATTTGCAGACTTTTGCTGAGTGTCGACACTTACTTCAAGTGTCGACACTGGTGTAGACACAGCTCTTCTGGGTGTCGACACTTCTGCTAAGTGTCGACACAGCTTTTCTGCATTCTTCTTCACTGAGTGTCGACACAGCTCCTTGTGTCGACACTTTTTGTCTGGTATCGACTCTTCATTCCAGGTGTCGACACAATTACTCCAAGTGTCGACACTGCTTGTCTGGGTGTCGACACAAGCTTTCTTAAGTGTCGACACTTTCCCTCTGGGTGTCGACACATGGACTTAGAAACTTTTTCAGTCTTTCCTGCACAATACTTAACATTATGATGTATATCATTGAGTTAGGTGAGGCTTCTTCAAATCAGGTACATTTGACCAATGTACCCAACACCACCCCTTACTACATTCTTCAAAAGATAACTCCATACAAGGAGATGCCAACATGGATGTGGCTATCTAAGAATCAGCAAAAGGAAAGGAAGAAGAGTAGAAGATACCCTCCTCCACCAGTTCAAAGGTATAGGAAAGATCCACCACCTCCTCCTCCTCCTGCAGCTGGTCCTTCTAGCTATAGTTCTCAAAGGTCTGCCCCCATTCAAACATATCAAAGACATCAAGGGAGACCTCATCATGAAAGCAGCCAGCATAGGAAACAACCCTCAGGAAAATAACATCAACAACAGCAACAACATAAGCAACAACCACATCAACAAGCTAAAAGTCCTAAAAGACCACTCTCTCCTCTTATTCCTTATGAAGATCCAGAAACAGCCAACACAGCTAGAATGGCCAGGTTCCAGGAACTAGTAGGCCTCTCTATGATCAACAAGGCAAAGGCTGAAGGGAAGGATACTTCTGAATACACTACAATGTCAAAATACAGGAGAGAAGAACTGAAAAGGTTTGAAAAGGCTAACAAAATTTTTAATGTTGATGATTATATGAAATTCCATCCTGAAGCAGTGGTCCCTAGAGCTACATCTCTGAAGATTATAGGGGCTGCTGACATGATAATAACTATGGAACAAGCCTTAAATCCTAACAGGGAAATAGTTTTTACCAAGCCAGGAGACAAGGGCAAGGATGCAAAGCATCAGGAGAAGAAGCAGAAGAAGTGAAATATGAACCATTTTATTTCTGTTTTTTTCTATCTTAAATTGTTTCATATTGTCTGAATAAAGCTGTTGTGTAAAAATATCTGTTGTATATGTTAATTATCTCTGTCAGATATATCTTTTTCCTGCTTTGTTTACTTTATGGTTTTATTTTTGAGTATATTAGTGATCTCACCCAAATAGGGGGGATTGTTGGATCCCTAGTTTGATTTGGGCTAGGTTCACTAAATTAGGATGATGTGACTCAACATGTATAGCCAGAGTCAAAGCTGTGTCCTAGAGTCTAGGACAAGTCCTAAGAGTCAACATCACATGGACAAGCCAACATCAGACTGCTAGAGACTCAAGACATAAAGTTTTCCTAAAGATTCAGAGATTTCTCAAGAGACTAAGTAAAATGAGTTCGACGTTCGTCGAACTCAGGTCGACGATAGTCATTCTCAGCTCAACGATCTTAGAGATACTTTCTCAGAGAAGAGCTCGACGAATTTCAGTCACAGATCGACGATCCTTGGATTCCACCCTCAAAATTCTAAGTCCAGACTGTTCTCTAGACTCAGGTCGACGAACCTAGTTCTCAGGTCGACGAACTTCATTCTTTGCTCGCCGATCTCTGGACTTCCACTTCAACTCTATTGTTAGAGGTTCATCAATTTTTCTCTAAGTCCATAATCATTTTCAGCTCGACGAATTCAAGGTTCTCCAGACTTAGCTCGACGATCACTATTCTTCGGTCGACGAATCTTTGGACTATGACAGCATTCTATCGACACTATGTTCTCCAATCTCAGGTCGACGAACTCAGTTCTCTGCCAGACAAACTCTGGAACCAGAAGACTTATGTCGACACTCAGAGTATATGTCGACATCAACTAAGTTGACACTAGAAGAACTTCTGTCGACACCAAAATCATCAATCGACATTGTGGAAAGGCTATGTCGACACCACACAGAGGACTTGTGTCGATACACAGGAGTAATTGTGTCAACACAGGATATTTGACAACTCCAGAATAATTGCTGAACTCCAGTCGATGAACACATTTAGCAGCTCGACGAATAGGCAAAGATCAAAAGAGATAGCAGTTCAGTTTTCAGCTCGACGATCATGGAACCCAGCTCGACTAACAGAAGCCGTCTGGTCGACGAATACAATGTCTCAGCTCGACGAACTGTGAACTCAGTTCGATAAATTCTACTATTTGTTCGATGATTCCAGACTTAGTTATTTCCAACCCTTCTGTCCCCACTCTAATGCTATAATTCCTGGGTAATTAATGCTCTAACATTCTCTGAATGTATCCGTTATAAGGATCATTAATTATGGTCTTCTCCAGGATTATTTCTTGCCATTTTTCTACGGGACAGTTGGGGAAATAAATCAATGCGTATTATTCTCAAGGCTGTCAGCATTAATTACAAATGTATTCAAATTTTCAAAAAGATAGAGAAGAAGAGAATAATATACACGTTCAGATACACAGAAGTACACAGAGACTTACAGAACAGAATCAACAACAGAAAATAATTGAGCTTCACACAGAGCACAACTTACTGAGAAGTACATAGAGATTACAGAAAAACTTTCAATCTTAAATAATCTGCTCTGTCAAAGAAGAATTATTCACTGATACACAGAAGTTCTTGACCAGAAGCTTATCAGCACTTGAAGAAGCAGAACAACAATACCTATATCAAGAGTCTTCCCTCTTCAAGAACCCCAGGACACTTCAAAAGAACAACTTCAGTTCAATCTGTCAAAGAAGATCCTGAATACTATTGCTATTCAAGGATTTAGTTTGAAGTCCTATCACCCTGAAGCTTGAATCTTAGTTTTCCCTGATCCATTCTACATCTCAGGGGGAGCCTTAAGTTATAATCAATCCACAGTCTTCTCAGTTGTATATTGAGAAAGAGAAGACAAAATCATCTCTCACCCCCACCTCTGTAAAGGGTTGTCACCTCCCTTCAAAAGTGATTCCTTGGTTGCAAGTCTCCTGATCAAAAGACTTGGGTTGTTTTTTGAGCACCTAATCAAAAGCTCAATGGTGTCAGGCACCTGATCAAAAACCTGAGTGGATTCCTACCAAGGGTGGTAGAAGAAGTGGATGCGTACCCAAGTTGGGGAACCACTATAAAATTCTTGTATCGTCTGGTTGCCTCCTTTTAATTTGTTCTTGTTGTGCTTGTGTTTTAGATTCATTGCTTGGTAGTTTAGTAATTCTGCACTTTTAATTTACAGCAAAAGCTGTAATAGCAGTTAAAAATTCTTTAAGCATACTCTATTCACCCCCCCCCCCTCTAGAGTATTTCTAATCTAACACTCACTGTCATCGGCCTTCCTTAATAGTGACATAAAGGAATAGGTGTATGTGGAACAACCTTCAGGTTTTGTTGATTCTAACTATCCTGAACATGTTTATCTTTTATTTAAAACATTATATGGTTTGAAACAAGCTCCTCGAGCTTAGTATGAGATGTTGTCTAACTTTCTTCTTGAGAACAAGTTCACAAGAGGAAAGATAGATAAAACATTATTTCTTAGGAAAATAAAAGACAAGATTTTGCTAGTGCAAATATATGTCGATGACATCATTTTTGGCTATTCTGACGACAACCTCTGCAAAATGTTTTCCAAACTTATGCAAGGAAGTTCGAAATGAGAAGTATGAGAGAGCTGAAGTATTTCTTACGACTTCAGGTGAAATAATCTGAAGATGGAATTTTCATCTCTCACACGAAGTTCACCAAGGAGCTGATTAAAAAATTCAGAATGAAAAACGCAACCTCTATGAGGACTCCAATGGGTTCAACTATGTCTCTGGATAAGGATGAGAAAGGGAAACCTTTTGATGAAACCAAGTACAGAAGCATAATTGGATCCTTGCTCTATCTTACTGCTAGTAGACCGGGCATAATGTTTTCAACATGTGTGTGTGCTAGATTTTAAGTGAACTCTAAGGAATCTTACTACGCTGCTGCAAAGCGGATTTTGAGATATCTTAAAGGTACACTAAATCTTGCTTATGGTACCCAAGAAGTAATGATAGCAAACTAATTGGTTTCTCAGATGCAGATTTTGCAGGAAGAAAAGATGATAGAAAGAGCATTTTCGGGACTTGCCAATTCCTTAGAAGGGGGCTCATATCATGGAGCAGCAAAAAGCAAAATTATGACGCAATCTCAACGGCCGAGTTAGAATACATTTCTACTGGCAGTTGTTGTGCACAATTGTTATGGATAAAGAACAAACTTGAAGATTATAACTTTAAAGTCAAAGACATTCCTTTGTTTTGCGAATCTTCCAGTGCAATTGCAATAGCCAACAACCCAGTCTCTCACAGCCGGACAAAGCACATAGAGCTGTGATACCACTTCATCCGGGAGCATATGGTGCATGGTGACATAAATCTCCATTATGTCCCAACTGACAGGCAGATTGCAGACATATTCACAAAGCTGCTGGACGAGGCCAAGTTCTCGTTCTTCAAAACAGAACTTGGCATTCTCAACAAGGATGAAGAAGAATGAAGAAAAAGGCCTCAAGCATGTTCAAGTTCAGGTTATACTTCAAAATCAAGAAAATTTCAAAGTATGGACTTCATTTCTCAAGTATAACATTTGTACTCGAGAACGGCGGACTTACTTCTCGAGAACAAAGAAATTACTTCTCGAGAATAATAGTTCTACTCGAGAACAGGGCAAATTCTACTCTAGACCAAGGCAGATTCTGCTCGAGTGCTGATAATCTTCTTCTCAAGAACACCAATCCATCTCGAGAAATCTGGTGTCCAACTGCTATTCAAGTTCAAATTTTTCATATTGGCACCCAGACACTTCACTGCCATATTCCAGGTATTTTTAATATTATTTATATCATTTATCATCAAAATTAAAGGTAAATATAAATAGACTTAGGTCCAATATATTCTATTCTCGATTTTAAAACCCCTTCTCTCGAGAAAAGTCTCTACATCTTCCTCATCTTTGTCTTCTGCCGCCAGCAAGTTTCTCCATTCGCCAGCCAGCCAAAATCAATTTCTCCACATCAATGACATTTTCTTCAAAGCTCGGAATCGACAATGAACTAGTTTCAACAGGGATTGCCGAAATTTCAAATGACTTCAGAAATGTTCTCATTCTACTTGATACTATCGGTTTGTCATTTGTTCTTGAACATCTGTGTAAGATACTCACCTCTGATTTTGAAGAGTTCTTCCAACACGCTAAAGTCAAGCGCAATGACAAGGTGCTCAAGTCCCGAGTTCGAGATGTTAAGGTAAAAATGTCTGCCCTCTCTGTTTCACAATTTCTGCAAATTCCAGTGGTAGATGAAGAAGATGACCTAGAGGAAACCGATTACAAAAGATCTTACAGTTTCTGTGGGATTCCCCAATCATCTCACACTGTTAGATGACAGTTTATGAATGCTGAAAGCAAGCTGTTGGCAGATATTCTAGGCAAAGTGCTTATCTGCAAGACAAGCTCCATAAGCTACATCACACCTGAATTCTTTGATATGATGACTGCAGTGATTTACAGGAAGAAATATCAGTGGAGAATGATGATCTTTGATAAGATTAAGGCATGTCTTAAGAGCCTAAATTATGGAAGGATCATTTCTCTATATCTCAACCAGATGAACCCTGAAGAATTTTCCATGAAAAAGGGCATAGCCCTCCACCATATGAAGAAAGTTTCTATTACCTTCATCCAGAGATGCGAGGTTAAATTACAGAAAACTAATAAAGCTGCAAATGAAATTGAAGATGTGGACAGGACCTCATCTCCTCCTTCTCATCAGATAACAGACCAAGTTATTGAGGGGCAGCCTACCCCATCTGTTCAAGATCAGTCCACTCCAGCTCCTGCACCTGCTGCTATAGAAAATTCTAGCCCCAGTCACTACTCCTGCTGCTACAGAAATCCCTCCCCAAGTTGCTCCTCCTACTACCCTTCATACAACTCAACAAGGTGATACTCTTACACCTGCTGCTGTACACTCTACTCCATCTACATCTACATCTACATCAGCTGCTGCCAATAATGGTTTAGACAATAATACAACTCCTGTTGCTGCTGCCACTTACACTCAGCTTCATCCAGAACACACAAATTTACTGCTGCAGATATTCCAGACTCAGAAAACCTGACTGATGCACAGGTTCAAGAGCAAATTTTATCTACTGATTAAGATATCAACATGATGATAGAGGAATTGTCCTCTAAAGAGCCTATTTTCTCTGTTACTAAAGATCACCCTTCCTCTCCAACAAAAACTCCAAAGTCTCCAGCAAAGTCTCCAGCAAGATCTCCAGAAACTCCAGACCATCCCTCTTCTCCTGCACAGTCTCAAGCACAATCTCCTCAAGCAGAAAAATCTCATGTACAAGAACCAGAAAAATCTCCTGAAGATATACCTGATGATGACGTTGTTTCTATACATGATTCAGAAGATGAAATGCATGTAGAAGCTGCTGAACCACCACTTCCAAGTCTTCATTTCATTATTCCTTCCTTGATACCCATAGATGCTAAAGATGAGGATAGCTCTGTCAACAGAAAACTGGCCTCTACCTCCACTATTGTCATTAAAGAGATTCCTCCATGCACAGCCACAGCTCTGCCTCCTCTATCTACTCAGATAGAAATATTCCCTGAAGGTACTATCTTACATAAGATTGAAGCTATGCTAGCTGCCCAAAGAGATTCTTTTGATAATTCTCTTAAAGTTGTAACTGAAAAAGTGACTGCATTAGAAAAAGAAACGAGTCATGGATTCGCTGAAATCCAAAACAACACAGATGAATTTAAAAGGCTCTTGCACATAGGAGGAAAAGCCATAGATCATACAATCACAAGCATTGGTACTGTTATGGAACAATCAGTTACCCTTGCCAATAATCAAATTCAGCTAGACAAGAGAGCCTAAGTGAGAAATTTCAAAACTTGTGAAGAAGTTGGAATGTTCAAAGAAGATGTTATCAGCACCCTCTCTCTAGAAGTCAGAAAGGGGGAGGATAAAGTGAAAGAACATCTAAAAAATAAACTCAAACTATGAAAAATCAGTGGGATGACCAAATGAAAGACATCCAGACATCAGTGTTGAAGGAGTTCAAAAGTACAAAGCTATATACTTATGATACTACCATTTGGATGCATAATCAACTTTTCCCTGAACTGGCAATGGATCCTTCTACACCCCCTCCTGCACACTTGGATGTGAATAGGCCAACCTTCTCACCACCTCCTGAATATTTTTAAGGACCACCTCCTGATTACTTTGAAGGACCACCTCTTGATACATATGAACAAATTTGGGAGTCTGAACAAGCAAGCATGTCTTCTCAACCTCCGGAAATTCAGAAAGCTAAAAGAAGGAAATATGGAGATGGAGCCTCAGCAAGCAGATCAACCCCTCATCCTGATGTTGAAAGGAAAAGACCTTAAAAGTTTATTGAAGTATGCAGTCCAACCTCCAAATCTCTTATTATTGAAACTCTCAAGCTGGTTGTTGATTTTAATGAAATCAGGAACTTACATTACGGCTCATATGAATGGGAGTTATATGAAAAATCTCTTACCAAAAGTAGGATATATGACCGAGAATATGGAAGGAATAATCCCAAGGCTCCTCCCAGACCTCCAAAATATTTCCCTAGACCATATAGCTACCAGAAGAGACAACAAGAAAAGCTAGAAAGACAGCAACAATAACAGGATCAATAGAAATTGAAGATGTTCAAAATGTTCATTTTTGAAATTTTGTGAAATTGAATTTTCTCTTGGACAAATTTCTATTCATATGAACCTTTAGTTCTGATAATCTGATTTTTCTATATTACTGCATTTCTCCTATTTATCATGGTTATTAGTTTCTTTACTTGTTTTATCTTGATGTAATTCACGTTAGTGTAGAGGGTTCTGACTTCTATAAATAGGGGAGGTTGTTGGGCATTGCATGCATAATAACCCAAATTTGTATGAAGTTACCCTTGAACTAAGATAATTAAGTTTTTATTTGATGTCCTTTCTAGTTGAGTGTTTGCAGGATAAAATTGTTAAGTGTAGACTAATGTCATTCTACAATGAGTCTCCAAATGCAGGACCATACAATGTAATCTCTCATTATGTGATACATGGTGTTGATTCATATGTAGCCTCTCTATTGGGACACATTTCTTTTTCAAGCACTAAGGGCAAGGGAGAGAAGTTGGTTACTGATTATATTGAATAAATTAAGTTTTCAGTTTTTCAGAAAATTCTCTAAGTATTTTTCTTGAGTACTATGTTTTGTACTCGAGAAAAACAAAAGCTTGTACTCGAGTTAGACTTGTCATGATTTCGAGTTGCAGAAGCAGTTCTCGAGAAAGCATAATGCTATTCTCGAGAAGGCATTACGTACTCGAGTACTTCATGACACTTCTTCTCGAATTACTTCTTTTCCAGACAGAATTTTTCTAAGTCTTTTTCTCGAGAAGACTATGCTTAGTTCCCGAGAAGGAAAAATTTAGTTCTCGAGAACCAGAAGATTTTTCTCGAGACCTAGACTATTTTTCTCGAGAGTCAGAATTATTTTATCGAGATACTTCTTTATTCTCGAGTACCAGAACAATTTTTCTCGAGAACAAAAATCATTTTTCTCGATGTTGAAGACAAATTTGACCTATGTGGAGTAACCTCACACCTACTACACACGGGGGAACGTCACGAACCAAAGACTTGGGAAACTAGGAACAGACCCTCGGCTCTAGCGTGGAGGTCCCACCTCACCCCCGGAAGAACTTTGAAGTTTCCCCCTCCCTAACCAATGCTGAGCTAGATGCCTTGGAGGAAGAAAGCAAAGGGATTTTTCGAGCCAAGATCCAATACTCTCAAAGGCACCCTTAAGGGTCTATTTATAGTTTTCCCAATCCCACAGACCAAAAAGTCGGAGATACCCCTACGACTAATAGGCCCCGGTCCAATAGAAAACACCCACATCGGGGGGCAAAGAGGTAACTCCACCCCGAGGGTAAAACGGTAAAAACACGGCTAAAAGAGGTCCGCGGGAAAAGGAGGCTAAACCATCCCCCTTACCTTCCCCAGACGCCTGAGGTGAGTTGGGGTTAAACCACCCCACTCCTCCTCCAACTAGGGGCGGAGCGCAGGGGTGAATCCCGAATAACTGGGGAGCAGGGTGTAGGGGGCGAGACCTGGGCCTCGACCGGTCTTGCCCTGCCAGGCCGCTGGGCAGGGGCGAGACTCGGGCCTCGGCCGGTCTCGCCCCGCCAGTCCGCGGGGCAGGGGCGAGAACCGGGCCTCGGCCGGTCTCCCCCTGCCAGGCAGCGGGGCAGGGGCGAGACCCGGGCCTCAGCCGGTCTCGCCCCGCCAGGCCGCAGGGTATTGGCGAGACCCGGGCCACGGTCGGTCTCGCCCCACTAGGCCGCGGGGCCGTGGAGAGACCCAGGCCTCGGCCGGTCTCACCCCGCCAGGCCGCGGGGCAGGGGCAAGACCCGGGCCACGGCCGGACTCGCCCCGCCAGGACACGGGGCAGCGACGAGAATCGAGCCTCGACCGGCCTCGCCCCGCCAGGCCGCGGGGCAGGGGTGAGACCCTAGCCTCGGCCGGTCTTGCCCCGCCAGGCTGCGGAGCAGGGGTGAGACACGGGCCTTGGCCAGTCTCGCCCTGCCAGGCCGCGTTGTAGGAGCGAGACTCGGGCCTCGGGCGGTCCCGCTGCTCCCACCTCGCACCTATCAGGCCGGGGGCGGGTGTCGGCCAACTTGTCGCACCCGCCCCTCTTATAAAAATAAAGGGGGGAGGCAGATTTTTCCTCCCCCTATTAGTATATTCCAAGGGCTAGGCCAAAATTAGCCACCAAGAGGGCAAACCACTCCAAAAGCTTAAAAATACCAAGCTGGTCTCGCGCCTACCGAGGGGACTCCACTCTGCGAATACGGGGTCGTACACTCTAGTACTTTCCTTCATTCTCAAGATTGCTGATTTCCACCTCCATATTTTTCCTAAGTGTTTTTTCTCGAGATCCTCATTATTTTTCTCGAGTACAGTTATTCCTCTCGAGAATTACTGCACTGTTTTTTGAAATTTTCTTAAGTCTAGACAGATGGATTTTCATATGCAATTAGCACGTGATTGTTCCACGTGGCTATCATTTATTATGATTATGACCGTTAGGCAAGTCCTATAAAAGGTCTTATCATAATCGTCCAACCCTAGTAAGCAAAAACCAAAGTATTCTGAATCAAACTTTTCTTTCCAAATATCGGAAGCCGCCGCTGATCATCGCTCTCATCATCGACCAGCTTTCGATCCAGAGATTCAGAGCAAGTGATTCAACGGATCAAGTTTTTCTCCATCGATAGATTCTCTCCTTGATCTTGTTGAGTCCAGAGATTTCAGATACAGAGATCTAGCCGAGTCCTCTTCAATTATTTCTGACAGAGCCTCAAAGTTCAAGGAAGAAGAAGGGCTGAAGTTTCTAGATCTGAGAAATTACTGTTTGTATTTCTTTATATTTCAATTTATTCTTGTAGGAGATTCTTCTCCGAGTGTAGGAGCTTTGTTCTCCAAGTTTTTGTAGGAAGTTTTCTCTTCCTAGTGTAAATCCTGTTTTTTGGATTGAGTTATAGGAACTTTGTTCAGTGTGGTAGGATTGTTTTCAATCCGAGATTAGTGGAGTAGCCGAGTCTAGTGCATTGCTAGATCGGTGAGGCGAAAAGTGGATGTACCCAAAGTTGGGGAACCGCTATAATTCTTGGTGTCGTCTGTGAATGCTTTGTTATTTTTCTATGCATCGCTCGCTAAATTTTTATTCCGCAAAAAGACGCACAACTCACATATTTACCCCCCCCCCCTTCTAGGTGATTTAGGTAAACAACTTAAAAAATTTCAAGTGTGGTTGAGTGTTCCTGCGCCTAGTGTCCCGTTTTCCGCTATCATAAATTTTTTCATGGTATCTGAGGGGTCAGAGACTAAGCAGTGATCAACCGTCAGTTGCTTGTCTGCTTCTGAGAATTAAAGTAACCAAATTGTCTGCAATGGAAGGAGGTTATGCAAGAGGTCTTGGAATCGAACTCCTTACGCCGACTAACTATAAGAAGTGGAAGTCGTACATGCAGAGTTATCTGTTGGGCGAGGACCTTTGGAAAGTTATCATAGGAGATGAAAAGCATGAAGTTACTGCTGTTGCGGGTGCTGGTACTAATGCGGTGAAAGCTTGGTGGAAGACTAATACTAAAGCTGAGTTTGCTCTCAAGCGGGCTATTTCACCGGAACTCTTTGAACACATCATTGGATGTGGGTCTGCTGCGGGAATTTGGACTTCCCTTGATGGTTTGTTCAACAGAAAGAATGTAGCTCGGCTACAGTTTCTGAAAAATGAGTTGGCAAGGTTCACTCAAGGTGATCTGCCCATTTCAACGTTCTTCCTAAGAATGAATAACCTGTGCCCTGAGATTTCAGTGTTGGACCCTGATGAGCTAATCTCTGACGCAAAGCTGAATAGGCACATAATCCGCGGCTTGTGGAAGGAGTATGTGTCCTTCGTCACTTCAGTTCAAGGCTGGGCTACTCAGCCACCTTTGCTGGAGCTTGAGAACCTGTTGGTTTCGCATGAGAGCTTGGCCAGACAGATGGTTGGGGTCACTATCTCTGAAGGAGGTAGTGAGGCGCTCTTCTCAGGGAAGAAGAAGAAATGGGAGGAGAAGAAGAAGAAGTCTAATGCTGGTGAGGAACCTTTTACTTCATATCAGCAAGAGGGGAGTGCTGCTCCTAAGCGATATTCGAAGAAGGAGTGGCTTAAGTACTACAGATGCAATCAGCCAGGACACTTCAGGAGAGACTGCAAGGTCAAGCTGCAGCCTGGGCATGTTGTAGACAAAGAGGAAGCTGATTCCCGTGTTGAGGAAGTGAATGGGGAGGAGCACTCATTATGGGCACATGTGTCCGGGCCTTGTCCATAGTCGACTACCAAGATGACTGGATCGTGGACTCAGAGTGTGGTCACCACCTCACCAGGGATGAGTCAAAGTTATCCTCTTTGTGGACATTCTCAGGTAACTAAGCTATCATAACTGCTAATGATATTGTTCATGCAGTAGAGAAGAAAGGTGTAGTATCTTTGAGTATTAATAAGGGTCCACTCACGTTGAGGAGTGTCTATCACATATCAGGCATGAAGAAGAACCTCTTCTCCGTGACAAATGCGGTGGATGCAGGCTATCACATTCTGTTTGGTCCAACAGAAGTAAAGTTTCTCCACAACGTGTCAGCAGTTAAGGCTGACGTTGCCCACATATGGAGAAGGGTGAGGGACTTGTTTGTGTTATCAACAAGCTCCTATGTTAATCGGGTGAGAGCCAACGATAGTACTGCTATCTGCTATGAGCGGTTGAGACATGTTGGGATGAACAAGCTGAAAGCCATGATAGTGAAGAGCTTTGTGAAAGGCTTGCCTAAGTTGTCATCATTCGGCGACGGTCATGTCTGCGTGGGATGTCAATATGGAAAGGCTCATCTCCTCCAATTTGACAAGTCGTTGACCCGGTGTAAAGCACTATTGAAATGTATCCATGGTGATCTAATGGGGCCGACCGTCACAACCAGCCTTGGAAGCAGGAGGTATATGCTGGTCCTGATTGATGACTACACGAGGTACACTTTGGTGTACTTTATGAAAGAAAAGTCAGATGCCTTCCGGTTGTTTGTGGAGTTCAAGGAGCTGGTGGAGGGCCATCTTGGCCTGCGGATCAAGAAGTTGAGAACAAACAACGGAGGTGAGTTTGTTTCAACTGAGTTCTCAAATGTCTGCATGAAACATGACATTCAAATGGAGCTCACTTATGCTCATACTCCACAACAAAACAGAGTAGCAGAGCGAAAGATCCATCATCTGAAGGAAATGTGCAAGTGTTGGTTTTATGCTAAAGGCATTACAAGGTCCTTCTAGGCGGAGAGAATGGCTTGTGCTACCTATGTCATCAATCGGATGTCTCTGAGTCCGATCAACATGAAGTCTCCTCATGAGATGATGTTTAAGGAGAAACCTAGAGTTGGACACCTTCGGGTGTTTTAATCTACCTGCTACGTACACATCCCAAATGCTCTGAGGATAGAGCTGGATGCAAAGGTAAGCTTCTCTTTGTGGGCTATGATGAGCGAAAGAAGGGGTGGAAATGTGAAAGTGAGCTGTTAGATCAGGAATACTCAAGAGGGGGGGGTGAATAGAGTATTCAGGGTTTATAAAATTTTCTTCTAATTTAATCTAGTGCAGAAACAAAATTAACTAGATATAAACTGCAGTCCTAATAATCACAGCCACAGCAAGAACATAAAAGAAATGAGCATCCAGACAACACAAGAATTTATAGTGGTTCCCCTAAACTTGGATACATCCACTCTTCTACCACCCTGGTAGGAATCCACTCAGATTTTTGATCAGGTGCCTGACACCAATGAGCTTTTGATCAGGTGCTCAAAAATCAAATCTCAAGTCTTTTGGTCAGGTGACTTGTAACCAAAAATCACTTTTGAAGGGAGATGACAACCCTTTATACAGAGAGGGGTGAGAGGTGATGGTGTCTTCTCTGTCAACAATCAGAGAGAAAACAAGTGGATATGATATTAGCAAGTAGCTCCCCCTGAGATGTAGAATAGTTCAGGGAAATCTGGAGCTTTGCTACAGGGTGATAGACCTTCAGTCTTTAAGCCTTTATCAGAGAAATCTGCATGAATTTCTTGTCAGATGGAGTAGTTGTTGTCCTTTGAAGTTTCCTGGAGTGATGAAGGAAGAAGACTCTTGATTTAGATTGATTGTTCTTCTTCTTAAATAGCTAATCTGCCTCTGTCCTAGGACTTCTTTTTTGTATCAGAAAGCTGTGAAAGAGTGATGGGGCAAAGAAAACCATGAAGACAGACTGTAATTCTCTATATGTTTTTTGTGTGTCTGTATCTGTTTTTTTGTTTTTCTGTCTATCTGTGTTTCTTGTGTATCTGTCTTTCGAAATTTTAATTCCTCTGCTACAATCAATGCTGACGGCCTAGAGAATAAACTGCATTGATTTATTTCCCCAACTGTCCCCTGTAAAAATGGAAAGCAATAATTCTGATGAAAGCCGTGATCAATGCATAGTCCAACAGTAATATTCAGAGAATATTTTATCATTAATCATTCAGAAATTATTGCCATAGAATGAGGACAGAGGAAAGAAATACTAAGGTCTAGAATCGTCGAACAGATGACAGAAATCGTCGAGCTGAGTCCACAATTTGTTTAGCTGAGTTGCTGTGTTCATTGATAAGATAACTTCTGTTCATCGAGTTGAGTTCCAAGATCGTCGGTCTGATAACAGAACTGCATGCTTCAGAAACTTTGCCTTTTTGTGTTTGAAGTTCGTCGAGCTAATAAATGTCTTCGTCGACTGGAGTTGATCTTGGACTTAGAATATTCACAGATGCTTCTGAAATAAAAGAGTTAAAGTATTCAGAAATCGTCGGGTAGAGAACTAAGTTCGTCGACCTGAGTCTAGAGTACATAGTCTTAGACAGAATGCAGAAGGTAGACCAAAGATCGTCAACCAAAGAATAGAATTCGTCGAGCTGAGAACTAAGTTTGTCGACCAAAGTCTGATTCTAAGGACTTAGAATATCATGATGTTTTCTGAACTTGAAGTGTTGTTGTAGTGTCCAAGTTTTCATCGACCAAAGAATAGTGTTCGTCGAGCTTAGCTCAGAGAATTTTCTCTGAGATCGTCGAGTTGAGCACGATAATTGTCGACCTGAGTTCGACGAACGTCGAACTCATTTTACAGTCTTTGAATTCTTCTAAGTCTTTGAGTCTCTGGCAATCTGATGATGGTTGGTCTATGTCATGTTGTTACTGAGGACTTGGCCTAGACTCTAGGACACAACTATGACCCTGGCTATACATGTTGGGTCAAATGATCCTAGCTTAGTGACTTAGTGAACCTAGCCCAAATCAATCTAGGGATCCAACAATCTCCCCCTATTTGCGTGAGGTCACTAATTACAGACTGAAATCAAACTGAGAATAAACAAAGCAGAAAAAAAACATATATCTGGCAGAGATCAATAACACATGCAGTAAATATATATATATATATACACATAAGCTTTGTTCAGAGTATAGAGCAGTTATTGATAATTGTAGAGAATAAAGGAGTTCAAAATTTACTTCTTCTATTTCTTTTCCTTTGGCATTTCTTGCTTACTCTTCTCTCCAGGATTTGTAAAGATGATTTCTCTGTTAGGATCAGGAGCTTGCACCATGGTCATAGTCATATCAGCAGCCCCTATGATCTTCAAAGATGTAGCCCTGGGGACAACTGCTTCTGGGTGCAACTTCATGTAGTCATCAACATTGAAAAATTTATTTGCTTTCTCAAATCTTTTAAGTTCCTCTTTCCTGTACTTTGACATTGTTGAGTATTCAGAAGGATCCTTTCCTTCAGCTTTGGCTTTGTTAATTATAGAAAGGCATACAAGTTCCTGGAACCTAGCCATTCTAGCAGTAGTAGCTGTTTCTGAATCTTCAAAAGGAACAGGAGGAGAAGATGGTCTTTTAGAACTTTCAGCGGGTTGATGTTCTGTGAATTGTTGTTGTTGTTGTTGATGTTGCTGCTGCTGTTGATGCTGCTTTCCTGAAGAATACTGCATGTGCTGACTGATTTCAGAAGATGATCTCCCATGGTGTCTCAGATATGTTTTAACAGGGGCAGATCTTTGAGAAGATGTACTTGAAGCACCAGCAGCTGGAGGAGGTGGATCTTTTCTGAATCATTGAACTGGAGGAGGAGAGTACCTTCTGCTTTTCTTCCTCTCCTTCTGCTAGTTTTTGGATAAACACATCCAAGATGGCATCCCTTTGTATGGAGTTATCTTTTGGAGAATATAATAGGGAGTGTCATTATTTGGATTTGGCTTTGGAGCAGGAGGAGGAGGAGCTTTTCTTTTCTTGGAAACTGCCTTCCTCTTGGGCTCATCATCAGAATCATCATCCTCATCCTCATCATCATCATCAGATCTCTGAGGTTTTTCATATAAATTATTTAGAGCTTTTAAAGCCTCAGCAGAAATGATATGCTTTTCATGAGCTGGGGGTAGAGATAGAGCTTGAGCAGGAACTTCAACAAGAGCTGGAGGAGAAGCCACAGGAGAAGCTGGAGAACTGATTCTGACAGTGCTTTCAGCAGCTGCCTTTTCTTCTTCTTCAATATCATCCAGGATCAAGTCATCCAGAGCTGGCATGGGAGAGTCATCCATTACAAAAGTTGGAGAGTGATGACTTCTTCTAGAGATGGCATGACTACTGGCTTTGAAACAGCAAAAGTATCCCTGAGTTGCTTGACAACATTTGGAGAGATTGGGGAAGTATATGGAATAATAGCCAAGGCTGGCTTAGTGTATACTGCTGGAATAACTTTCAAAAATGCAGTATCAAAAACTTTCAGTAATTGAACTAAGTCTACTATGGGATTTAACATGAAATCACAAACAGAAAGAATTTCTTTAGTAACTATTTCTTCAGTAACTGACTCATCAAAGTCCATGTCAGTCTCAATGAAATGAATCAAATCAATTAAATCTATATCATCTGGAATAAATTCTATATCTGCTATTACTGCCTCTGTATCTGATATTGCTGGAGCTGGAGAAACTGAGACTGGAGCTACTGCTAGAGCTGCTTCAGCTTCTTCATTAAGCATCTCCCCCTGCCTGGTTTCAGTGTGAACTGAAGCCAGGCCCCTGAATGAAGAGGGGGCAGCAGTGAAGGCAAAGAGTTGAGCAGAAAGGGTGGAGATAGAAGTAGCAAGAGGTGTAATGGCCTCTGATATAAGATATTTGAGTAGAGGAGTGATGAGAGTAATTACAGAGGAGATGGTGGAGGGATCCAGAGGTGGAGTGGCAGAGGGCCCAATAGAATATTGGGTGGAGACAGTGGGAGGGATGGTAGATGTTGGAGATGATGGAGGAATGGAATCTAGCATATGCGAATCTGGAGGGGAGGGGGAGTTGAGGGGGGAAGTCAGAAGATTAAAAGTTGGAATGGAGGATAGATGAGGTGTAAGAGGAGATGATGGTGGTGTTGGTGAAGCATGTGGAGATTATGGTGGAGTAGGAAGATGATGTTCCTGAATAGGAGATGAGGGTATGTTGGTAAGATCTAATGGTGGAGAGGGGGCAGAAGAGGTAACTGTAGTAGGAACATGAACTTGTTGGATTTATTGTTGGAGTTGTGGATGTGGTTGAAGAGAGGGAGTATGAACTGTGGAGGGTGATTGTTGTTGAGTTACTGGAAGAGATGGAGGTGGGGGGGGTGATCTCTTCAGTAGGGTGGGCAGTGGCTCTTACAGCCCTGGTTCTTTCAGAATCTGGGGTGGAAGAGGTTGAAGCCTTGGATGGCTTAGTTGTGGTCCTCTCCCACCGGCCAAACAAGGTGCATGTGAGCCTCTTGCTGGCATTAATGAATATGTTCTGTGAGACCAGAGATTCAGCAGTCTTCTCCTTCAAGAAGATCCCCAGGATCCTTCCAAAGCAAACTTCTTTCTTATTACACTTTTTCTTAATAAGATCAAAAATGATCTGTGCCCAATCCACTTTCTTCTTATTGACCACTGCACACATGACCAGGAATTGATGTTTGATGATGTAGTCATGGGCAGTGTGCTTGCCCAACAAGACTTTTCCCACTATATCTGCCAGAAACGTATATTCTGAAGATAGGTGCTTCTTCAACAGCTAATTTGGGTTATCTCCAGCATAACCCATCAAACTTAACATCATATCATAGTCTTCAGAATCAATTTCTAATTGTTCTTCTCCATTAACTAATCCAAAAATTTCAGTAAGTACGGCGGGAGATAAAGACACAGAATTACCCGCAATTATTCTTGTCATGGTGTTTTCCTCTGATGTAGATGAAGTATAGACTCATTCTCTAATTTCTGTTCCAGCCAGCTTTATTTTTGTTATCATCAAGTTTTTCAAATTCTGTTCTTCCAGTAGAGTCAGAATGTTCAGAAAAATTTGATCAAAGTGTTGAAATGAGTCAAAGTCGACATCAAATCCTATGTCAAACTTCATAGTGTCTAGGGCTCCAGCTTGAATCGCCATTAAATCACCTGCAAAAGAGAGGTACTACGATCAAGTGCAAAGGGAACAGAAAGCGCGGGACGGAGGTCGAAGAAAACCTAGTTATAAGATTTTCTACAATATGAATCGACAAACTCCGTTCCACGAACAATAAGAAATTCTTTGACCTGAGATCGACAAAATAATTGATAGTGAAATAATTCGTCGAGCTCAGCTGGAAGAGTTGAAGACACTTCGTCGAGCTCCGTTCGACGAAAGTTTTCTTGAAGTGGATTCATCGATCTCTGTTCGACGAAAACAACTTCAGTCACAGAGAGTTCGTCGATCTCCGTTTGACGAAATTATCTCAAACTTTCCTAAGTTTGTCGAACTCTATTCGACGAACTCTGGAAAATTCGTCGAGTGGAGACAGAACTTAAACTAAATCTTCTTCATTGATCATTCCAAGCTGATTTATAAAGAATAGATGATTTCTCTCATCCAGAGGTTTGGTGAATATATCAGCTCTTTGTAAATCAGTGTAGATATAGATAAGATTAATTTTGTTTTTGTGTACGCACTCTCTATTGAAATGATGCATAATGTCTATATGCTTAGTCCTACTGTGATGGACTGGATTTTGTGTTATTGTTATAGCACTTGTTTTATCATAAAAGAGAGTTGAATTATTTAAGTTGAGACCATAGTCTAGTAATTGAATTTGAATCCACAGTATCTGGGAACAACAGCTGCCAGCTGCAATATACTCAGCCTCAGCAGTTGAGGTAGACACAGATGATTGTTTCTTACAAAAACAGGATACCAACCTCATACCAAGGAACTTACAAGTTCCTGAGGTACTTTTCCTATCAACCCGGCAACCAGCAAAGTCAGCATCTGAAAATCCAGTTAAATCAAACTCTGACTCAGTGTGATACCATAGGCCTAGACTAGGACAACTCTTTATATATCTCAAAATCTTTTTTAAGAAAATTAGATGAGATTTTTTTGGGTTCACTTGGAACCTAGCACAAAGACATGTGGTGTAACATCTCATGTTACTTCTAGACCTCTTAACTTAGATTGGGTTGGGCATGGGGTGGGTGATAGGGAAATTACCTAGGTTTGACCGTAGGTAGTGGATTGTAGTCATGTGAGGCCGAAAAAGGGGCCAAAGTCAAACTAGCTCAAACTAGCCTAAATAGGAACCCTAGCCACACCATGACCCCACCACATTGACCTAACCCTAAAATAATCTAAGTGGACCCTAGGGCATGTCATTAGGTCAACCCTTTGACCATAGTTGACCAAAGTCAACCATGGCCCTAATTTGGTCAAACCTATACCTATAGGCCCAATTAGCCCAAGTAGGGCACCACATTGACCCAACCCAAGTTGGGTGGTGCCATTAGACCCATGACCACCAAGTGGAGTCAGCCCACTCATCATGGTTGACCAAGTCAACTCAAAGTCAACCTAGTCAACATAATTGACCTAAAGGAGGAAAATGAGGGCTAAGCCCACTCTCCTTGGGCCAAGACCACCAAACTTGGCCCATTATCAGCCCAAGTGGTCAAAGACCAGCCGTACCCCTCTGGTTTTGGAGAGAGAGTGCATGCATGGGGGCATTTTGGGGAATTCACCTAAAATAGGAGAGAGAAGGTGAGTTTAAGGAGAGGAGGCCACTTGGCCTTGGCTCCTTCTGCCACAAAATGGTGCTGGCTGGCCTCCTCAGTAAATTCCAGCATGAATTGGCAGCATGGTGGCCACTTGGCACCATTTGTGATACAACCAAAGCCCAAACCGAGCTCACCTTAGAGTTATCTCCACATAAAGTCCTCCCCAGCTCAAACCGACCACACCATCAGCTTCAGTGAGTGGAATCGAGTGGATAATGAGTCCTGGAGCAAAGATTTTGGTGAAGAATCAAGGTTTTGAGCAGGAGATCGCCGGAGCAGCTCAACCATGGCCAACCGCCGCCGCACTCGCCGCCAAGGCCTGATTCAGGTCCGTTTTGCCGCCTCTCTACCCGTGCTAGCTTTCTAGATCCTTTAGGAGAGACATCGGGCTCAATTGAGCCCGATACCATGTGAGGAAATGGAGATTTTTCTGATTTTTGCTTCATGCTCGGGTTCGCCGGAGGAGCCAATTCCAGCGGCCTCATCGTCGGGAATCGCTAGCCACCACCTTAATGAAGGTGGTAACGACATCCGTCGGCGGTGGTGGTGGCTAAGCTGGCCGGAAACAGCCAGCAAATGTGGCCCAACCAGAATCGATCCCAGCAGTCGGCTGGAGGTAGAAGATGACCAGATCCCGTCCATTTTGCGTCAAGATTCGTGCTAACCGATTAAATTAAATTAAAATAAAAACTATAGTATTATGTATATTTTATCACACCTATTCAGTCTTGTTGCATGTCTATTTTAGGCCTCATAGATGCATTTCCAGGACATGAACCTTAAATGAAATTTGTAGCTTAATGTCTTAACCTTAATTTGGCATATTAAACATCAAATTTGGTAGAGTATATTGGGTTGTAGATCAGTTTTCCTGCAGAATTTCAAATTGATGCCCAAGCCAAACCAGTAATCAAACTGACTGCAAATTTTGGGTGCATGCATGATTAGGGCATATTTAGCCCCTGCAAAAAATTGAGAATTTTGGGATTAACTTTTCTATAGTTTTTGCTTAAGTATCAAAAAGAAAATAAATGAAATAATTGGAGTGTTATGGCTCCCAATCGCCCCAAATGTTGGTGGCATGTCCTTGGGAACTATACATGTGCATGGTAAACCTTTAAGCGCATTTGGACCACTGCATGTTGGGTAAACTCACTTGTATGTGTTGGTTATGTATAGGCTTGGGGTGCAAATAGCTAAATTTGAAATGTTGTGTATTAGACCTATTTGGAACATCCAAAAATTATGGTATTGATTTCAAAGGCTCATTAGGGTGAACTATACCACACACTGTAATAATGGAATTTTTGGAAGCAAAAATCCCATTATTTGGAATTTTTGGAATAATAGAACTTTTGAAAAATAAATGTAAAAATAGGTTCATCATTGAGATAAAATCCCCATTTTTTGTCAAGGTCAATATAATGTTAGATTTAACTTCTGAAAATTTTTATGTCTCTGTTTGAGGAAGTTTGATAGGAGTTATGTGGAAATTACCTTTTTACCCTCATTTTTCTTAATTTGCAAATTGATGAAAATACTCAGTAGAAAATTTTGGAAAATTTCTTGGTGATATATCTTAGTATGAATAACTTTGTATAATTTTCTGAGCATTTTTGGATGAATCTGTAATTTTTAAAACCACATAATGGCATTTTGGTAATATATTTAGAAATGAAATTTTGTAGTTCTTGTACTATGGAAGTTCATGAAATTCTGTCTTTAGCATTATTATACCAATATATGTATGGTGTAATTTTCTTGGAATTTTTAGTAATGAAATCGTTACACTTCATTTGGAAAATGACAATTATGTGAGATTTCTATTAATTAAGGAATAAATGGAGATATTTTAAGGAAAATTACGAATTTTGGTAGACAGAAATATTTTACCAAGATATAACTCAAGAAAAATTCCTTAGGTCAGTGGATTATAATTTGTGATACTTCATGTATTAAATGACCTAGGGGATTAATTAAATAATTTAATTAGAGGTCTTAATGACTTAAGAAAATTACGAAAATCAATAGGCTCACTTCATTAGTGTATATCATCCTAGGATAAATAATTAGGGTCAGGTGGCCCAAGGAATTGGAAGTTCCATTTCGAGGTGGTATTAGGTCATGGGTTGCGCATATTGTAAGTAGGTTATACTATAAGGACCACCGGGGGATAGATCGATGAATGAGCTAGAGACTTCAATTGGAATATGACCCTTGTGGGTAGAGTTGTCTTAGTGATGAGAGTAAAGTGCAAACCCTTGGATAGCAACTGGAGTGGAGGCCGGCAGAAGACCGTCGCCCTTCTGAGAACATCTTAAGTCATTAGGACCACTCAAGAGTAATAATGAGAGCAAAGAACGGATAAAGGGTAGACATCAATAAAAAGTAAATATCCTTGCGAAATGGAAATTTGGGTGTAATCTCATCGTAGTTTCTAGTGCCCCCGAGAGCCCTTCACCGGGTATACCCTGGGCAGTCATGTGATAAACCTTAAATCACTAAGTATAATAACACATAAACAAGAGTAGTCTAATAGGTTAAGACATTGTGGTTCATTCTCGCTCGTGATGGGTTCGAGGGATTTTGAATAAAGGCACTATTGTGTGTTCTCACCCGCTATGGGTTGGAATGATTAGTTGCAGACTCACCCGTGAAGGGTTTGAGGGATTCAGGACAGGTTGGTCCTGCGAGCTGAAGGCTCGGGATGAAATACTTGCATGTGAATAAATTTAGTGGCGGGTCATGCGGTACTGGTCGTTCATCACACTGATGGCAGTACGGTGAACCAGACAGGTGTGAGGGTTTGAGGGGCCAGTGGGTTGTTTTACACTGTGGTCTGGAGGACGATCCCCGATAACGCACACCCGACCCAACAAGACTGACGGGCTATCAGCAAAGTACGTACACATGGACTCTAGAGTGCACCTTGGACGTGTGCAAAGGCATATGAGAGGGGTCTAAGGTTTGGTAGTGTGCATACCTGCCTAGAAGTGGAGATGCCCGCTCTGATGCTGTCGTAACCATAGCGGTGGTACCCGAGAGTGAAGCTAGCTCTCAAAACGTGGGAACTAAAGGTCTGTGATCACAGAGTCGTTGTGTGTGAGTTGCACTTGCCTGTTTCATAAATTACATCATAAACATTCATTCATATTAGGTCATACGCTTCATAGATCCTTATCATATAAATTAGTATGGGCTCTTTTATATGATAAGTTAAATTTCCTGTAAACCCTAACTTATAAATTTGTATGGGCATTTCTATAAGTTAAGGTACGTTTTGTGATGGTAGTGTAGTGGTAGCATAGCTTTACTTTTCTGCTCTTACTTTCAGCTCTTTACTTACTTGTATTGTACATGCTTTTACTTTCATGCTATATACATAGAACTGCTAGTGTAGATTTACTGCTCACACTCTTACTTGGTAGCTTAGTTTCCCTTGTCACCTGCTTCCTTTTGTTACCCCTTGATTGTCCTCTGCTTCATCCTCCTGTACGGTTCCTAGGAGTTGCGGGGCGAGGTGAGGAGGAAACGACTTAGTCTTTTTGACTAATGGTCGGTGACCAACTATTTTTAGGAGCTCAAGGAGATGGAGCATCAGTACGACCGACAGGACGAGATGACAGGGCGTGAGGAGTTGATACCACCTACTACTACTGCAATAGCGCTACCTCAGGTGGGACGAGATTAGTTAATTAGTTTCCGTTGTTTGATATTTTTGTGAGGAGTGTTATTTCATATGATGTACATGGCATAAGCCCTTATTACTCTTCTATTTTTATTCTCATTGTGGACTGTGTACTCTTTCATTCATATATATGTATGATTTGTATTGTGACTGTGGACTAGCTATGTTGTACTCTGCTATGTATTGCTTCTACTTCTCATATTGGCCTACAGGTTTTATGATCGTACTAGCCGGCAGAATCGGCATGTTGCGGTGTCGACTAACCCGTGCGTTAGTGCTACCGTAAGACGGCGGTTCTGGACATAAGACCGGGAGCCTCCTTGGTAAGGGGGGGGGGTGTAACGCCCCGGATTGTTTCGTTGAATGATTGCATACGCTTGATGGGCATTGTGTTGGCTCTGACCGTTGTTCGAGCATGGTTTTCACGCGGGCTTTCGAGTGGCTGTTTTGGTAGCCTAGTTGCACGGTTCCCCAGCAAGCCGGAGTCTATTTTTGGGGACTCGGTGAGGCCTCTTAGGGAATACATGCACTTTCTCGAGCCTGAGTCTATGTTTGGGGAATACATGCTCAAAACGGGTTGCTTGTATGGAATTTTGTATGGAAGATGTGGAGGTAGTAGATGAAAGCATGTTTCCTGGATTTGACAACAAAAAAGGGTAAAAAGTCCTTAAGGAAGAAATGGTCTAGGCCGAGAAAGGAGCATATTTCAAAACATTGAAAATAGTCATTTTTTTGAGTGACACGACCTTGGACACGGGCGTGTCCCAGGGCGTGTCCAGCTCGGGATGCGTTTTGGCTTTGTTGTCGTCGAACTTAGTTCGATGAAGTAACGGGAGGAACACGCCCCCCGATACGGGCGTGTCGGGGCGTGACCTGGGGCATGACCTCCTTGACTTGACGGATTTCTTGCGTCAAGTTGAGCTCGACGAATGGGGTACATGCCCCGTGACACGGGCGTGTCACGGGCCATGTCCCGCTGGGTCGACGAATGTCGAGTGTCGAGTGTCGAGTGTCGGGTGTCGAGTGTTGAGTGTCGAGAGAGGGGATACGGCATGTGACACGGGAGTGTCACAGGGCGTGTCCAGCTTTGTCGAAGTGTCGACACTTTTGGTCGATGAAATATCGAGACACGGGTTACACGCCCTAGGTCACGAGCGTGACTGACCCGTCACGGGCGTGTACCCTACCGTGTACCTTGTGGATAAACTTGAATTTGCCGACATTCTGCGCCGCTTAAGGTACACGCCCTGTGACACGGGCATGACACAGGGCTTGACAGGGCCGAAAATCGACTTTTTTAGTTTTTTTTGTGTCGTTCGTTTCTCTGATTCTGGATCAAGCGGTCCAGCTCTGTCCTGGAGGAAATAAGGCCGAGACAAGAGTTTTCCTCCTCACTTATTCCCTTCTTCATCTTCTTCTCCTTCAAAGAGAAAGCAAGGGAGAAAAGCTAAGGCAAGGGAAGGAAAGAGAGGAGCAGCCGTCGCGGTGTCATCTCGGTTCAGGCAAGCGGTGTTCTTCACCCTTGCCAATCTTGTTTTCTTGTTCTTTGATTGTGCAAGTTTAGCTAGCTTTCCCCTTTCAATTTTGATAGTTTGTTCTTCTTGTTTTGCACCTCACTTTTGTCTAAATAGATTAGCCTTGTTACTCTTACTTTTGTTTAGGAATCACAAGCATAAATCATCTTGTCTTTCAAGAATTTCCCAGTCTATATGCTTACCTATTGTTCATCTCATTTTGTCATGTTTTACCTTGTATTTCTCTATTAGTTACCTTTTTTGTTCATATGATTCGTGAGCTTGTTGTGTTTAATCGGCGTTGTTACTTGTGGGGTTCTCTTATGGTGAAGTAGAGACCCAAATTCTATCAAGTTTGACATAACTTGGGCAATTTGTAGTCATGAGTGAGGACGATGCAATGAAACGGGTTTAGATTGGGTTATGGTGAGTTTTGCGAGACGAATTGTGAACCATGGCAGGAGCGTTTGTGTGAGGATTCGGTAAGGGGTGGTGTGGTTTCAGCCTTGGTGGCCACCGGGTTTTGTTTTGTGGTGTAGAGCACCGTTTTGGCCCCGATTTGGGCTGGCTTTTATTGGTGCGTTCCACTTTAGGGCCGCCACCAAAAGACCCTTGCGGGATCGAACTTAACTGCTGCTTATGTTTCACTCGTATGGTTGTTTCTTGTTATCAAGATGATGGAATGGGTATATATGTGTTGCCTTTTTCTCATGCGGGTTGAGCAGGACTTGATGAGACGTTCACGTACTTGGTGCGTTTGACACTTTAGGTTGGCAGTGTTTGACACTTGTTTTCCACCCTGTTCTTTTCACTCATTTTATATGAAAAATTGCTACGGGGTCGGTAAGCCCCTTTGTCATATTTTATGAACTTAATGCTCCATAGTGTAGCTTTGATGATTACTGAGGTGTCCTTTCTTGAATACCTCAGGTGCAGGTTGTAGCCGGTTGAGCGGCTAGGTTTTGTTGGTGGAGTTTACTTGGAGCTAGCCAAGCTTGCTTAGCGAGGTAGTTCTTTACTTTATTGTACAGACATACATACGCCCCAATGGGTTCGTGTCAGCTTGTTGGTGCCCATTGGTGGCTTTCTTTACTTGCTCTATATGAATGCTAGACTGCTAATATGAATCATTTGGATGAGATGATGTCTACTTGCTCTTGGGAAGGATTTATGCTAGGTTGCATTAGGTATTTTAAAGTTAAAACAAACCTACTATTCTATGTCATGCATACATGTTTTGGTAAAATAAGACATATTTCCAAACCACGTAAAAACAAACGATTTGCTATGGTATAATAAATCTAGAGTGCATATAGGAAAAAGAACAACTAACATAAATTATTTTCCGCCGCGTACAACCACATTTTGCTCTACTAGGCCGAGGGATACAGCCACCAAACTCAACGGTTTTCTTGCATATAACTGATGATTTTAATCTAGTCTAGTAAGTGTAAAGGTTTGCCTGAGCGTGTGCAGGTATCCCCTGCACAACATTGCATCATAACCCATTTTTCCTCTTGCTCTGACACTACGTGCTCGTTGAGGCAATGCGGGTTGTGACAAGGGGTCTTACAAACCGGTATCACTTGAACGAACGATCATATGAGAAAGAAGTGCATAACACAGGACCACCCCGCGCGAGCATTAGTTTGCGGACAAACTATGCAGCGGAAGTAGTGGTGTGCCCATGTGTAAAAAGTCACATAAACAGTCCATTAACTAAAATGAGTTAGGCCAGTTCTGTTTTAACCTTACCTTTATGCAACCTCCACAGATCACTGCGCCGCAAAATGTGGTTCCTCCCCCTCCAGCTTCCACTCCATTTCTACAGACAGAGATGGGGCAGACTTTGACGGCGATCCTGGAAGCCTTCAAAGCCAGCAAGTCCCGGCTCCGCAGCCAAATCCGGGGTCAAGCTGGCTGAGTGCCTTCAAGAGCCTGTCCCCACCGATGTATTGTGGGACAGAGGATGCTGTGAAGACGGAGGAATGGCTGGAGGCCATACATGAGATATTGGCAGACATCAGCTGCCCGGTCGGCCAGGCAGTTCCTCTAGCCACCTCTGCATTAGAAATCATGCGAAAATATTGTGAAAGTCCGTACGAGAGTCCACTTATGCTGACTGGGAGCTGTCGGACATATCTTGGGAGGAGTTCGGCAAAGTATTTTTGGATCACTTCGTATCTAGCATAGACAGAGATGCATTGGAGGAGAGGTTTCTGAACCTCAGGCATGGGAGCAGATCGGTGATTGAATACCAGAAGGAGTTTTCCCACCTTGCCAGGTTCGCAGGGATACAGGATACATACAATAGGAGATATGCCAAGAGATTCTACCGGGGCCTCAGAGATGACTTGAGGCAGGGCCTATTGTTCATTTCTCACGGCACATCAGCCCAGATCATCGAGATGGCAATGAAGCTAGAGGCTGATCAGCTGATGGTGCAAGGAAGAGGGAAGAGACCATACAATGGGTCGACACAAGGAGAGAGCAGCTGGGGCTCTCAGAGAGGCAGGACCATTCGATATAAGAGGGGTGGGGGATGACGTCGTCCCAACTTCAGGCAGGAGCAGGGGCCTCCTCCAGCATTAGCTCCCCCACCTCTATAGGTGCATGTTCCGAGGATGCAGGATGACCATGGCCGCCGACCGGTAGTTTGTTACGGATGCCGCCAGCCCGGGCACATTAGATCGGAGTGTCCGCATCGGTTCCATCCACCTCCTCCTCCTCCACCTCCAGTGGCCCCTCTAGTACAGTAGGGTCAAGGCTGAGGCCGAGGCCGAGGACGAGGCCGAGGCCGGGGATATCACGACCGAGGACGTAACCAGGAGCAGATGTACGCTTTGGACCTCACGGAGCAAAGGAACCCCGAAGAAGTGATTACAGGTACTTAAATTGTTTTAATTTAGAAATTTCAACCTTAGTAGTGTCTTGAAAACCATAGAAATAACATTCGGTTTAACTCAAATAAATCTCAGGCATAGTTATGATCAGCGGCAAGCCCTCTCATACCCTCTTCGACACGGGTGCTTCGCACTCATTCGTGTCGGACACTTTTATTGAAGGACTAGAGGGTGTGGAGAGATTCCTTGGCATATAGATGAGGGTGCGTCTTCCTGATGGGTCGGAGCTACGGACCACGGATAACTGCAACATGGAGGCCGAGATAGGAGGCAAGGCATTCGAAGCTCCGGCGGCAGTCTTGAGATTGTCGGACTTTGATTTGATTTTGGTCATGACCTGGCTTTATTGGAACTATGCCCAGATCGACTACCCCTCTAAGAGGATCACACTCAGGCATGGAGACTCCTACGTCACTATTGAAGGTATCCGACCTATCCCCCATCTTTCGTTATCTTCTGTACAGGCTGTCAAGGCCTATGAGCAGGGGGAAGAGGTGTACCCCATCTTCTTCGAGATGGTGGAAGCAGAGAGTTCTATAGCTGATATCCCGGTAGTTCGGGATTTCTCTAATGTATTCCCGGAGAAATTTCCCGGACTACCACCAGCTCGGGACTTGGATTTCAGGATTCAATTGGTGCCGGGGGCGAGGCCAGTGGCCCGGGCACCTTACAGGATGGCTCCTAGAGAGTTGGCAGAATTCAGGACTCAGCTTCAGGATCTTGTGGAATCGGGATTTGTGCGGCCGAGCTCGTCACCGTGGGTAGCACCAGTTATTTTTGTGAAGAAGAAAGACGGATCATTGCAGCTGTGCATAGATTACAGGGAGCTGAACCAGTTGACGGTCCGGAATACCTATCCACTGCCTCAGATAGACGAGTTATTTGATCAGCTTTAGGGGGCCTTCTGGTTCTCTAAGCTAGATTTGAGATCCAGTCACTATCAGCTGCGCATCCGAGACGAAGACATCCCGAAGACGGCTTTCAGCTCACGATACGGGTTATACGAGTTCACGGTGATGCCTTTTGGGCTCACGAATGTCCCTGCCGCATTCATGAGTCTAATGAACCGTGTATTCGAGCCCTTCTTGGACCGCTTCGTCATTGTATTCATCGACGATATTCTGATCTATTCCCAGACTCAGGAGGAGCACACAGAGCATTTGACACAGGTTTTGCAGAGGCCGAGGGAGTCCCAGATGTATGCGAAGTTTTCTAAGTGCCAGTTCTGGCTATAAGAGGTGGCCTTCTTGGGGCATATGATCAGTGGAGCTGGATTGGCGGTGTATCCAGCCAAGATAGAGACAGTGAGAGATTGGCTACGACCGAAGACAGCGTCAGACATTCGCAGCTTCTTGGGATTAGCAGGTTATTATCGTAAGTTCGTGGAGGGGTTCTCGAGGATAGCACTCCCCCTCACGTCCTTGACGAGGAAGGATGTAGAGTTTGCTTGGACAGAGCAGTGTGAGGCAGCATTCCAGGAGTTGAAGGACTGACTCACCTCATCCCCTATCCTTTCACTCCCATCTGGGAGTGAGGGATTTCAGATTTACACGGATGCCTCATACGAAGGGATGGGTGATGTACTAATACAACACGGACATGTTATAGTTTATGCTTCAAGACAGTTGAAGAAGCACGAGCATAACTATCTGGTACACGATTTGGAGCTCGGGGCTGTTGTATTTGCACTAAAGATATGGCGGCATTATCTGTATGGGGTTCATTATGATATTTTCTCAGATCACAAGAATCTCAAGTACATCGATACGCAGGCCCTAAACCTGCGACAGAGTAGATGGCTAGAATTTCTCTGTGACTATGATTACCAGATTCACTACCACCCGGGGAAGGCAAACATAGTAGCAGATGCATTGAACAGGAGGGCCGGCACCTCTGGGCCGGAGCCTCGGTTGATGGCTATGGAGCTGATACAGATGATGGACGACATGCATATTACTATGGTTTCTAAGGCCGAACCAGTAGGATACCGAGAGTACCTGAGCTCATTGATCAAAGATGATGACATTCGGGAGCGCATTATGGCGCATCAGAGGCTGGATGCTACATTGAAGCCGATTTTAAGTGCCCTAGAAAGGGGCAAGGTTAAGGATTACATGCTGTAGGATGATCTCCTTCGATTCCGTGGATGCATTTATGTACCAGCAGGGGGCGGTATCCAGGATGATATACTTAGAGAGGCACATTGCTCCAGATATTCAGTGCATCCCGGCATCACCAAGATGTGGGCAGATTTACGGAAGACTATGTATTGGCATGGGATGAAGAGAGAGATCACCCACTTTGTGACATATTGTGAGACGTGCCAGCGCGTTAAGGCGGAATGCAAGAGCCCGAGAGGTTTATTACAACCATTTCCAGTCCCATAGTGGAAGTTCGAGGACATTGTTATGGACTTCGTGCACAGACTACCTCGCTCCCACTCTGGGCATGATTCCATCTGGGTCATAGTAGACAGACTGACCAAGGTGGCGCGCTTTATTCCAGTCAGGAAAGATGCTCCAGTTGTAGTTTTGGTGAGATTATTCGTGGAGTAGTTTGTCAGATATCTTGGCATCCCCAGGACGATTGTTTCGAACCGTGATGGTCCGTTCACTTCGAGGGAGTGGAGGGTTGTGCATGCTTACTTGGGCTCTCAGCTTACTTTTAGTACCGTCTTCCACCCGCAGACGGACGGACAGACCAAGCGGACCATCCGGACCATGGAGGATCTACTCCGCCTATGCATATTGGATACGGGGAAGCCTTGGGATAGACTGCTACCATTGATCGAGTTCTCCTATAATAACAGCCACCAGGCTAGCATCAGGATGGCTCCATATGAGGCACTTTATGGGAGGAAGTGCCAGACACCGCTGTCATGGGTTCAGGATGTGGATACCAAGGCTCTTGGTTCTGATTATGTGAAGGATACGGAGGCTCAGGTTCATTTGATCAGGGATCGGCTGCTAGAGGCCTACAGTAGACAGGCGAAGTATTATGATGCTCGGCACCGGAAGGTGGAGTTCCAGGTTGGAGACATAGTTTTCTTGAAGATTTGTCTGGTACACGATGTCTCTCGGGTGCGGAGGCACAAGAAGCTCAGTCCTCGATACATGGGGCCATACTTGATCCTGGAGCGGATCGGCCCCTTAGCTTACCGACTGCATCTGCCACCGGAGTTGGGTACCCTACACGACGTCTTCCATGTATCTTCCTTGCGAAGAGCTCTCCTTTGGCCGGAGCACCACGTTACTACTACAGCCGGTCCGATAGCGCCAGATAGATCCGTCAGATTGGAGCCGATCCGGATTGATGATACAGATGTCCGTGTGTTGCAAAAAAAGAAGGTCCCTCTCGTGAAGGTGTTATGGTCCAATTATGGATGGGAGGAGCACACCTGGGAACCGAGGGATCTGATGATGGAGCAACACCTGGAGCTATTCACTTCGTGTATACTTTAGTTTATGCGTTTAAATTTCTTATAACTCTTGCAAGTAGAACCCCGTAGACCCGAACTTAAATTTTGGGGACGAAATTATTTTTTTGTTTATAGGATTTGTAACATCTCATGTTACTTCTAGACCCCTTAACTTAGATTGGGTTGGGCATGTGGTGAGTGATAGGGAAATTAGCTAGGTTTGACCCTAGGTAGTGGGTTGTAGCCATGTGGGGCCCCGGGGCCAAAGTCAAACTAGGTCAAACTAGCCTAAATAGGAACCCTAGCCACACCATGACCCTACCACATTGCCCTAACCCTAAATTAATCTAAGTAGACCCTAGGGCATGTCATTAGGTCAACCCTTTGACCATAGTTGACCAAAGTCAACCATGGCCCTAATTTGGTCAAACCTATACCTATAGGCCCAATTAGCCCAAGTAGGGCACCATATTGACCCAACCCAAGTTGGGTGGTACCATTAGACCCATGACCACCAAGTGGGGTCAGCCCACTCATCATGGTTGACCAAGTTAACTCAAAGTCAACCTAGTCAATATAATTGACCTAAAGGAGGAAAATGAGGGCTAATCCCACTCTTCTTGGGAAAAGCCCGCCAAACTTGGCCCATTATCAGCCCAAGTGGTCAAAGACCAGCCCTACCCCTCTGGTTTTGGAGAGAAAGTGCATGCATGGGGGCATTTTGGGGAATTCACCTAAAAGAGGAGAGAGAAGGTGAGTTTAAGGAGAGGAGGCCACTTGGCCTTGGCTCCTTCTGCCCCCAAAATGGTGTTGGCTGGCCTCCTCCATAAATTCCAGCAGGAATTGGCAGCATGGTGGCCACTTGGCACCATTGGTGATACAACCAAAGCCCAAACCGAGCTCACCTTGGAGTTATCTCCACATACAGTCCTCCCCAGCTCAAACCGACCACACCATCAGCTTCAGTGAGTGGAATCGAGTGGAGAACGAGTCCTGGAGCAAAGCTTTTGGTGAAGAATCAAGTTTTTGAGGAGGAGATCGCCGGAGCAGATCAAACATGGCCAACTGCCACCGCACTCGCCGCCAAGGCCTGATTCAGGTCCGTTTCGCCGCTTCTCTACCCGTGCTAGCTTTCTAGATCCTTTAGGAGAGACATCGGGCTCAATTAATGGAGATTTTTCCGAGTTTTGCTTCTTGCTCGGATTCGCCGGAGGATCCAATTTCGGCGGCCTCATCGCCGGGAATCGCTAGCCACCACCTCAGTGAAGGTGGTGGCGACATCCGCCGGTGGTGGTGGTGGCTCAGCTGGCCGGAAATAGCCAGCAAAGGTGGCCCAGCCAGAATCGATCCTAGTCATCGGCTGGAGGTAGAAGACGACCAGATCCCATCCATTTTGCGTCAAGATTCGTGCTAACCGATTAAATTAAATTAAATTAAAAACTATAGTATTATGTATATTTTGTCACATCTATTCAGTCTTGTTTCATGTCTATTTTAGGGCTCTTATAGGCATTTCCAGGACATGAACCTTAAATTAAATTTGTAGCTTAATGTCTTAACTTTAATTTGGCACCTTAAACATCAAATTTGGTAGAGTATATTGGGCTGTAGATCAGTTTTCCTAGGACTGAGCCTAGGCAGGGGCAGAATTTCAAATTGATGCCCAAGTCAAACCAATAATCAAAATGACCCCAAATTTTGGGTGCATGCATTATTAGGGCAAGTGTAGCTCCTGCCAAAAAAATGAGAATTTTTCGGAATAAATGTTTTATAGTTTTTGCTTAAATATCAAAAAGTAAATAAATGAAATAATTTGAGTGTTATGGCTCCAAATGGCCCCAAATTTTGGTGGCATGTCCTTGGGGACTATACATGTGCATGGTAAATATTTCAGCACATTTGGACCACTGAATGTTGGGTAAACTCACCTGCATGTGTTGGTTATGTATAGGCTTGGGGTGCAAATAGTCAATTTTGAAATGTTGTGTATTAGACCTATTTGGAACATTAAAAAATCATCGTATTGATTTCAGAGGCTCATTAGGGTGAATTATACCCCACACTGTAATAATGAGATTTTTTGAAGCAAAAATCCCATTATTTGGAATTTTTGGAATAATAGAACTTTTGAAAAATAAATGTAAAAATAGGTTCATCATTGAGATAAAATCCTCAATTTTTGTCAAGGTCAATAATGAGATTAAATAATGTTATATTTAACTCCTGAAAATTTTTATGTCTCTGTTTGAAGAATTTTGATAGGAGTTATGTGGAAATTACCTTTTTACCCTCATTTTACTTAATTATCAAATTGATGAAAATACTTTGTAGAAAATTTTGAAAAATTTTGTGGTGATATATCTGAGTATGAATAACCATGTATAAGTTTCTCAACATTTGTGGATGAATTAGTAATTTTTAAAACCTCATAATGGCTATTTGGTAATATATTTAGAAATGACATTTTGTAGTCCGTGTACCATGAAAGTTCATGAAATTCTGTCTTTAGCATTAGTTTATCAATATATGTATGCTTTAATTTTCGTGGAATGTTTAGTAATGAACTACTTACACTTCATTTGGAAAATGACAATTATGTGAGATTACTATTAATTAAGGAATAAATTTAAATATTTCAAGGAAAATTAAGAATTTTGGTAGACAGCAATATTTTACCAAGATATAACTCAAGAAAAATTCTCTAGGTCAGTGGATTATAATTTGTGATACTTCATGTATTAAATGACCTAGGGGATTATTTAAATGATTTAATTAGAGGCCTTAATGACTTAAGAAAATTATGAAAATCAATAGGCTCACTTCATCAGTCCATACCATCCTAGGATAAATAATTAGGGGCAGGTGGCCCAAGGAATTGGAAGTTCCATTTCGGGGTGGTATTAGGTCATGAGTTGCGCATGCTGTAAGTAGGTTATACTATAAGGACCACCGGGGGATAGATCAACGAATGAGCTAGAGACTTCAATTGGAATATGACCCTGGTGGGTAGAGTTGTCTTAGTGACGAGAGTAAATTGCAAGCCCTTGGATAACAACTGGAGTGGAGGCCGGCGAAAGACCGTCGCCCTTCTGAGAACATCTTAAGTCATTAGGACCACTCAAGAGTAATAATGAGAGCAAAGTACGGATAAAGGGTAGACATCAATAAAAAGTAAATATCCTTGCGAAAGGGAACTTTGGGCATAATTCCTTCGTAGTTCCTAGTTCCCCCGAGAGCCCTTCAACGGGTATACCCTGGGCAGTCCTGTGATAAACCTTGAATCACTAAGTATAATAATCCGTAGACAAGAGTAGTCTAATAGGTTAAGACATTGTGGTTCATTCTCGCCCGTGATGGGTTCGAGTGATTTTGAATAAAGGCACTATTGTGCGTTCTCACCCGCTATGGGTTGGAGGGATATATATTGCAGACTCACCCGTGAAGGGTTTGAGGGATTCAGGACAGGTTGGACCTGCGATCTGAAGGCTCGGGATAAAATACTTGCATGCGCATAAATTTAGTGGCGGGTCATGCGGTACTGGCTGTTCATCACACCGATGGCAGTACGGTGAACCAGGAGGGTGTGAGGGTTTGAGGGGCCAGTAGGTTGTTTTACACTGCGGTCTGGAGGACGATCCCCGATAACGCACACCCGACCCAACAAGACTGATGGGATGTCAGCAAAGTACGTACGCATGGACTCTAGAGTGCACCTTGGACGTGTACAGAGGCGTATGAGAGGGGTCTAAGGTCTGGTAGTATGCTGCCTAGAAGTGGAGATGCCCACTCCGCTGCTGCCGTAGCCACAATGGTGGTACCCGAGAGTGAAGCTAGCTCTCAAAAAGTGGGAACTAAAGGTCTGTGATCACAGAGTCATTGTGTGTGAGTTGCACTTGCCTGTTGTATAAATTGCTTCATAAACATTCATTCATATTAGGTCATACGCTTCATAGATCCTTATCATATAAATTAGTATAAGCTCTTTTATATGATAAGTTAAATTTCCTGGAAACCTTAACTTATAAATTTGTATGGGCATTTTTTTAAGTTAAGGTACGTTTTGTGATGATAGTGTAGTGGTAGCATAGCTTTACTTTTCTGCTCTTACTTTCAGTTCTTTACTTACTTGTATTGTACATGTTTTTACTTTCATGCTATATATATAGAACTGCTATTGTAGATTTACTGCTCACACTCTTACTTAGTAGCTTAGTTTCCCTTATCACCTGCTTCCTTTTGTTACCCCTTAATTGTCCTCCGCTTCGTCCTCCCGCACGGTTCCTAGGAGTTGCGGGGCGAGGTGCGGAGGAAACGACTTAGTCTTTTTGACTAATGGTCGGTGACCAACTATTTTTAGGAGCTCGAGGAGATGGAGCACCAGCACGACCGGCAGAACGAGGTGACATGGCGTGAGGAGTTGATACCACCTACTACTACTGCTACAATCCTACCTCAGGTGGGACGAGATTAGTTGATTAGTTTCCGCTGTTTGATATTTTTGTGAGGAGAGTTATTTCATATGACGTACTGGGCATAAGCCCTTATTACTCTTCTATTTTTATTCTCCTTGTGGACTGTGTACTCTTTCATTCATATATATGTATTATTTGTACTATGACTGTGGACTAGCTGTGTTGTACTCTGCTATGTATTGCTTCTACTTCTCATATTGGCCTACAGGTTTTATGATCGTACTAACCGGCAGAATTAGCGTGTTGCGGTGTCTACTAACCCGTGTGTTAGTGCCACCGTAAGATGGCGGTTCTGGGCATAAGACCGGAAGCCCCCTTGGTAAGGGGGAGGGGTCTTACATATGGCAAACATAATATCAGGCCTGCTTGCTGTAAGATATAGTAGGGACCCAACAATTCCCCTATATAATTTCTGATCCACAGGTTTCCCATGTGCATCAGAGTCAATCATAGCATTAGTAGCCATGGGTGTTTTCTTTGCTGAGACATCAGCCATCCCAAACTTTTTGATAAGCTCTTTTGCATATTTAGCTTGAGAGATGAAGATGCCATCAGGCAACTGCTTCACTTGGAGGCCAAGGAAGTAGGATATCTCACCCATGCTGCTCATTTCAAATTTTGAATGCATGTGGTCAGAGAACCTCTTGCATAATTTGGAATCAATAGACCCAAATATGATTTCATCCACATATATTTGCACTAACAACATTTGATCCTTATGATGTCTAGGGAACAGTGTTCTATCTACTATGCCTCTAATGAATTTATGCTCTATCAAAAAGCTAGCTAGGGTTTCATAACAAGCTCTTGGAGCTTACTTGAGACCATGAAGAGCTTTATGCAATTTGAAAACATGATAAGGGTGAGTTGGAGAGACAAAAACTAGAGGTTGTTCAACATAAACCTCTTCTTTAAGTACTCCATTCAGGAATGCACTCTTCACATACATCTGATAGACCTTGAATTTCTTGTAAGTTGTATAGGCAAGGAATATCGTGATTGCCTCCAACCTTGCAACAGGTGCAAATATTTGGTCATAGTCAATCCCTTCCTCTTGCCTATAACCTTGAACAACAAGCCTAGCCTTATTCCTTACAATCACTCCTTGGGCATCCAATTTATTTCTGTATACCCATTTGGTTCCAATGACTGGATAGTCGTGGGGTCTTGGAACCAAATCCCAAACTCTACATCTCTCAAATTGGTTCAATTCCTCCTGTATTGCAATGATCTAGTGGGGATCTGGTTTTGCATCATGGATGGATAGAGGTTCAACCTGAGAGAGAAAACAGGCATGCATCACATCTTGATTGAGTTGATGCCTTGTCTGTACACCTACTGATATGTCTCCAATCACTTGAGATATGGGGTGATCCCTAAGTGTGACTAAATCAGTGGGTGGAGTTAGTTGTGCAACAACATCTTGGATTAATTCCTCTTATGGAATTGTGTTTGCTGTTGGAGGAGGTTCACTTCCTTCAATGCTTTCATCTTCACTCTCTTTATTAACTTGTGGAGAGGGATGTGTTGGAAACTTTTGGATAAGGTTTAGTTCATCCAATCTCTCACACAAGTGAGGTACCTGCAAAGGGCTATTGGTAGAAATCTCTTTCTCCTTGCAAGACATGCTAGTTTCATCAAGAGAAACATGAATGGACTGTTCAAATTTTAATGATGGTTTATTAAAAACCCTATAGGCTTTGCTTACTTGGGAATATCCTAGAAAAATTTTATCTTCAGCCTTAGACTCAAACTTTCTAATGTATCTTTTGTTATTGTTGTGAATATAACATATACATCCAAATACTTTAAAATAGTTGATTTTAGGTTTCTTCCCTTTAAGTAATTCATAGGGAGTCATATTCTTCAGTTTATGTATCAGGCTTCTATTCAGGACATAATTTGCAGTGTTTACATCCTCTGCCCAAAAGGTTAGTGACATGTAAGCATCTGCAAGCAATGTACCTGCAGCTTCAATGAGTGTCCTATTTTTCCTTTCAGCTACCCCATTTTTTTTGAGGAGTTCTAGGAGCTGAGAAGTAATGCCTGATACCTTCCTTCTCACAGAACTCATGCATAAGAAGAGACTCAAATTCTGTGCCATGATCACTTCTGATCAATACAACATAAGTAGAGAACTCAATCTTTATGGTCCTGAGAAAATCTGTAAGAACATTGAAGGTATCTGACTTAGATCTCAGAAAGGATATCTAAGTGAACCTGGAGAAGTCATCCATAATAACTAAGGTGTAGGATTTCCCTCCTAGGCTTTATACAGCAATGGGTCCAAAGAGATCCATATATAGCAAATACAAAATCCTAGGTGAATCACTTTTATTTACATATTTAAAACTAGATTTAGTTTGCTTGCCTAATTGACAAGCCCTGCAAAGGCCTTCCTTCTTGTAGGGACCAGAAGGTAGACCTCTAACATGGTCGTCTTTTGATAACCTAGCAATGTTTTTCAAGTTTACATGTTCTAGCCTTTTATGTCATAACTCATTCTGATTACTAGTTATATTAAGTAAACCGATATCAGAATTGGCAGATAAAAAATCAACTAAATATATATTGTCTTGTCTATTCCCAATTAAAACTGTTTGGTTTTCTTTATTAGAGATAATACATGAAGATAAACTAAAATATACCTGATAACCTTCATCACATAATTGACTTATGGAGATAAGGTTATGCTTCAGTCCTCTGACATATGTCACTTTCTTGAATATGACAGCTCCAATCTTTACTTCTCCAAAACCCTCTGACTGACCATATTTGGAGTCACCAAAGATGACCTTTGGCCCCAGCTTGGACTTGTAGTTGGTTAGAATGTCCTTACTGGCTGCCATATATTTGGAGCAACCACTATCCAAGTACCAGGTCTGATTCACACTTGGACAACTCTTCACCTGTAATGAAAAACAGTTAAATGTTCTTGACCCAGGTTACCTTGGGTCCTTTGTTTTCCTGGTATGAAAAGCTGAAAATAACAGAATATTCTGATTGGGATTTATATCCTAGAGTGTGATATCTCCTAGGTGGTATGACCCAATCAGCTAGTGGATTAAAAGCTTTCCTGGAATTATTTAAGTTTATGTTATAGTTAAAGTTTTGGTTAAGTCTTTCTGGGTTCGACGAACTTATGTGAGTTTGTCGACCAAAGTTCGACAAATTGGGTTGAGATCGTCGATCTCTGCCCAGAGAATGAACATATCCATTTTTTGTGCCCCATGTTCGTAGACCTCTGCTCGACGAACCATACAGAGTTCATCGATCGCAGTTAGACGAATAATTATAACTATAGTTTGCGTTCTGAGTTCGTCGATCTGGGTTCGACGAACTGGCTACATTTCGTCGATCTAAGTTCGACGAATTCTGCTGAACCTTATTTTTACTTGAGGTTTTCTGACTTTTGGTTTTTTGACCAATTGATTTAGGAACATTTTCTTTGTTGGTTTATTATTTACTTTTTCTTTCCCTTTAGCAGAGATAAATTTGATGGAGGTAGTTAAAATATTTTTCCTGAGGATGGGGGGCAAACTTGATGAAGCACCCAAGCCTAGCTTGCCATTAGGTCTGGCAATAACAGTGCTTGTGATGTCCATCAGCTTGAGGCTTCTTCCATTGAGAGTTTCCTCAAGTTGTTTAGCCTCACAAAACTCAGTTTTTAGCATTGTTATTTGTTCATTAGCTAAACACAACTCATCCTTTAACCTATTATTTTCAGAGTTAATATTTTCTAAATTTCCTAGTTTCTCCCTAAGAGTTTTAATCTCTTTTTCTGAGTTAATTAGGTCAATGCACATTGCTTTAAATTCAACTTTAAAAGAATCTGAATTGTAATCAAAAGAAGACAATACCTTGTCAGCTTCAGCATCTGAAGCTTCTTCATTGTCTGAGTCCTCTTCTTCTGAATGGATCCTGGAAGCATCAATTGTCATGAGGCAAACCTCCTTGGCTCTTGCCTCTTCCTCATCTTCATTGGAGCTTGAAGTTGTTGATTCTTCTTCAGTCTCACTCTAGGTTTCAGCCACAAAACCCTTCTCCTTCTTCTTGTATTTGTTGGAAGAGGGTCTGTTGTTGTGTTGTTTCCTAGTATCTTTCTCTCTTCTCTTGTCTTTCTTATGATTCTCTGGACACTCAGAGATGAAGTGCCCAGGCTTCCTACATCCAAAACACACAACTTCTTTGGTTGGTATCTTATCATATCTTGGTTTGTCATCCTGCCTTGATGACTTTCTCCTGAAGTCCTTTCTTGCCATCTTATAGAATCTTTTGGCAAACAGACTCATGAGCTTTTTATTTGTTGATGATGTCTCTGTCTCTTCAGCAGCCTTGAAAGCAATGATATGCTCTTTTCTTGCTGGAGGGGGTGTTCTTTGCTCAGCTGCCTCCCTGAATTTAATCAGCTGTTCATAGGACTTTAGTTTGCCTAATAGAGATTCAGTGGATATCTCATTTAGGCTTCTGGCCTCCTTGATGGGCCAGATCCTTGAATCCCATGAGCTTGTGAAGCACATTAAGGATCTTGTCATTTACTTCAGTCAAGGTGATTTCTTTATCTAAAGTCCTTAGCTCACTGATGATGGAGCTAAGCCTGTTGTACATCACTTCAACTATTTCTGCTTCATCCTTTTTGAAGTTTTCATATTTTGTGATGAGGTTTGATCTTCTATCTTTTCTTTCATCTGCTGATCCAGCCACCATTTGGTTTAAGGAATCCCGGATGGCTTTGGTTGAAGTGTATTCAGCAAACTTTTGGAGGATCTCATCTAACATAGTCTGTGCCAGTATGTTCATTGCCTTGGCATCAGCAACCTTTGCTTTCTTTTGGACCTCAGTCCACTCAGGTGGTGGAACTGCAGTTGTGTTTGAAGATGTTGCTGTAGAGGTAGATGGCTGTGGGGGACCTGTCAAAATGGAATTGTAGATATCTTCATCAATATAGTTCATATATAATTTAATTCTTGCCTTCCAAATGGCAAACCTATTTAGGGTGCAAACTGGAGGTCTGGTGCTTGCATAGTCCTTGTTTTGTGCCATAGCTGTGTATATAAATCTAAATGGAAATAAAAATAAAATTTAGATCTAACAAAGGATCTTTGGTTCAAGGATTAGCTTGTACAACTAAAGGAACCTGCTCTGATACCAATTGAAAGTGAGCTGTTAGATCAGGAATACTCTAGGGGGGGGGGTGAATAGAGTATTCAGGGTTTATAAAATTTTCTTCTAATTTAATCTAGCGTAGAAACAAAATTAACTAGATATAAACTACAGTCCTAATAATCACAGCCACAGCAAGAACACAAAAGAAATGTGCATCCAGACAACACAAGAATTTATAGTGGTTCCCCTAAACTTGGGTACATCCACTCTTCTACCACCCTGGTAGGAATCCACTCAGATTTTTGATCAAGTGCCTGACACCAATGAGCTTTTGATCATGTGCTCAAAAACCAAATCTCAAGTCTTTTGGTCAGGTGACTTGTAACTAAGAATCACTTTTGAAGGGAGATGACAACCCTTTATATAGAGAGGGGTGAGAGGTGATGGTGTCTTCTCCGTCAACAATCAGAGAGAATACAAGTGGATATGATATTAGCAAGTAGCTCCCCCTGAGATGTAGAATAGTTCAGGGAAATCTGGAGCTTTGCTGCAGGGTGATAGGCCTTCAGTCTTTAAGCCTTTATCAGAGAAATCTGCAGGAACTTCTTGACAGATGGAGTAGTTGTTGTCCTTTGAAGTTTCCTGGAGTGATGAAGAAAGAAGACTCTTGATTTAGATTGATTGTTCTTCTTCTTCAATACCTAATCTGCCTCTGGCCTAGGACTTCTTTTCTGTATCAGAAAGCTGTGAAAGAATGATGGAGCAAAGAAAACCTTGAAGAAAGACTGACTGTAATTCACTATATGTTTGTGTGTGCCTGTATCTGTTTTATGGTTTTTCTGTCTATCTGTGTTTCTTGTGTATCTGTCTTTCGAAATTTGAATTCCTATGCTGCAATCAATGCTAACGGCCTGGAGAATAAACTGCATTGATTTATTTCCCCAACTGTCATTTGAAAAATGGAAAGCAATAATTCTAATGAAAGCCGTGATCAATGTACCGTCCAACGGTAATATTCAGAGAATATTTTTTCATTAATCATTCAGAAATTATTGTCATAGAATGAGGACAGAGGAAAGAAATACTAAGTCTGGAATCGTCGAACAGATGACAGAAATCGTCGAGCTGAGTTCACAGTTCGTCGAGCTGAGTTGTTGTGTTCGTCGATCAGATAACTTCTATTTGTCGAGCTGAGTTCCAAGATTGCCGGTCTGATAACAGAACTGCATGCTTCAGAAACTTTGTCTTTTCTGTGACTGAAGTTCATCGAGCTGATAACTGGCTTCGTTGACTGGAGCTGATTTTGGACTTAGAATATTCACAGATGCTTCTGAAATGAAAGAGTTGAAGTATCCAGAAATTGTCAGGCAGAGAACCAAGTTAGTCGACCTGAGTCTATATAATATAGTATTGGAAAGAATGCAGAAGGTATATCAAAGATCGTCGACCAAAGAATAGAATTCGTCAAGCTGAGAACTAAGTTCGTCGACCAAAGTCTGATTCTAAGGACTTAAAATATCTTGATGTTTTCTGAACTTAAAGTGTTGTTGTAGTGTCCAAGTTTTCGTCGACCAAAGAATAGAGTTCGTCGAGCTCAGCTCAGAGAATTTTCTCTGAGATCGTCGAGCTTAGCACGATAATTGTCGACCTGAGTTCGACGAACGTCGAACTCATTTTACAGTCTTTGAATTCTTCTAAGTCTTTGAGTCACTGGCAGTCTGATGATGGCTGGTCCATGTGATGTTGCTACTGAGGACTTGGCCTAGACTCTAGGACACAACTATGACCCTGGCTATACATGTTAGGTCAAATGCTCCTAACTTAGTGAACCAAGCCCAAATCAAACAAGATATCCAACAAAATGTATAGATCCAGTGACGAAGAAGTTCGTGGTTTCGAGAGATGTGGTTTTCGACGAGCTAACGTCATATGAAGGTGGCTTCTCTATGGAGCTGCAGGAGAGCAGGTCAGATGTTGAGCAGGGGAGGCTGCTAAGGATCTTCTGGTGGAGTTGCCTGTGTCACCAGGAGCTCTAGGTGTTTCTATCTCCGGGGCGAAGGTTTCTGGTTCAAGAAGCAGGGGGTGTGATGCTCCAAGTTTGCCTGGGAACGCAGTTAATTCAGAAGAAGCAGTTGAGGTGGTTAGCAAGGGTCAGACCCTTTGGAGATCGAAGAGGACCATCAAACCACCGGCTCGTTATAGCAAATGAAATGCGGTGAGTTTGGTCTCTTGTTTCTTTGCAGGCCCTCTGGATGAGCAAGAGCCCTCTAGATTTGAAGACGATACTGGGGTCAAGGAGTGGGAAGATCTCATGGATGAGAAGATGACTGCCCTCAGAAAGAATGAGACTTGGGACCTTGTGCCCAAGGCCGATGACATTACTCATGTGACATGCATGTGGGTCTACAAGATAAATACGAAGGTGGGTGGGAGCATCGAGCGGTACAAGGCTCGCCTTGTAGCTCGAGGTTTTTCTCAGCAGTATGGAGAAGACTTTGAAGAGACATTCAGTCCTGTGGCAAAGATGACTCAGTTCAGGTGGTGATGGCTTTGGCGGCTTGCCAGGGCTGGAAGATGTGACAGCTCGACGTAAAGAAAGTCTTTCTTCACGGGGAGATCGATAAAGACATATTCATGATTCAGCCGCCTGGATACGTGTCTGAAGATCATCCAGGATACGTCTACAAACTCTGGAAGGCCCTTTATGGTTTAAAGTAGGCTCTAAGAGCATGGAATGGGAAGATCGCAGAGTATCTCCCGTTCTGCGGATATTATGCCTCGGATTCATACTCGAGCCTGTTCATCAAAAAAGGGGGCTTCATGTCTTAGTGCTACTATACGTGGATGACATGATCGTCACAAGAAACTCCGAGGAGGAGGTGGCTAAGCTCAGGGCAGAGCTAGCCATTCGGTTTGAGATGAAGGACTCTTGTGAGCTCCACCATTTTCTTGGACTCGAGGTGGAGAGGAAAGAGAGAGGCATACTTGTTTCCCAAAAGGGCTATGCAGATCGGATCGTTCAGTGATTCGGCATGCGGGAAGGGAAGAGTTGCTCTACTCCTTTTGAGGTTAGCATCAAACTTCGACGAGATGAGTGGAGGATACTTCCAGATACTCTTGTGTTCCGTACTCTGGTGGGGAGCCTTATCTATTTGATGATTATGAGGCCAGACATTGCATATGATGTAGCCTGATTAAGTCGGTATATGGAGGAACCTCGGAAGTCTCATCTGATGGCGGCAAGGAGCATTCTGAAGTATGTGAAGTCCACTTCTGACATGGGTCTCCTTTATGGGAGAGACAGGGGCTTCAACTTGCACGGTTATACGAATGCTGATTATGGGGGAGATTAAGACACCCGGAAGTCAACATCCGGTTATGTCTTCACATGTGGATCATCAAAGATTTCTTGGTGCAGTAAGAAGCAAGATTCAGTGTCTGTCTCTACTACGAAAGAGAAGTACATGGATTCGGCCTTGTCAGCTCGGGAAGCCATCTGGCTTAGGAGGATAGTAGAGGACATCCATGAAGAAGTGCGTGGTCCTACTCTGTTATGCGGTGATAATGAGAGTGTCCTGAAACTGGTTAATAATCCAGTTTGTCACGCATAGACCAAACACATTGAGATTGAGTACCATTTCATTCGGGAGAAGGTGTTGGAGGGGTCTCTAGTGGTTGGACATGTGCGGAGCGATGAAAACAACGCAGACATTTTCATGAAGCCCCTGTCGAAGAGACTGTTTACTCAGTTACGAGGATTGCTATGGCAGGTCTCCACTTCTCACTTCAAGGGGGAGTGTTGAAATTATTGAAGTGGAAGTGGCAGCCTGGGCGGGCTATTCGGGTTGACTGTGCGGACATTTTCGACGGTTTCAGTGATTAGACCGGGCAGTTTGAGCGGAAAGAGATGGCAACTTGCTAGGTCGACCAGTGTTCTGCGGCTTGTTTCCCAGGTTGTTTCAGGCGGATAGGATGGTTATCTGCTCAGTTATCGGTTGTGTGCAGCTGGCTCTGGAGTTCGTCAGTCTTATGCGGACTGGTTTTGTATCCACTAGTGTTGTGTTCGCACCAGAGATGTCTCGTGGTGTGGACTTGGTTTGGATTTGGACCAAGTCCAGGTCGGCTTAGTCCAGGAGGTCGCGTGGCCTGCGCGGGTTGGTTTCTTCATCCTCCTTGCTCGGCAGCAATCTGTCTTGTGAGACTTGACTGCAAGCTCGCTTACTGCAGTCTGGAGCTTTCTCCACAAGTGGGCGGACTGGGGTGGTACTCGCTGAGTCTTCCTGTTTGGTGTTCTAGTCTAACTGGGCTTGACAGTCCCTCTCTTGGCTAAGTTGCAGCGGTCTGGTATCTATCCGTAGCCTTTGCAGATACACTTATTTTTTGCACTAGATAGGGAGGTTATCCTATCGTATAGGGCGGTGATCACACTCCTCTACGCGCCCACAAATAGGTTTCTCCTATCACATCAGATGGCGCCGAGTAAATAGTAAGTCAACTTGTGGAACCACTAGAGACCAGTTAGTGATGTGCAGGTTGTGCGGATAGTGCTGAAGTGTCAGAAACTTGGTTCTGACTGAGTGCAGACTCTGCGGGTTACAACCAGCTGTTTACAGAAGGTCGCGGATTGCGACTAAGCGATTTCTCTTCTGCAACTTCTTCCCAGTTCAAGTAAGTTGTCCGCCTCTAGGCACCCTGTTCAGTTCGATGGCAGCAGTCCGCCTGTTCTGGCGGCTAGGCGACCTCGCGGTCAGGCTGCTTGTAGTTAAACGGCTATAGTTCTTCAGCAGCACTGGAATAATGGGTAGTCCGCGCAGCTTGTTGCGGTCTTGCGACCAGGCAACTTCAGCGGACTCCTTAGCAGTTAGTAGCAGAGCCGGCGGTTACTCCTTAAGGCCGTGCAGTTTGTTTTCAGCTGGTAATTTTGTCTCGTTGTGTAAAGATATTTTTGTTTAGTACAAGACACTTGCTCTTCTAGTTGTTTTTGACTTGCTTGAGCTTAATGTGGTTGAGTATTCCTGCGTCTGGTGTCTCACTTTCTGCTATCACAAATTTTCACATAGAGAACAAACAAAAGTAGGAGACATGAGATGTTAGATGGAAACCCAATTTTTCTTGCTCTGAACACTATGTGCATGTTTTCAGGCTATACCGCAGGGCTCCAAAAGCACAGCAGCCTTTCAACTCTAAATGTTGATCTACTAGTAGACCCCCCCCCCCCACACACACACTCCCTCTATCAGGTTTAACAGGCTAATAGCGACAGAATCACCGGGCATGGCGAACCGGTTGGAGGTATTCTGGAGGCGCTCCTTCGTCAGGGCCACCGCGGCACTGTCGGTGGTGGCCCTGACCTTGAGCTACAGGTGGGAGCTCTGGTCAGGGCCGCCGCCTACGGTGGCTCTGCTGGAGCGCCGCCATACTACCCCCGACGTGTTCTCCTTAGTCCGATGAGTCCCCACTAGGCTACGGGAAGTTCTCCAGCGGCTCTATCGCCGGCGGCTGCCTCAGACAGGGCGGTAGGTTTTGTTTTTTTAACAAAATCAGAAAAATATATAATAGAGTAATAAACTTAAATAATTATAAAATTATATAATAGAAAAATTAAAATAATAAATAAATAAATAGTATATTAAATAAACACTAATATTTCATCAGGTCGGGACGGGGAGTACTTGTGCGCGCGTGTGCGTGTGTGTGACACACATGAGTGACAAGCATGACATTCCGCTCCTACGGTCAGCCGCGACAGTATCCCAAGTAAGATCGTGCATGAGAGGCCTAAGTGTCCCGGACAATATTTTTGGGATCACGACATTTTCCTGGCACGACGGCTCCCCCGCCGCTCGCAAACCCCCCGAGTGTTATACTCCGCCCGTCGCTCATTTTTTGCCATGTGCACGGGGGGTTTGCGAGTGGAGGGGAGACCGTATTTTTTATTGTAGGTATGTGATTTTGCGTATGTGAGAGCACATTTAAAAAAAGAAAAAACACAATTTAAAAACTAAAAAATATTAGTAAAGAGTGATAAAATTAGAAAGTGAATGTTTAGTCAAATGGTGTTTTCCCTTCTAATATAGTACGAGTGACAGGCAATGGGCATCGCCCTACGGTCAATTGCGACTGTATCCCAACTGTGATATTGCAGTGGGGTCTGCAATGCCCCGCGCGGCATTATTTCGATCATGGTATTGCCCCGGCGCGATGGCTCTCCCGCCGCTCGCAAACCACGAGCGTTATTCTCTGCACCTCCAGTGCCCCACGCGACATTATTTTGATCATGGTATTGCCCCGGCGTGACGACGCTCTCGTCACTCGCAAACCCCTAAGCGTTATACTCCGCTCATCGTTCATTTTACGGTATGTATGGAGGTTTGCGAGCGACAGGAAGAACACATTTTTTATTGTTGTTGCGGGTCGCTCGAAGCTCCTGGTAGATCGTACTAAATTTGGCCGCTGATCCAGTGGTCCAGAGCCGCCCCGCTCTGGTTCTGCACCAGAGGAACATGTTCGGTCCCACCACCGGACTGCAACCCAAGCACCCCATCCATGACCGCACATATTCTCAGCGCGACGGGATGTTGAGGCGGAGTCTCGAACCCAGCCTCATTGATAAATCCCTTTCCTAACAGGACTACGACCAACTGAGCTGATAAATCCCTTTCCTAACAGGGACTATCACCAACTGAGCTGCAACTCAGTTGGTGATAGTCCCTGTTAAGAAAGGGATTTATCAAGGGGCTGAGTTCGAGACTCTGCCTCAACATTCTGCCCTACTGAGTATAGGTGCGGTCATGGGTAGGGTGCTTGCGTTGCAGCCCAGTGGTGGGATCAGACGTGTTCCTCTGGTGCAGAACCAGAGCGGGCGGCTCTGGACCACTGCATCAGCCGCCTTAGCTCATAGAGCGTTCGAACGCGCAAACAGCCACTAAATAAGTATAGAAATGGACACACAAGTTGTTAACGTGAAAACCCGTGAACAGGGTAAAAAACATGTGACTGGTTCTGTGTCGGTCAAACTCCACAATTTGCAGCGGTTCATAAGGATTTAGAAGAATCAAGGGCGACAGACCGCTCTTCTTTACAGCTTGGGGGTGAGAGAGGTTCTAGATTGCTTGGAGGGTGACCGACCACCTCTCACAAAGCTCGATATTTGTCTCTTGCTAGTGGCGTAGAACGCTCTCGGCCGCTGTATGGACGCAAGGTGCTGAAGCGGAGTACGCCACCTACGTTTGTGGCTGCTTTGCCGCCACGACCGTGGTCCTGAAGATTCCCACCGCCACAATCGTGTTCATGAAGAGTTCCACCACTGATCATGTTCGTGAAGACCTCCGTACATGGCCACGTGCGACCGCATAAGCTCGGGGATGGTCATATCTAATGGAGATTTCAAATTTAGATTTACTGTTAATGTTTAATGATTTCTATTTAATGATTAATTTCTTGTTTATTGATGAAGATGGAGTTGCCCAGCTGCCCCACACAATTTTAAGGAAGCCCGCCGCATCCGCAAACTTCTCTACAACCTCCGCTCGCCGCCATGCGCGACGCATAGCTTGTGGATGACTATACTAAATGCAGTTTTTTTAATATAAGTGTTGTTTTAATTTAGTTAAATTTCAATAGTTTTAATTTAATGCAGTTATTAGTTTCAATTTTAAGGTTTTCTTAAGGGAATTGTTAAAGGCAAACCCAATTTGGATATACGCAAACCAAAATCTTAAAATCAGGTCCCTTTTTTATCAGTGGTTTTTTTTTCTGCGCAAACCAATTTGGATATACGCAAACCAAATTCACCGCCGCTCTCGCTGCACCTCCCAGCCTCTCTATCGTTGCCTCTCCTGTCGCCCCTTCCGCCGCCTCTCTCGCCGCAACTCACGCCGCATTTCCCAGCCTCACTATCACTGCCTCTCCCGTTGCCAGTAGGTTGTGAGGCTTCTGATAAGCGGTTTAACGTACAACAACCATACGATTTTGAAGGTGCGCACGTTGGTTCTTTGTTTTCGTTGCCTCTCCCATCACGATCAGCTGTTTTTTCGTTGATTTTGAAGGTGCGCCGCCGCTTCTCTTCATTTTCGTTTTGATTCTGCATCTGAATTTTTTAATACATATTTTCTTCTTTCATCTTCAACATATTAATAAGTTAGTTTTTTGTTTTGAATTCTGCATATGGATTCTACACGTTGACTTTTTTGTTCTTCGTTTTTGATTTTATTTTTGTGCTGTAATTAGATAATGATGCTAGATGGTTGATTTCTAGCCTTTTATGTTATTTTGTAGTTTATGAAGAGAGAGAAATATAAATGTATTGTTTGGTGTAATAAATGAAGTTGACTCTTGTTATTCATACTTTCATTTGTCTTACAAAAACTGCTGTCAATTTTCTCTTTTTAAAATTTTCATTTTTTGTTCCTAATTTTAGATATTGGAATCAAACTCAAAAACTTTTAAAGATTTTTATTATATACTGATATGTTTTATGGTTGACCTTTGAAATTTAAATTAATCAGGTTTATGAATTTTGTAGGTGTTGTTTGGTAATAAAAGTCTTTAAATTTTTACAGATTTTCATTGAAGTGGATGTGACTGTTATCATAAATTAAATGTCATAAATTTGATGTTTTTATGTTATAAACATGTTATTTTGTCGAACTGTTGTGTTGGACTTCTCATGAAATGATTTTTTTGTCTAAAACATTTGATTATGCAATTTGTAGTGTTGTTTTGTCGTTAACAATTTTGATTTGTCGTTAACAATTTGGTTTGCACAAAGTATTTTTCAAAATATATGATTTGTCATTAACAATGATTTGCGTATATCCATATTTGATTTGCATTTAACAATTCACTTTCTTAATCATTGTAAAGATTATAATTTGGATGGGAACACAAATGACAGCAGACTTTTTAGAAAGAAAAAAAAAGAGCCGGTGAAGAGCTTCCCTTAGGGTTCGGCCGACTCTGGAGCCGCCACCCCCCTTGTGCGAACAGCCCGCGATGCCTTCATCTGGCCCTCACATAGCCGATCTCGACATTCTGCTTCTGCCAGCACCGGCGATGCCTTCATCTGGCCCTCACATAGCCGATCTCGACATTCTGCTCCCCCTCGCTCGACGAACCCTGTGCACTACCGACTTCAAGGGAGCGAAGGCTGTTTCTTCTGGTTCTCTCCTTTTCCGCCACCGGTTTATTCTTCTAATCAAACTTCTTATTTAGTTTAGATGCTTGTTTTGAAAACTAGAATACCATTGCCTTACATTTGTCGAACTAGCACCCATCTTCTTCCGTCCCTTTGTGCTGATGTGATTTTCTTTGCACCATTTTCAAAAGGACTTCCGTTGAACAAACAAACACTTCGAGGACACTTAGGATCTGTTTGGGCGTGGCGTTGGGCTTCCAGCGTGCTGGAGAAAGAGCGGAAACACCACCGGGATTGCCGACCGGAGGGCCTGGGCTTGGTTCGTAGACGGCTGATTCCCTCCTTTTCGAGGGAGGGAGGGGGGTCTGTGTGAAAGGAGATCGGGAAGGTAGAAAATCAAACACGCGAGCTCCCGGCGGTGGCATTCCCTGGAAATGCTCGGGAGCCCGAACGGCGTGCCAAATAGAGAAAGTGCTGGAATCTTGTATATCCTACTTCATGTATAAAAACAATGTATGCGTACATATATATAGGGAGAAGAGAGAGAGAGGTGAGTCTCATCTACACTAAATAGGCCTAAACATGGGCCTAAACATGACCCTTTTCTAACACTCTCCCGACAGCTGGAGCGTACAAGTCGTAGACACCCAGCTTGGATAAGAACTGATAAAATAGGGTATTCGGTAGAGCTTTAGTGAGAATATCAAAAACTTGGTCAGTTCCGGAACATGCTTCAATTCCAGCTTCTTCATTTGAACTTTCTCCTGAATGAAGTAACAATCAACTTCAATGTGTTTTGTTCTTTCGTGGAAGACCAGATTCTTAGATGTGTATAGCAGTTTGATTGTCACATAGTAAAGTAGCTAGTGTGAAAAGTTTTACTCTTAGATCAACGAGGAGACTTTCCCTTGAATGGTGGTGTTTTCTGAATGTTTTAATTTTGTATAGTTGTCTCTCTCTTTTCTATCCTATAAATTTGTACTCATACTTGTATTGAGAGATAGAAGAAGTATATACAAGGTTTGGCTTTCACTTCTACAAGGCTTATCAAATACTTTCAACGGTTCCAAAAGACTGAGAAGTCTTCCAATTTTTGAGGATTTTCATTTATTCATAAGAACAATGTATGATGTTCAGAAAAGTACAACGTGCTACAAAGAATCTAACTCAGTCTTGCAATATCAGATTCCAAAATCATTAGAAGATGGATTTCCAGATTTCCTGGAGAAGGAGCAACATCATGTGGTTGCACTTTCCTGGTATTGTTATTTTCGACAATATTTTCCACTTTTTTTCCTTTCTTAACTTATTGATCGTAAGAGTTGGGAATTTGTATTATGATTATAAATTTATAACAGACCTTTTTGCTACAATGCAATACAATGAAAGAAAATTAAAGCGAAGAAAGCCAATTCTAGGTGTTAAATTTTTTTTAGTGTCATCAGCTATCATTGCTATTCCTGAAAACTGTTGTGATTAATAGCCTTCTGTTAGTTGTTTTTGTTGTCTTTCAATCAAAATGTCAAAAACCCAGAAAATTTATTTATTTTTATTTATGGTGGTGAATATGACCATTTTTATGTCTCAAGAAATATATATTTGAGGATGACAATACATGAATACTTTCTTAAATCTTTTATATTTTTTCTCTTTTAAACAAAAAACCGTCTTAATGTTCTATGATACATCTGAAGGGATAATGTTTTGAACTCTCATGAGATTTAGCTGAGCACTACATGACACTTGAGGCTTGAGAAAATACAAAATACCTACCTCAAGTCATGTGATACTGATATCTTTCTTCACCTTAAAAATATGATTGAAGTGATACTTGATATTGTATTAAGCTAGTAAGATGCATGTTCTCTAAGTGCACGCGGCTATAAATTTAGTTATTTTAAGATATAAACAGAGTTATTATGCATTAACATGCTTGTCAAATTATACTGATAGATAAATTCATTGTCAAAAGATTAGGTAGGAGTTGACCTAATCTACCATGAAGGAATGAAAATTGTTAATTTATAAAATTGCATCGAATTTGTGCTTTATTTTGAGATGTTTTAAAATTTATGTAAAGATTAGCCGGGGTTTCATTGCATTTTGTTAGTGATGTGTTAACGCTAGAATGAGTTTTGTTCCTTATCACGTGAACAAACTTTTTGACCAAACTGTTATATCTTCGGTTTATACAGGTCAATAATAGATTACTCGAGGCGGTGCTTAGATCCAAAAACAAGGACATCATGCTTTAGTCCACGGCTTATGGAAGTAAATGATAGATTTAATATTTTCCTCATTTTAATCCTCTTTTCATTGTGTTACATGGTATTACAGTATCCAAAATGTAAGTCTTACATGCTTTGCTGTGCTTCATCTTCTAGCTAGGAAACATTTCCATACCTGATAACCTGTCAATGATTACCATCTGGAAAATCTCACTAATTGCACTACCATGTGGTCCAACTTGCTATTTTCTGGCAAAAGTTTTCCTATTTGATGCTCAATTTCTATATGAATCTATTTGTGCCTTATTCAGTTGTTAGCCTACACCAATTCTGAGTTTATGATTTCTGGTGTTCAGTTTTTTTTTTCAAATTTCTTCATTAGTTTATTTAGTTTTCTTTCTTTGCACTTGCATCGTCTATATATTGTAGTCAATGATGGGGAGAGTTCTTTGTGTGCTATTGCGAACAATAGAGCCATACACTGATCCCAAGCATACATGCTACATGTTCTATTAATATAATTATTCTTTAATCACCATGAGCACACTGAGTAATTTGCGGGGTTTTTGTTGTAATCCAAGCTCATGATGTTCAAATTGTGCTATATATATATATATATATATATATATATATATATATATATATATATATATATATATATTATTATATAAGCAAACCCAAAAGAAGGGATGGTGTAACATTTTAATCCCATTTTGTCCCTCATTTTTTTAACTCTCCTCATTAATGCTATGGTATTTGGGTCATTTGATATTATCTTTATTATCTTTATTATATAAGCAAACCCAAAAGAAGGGATGGTGTAACATTTTAATCCCATTTTGCCCCTCATTTTTTTAACTCTCCTCATTAATGCTATGGTATTTGGGTCATTTGATATTATCTTTATTATATTTATATATGTTATTCCTCTGCTTCTCCCCATGACCAGACCCATCTCAAATCAGCATGTCTCGGTTCTCACTCCTCCTCATGTGCCAAAAGCAAATCCCGCCAACACGACGAATATCGCCCTCACGACATATGCCGCGCCCACGACATATGCCGCGCCCACGACATATGCCGCGCCCACGACATATGCCGCGCCCACGACATATGTCGCGCCCACGACAAATGTTGCCCACACGGGGTCCCCCGTGCACGACTGCTTGTATATATATATATATATATATATATATATATATATATATATATATATATATATATATATTTCTTATAAATATTTTGCAAATTTTCATTCTGGTGTTGAAATATTCATTATGCAGCATGTTTTATATATTACGGATTTTTTTAATGTTAGTATTATGTATAATGCATTTTGATTTATTCTTGAAATTCTATTTAGAATGTGCCCAATTTTGATATCATACAATCATGCACAGGTTTCCCGTTCCACCAGTAGCGACAAGACCTCTGCCATGACCCATTGTGAAAGAATTTGTTCCCCAAATAATATTTTTTATACAAATGAAGTGGATTTGACAAATTAAGCTCCACTGTTAAAGAGTTGTGAAAGAAAAAATAAAAAGGGGGTAAAATCGGAAAGATAAATGTTTCACGAGTGAGTGTTTACCCTTATGTAATGAAAAGATGAATGCCTTGGGTTGAAGGATGGCCATGTCTTACCCCTGTTTATTAGAATGATTTTTACTGGTTTGAGTTTACATTCAATTATTCAAGAATAGGATCAATAGTTACTACTGATGGATGCACAGCTTAGGCTGTCGTTTTTTACACATTGCCACTATTTTACTTTAAAAGTTCAGCATTTAGATGAGTTGCTTTATGATTCACATTTTGTCGCAATGTTTGATTTTGAATAGAGAAGGTGTGGCAATGGGATCCACATCAACTGTTGATCCAATTTGTTAAGGGTGCATACCTGTCACATTTTACTCACTTCTAGTATTTATAAGAATGAATAATTACGAAAAACTCTCTGCAGATTTGCCTAACTACAGGGATGTCTGCCATCTTTGTGTGCTATTGTGAACAATAGAGCCATACACTGATCAGAGAGCTCCTTATGGAGAATTTTTTTGATAATTTCTACGCCAATAGATTTTTTTGCAATACTATATTACAATGAGGGGAGCACATGTCTAGTATTACAGTATTTTGAATTTATTTTTTTTAAAAAAACATAAATTAGTATTTGTCACGGTTTGTAACTGCGGAAAATAGTTTTTTTTAAATGATGAGTTCACTTTTAACCAGAGTTTCATACCGTGGCTAATAGTTGGCTTATTTGCCACGATAGTTTTTTCGCATGGCTAATACTATTTGCTACGTCCAATCCGTGGCTTAAAAGTTTTAGCCACGCCGACTTTAGACACGGAGTTTTCCCGTGGCTAGACCGTGGCTAAGGTTTTTTAGCTACGGTTTTGGACTTTTTGCCAGGGCAATAGTAGCACAAGAGCTTCCAATTAAAATTAACTTCTTTTACAGGGCGAGATATACATTGCAAGACATGATTTTACAATATAAATCAGAGAACAAAAAACAACAACAAGAAATAATCGCGCGGATAGAATCCTGAATCCGAACAAACCGCCTACTTTCCAGCTGAGTCCGCCGAGACCGCTAAAGTCGCCTATCCTCGGCTAACCGCGCGGACTGCTGTTATTGAAATGTTGATCTAGGAACAGAGCCCGCTGATTGACCGGGCGAAATGTTTCGCTTATCCGCAAACCTGAGGAAGAGATCAAGCCGCAAAAATCGCGACCTGCTGCTTAATTGCTGTCTGTATCCGCGAACTGTTCCACACCAAACTTTTGTTAGTCACCTAGCCGCCTGGTGTTAGCCGCACAATATGCACAGAACCCACTTCCTCAGTCGCAGCGGTTAGAAAACTATAACCACAAAATCAAGCGTGAACTTATTCGTACTGTTCATTGCTTGCTTATGACAAGCCGAAGGGTCCTATTTATATATGTGAGGAGGAGTGTCGTCACCACCTACATCGATAGGATAACCGCCCATCAATCATGTTGGCTAACACATTGTATCTGCACAGCACGGACATGAAAGTACCTAGAGTCTACCTAAATCACGTAGAGGGAGGTGAATAGGTGATGTATGTGTCTTTTCGCGGAATAAAAGTACTTTAAAAATTGAGAGCACACAGAACACAGAGATTTATTGTGGTTCCCCATATTGGGTACGTCCACTATCCCGTCTCGACTATCAACCACAAAGGGTTAGATTCAATTACTTCACATTTATCAGATTTCAACAAATCTTACACCTCGGAACCACAACTCCTACAACTCGGAGAACAACCTCTCCTACCACTCGATCCATAACCGGATCCACAACTCGATCGACAAATGGATCTACTACTCGATCCACAAACGGATTTACTACTCATCCACAAACGGATCTACAACTCGGAGATAAATCTCCTACAAATGTAACAGAAAATTACACACAAGATATACGAATAAACATTGACAAGATCCGAAGTATTCTATCCGTCGTTTTTCGTTTAGGTCGAACTTGAAAATCTTGGAGAACATGGTAGAATCGCAAACTTTGAAGACTTTGAATCTTGAATCTTGAAAAGACTAGAACTGAAGGATTAAAGATCTTTCAATTACAAAGATCCTGTCCAATCGGAAGAGGGATATCGAATCGTGCACAGCTTGCGTCGGCCGAATGAAAGTCGCATCATACAGGAGCCGACAGTTTATCTTTTAATTGGAATCTTTTACGATTTTGAATCTTTGGACAATTAGCACGATAAGGGTTGATGAAAAATCCACCCTAAGTATTTATAGGAAACCTTGATAGCAACGGTCATAAAAGAATTTCCAAAACAGACATTGCAAATTTTACTATACATGTCCGTCGTCAACACGAGCCGTAAGTTTGAAAATCAGGCTGAAAAACAACCCAAGTCTTTTTCGTCGAGTATCGTCGAGTATAGCTGAGTATACTCACAGAACAAGTAGTGCTATACGACGAAATTGACTTAGAGAAATTCAGCTCAAACCAGCTGGCCACTTAACGCCTAAGCTGAAAGTCATACTTGACGAATTCGACGAGCATCGACTGTATACTCGATGAATTCGACGAGTATCGACTGGCTGACTCAACGTACTTGCCGTTGTCGACGCACTCGACGCCATCAATTCACTCGACCAAATGGATGCACTCGACGAAAATGCCTTTGTAAAAAAAAATCAAAGAAGTATTGTCAAGATGATTCGACGAATTCGGCGTGTATCGATAAGTATATTCGACGAATTCGGCGAGTATCGTTAGATACATTCAACGAGTATACTTGATGATACCCGACGAATTTTACTTAACTGTTTTTCCACTCTCAGAAATTCTACCACAAGTACCTATGATGAATTTGACGGGTGCTAGTAAGGATATATGATGAATTCGATGAGTATCAATGAGTATACTCGACGAATTCGACGAGTATCACTTACTATACTCGACAAATTTTACTTGGGTAAAATTCTGTTCTTCAGAATCTAAATCCTTCTCCTTCCTTGATCCTTCTCATGCACTTGGAATAGAAGTACACCCCAATAGAGAGATTACATGCGAGTCAACACATTGGCTTACACAATGAAGAATTGCATTGTATAGTCATGTGTTTACTGATCCACTGTAACCTAACACTGGTGTGTACTTAGCAATATAGACCTGCAAGTACATACCTAAAACAAAGCATCACATACAGACTCAATTCATCTTATCTTAACCGAATCTTTCTTCAAATTAGGGTTATTGTGGATACAATACCCAACAATCTCCCTCTACTTGAAGAAGTCAGAATCATATAAGCTAAGGTTAATTGCACAACGATAATAATAAAGTAAAAATGAAATGATATAAAAATAAAAGAAAATTAAACAGAACACACATTCCAGTCAAAATATTAAATCATATATGTATAAATCAAGAAGAGTTCATATTTAGGGGGCAACCACAACCACACATAATTATCTATAACAAATAAACCCATCAGCCCTGCTTGCCCTGGCTCTTCTGAAGTTGTCTAGTAAAATACGCCTTGGGCTTTGGATAGTATCTTGGAGGGGCTGGTGGTACAGCTGGATCATCGTGCTTATGGTTCATGAAGTGAATCCTTATCTTATCATATGTTAACTCATACTTTTGTTATTCATCTCTGTCGTAGTGGCTCCATCTCCTTTCTTCCTCAACATCGACCAATGTGAAAGAGTCTAAGTTAATTCCTGTTGATATTGGACTCCACACCTCAGCCATCTCTCTAACCGGCTCTTCTCTGACAGGCTCTGACCTGATAGTAGAGGTACCTTCACCATATCTTCTTCTCTTGCACACTAGAGGAGGGATATCTTCAACCACTTGAACATCTGGGATCACAATAGTAGTAGCAGCAGATTTGTCTTGAGAGAACTCTTGTATGTCTGTCCAATATTGAGAGTAATCCTCAGCAGGATGAACTTCAACATGAGCAGACACAACAAGTATTAGAGAGCTCATCATCTGTCCATGTAGCCACACAAAATTGTCATTACTATAGTCATTGATTGTTGGAAATTTGCAAGCATTGCAGCTTCAACAACTTCCACCTTAGCTTTAATAGCATGCTTCCACCTTAGCTTTAATAACATCCTCCCCATTTCAGACTTCAGCTGCTACAACATTGGCATACGATTCCATTATCTTATCAAAATGAGCCATTGAGCAATTGTGAGCATCAATCATTATTACAACATCCTTATCAACATTTTAAAGAACTTCTACATTGCTCTTTAGCCCGACCATATTATGAATGAGAGCTTGATGACCCTGCGCAAACCAGGAGTCTAACCTTGCATCTATCTTATCGAAACACGCCTTGACAACTGCAAGGCCATTGTTCATATCTTTCTCTATTTCCTGGACCTTTTTCAGAACTTTTTACATGGAGGCTTCAAACTATTGTTGTTGTTTGACCAACATGGCTTCAATGGTTTTTAGGATAGAACTATCAGTACTGGTACAAAGAACATCTAGAAGAGGAAAACTGGGAAGAGGGGGCAGATCTTGACGGATTTCTATCTCACTAGAGGACTCATCTATTGGAGATAAATGAGCTTTGGAAATCAACCCGAGATCTTCAGTTGCAGATAGGACAGGAGCATGCTCTTCTTCATCTCCTTCCTTGTCAGAAATATCCACCACCTCCTCTAAAACATCTGGAGGAATACCGGATGCCAGGGAAACTCTCTTCTCTAGGTTGCGGATAAACCTGTCAACATGAATAGCAGTAGATATCAAGAACTGAGTCACCTCCCCCTCAGAAGCTGAAGCAGGAGTAATCTCTGGGAGAGGGACAAATATGTTGTCCACTGAAACCTGCTCAGAAAAATCATTAGCATTATCAGCAGCTTTGGTGTCATCAGTAACAATCATTTCCTCATCAACATCAATTTTATAGTCATCCACATTCAAATCATCCTCAGCAACAACATCAACCTCGTCCTCATCAGGCACTATATCATCAACAACAGTCTGATCAATCTTTGTAATCTATGTCAGGATATCCTCTATCTCTGGACCAGGAATCTCAACAGCTGGAACTAGACCTGGAATCTCTGCAACTGTAGTAACACTCAAGGGCACTGATTTAGTGTCCACTTGTGTATCATCTGTCTCCCCCTCAGCTCCTGCACTCAATCTCTCAGGAGTTTCCCTGGGTTTTGGAGAAGGAATCATATCCACATAAACTTATTCTTCCTCCTCCTCAGGCACATCTGGGGCACCCCATGGCCTCAAGATCCTCCTATCCCACCTTGAGAGTATAGATGAGTCGATTTTCTTTAGGTGATGGATAGGCACACCTTTGGTCATATAAAACTTCTCTTTGTCCATTTGATTCAAGAACAAGCCAATAATCTTTCCAAAGTTGGGAGTGCTGCTGCTATCTTTGATCTTAGTAAATAGCAGTGCACCCCAATCCATTCTCTTTTTGCAAATGATTGCCACTAATATCTTGAACATCTGTGAAGAGAGGTAGTTGTGAGAACCAGTCTTACAGAGCAGAACTTTACCAATTATGTCAGATAGTAGCTTTTCTTATTTGTTTATCCCTTTTCTCTTAATAGATTTTGTTCCTCTTGGCAGTTCACAGAGCAGAAGAGCCCTAGTGAAGTCCTCTTCGAGGTAATTGTCCTCTTCACAAGCTGGAAGTCGCAAGTACCATGTTAGGAGAGAAGCCTTCACTTTGACTTTGGTCGAACGAACTTTGCTTTTGATAACTGATTCTTCCCTGCGAAGCTTGGCATGCTGATAGAAATCAAGAACATCCTTGTCCAAAACTCTGCACGGGTGCTCTAGCACGAAAGAAAGCCCTGCAGTTTCCAACATAAGAATCACATTTCAGAACTCATCTGAAGCAGAGGCAAAACTTGTCTGAACTAGTTCTCCACCACCTAGTAAACCGTCAGTGCTTCTAGGAGCCATGGAGAATCTATTAGCAACCAGGCACAAGAATAGCTTTGAACTTGTATGTCGGACTGGTATCGATTTCTTCCACTGACTAAATCGGCGAGAGCAAGTCAGCGGCGGGATCAATGCTCGGGAAGAAATCGCCGGGAAAAGCTTCTGGAATCTTTGTCCTTACTTGCATGGCTTATACTGACCTAATAGAGGAAGAGTGACAACAATGCGGCGGGTGGAAGAAGATAAATAGTACAGGGAACTGAATTGTTGGGAGGAAAGCAGTTTGGCGTGACGGCAGTCTGGCTTCGACGAAATGTGGTGTCTGGCCCAACTCTTATAATATATATATATAATTTAAATTTGACATGGGAAAGACACGTAGCTGATTATCCGTGACTCTTTGGATCCAATATGGGAAAGATTTTTTGACCTAGGTAAGATTCGACGATATTAATCGGATGCAGAGTCAGATTCGTCAAAATTATCTGTGTATATTCGACGAATCACCGAATTCTGCTGACCGATATTCGACGAATTTGCCTTGGACAAATTTTTCTACTTTCTGAATAATTTCCCGAGTGAATTCCTAGCTTATTGTTCATCTTAATGAGTCTTTGTTAAGCATACCCAGCTCCATTTTGAAAAATGAGAAATTTGGCTCATCCAGCGGCTTCGTGAAAATATCTGCGACCTGCTTATCCATCAGGACGTATCTAAGAGCTATGTGCTTATTCTCCACATGCTCTCGGATGAAGTGATATCGAACTTCGATATGCTTTGTCTGACTGTGGGAGACTGGATTGTTTGCAATTGCTATCGCATTGGAGGAGTCACAATACATTGGAATCTCTTTGAACTATAAGTTGTAGTCCACAAGCTGATTCCTGATCAATAGAAGTTGTGCGCAACAACTACCCGCAGAGATATACGGTGGCTCGGCAGTTGAAGTTGCCACACAATTCTACTTCTTTCTGCTCTATGAGATAAGCCTTCTTCCGATAAATTGGCACGTCCTGGAAGTGCTTCACCTGTCATCCCCGATACCTGCAAAATCTGCATCTAAAAATCCAATTAGCTCGACATCATTACTTCTCGGGTACCATAAGCCAAGATTAGGTGTAACCTTGAGGTATCTTAAAATTCGCTTTACAACGACGTAAAGAGATTCCTTCGTGTTCACCTAAACTCTAGCGCACAGACATATCAAGAACATGATGTCTGGCCTACTGGCAGTGAGGTAGAGCAAGGATCCAATTACACTTTTGTGTATGATTTCGTCAAAAGTTTCCCTTTCCCATCCTTGTGCAGAGACACAGTTGAACCCCTTGGAGTCCTCATCGAGATTGCGTTCTCCATTTCGAATTTCTTTAGTAAATCTTTGGTGAACTTCATCTAAGAGATGAAAATTACATCTTCAGATTGTTTCACCTGAAGTCCTAAGAAATATTTCAGCTCTCTCATACTGCTCATTTCAAACTTTCCATGCATAAGTTTGGAAAACTTCTTGCAAAGGTTGTCTTCCGTAGCGCCAAAAATAATGTCATCGACATGGATTTGCACTAGCAAAATCTTGTCTTTTACTTCCTTAAGAAATAATGTCTTGTCTATTTTTCCTCTTGTGAACATGTTCTCAAGAAGAAAGCTAGAGAACGTATCATACCAAGCTCAGGGAGCTTGTTTCAAGTCATAAAGAGCTTTATTAGAAAATAAACATATTCAGGTCAAGTAGAATTGACAAAACCTGGGAGTTGTTCTACGTATACTTGCTCTTTCAGATTCCCATTGAGGAATGCTGACTTCACGTGTAACATCCCTCAAACAACTAGACCCCTTAATTTGGTTTAGGGTAGAACATGTGGTGAGAGAATGAGGTTAGGCTAGGTTCAACCCAACGAGATGGGTAGGATTCAACAGGCGTCGAGTGAACACGATGGCGCTCGACGAAGTGTCGAGTGCGTTGAGTAGACTCAACGCCATACTTTTTAATCTATAGGCATTGAGTGAACATGATGCCATTCAATAAGGCGTTGAGTGGTCTCAACACCACTCAATGCAGCGTTGAGTGATCTCAACGCCACTCAATGCTTTTTTACTTATAAGCATTCTGGATGCTAGGCATTGAGTGGACTCAATGCGGCGTTGAGTGTCTCAACGTGTAACACCCCAAATCCCAAATTTATGTTCAGGATGGGTTACATAGCCTGGGACACGGTCGTGTACCAGGGCGTGTACTGCTCGGGTTGAGCAGTCTGGCACGTGGTCAACGAAAAACTTTCGACGAAGTTTTCGGGAGGGAACACACCCTGAGACACGGGCGTGTCCTCCTCGGGTTCGACGAATTCCACTCAAGTAATTTGGTCGACGATCGTTGAGTGAAGTACACGACCTGTGACACGGACGTGTCATATGTGACACAGGAGTGTCACCTGCCATGTATATTACTCGAGTAGGTCTGGAGGGGATGTCTCGAGTAGATCTTTACTGTCTTGAGTAAGGGTGGGACATGGGTGACATGGGCTTGTCCTGTCTAACTACTCGAGTGGTTGTCTCGAGTAGATCTCGAGAGGGTCTCGAGAGCCAGACACAGGTGTGTCAGTCATGTGACACGAGTGTGTCATCCATGTGACACGGGCATGTCACATGGCCGTATCCTGTTCTGGATAAGGCGGTTCGTGCACCGCTTAAGGTACACGGCCTGTGACACGGGCGTGTCACAGGGCGTGTCAGACCCGAAAGAGTCATTTTCAGGGAATTTTTGTGGCCGTTCATTTTCTTCCTCTGCGATCTGATGGCCCAGGTTTCTTCTTGCTGCATTAAGGCCGAAATGGAGAAGTTATCCTTCATTCTATATTGGCCATTCTCTTTCTAAAAGAGTTAGAGAGAAGGGAGAGTAAGGAGAAGGAGGAGGAAGGAGGTGAAGGGATCTGGTTGCCGGAGGATCGTTAGCATGCCGAATCGAGAGTCGAGGATAGATTTGTGGAGGCAAAGCCGTGACGATGATTTCCATCCGACTAGATCATGGTTCCAAAGCGATCGTCAAGGGTAACGATCTCCTTATTGGACATGTGAAGTCCTTTATTTATGCATAAGAATGGAATCCTCCACCAAGAGGTGGAAAGCGTAAGTGATCCCTTGGTTGAGTCTGCATCTAGAGCCGAAAATGTGTAGTACGGTATAAGCATGCTGTGTGAAGCCCATCCAGATAGTTATTCTGGATTGGTGATGATTATGAACCGGAGAAGACTCCATGTATTGTATGTATTGTATATTTGCGTGTAAATTATGATTGTAAGCTCTGCGTGAGCTGTATGCTGATCTGGGATGCTTTGCTTAAGCTCCTTATTATGTGAGCGCTGTGAGCGCTAGTTGCTCTGAGAGAGAGGAAAGCTGCAGCTAATCGGGAGGGAAAGCCGACCCGCGTCATGTGGTGCGCCACTGACGGTTTGAGCATGGGAAAAGGCTGACCTGCCCCTGGTTATTTTGGGAGGTCGATTGGTGGCAAGGCTTGGGAGGACGCGAGGCAGACCCGGCTTGCTGCACCATAATGGTCGGTCAATCTAAATGCTCAAGTTTGCTGTGAGGTTCTCACCTCTGAGTGGTTTGGGTGGAATGTCTCCAACATGCGTGTTGTGGTTACTAGGACCGGCCAGCCAACAAGTTAATAACCTCTGATCGGTGGTGTTGCCACGGAGTCCGGTACACCGTAATGTGCCCTGAATGCACGGAGCTTCTGGCGGAGGCCGGCGTTTGTGATGTGGTGCGTGAAAGCACTTGTTGTGATATATATATATATATATATATATATATATATATATATATATATATATATATATATATATATGTTGTGATTGTAATGCATACAGGGAAGGAACCGCTACTCCTGGTAAGGGGTAAGGTCTTTATAATTGGTCAGTTAATGCTGATCGTTGCTTTGTTTACCATCCTTAGGATGGATGTCCAACTATAGGTGTTGGAAAGCTAAATTGGATTGAATGGATTGAAGCCTTTGCTGCTTAAAGACCCTTGAAGGACGTGCGAAGAATTATTGGATTTCATGTGTGGCCGGTCTGCGTGCCGATGTATGAAGCTATATTTGTACAAAAAAAATTTGTAAGGCCTTAAGGCCATGAGCGTTGTGTGTTGTATACATTCCTGATTTATATATAAATGTGGAATTTATATATGTAGTGAACATTCAGTATGTTGAGTTCTTATAACTTTAAATGCTTCCACTATAATGCTCCGAGTTAGGGTGCAAATAGATCGTGATTTTGGTATTCATACGTGACTCTGCCGTTTGTTTGTGAAATATGGCATGGGGCCCCGACCAGACCCACTGTTATATTCCATATGACAGATGGAGGCATTATAAAGTGGTATCAGAGCCTCAGGTTTAGGTGTTGGGTAGGAAGAACATAAATGAACCCAAGAATGTCCATTAGGAATGTTATGCATGCACGTGAGGAGCGTGGCCATGCAGTCAATATATATTTGCCGTTATGACATGGACGATTAATGATGTTATGTACATTGATAGGTGACGAGGAGTGGTGCTGGGCAGTCTGAGCCCCAGCATTCGGATGAGAGTGCGACACCAGCTGAGGTGCCAACACCTCCTCTCTCGGAGGAGACTATCCGTTTGGTGACTGCGACGTTGCTCGCAGTATTACAGGCCCAGCCTATGAAGCAGGCAAGGCCTGTAGTGGTGCCAGTGCAGCTTGGTGCACGACAAGATCGTGTTGAGGCTTGATTTGACGAGCAAGCAACTGACGAGCAATTGAAATGGTTTATGGAGTTTCATCCACCTACGTTTGGAGGGACAGGTTCCCCAACGCAGGCGAAAGATTGGCTCACAAGAGTGAAAAGGATCCTGACTGCAATCAGGACTGAGGAAGTACAGAAAGTTACCTTGGCCACTTTTTTACTGGAAGGAGATGAGAGGCTTCAGTGGGATGAAGTGGAAGTGCATCACTTGGCAGGTCGAGGATGAGAGGAGATCTCGATAGAAGAATTCTCCAGATTGTTTCTATCCAAGAATTTGTCAGTATCACAACGAATTACCATGGAAAATGAATTCCAACGTTTGGTGCAGGGCAAGAATGACATTGATACGTACCTGCATGAGTTTACCAGACTGGGGCGCTATGCGGGGCCTACTTTCGCTGAAGAGGCTCAGAAGACGAATCGATTTTATGCGGGACTTCGTGACGAGTTGAGGTTTGCACTCCCGAGTTCGGTGAACCAAGGTTTTCAAGCGTTAGTAGATACAGCCCGTGCGCTGGAGAAAGATTTGAAACGGGTGCAGGATAAAAAGAAATTGACGGTGGAAAAATCATAATTCAAAGTTCCGCAGTCGGAATAATCAGAGTTTAAGAAACGAGACAAGAAGAGATTCAGGTCTGCGGAACAAACGACTTCGACTGTTGCTTCGGGAGCAACGTATAGACAAGGACGCGTGGATACAGGTACATGTTTTAAATGTGAAAACAAGGACATTTAGCCAAAAATTGTTCGAGTGGCTCTTCAACAGGTGAGAAAAAGACAGCTGCGTCTTATGAGGAAAAGGGTAAGGTAGTGGCAGAGTCATCTGCATCCCGGACGCAACCGCGAGTGCTTAATCTTGAATTACAAGAGCCGCAAATCTCAATTGGTGAAGTACAGCAGCCTTGAGTGTTTAGTTTGGAAGTCCAAGAGGCTATAAAACGAATTATGAGAGATGAGCGGAAATAAATGAACTATGTGATTTTGTTTGATGTAAATCTATGTGGTATGTAGTAATGGACGATGAAATGTTTGTGTACACCTTATCTTATCTAGGTGATCAATCGATCAAGGTGTATGTACATGATGTTTGGATATGATGTTTGGATATATGACTATTTGGATATATGGCTAGAGATATGGTGGATGTATGTATGTATGTTATGTTTGTTTTGCGTGATGTCGTGGGACGAGACAAGCTGCGGCCTCTGAGCTCTTACCCGGATCATTTTATTAAGGTGATCGTTTGATCATGATGCAACGAGGAGTGGTTATGTGAATGTTTATAGTTGAGCCAAATTTCAGGACAAAATTTATTGTAAGGAGGGGAGGGTTGTAACACCCCAAATCCCAGATTTGGGTTCAGGATGGGTTACACGGCATGGAAAACGGGCGTGTCCTAGGGCGTGTACTGCTCGGGTTGAGCAGTCTGGCCCGTGGTTGACGAAAAATGTTCCACGAAGTTTTCGGGAGGGAACACGCCCGGAGACACGGGCGTGTCCTCTTCGGGTTCGACGAATTCCACTCAAGTAATTTGGTTGATGATCGTCGAGTGAAGTACACGGCCTATGACATGGGCGTGTCACCTGTCGTGTATATTACTCGAGTAGGTCTCGAGGGGATGTCTTGAGTAGATCTTTACTGTCTCGAGTAAGGGTGGGACACGGGCGTGTCAGCCATGTGACACGGGCGTGTCCTTTCCAACTACTCGAGTGGTTGTCTGGAGTAGGTCTCGAGTGGGTCTCGAGAGCCAGACACGGGCGTGTCAGTCATGTGACACGGGCGTGTCAGTCATGTGACACGGGCGTGTCAGCCATGTGATACGGGCGTATCACATGGGCGTGTCCTGTTCTGGATAAGGCGGTTCATGCACCGCTTACGGTACACGGCTTGTGACACGGGCATGTCACAGGGCGTGTCAGACCCGAAAGAGCCATTTTCAGGGAATTTTTGCGGCCATTCATTTTCTTCCTCAGGGATCTGATGGACCAGGTTTCCTTTTGCTGCTTTAAGGCCGAAATGGAGAAGTTATCCTTCATTCTATATTGGTCATTCTCTTTCTAAAAGAGTTAAAGAGAAGGGAGAGGAAGGAGAAGGAGGAGGAAGAAGGTGAAGGGATCCGACTGCCGAAGGATCGTTAGCGTGCCGAATCGAGAGCCGAGGATAGATTCGTGGAGGCAAAGCCGTGACAGTGATTTCCATCCGGCTAGATCATGACTCCAAAGCGATCGTCAAGGGTAACGATCTCCTTCTTGCACATGTGAAGTTCTTTCTTTATGCATAAGCATGGAATCCTCCACCAAGAGGTGGAAAGCGTGAGTGATTCCTTGGTTGAGTCTGCATCAATAGCCGGAAATGTGTAGTACGACATATGCATGCTGTGTGAAGCCCATCCAGATAGTTATTCTGGATTGGTGATGATTGTGAACTAGATAAGACTCTATGTATTGTATGTATTGTATATTTGCGTGTAAATTATGATTGTAAGCTCTACGTGAGCTATATGCAGAGCTGGGATGTTTTGCGTAAGCTCCTTGTGGTGTGAGCGCTGTGAGCGCTAGTTGCTCTGAGAGAGCGGAGAGATGCGACTAATCAGGAGGGAAAGTCGACCCGCGTCATGTGGTGCGCCACTGACGGTTTGAGCACGGAAAAAGGCTGACCTGCCCCTAGTTATTTTGGGAGGTCGATTGGTGGCAAGGCTTGGGAGGATGCAAGGCAGACCCGGCTTGCTGCACCATAATGGTGGGTCGATCTAAATGCTCAAGTTTGCTGTGAGGTTCTCACCTCTAAGTGGTTTGGGCAGAATGTCCCCAACATGCATGTTGTGGTGACTAGGACCGGCCGGCCAACAAGTTAATAACCTCTGATCAGGGGTGTTGCCACGGAGTCCGGTACAACGTAATGTGCTCTGAGTGCACGGAGCGTCTGATGGAGGCCGACTTTTGTGATGTGGTGCATGAAAGCACTTGTTGTGATATATATATATATATATATATATATATATATATATATATATATATATATATATATATATATATATATATATATATATATATATATATATATATAGTGATTGCAATGCATACAGGGAATGAACCGCTGCCCCGGGTAAGGGGTAGGGTCGTTATAATTGGTCAGCTAATGCAGACCGTTGCTTTGTTTACCATCCTTGGGATGGATGTCCAACTGCAGGTGTTGGCAAGCTAACTTGTATTGACTGGATTGAAGCCTTTGTTGCTTAAAGGCCCTTGAAGGCCATGCGAAGAATTATTGGATTTCATGTGTGGCCGACCTGTGTGCCAATGTATGAAGCTATATTTGTACAGAACAATTTGAAGGCCTTAAGGCCATGAGCGTTGTGTGTTGTATACAATCGTGGTTTATATATAAATGTGGAATTTATATATGTAGTGGAAATTCAGTATGTTGAGTTCTTTCAACTTAAAATACTTCCGCTAGAATACTCTTAGTTAGGATGCGAATAAATCGTGATTTTGGTATTCATACGTGACTCCACCTTTTGTTTGTGAAATATGTCGTGGGACCCTGGCCGGACCCAACGTTATATTCCATATGACAGATGGATGCGTTACAAAGTGGTATCAGAGCCTCAGGTTTAGGTGTTGGGTATGAAGAACATAAATGAACTCAAAAATGTTCACTAGGAATGTTATGCTTGTACGTGAGGAGCGTGACCGTGCAGTCAATGTATATTTGTCGTTATGACATGGACGATTAATGGTGTTTTGTACATTGATAGGTGATGAGAAGTGGTGTTGGGCAGTCTGAGCCCCAACGTTCGGATGAGAGTGCGACACCAGCTGAGGTGACGACACCTCCTCCCTCGGAGGAGACTATCCGTTTGGTGACTGCGACGGTGCTAGCAGTATTACAGGAATAACCTATGGAGCAGTCAAGGTCTGCAGTGGTGCTAGTGCAGCTTGGTGCACGACAAGATCGTGTTGAGGCTCGAATCGACGAGCAAGCAGCTGACGAGCAATTGAAACGGTATATGGAGTTTCATCCACCTACGTTTGGAGGGACAGGTTCCCCAACACAGGCGGAAGATTGGCTCGCAAGAGTGAAAAGGATCCTGACCGCAATCAGGACTGAGGAAGTACAGAAAGTTGCCTTAGCCACTTTTCTGCTTGAAGGAGATGAGAGGCTTTGGTGGGATGAAGTGGAAGTGCATCACTTGGCAGGTCGAGGATTAGAGGAGATCTCGATAGAAGAATTCTCCAGATTGTTTCTATCCAAGCATTTGCCAGTATCACAACAAATTACCATGGAAAATGAATTCCAACATTTGGTGCAGGGCGAGAATGATATTGATACGTACCTGCATGAGTTTACCAGAATGGGGCGCTATGCGGGGTCTACTTTCGCTGAAGAGGCTCGGAAGACGAATCGATTTTATGAGAGACTTTATGACGAGTTGCGGTTGGCACTCCCGAGTTCGGTGAACCATGGTTTTCAAACGTTAGTAGATACATCCCATGCGCTGGAGAAAGATTTGAAATGGGTGCAGGATAAAAAGAAATTGGCGGTGGAAAAATCAGAATTCAAAGTTCCGCAGTCGGAACAATCGGAGTCTAAGAAATGAGACAAGAAGAGATTCAGGTTTGCGGAATAAACGTCTTCGACTGTTGCTTCAGGAGCAACATATGAACAAGGACGTGTGGAGACAGGTACATATTTTAAATCTGGAAAGCAAGGACATTTAGCCAAAACCTGTTGGAATGTCTCTTCAACAGGTGAGAAAAAGACAGGTGCATCTTATGAGGAAAAGGGTAAGGCAGTGGCAGAGTCATATGCATCCCGGATGCAACCGCGAGTGTTTAATCTTGAATTACAAGAGCCGCAAATCTCAATTGGTGAAGTGCATCAGCCTCAAGTGTTTAGTTTGGAAGTCCAAGAGGCTATAAAATGACTTATGAGAGATGAGCGGAAATAAATGAACTATGTGATTTTGTTTGATGTAAATCTATGTGGTATGTAGTAATGGACGATGAAATGTTTGTGTACACCTTGTTTTATCTAGGTGATCGATCGATCAAGGTGTATATACATGATGTTTGGATATATGACTATATGGATATATGGTTGTTGATATGGTGGATGTATATATGCATGTTATGTTTGTTATGTTTATTTTGCGCGATGCCGTGGGGAGAGACAAGCTGCGGCCTCTGAGCTCTAACCCGGATCGTTTTATTAAGGTGATCGTTTGATCATGATGTAACGAGGAGTGTTTATGTGAATGTTTATAGTTGAGCCAAATTTCAGGACGAAATTTATTGTAAGGAGGGGAGGGTTGTAACACCCCAAATCCCAAATTTGGGTTCAGGATGGGTTACACGGCCTGGGACACGGGCGTGTACTGCTCAGGTTAAGCAGTCTGGCGCGTGGTCGATGAAAAACATTCGAAGAAGTTTTTGGGAGGGAACACACCTTGAGACACGGGCGTGTCAGAGGACGTGTACTCCTCGGGTTTGATGAATTCCACTCGAGTAATTTGGTCAACGATCATCGAGTGAAGTACACGGCCTGTGACACGGGCGTGTCACATGTGACACGGGCGTGTCACATGTGACACGGGCGTGTCACATGTGACACGGGCATGTGTCATGTGACACGGGCGTGTCACATGTGACTCAAGCGTGTCACCTGTCATGTATACTACTCGAGTAGGTCTCGAGGGGATGTCTCGAGTAGATCTTTACTGTCTCGAGTATGGGTAGGACACGGGCGTGTCAGCCATGTGACACGGGCGTGTACTGTCCAACTACTCGAGTGGTTGTCTCGAGTAGGTCTCGAGTGGGTCTCGAGAGCAAGACACGGGTGTGTCAGTCATGTGACACAAGCGTGTCAGCCATGTGATACGGGCGTGTCACATGGCCGTGTCCTGTTCTAGATAAGGTGGTTCGTGTACCACATAAGGTACACGGCCTGTGACACGGGCGTGTCACATGGCGTGTCAGAACCGGAAGAGTCATTTTCAGGGAATTTTTGTGGCCGCTCATTTTCTTCCTCTGGGATCTGATGGCCCAGGTTTCTTCTTGCTTCTTTAAGGCCGAAGTAGAGAAGTTATCATTCATTCTATATTGGTCTTTCTCTTTCTAAAAGAGTTAGAGAGAAGGGAGAGCAAGGAGAAGGAGGAGGAAGAAGGTGAAGGGATCCGGCTGTCGGAGGATCATTAGCGTGCCGAATCGAGAGCCGAGGATAGATTCATGGAGTCAAAGCCGTGATAGTGATTTCCATTCGGCTAGATCATGGCTCTAAAGCGATTGTCAAGGGTAACGATCTCCTTCTTGGACATGTGAAGTCCTTTCTTTATGCATAAGCATGGAATCCTCCACCAAGAGGTGAAAAGCGTAAGTGATTCCTTGGTTGAGTCTGCATCTAGAGCCGAAAATGTGTAGTTCGGCATAAGCATGCTGTGTGAAGCCCATCCAGATAGTTATTCTGGATTGGCGATGATTATGAACCGGAGAAGACTCCGTGTATTGTATGTATTGTATATTTGTGTGTAAATTATGATTGTAAGCTCTGCGTGAGCTGTATGCTGATCTGGGACGCTTTGCGTAAGCTCCTTGTGGTGTGAGCGCTGTAAGCGCTAGTTGCTCTGAGAGAGAGGAAAGCTGTGGCTAATCAGGAGGGAAAGCCGACCCGCGTCATGTGGTGCGCCACTAACGGTTTGAGCACGGGAAAAGGCTGACCTGCACCTCGTTGTTTTAGGAGGTCGATTGGTGGCAAGGCTTGGGAGGACGCGAGGCAGACCCAGCTTGTTGCACCACAATGGAGGGTCGATCTAAATGCTCAAGTTTGCTGTGAGGTTCTCACCTCTGAGTGGTTTGGGCGGAATGTGCCCAACATGCGTGTTGTGGTGACTAGGACCGACCAGCCAACAAGTTAATAACCTCTGATCGGTGGTGTTTTCACGGAGTTCGGTACACCGTAATGTGCCCTGAGTGCACGGAGCGTCTGGCGGAGGCCGACGTTTGTGATGTGGTGCGTGAAAGAACTTGTTGTGATATATATATGTTGTGATTGCAATGCATATAAGGAAGGAACCGCTGCCCAGGGTAAGGGTTAGGGCCGTTATAATTGGTCTGCTAATGTTGACCGTTGCTTTGTTTACCATCCTTGGGATGGATGTCCAACTACAGGTGTTGACAAGCTAAATTGGATTGAATGGATTGAAGCCTTTGCTGCTTAAAGGCCCTTGGAGGCCGTGCAAAGAATTATTGGATTTCATGTATGGTCGGCTTGCGTGTCGATGTATGAAGCTATATTTGTACAGAACAATTTATAAGTCCTTAAAGCCATGAGCGTTGTGTGTTGTATACATTATTGGTTTATATAAAAATGTGGAATTTATATATGTAGTAGACATTCAGTATGTTGATTTCTTACAACTTAAAATGCTTCCGCTAAAATGCTCTGAGTTAGGGTGTGAATAGATCGTGATTTTGGTATTCATAAGTGACTTTGCCATTTGTTTGTGAAATATGGCATGGGGCCCCAACCAGACCCACCGTTATATTCCATATGACAGATAGAGGCGTTACACAACGCCACTCAACTCGGCATTGAGTGGTCTCAACACCACTCAACATGGCATTGTGTGGTCTCAACGTCACTCAACGCGGCGTTGAGTGGTCTCAACACCACTGAATGCGGCGTTGAGTGGTCTCAACACCACTCAACGTGGGGTTGAGTGGTCTCAACACCACTCACCGCCACTCAACGTTACATTGAGTGGTCTCAACGCTACTCAATGTGACGTTGAGTGGTCTCGACACTACTCAACGCTTTTGGACTTAGAGTATTTTTTGTCTAAGCTATATTTACTGGTTTATATATCCGGCCTGAACCGTCTTTTCAGGATAAAATGATGATGACACATTTGAACCCGATCTCTTCAACAAACTATTTAATACATTGATCTTCTCAAGAAGACTTATTTAAAACAATGATTGGCAGTCCAATACCAAGGTGACATGTGGCAAAGCAACTCAAACTAATTGGCGGTCCAACATTAGGCTGACACGTGTCAAATAACTTAAGCATTAATTCTTCTTATAAAGAGGAAGAGACAAGAAGCCCACTGTCATCTTCATTCTTGCCAAGCCCACCTTCAACTTCATTGAACCCAGAGGAGAGAAAAATGACTGCTAGAGCTAAGCTTTTGTTGGAGAAACCAGAAATCAAGCTAACTCGCCGGAGCAAGGGTCAGTCATGGCTCCCCAATACCGTACTCGCCGCCAATCTCGCATCCAGGTCTACTTATCCCCCTCTCCCTCTGTGCTAGCATCTTAGTTCGACTAGGAGAGGAATCAGGCTCAATTGAGCCCGATCTAGTGAGGAGAATTGAAGAAATTTTACGAAAGTTGAAGTTGTGGATTCGCCGAAAACAGCCCCTCCGGCTGCCGTGCCACCGCCTAGTGATAGACACCACCTCAACGGAGGTGGTGGTGGCGGTGGACAGCCAGGGATGTGTCCGGGTGGCCGGGAAATCACAGGCAAAGTCAGCCCAGGATGGGGCAATCTGAACAGTTGGCGCGATGGAGAGATGAATGGATTCCGTCCGTTAGCGCGTCAAGATTCGTGTTGCCCGATTATATTTAGGATTATTATTATTTTATTATGTCACAGTTATTGCAGTGCTTTGAATTAAATATTAAAAATACTTAGAGTCCTCTACTGGGAAAATAACAAACCTTGAAGTCTAGTTTATTTTAAAATTAATTTCAACCTATTTGGGTTAGTGGTCAGACCACAGTACTCAAAATGATGCAGTCTATAAATAGGGTTAGACAGAGACTAAATTGTGTGCCCCCATCCATTCATTTATCCAAATGACTTGAGATTTGGATTGGGGGTCACTCTTACTTATACCTCTGATATATACAAAAATGAGAATTTTTGGAAAACATTTTTCTATAGTTTTTGTAAATATTTAATAATCCATGTATGGGTTAATTAGAGGGTCTAATGACCTCACAATTTCCAAACGTTTGGTGGATGACCCTTAGGGTCATGATAGGTCACTGGTAAAAATCTCAGCCCATTTGGGTTTTCTTTGAGTAGGTATTGGTGTGATCAAAGTTTGGTCCCTAATGAGCAAACTAGGGCAAATGGTTTTTGATGGGTTGTGTGGCCAATCCTCACCCAAAAGAGATGAATCCTTGGCCACTGACTTAATGTCATATAAAATAAACTCATAATAAATTTTGGGTGGTTTAGGGTTGGTGTGCCATATAACCCTAGTGTTAACCCTATTGTTGAGTTTTGAGCTCAATGAAGGATATAGGACCATATGTCCTTGGAATGTCTTGGAAATTGGTAGACGGGTTCATAGGATAAAAATAAGCCCTAGAAAATGTTATTAGAATTTTTAGGAGCATTTAACAACTTTGAAATAATTTAGGACCAATTAGGGTATTTTTTTCTCATAATTGTATTGCATGATTATATGATATTGGGTATCTTTTATTGATGTTAATGTTCTCTGGAAATTTTTCTAGGAATTTTGGATTAACATTTATAGTACTTTATTCACAAACCCTAAGTTTGTCTTGATCATAAGATAATTATTCATCGAAAAATTATTAAATTTGGCCAGAAGCAATTTTAGGGCTTGATTATTTACTTTGAATTATTATAAAATTATTGAAAGTATTTTTATATAGGATCATTCACAAAGTGCCAAACGTTGAATATCTTTAAATAAATTATTTATGTGACCAAATTGATTTAGAAAATTATTATTTTTGGTCAGGTGGCTATTCTTATAATTTCTAACCTCTGACAATTTTTCCTATAATTTTTGAATGACTAATTCTATTTTTTTTCTGTTTTATCCTATGTTTGTGGTTAATTAATCAATAATTTGTTTGGAGGTCAAAACATTTTTTTAAAATTGTCAATTTCATTATTTATTATTATTTTTAAAAATTGTCAATTTCATTATTTTGATGTTATTTATTGTTATTATTTATCTTGTCAGTAAATTATACTTGGTGTTCAAAACCCTAGGTGGCCTGATTTTGCAAAACATATAATAAATGCCAAATAAATTAGGAAAATTATAATCTTCTGGATTTATTCATAAAGTATAATTATAGACACCCAATAATAATCTTAGACCATTTGGAACATTATTTGGAGTATCACCATTCATGCACACCATGTAGCTCATTAGGTCTGCACATAGTAGAAACTGTAGAATTAAGGCATCATGTGAACCTTTGTATGAGATAAAGCAGATAGTTGGTTGACTTAATCAAGAGAGTGTGAGTAAGGTCATCAATGGAAGTCAAACTGTGAGAGTCGGGCTGACTAGGGGCAAGGTTGTGCTCTAGATCGACGATGGATCATCTTTCCCTTGGAGAAAGTCTAAATACACTTGGGATTAGCTTAAGTGTAATGATAAGAGGGTTTGGACATGGGTTGTTACCAATAACAATAATAAGTACTTTGCGAAAGAGAGCTTTGGGCTTCAACCCATCTTAGTTCCTAGTGCCCTCAAGAGCACTTCATAAGGAATGCCCTGGGTAGTCCAAAGTTAACTCTAAACTGTAAGGCTAAACTGTTAGTGCAAGATTAATTCTAAGTGCTTCACTTTCACTCAACCCATAGTCACGGGAGGCAAGGTTGATTTATACTCATAAGCGGTAGGCTTGGCAGTGGTAGGTACATAATGGTTAGTCCGGGGAGCCAGTGTCTTGGAAGGTTGTTGTGATGGACGGGTTAGTCCGGAGAGACGATCGCTCAGAGATTCATATTTATCATAATTGCTTGTGCATAAATGTAGCGGGTTTTTAGTTCGCTCTGGTCGTCGCACCGACAAAGGAATGATGATTCTAGAGGGTGTAGTGGGTGGGACTGGCTTGCCAGTTTCTATGGAGACTGAAAGAATTGGTATCGAGATGTTCTAAACACCTAGAGGGGGGGGGGGGGTGAATAAGTTCAATTCTTTTTCTGACTTAGGCAGATAAATCTATCTAGTTTAGCAATTTATTTAGCAGAAAACACAACACAAAATTCACATACACACATCATTCCACAGATTGCACACCAGATTTATAGTGGTTCCCCAAATGATGGGTACATCCACTTTCTCCCTTCGCCTATCTAGCAGTGTACTAGATTCGGCCTAACTTCCTTCTTTCTTCTCAGATCTGCAGATCTTACAGCTCAGAACCAAGACTGGTTCCTACAACTCAGAGTGAATCCACACTCCACAACTCAGGCACAAGTCCTACCTCAGCCTCTTCCATAGCCTACAACTCAGAGTGACACCCCACTCCTATAACTCAGGCAAAAGCCCTACCTCAGGCTCTTTCACAGGCCTACAACTCAAGGAACAGATTACCCTACCTCAGGCACTCAACCTTACCTCAGCCTTTATAATTTAGGCTTACAACTCAGAGAAGTAAATCCCCTACACTCAAATCTATTACAGATCCTACAAAAATTATTGATGAAAAAGATAATAATATCTTCAACCAGATGAAGAAAGAATTGGTTGAAGGCTTCTTGATCAGTTCTTGATAGAACTGATTACTTAAGGATCAACCTATCTTAGCTTCTTCAAAACTTCTTGAATCTGAACAAAGTAAGGTTGATTTTCTTGGTGTTGGAGTTGATCTTCAATCAGGTTTCTTCAGAAATTAATCAGAATTCTTCTTCAGAATTGATCTGAATTCTTCTGGCAGACTGTTCATGATCTGCCTTCACTGGATGAGGACTTCTCTCCTTCTTGTTTTTTCTCTCTCTACAATCTGTTGACTGTTTTTCTTTCTCTTCTTCTGGATTCTCAATCCTTCAGAGATTATTCTTTATTCACTGATCGTGTTCACGATCAATACTTCACAATAGATAATTGATTTGCTTGATTTTTTTTATTGTTGAGAGAGCATATCTATATATAGGCTTCATCCATGGTTACCGACTTTTCCGGTTTCAAACGGTCTTCTGACACCTCTGACAGATGTGACAACAATGTCAGTAATAACAGCTATCAAGTCTCCAGTTGTATTACTTCAACCTTCATTGGACTTTGACTCAGCAGCAGAGAATGTCGAGTGAATACTTCACATGTGTCGACACACATAGTCCATATGTCGACACAAGTCATGATGATGTCGACACAGCTTCACTTTTACTTCTCGACACAGCTTCTGTGGAATGTGTCGACACAAGTCCTGTCTATCAACACAAACACTCCTTGTATTGACAAAGTTGGTGTCGACAGAATTCTAGTGTGTGTCGACACAAGTTCTGTATGTCGACACAATCGTTGTCGACAGAATTCTGGAATGTGTCGACACAAATCCTGATGATGTCGACATAATTTGGCCCTTGGTGTCGACACAACGTTGTCGACAGATTTTCTGTGTGTCGACACAAATTCTGGGTGTCGGCATAATCTGGCCCTTGGTGTCGACACAACCATTCCCAAGTGTCGACACGTGTACTTAGAAACTTTTTCTTCCATTTACTTAACCTGCACATGATAACTCAACACAACATCAAATACAACTTGATGCATATCATTGAGTTAGGTGAGACTTCTACAAATCTGGTACACATTTTCAAATGTACCCAATAATCTCCCCCTATTTGGAGAAGTCATAACCCTTAGTCAATGATATACATCACTTATAATAAAATAAACAATATGATGTATAAAAGCATTCAATGATAGTGAAACATATAAACAAAACAAGTATATTATATCATCATAGAATTTGATACAAACATAATAAGCATGAATCATTGTTTTGTTTAAACATCAAAAAATTTTTGTTAACAACAGATTACACAGATCTTAAAACTGAAGATTACAATGTTCTAAAATCTAGTCAATCTATCCTAAGGCTGATCAGGCTCCTTGATCACTATGCCTTTGCCAGACTGGACCCTTGCTTGTACTGGAGCTTCAGTATCTTCAGCTGGCTTCTTACCTTTGAGATCCTTCTTCTTAAGTTCTTCAGCCTTAACTTTTTGACTTTCAAAATAGTGATAAGACTTGGGAAAGTATTTACTGGGCTATACAGCTGTAGCTGGTATTTTACCAGCCTTGTGATCCCTTCTGAACTGTTGTATAACATCTTGTCTCTGCAGATATTTGTTCCACTCAAGTTCAGAATACTACTTGACTCTATCATGCATTTTGTCTTTGACAGCTTGTCAGGCAGTGAGTATTATATTTCTGGAGGTGGGACTCCATCTTTCAAAATCAGGCTTTAGTTCAGCCCGCTCTCTAAACCTTTTCTTTGAGAGTTGAGCTTCTTGCTCTTTATTCAATACTGCCTCTGACATTTCCACTTTCTCAATTATAACATTTTTAGTACCCTCTGGAGGGCTATACATCTGGTGAACCAGTTGTTGAATTCCCTCAAAGTTAGAAGGGGGTATATGATTTGAGCTACCTCCTGCTGACCCCCTTCAATTCCTACAGCTTGAATACCTGACATAGCTGTATTATCATCATCACATAGGGGTGGATATCCCAGAGTTGCTCTAACAACATTTGTTATACATTTAGCATGCTCTGAGCTAGCTTTGACTAACAACCTCTCCCCCTTTATGACTTATCTCTCAATATGATCCATGATATCATCCTTTTGGAACCTTATCTGATTAACTAGATAATTGGTTCCCTCGGTATAATAAGCTTTAAACTTCTATAGCTGAGCAGATATGATCTTCTGATAGGCTTGAATAGCAGATTGGAAAGTGTCTAAATCTTCTTGAAATTTTTTATCAAACTCTGACTTCTCTTTAGCCCTTTCCTCAGTTAATGCAGTTGCATTATTTTTTAACTCAGTAACAATCACATTATGTGATTCAATAAGATTATCATTCATCCTTAGCTGATTTTCCAGAATATATCCTTGCTTAACTACTATGTCATCAATTTGAGTTCTTGCCTCTTGTTGCTGCTTGGCCAGATAAACTACAACATTATCTCCTTTATAGAAGCAGTCTGTCATCTCTTTCTTATTCTGGTTTACTTCAAATATGATTGATTTTATATCTTGAGCCAAAGTAAACTGAAGTTCCTTATGGCTTTCATCCACATATTTTTCAAGAGCTTATCTTTGCTCATCCATTTTAACTTGCAGAGCAACTAACAGTGAACTGAAGTCAACTGCTGGAGCTGAGGGTTGTGAGGCAGTCTGTAAAGCTTTCTTATTGCTTGAGCTTTTCTTCTTGTAAACCATCAGTTTTCTCTTCTTTACTCTGAGTGCTTATCCATCATCAGATTCAGAAGAACTTTCAAGGTTCACTGTGTCCTTTGGACTAGAAGAGAGCTCCTTGTCAGTCCTTGGTAACTCCCCCTTAGTCCCTGGCTCCTACCCCTCAGCCCTTGGCACTACTTCCTCATTTCTTACTTCTTATAAGTCAGGAAATAATTCCTCAAGAGTGAATTCTTATTGCAGTTGAACTGGAGGAACATCTGTATCTTGTATAGCAAATGGAGCATCATCTAATGCAGGTGTATCATTCATTGATATATCCTGTGCAGGGATGTTGTCATGGTTTGTCTGGTCAACATCAGTTAGAAGCACAGTTAGTGTATCTGGCTCAGTATCTAGTATAGTTTGATTAATATCATCTATTACCTCAAGAATAGTTTGAGTGGCTGTTTCACTCTCTAATGCAGCTTGGTCTTTCTCAGGAGCAACTTCTGGAGGTAAGACCTCTTGTTGAGCTGGTGAAAGCTCATTGGCTCCCCCTAGAGGAAGCACATCCTGAACTTGATCCAGTTGGATGGTGCTTTCTGGAATATGCTCCCCATGCTGCTGACTATAATCTACATTCTTAGGGGAAGATGATTTCCTTGCAGATTCTTGTTGTTCTTCATCTGAACTGAAGATCACTTGTTCTTCTGAATCACTAGAAGATTCAGGTTTCCTGGGTGTTGTCTTTTTCTTTTTCAGTTGTGATTGTTTCTGTGGTGTAGAACCATTCTTTGTCAGAACTCTTTCCCACCTGGATAGTATTTTCATATCCATCATTCTCATGTGATTTAATCTAGATCCTATTGTGTGGTTCATTGCTAGATACAGACTCATTATTCTTCCTAGATTAGGTTTCTTCAAACTTTCCTTGATCTTGTCAAAGATCACAGCAGACCAGTTAGTTTTTATTCTGAAAATAACTCTGGTCATTAAGCTGAACATATAGGCTGAGATCCTATCATGTCCTCCTGATTTGCAGAGAATTACTTTTCCCATAATCTCTGAAAGAAACTTTCCTTGGGAGTTCATCCCCTTCCTCTACATTGATGATTCAATCTTAGTGGTGGGATCCAGTCCACACCATTGAAGAGCTTCTTTTGTCATTGAAGATGTGACTTCATCATCTTCCTGAGTCCAGGGCAACTGTAGTGTCTTCCTCAGACGCTTCTGGGTAAGTTTCACCTTGCTTTCTTGAATTGATGACCTAATCTACAATCCAGTTGAATACAGGGTTACTGTGGTATAGAATTCAAGAACCTCCATCTTCCAGATCTTGGTCGGTTCTAAAACTAGATATTCTAAACCACTTTCTTTGATTAGGGTTATCACATTTCTGATCTCAGCCGCAACACTCTCAAAAGCATTGCGAACTAATTCATAGCCTTTGTTGATGTTGTTCTCCAACTTTGACATAATTGGTGACGAGAAATTTGAGGAGAAGAGAGATGAAGGTTTGTCTACTCAAAGATTTGGTCTCGAAAATGTTGAGAGCGTAGTCGACAAAGTTGTGCTGTGACCTATTTATATGTTTGTCAACACAGAAGGTCAAAAGGCGGGGTAATAGATACTTAATGTGTCGACACTGTAGATATTGTGTCGACACAGACTTCTAATGTCTCGACAGAGTCAGACAACACTATGTGTCGACACAGTTTGAGATGTGTCGACACAGTTTGAGATGTGTCGATACAGATTTCTTAATAGTCGACTCTAATATTTGTGTGTCGACACAGACTTCTGTATGTGTCGACACTACTATCTAAATGATAGAACTTCTATGTGTCGACACCAAACTCTGAGTGTCGACACCACTATCTCACCACTATTTTGTTGTGTCGACACAACTTTCTTTATGTGTCGACACTAACTACTATATATCGACATAGATTTCCTTTTGTGTCGACATTAACTACTATATGTCGACGTTGAATTACATAGTCAGATTTACCAAGTTACTCTAGGTTTAACATGCCTAATTCAATTTTGAAATAATTGAATTTAGTTTCATCTAGTGTTTTAGTAAACATGTTAGCAATTTGATTATTTGTGGTTACAAATTCCAAACAAATATCTTCTTTTTCAACATGCTATCTAATGAAGTGAAATATAATTTCTATATGCTTTGTTCTGCTATGTGATACAAGATTTTTAGCAATAGAAATATCACTTGTAGAATCACAAAATAGTGGAGTTCTACTTACCTTGAGACCATAGTCTTCAAGTTGATGTTGAATCCATAAAAGCTGAGCACAACAGCTGCCTGCAGCAACATACTCAGACTCTGCAGTGGAAATTGCCACACTTGTCTGTTTCTTACTGCTCCATGACACCAATCTACCACCTAGAAACTGACATGTGCCAGTGGTGTTTTTTCTATTTTCTTTGCAACCTGCAAAGTCTGCATCTGAAAAACCAGTCAGTAGAAAGTCTCTATTCTTAGGGTACCAAAGACCAAGATTAGGTGTGCCCTTAAGATATCTCAAAATTCTTTTAACTGCAGTATAATGAGATTCTTTAGGGCATGCTTGGTACCTAGCACAGACACATGTAGCATACATAATGTCTGGTCTACTGGCAGTTAAGTATAGAAGGGAGCTAATTATCGCTCTATACAAAGACTCATCTACAGGTTTTCCTGCATCATCTTTGCCTAAAGGCATACTTGTCCCCATTGGAGTTCTTATGGTGGTGGATGACTCCAAGTAAGACAGACTGATGATGGCTTATCCATATCACAGTCTAAGTTCACCAAGGAGTTAATTAAGAAATATGGTATGGATCCAAAGATTTGCAAACCCATACTGCTCATCTCAAACTTCCCTTGTATAAGTTTTGCAAACTTCCTACAAAGGTTGTTTTCAGTAGATACAAAGATTATGTCATCAACATAAATCTGGACTAGGATTATCTTGCCCTTTGACTCCCTAAGAAATAGATTCTTGTCTATTTTCCCCCTTGAAAAATTATTTTCAATGTGGAAGGTAGATAATGTTTCATACCAAGCCATAGGGGCTTGTTTCAAACCATATAAGGCTTTCTTAAGCCTATAAACATAATCAAGATAAAGTGGATCAACAAAACCTGAGGGCTGTCCAACATAGACTTCTTCTTTCAAATTACCATTTAGGAATACGGACTTGACATCCATTTGGTATACTTTGAACCCTTGGAAAGCAGCAAAGGCAAGGAATAGCCTTATTGCTTCCAATCTTGCCACTGAGGCAAATGTCTGATCAAAGTCAATGCCCTGTTCCTGTCTATAACCTTTGGCAACCAGTCTTGCTTTGTTCTTCACTATGATGTCATTTTCATCTAGTTTGTTCCTGTAGATCTACTTTGTCTCAATAATATTTTGATCCTTTGGTTTTGGAACCAACTCCTATACTTTACACCTTCTGAATTGATTCAGCTCCTCCTGCATTGCATCAATCCAGTTGGAGTCTTGTATGGCTTCTTCAAATCTCTTTGGTTCCATCTATGACAGGAAACTTGAGCAAAGCACTATGTTCATGTGGTTGCTTCTGGTTTGCACACCATGTCTGAGATCACTAATAATTTGGTGTGCTGGATGATCCTTTAGATTCCTTATTACTGGAGGCATTCTATCAGCAATTTGAACTTCTTAAATTTCTCCACCATGCTGAACTTCATTGTCTTCAATGTCAGCTTGTGGACCTTGTACTCCCCCTGGACAGTAACCATCATTTTTCACATCCTGCCTTACAGTTTGGTCTTCATTAATGGTCAGCATGTCCAACTTTTCTGTTGGGACACCCTATTACTGATTTGGGCAAGGAGCACAATGTCTTTTAGGAAATCTATTTTGACCTCCTTGTATAGATCTAAAAGTCAATTAGAATTGAGTCTAAGGGTTAGTATTTAGGTTTGAAAGCTGCCCTCAAGACCAGATATTTCAGTTCAGGAGACTAAGTCATTTCGTCGAGCTCAGCACGACGAATCGTCGAACTCCATTCGACGATCACTGAGCTCACTTTGACGAATCGTCGAACTCCATTCGACGATCACTGAGCTCACTTCGACGAATCGTCGAACTCCATTCGACGATCTCTAAGCTCAACTTCAACGAGTCGACAAACTCCATTCGACGATCTCCGAGCTCAGATCGACGTTCTTATCTCCAGTTTGTTTCTCTATCTCTGAGCTCAGTTCGACGATAGTTGAGCTCAAATCGACGATCTCTATTTCAGTCTAAGACCAGTCTCTGAGCTCAATTCAACGATAGTAGAGCTCAGGTCGATGTTTTTCTGGAGAGATCGACGTTTTTCAAGATTCAAATTCAGACAGTTATGGAATTATTTCTAGCATTTATTTCAAGGATCTTGTAGCCGTTTCAATTAATCTGAAGCAAGTTTCAAGGGATTTTCAAAGGAATGTTTTTATTGGACTTTCCTCCAGAAGAAAAAATTCAGTTATGGAAGTTATTTATGACAGGCTAACAGCTATATTGGACAGAGAATCATTCTATTCAGATCTAAGGAATAAAAAAGATATTCATATTCTGCTAGAATAGAAGAACAACATCATCAACAACAACAACAAGGAAAAGAGCTGCAGAAATTCACAGTCTTAGAACTCTTACAAGAATACACATCAAAAAGGGAGATCATTATTCTGAAATTTTCAGATCCCTCTTGATTCCAGTGTTCAAAGGCCATCATCATTCAAAACTCCAGACAACACACATTTCAGCTGCTGCTGGAATCATCTTTTGCTGGAGATCAAATCTTCTGAAGGCCTATCAACCTACTGCAAAGCTTCACTTCCTGAACAACTAAAGATCTCAGGAGGAGCTTTGACAACATCCACTATCTTCTCTCTGATTTTTGACAGAGAAGATCATCTCATCTCTCTCTCTCTACTGTAAAGGGTTTTTCAAACTCCCTTCAAAAGTTTGTGTTGGTTTCTGAGACCTTGTCAAAACTTAGTGGTGGCAAGACACCTGATCAAAAAATTTGGTTTGGTTTTTGAGTACCTTATCAAAAGCTCATTGGTGCCCAGGACACCTGATCAACTCATCCTGCAGTGGATTCCTACCTAGGGTGGTAGAAGAGTGGATGTACCCAGATTGATTGGAGAACCACTATAGCTCCTTGTGTCATCTGGTTGCTTACTTTCTTTTGTTTTCTGCCTGTGGTTTGTGATTGCTTTGTGTTTAGTTAGTTGTTATGTTTGCTTTATTTTATTTGCTTCCTTGTTCACTTAGGAATACAACAACAGTTGTAAAAAGTTTTTAGCAAGCACCATACTCTATTCACCCCCCTCTAGAGTATATCAGATTTAACCTGCACTTTCAATTGGTATCAGAGGGAGGTTGTTTAAAAATACCACATCTTCCAGGTTGGTTAAAGTACCACACCTTAGTGGTTGCACAGGCTAACACCTGAACCCAAAGATCCCTCTAGTTAGATCTGCTTGTTTTGATTTTGTTATTAGAATTATTCCTTCACAGAGCATGACCCAAAATAAAGATTATGTTAGCACCAGACTTCCAGTGTGTAATCTATCTAAGTTTTCACTTTGGAAGGCAAGGATTAGACTATACATGAACTCTATTGATGAGGACATTTTCAATTCTGTTTTGACAATATGTCCAAGACCTCCAGAGAATACAAGTACAAGTGCTGTTCCACCTCCTTCAGGAACAGATGCAGAAATAAAGAAATGGAAATTGGCTGATGCAAAATCTATGAACATTCTAGCCCAGACTATGTCTGATGAAATATTCCAAAAGGTAGCTGAATGCAACTCAGCAAAGGATATATGGGATAAGTTATCTGAGATAGTCTCAGGATCTGCTGATCAGAGAAAAGATAGAAGATCTCATCTCATAACCCAGTATGAGAACTTCAAGAAAGGAGAAGCTGAGTCAGTAGCAGACATGTATAATAGACTCAGCCTTATAGTCAATGAACTGAAGACTTTGGACAAAGAGATCTCATTGACTGAGCTCAATGATAAAATCCTAATGTGCTTCCCAAGCACTTGGGACTCAAGGATCTGGCCAATCAAGGATGCCAGAAGCCTAAATGAGATCACAACTGAACCTCTCTTGGGCAAGCTCAAGTCTTATGAGCTGCTCATCAAGAATAGAGAAGAAGAGCAGAAGGCTGCCTCACCAGCTACAAGAAAAGAAAAATCAATAGCTTTCAAGGCCATTGAAGATCAGCCTAAATACAAGGTCACATGCAATGAAGAGCCGCTAAGCCTACTGGCCAAAAGGTTTTACAAAATGGCTAGGAAGGATTTCAGGAAAAGATCATACAGAGAGCATGACAAGCCAAGGTATGCCAAATCAAATAACAAAGAGATTATTTGTTTTGCATACAAGAAGCCAGGACACATTGTGCCTGACTGTCCAGAAAATAAAAACAAGGACAAAAAGGACAGGAAAGAAAGGAGAAAAGAAAAGGACTTCAAGAAGAGCAGCAATGACAAACCCTCCTCCAGCAAGAACAAACATACAACGAAGGGATTTGTTGCTGAAACTTGGAGTGAGACAAAAGAAGAATTAGAAGCTTCATCCAGCTCAAGTGATGATGAAGATGATGCTGATGAAAAAGAATTCTGCATGATGGCTATCAATGACTCACAATAAAATTTTGATGCAGAAGAGTCAGAGTCAGAGACTCAATCTGAAGAGGACCAGGTAATAAGTTCTTTTGATTTTAATTCTGATGACTTCAAGTGTGAGTTTAAAGCACTATGTTTAGATTTATTAAATCTGAGAAGGAAATCATTGCTCTCAGAAATCAGTTATCTGAACACAGTACTTTAAAATCAGAAAACCTCAAACTCTCTGAGGAGTTGGAATGCTGTAGGGAGCAGATAGGTTCACTGAAAAGTGAACTATCAGAGGCCAAGAAGCTTGAAGAATCCCTCAATGTGAGAAGTATCAAGCTCATGGACATCACAAGCACAGTGAACTCAAGATTCAATAGTACACTGAGCTTGGGTGCTTCATCCAACCAAACTATAGTACTAATAACCCCAATTAAATTTATCTCTGATAAAGGTAAGGGAGTTGTAGAGGTAGCTAGGAAGAATTCTGACTTACCAAAGAAAACAAGAGTTCAACAGAAATCGTCGAACGGAGCTAGACGATCGTCGAATGCAGATCAACGATCTCAGGCTAAATCGTCGAACTCAGGTCAACGATCTCTAAACCCTGAACTCTGCCACAGTCGATCTTCGAACGGAGCTCGACGATCTGACCCAAGATCGTCGAACTCAGCTCAGCGATCGTCGAGCAGAGATCAGAGTTTTGAAAACTTTTTCAAAGGTAAATCAAATTCCAAACATAGGGGTCCTTCATCCCAAAGATTTAACCTTTACACTGAATGGATAATACCTCCAAGGAGATATCATCCTGAAGGCTATAAGAGTCAACCAGGGATGTCTTTTATTTCTGAATTCAAAGGTTATCAACCTAGACCCAAGGTAAACTGGGTCAAAAATAAGTAAATTGTTTTATGTGCAGGTGAAGACCTATCCAACATCAAACCAGCAATGGTATCTGGATAGTGGGTGCTCAAAGCACATGATAGGAAACAAGGACAATTTCACATCCTTCAAACCTAAGCTTGGACCCAAAGTAATATTTCGTGATTCAAACTTTGGACTAACAAAAATATATGGTGCAATCCAGATTGGCACAATCACATTCAAGAAAGTAGCCTATGTGGAAGGACTGAAGCACAACCTGATCAGTATAAGTCAACTATGTGATGAAGGCTACCAAGTGACTTTCGGCAAATCCTTATGCAAGATCAAGTCAGAGGACAACACAACTGTGTTGACAGGTAAAAGGAAAGGTAACATCTATCTTGTAGATTTTCTTTCAACCAAGATAGATATTTGCTTGTTTAATTCTATTTGTAGACCTAATGAACTATGACATAAGAGATTAAGACATATAAACCTTAGAACCATTGCTAGGCTATCCAAGGACAACCTTGTTAGACGACTACCTTCTAGCCCCTACAAGAGGGAAGGACTTTGCAGAGCTTGTCAATTAGGCAAGCAAACCAAAAATAGTTTCAAGTCACTTAATAAGAGTGATTCACCTAGAATTTTGTATCTGTTACACATGGATCTCTTTGGACCCATTACAGTACAAAGCTTAGGAGGGAAATCCTATACTTTAGTGGTTGTAGATGACTTCTCTAGATTCACATAGGTGTTCTTTCTGAGGAAAAAGTCTGATAACTTTAAGTGTTTGACAGAGTTTCTCAAATGCATACAGAGTGAGTTTAATACTCACATTGCCCTGATCAGAAGTGATCATGGGACAGAGTTTTATTCTCTTCTTATGCAAGAGTTCTGTCAGAGTGGAGGGATCAGGCACACTTTCTCAGCTCCTATAACTTCTCAACAAAATGGGGTAGCTGAAAGGAAAAATAGAACCCTTATTGAATCTACTACTACATTGTTGTCAGATGCTCACCTTCCTCTATCCTTTTGGGTAGAGGCAGTGAACACCTCCAACTATGTGTTGAATAGAAGTTTAATACATAAACTGAAGGGCAGAACTCCCTATGAATTACTCAAAGGGAAGAAACCTAAAGTAGATTACTTTAAAATTTTTGGTTGTATTTGTTACATTCATAATAATGACAAGAAATACTTAGCAAAATTTCGAGCTAAACCTGATGAAGGAGTGTTTCTGGGATACTCCATGATCAGTAAAGCGTATAAGGTATATAATAAATCTACTCTCAAAATTGAAGAATCTATTCATATATCTTTTGATTAGTCTAACATGTCTTTCAAGGAGAAGAATACTTCTACCATAGAACCTTTGCAGGTACACTCTCTTGCTGAAGACTTGGACAGGTTACAAATCATTCAAAAAGATGAAAGCAGTGAAGATGAAGAAAATATTCAACATCTTGAAGAGAATCTTCTTGAAGAGCCAGTTGTTGTACCACAAGAGGAAACAATAACACAGGTTGGTGAACAATCAACATCTCATGTTGATTTAGTAACATTAAAGACCATCCAATCTCCAAAGTGATTGGAGACATCTCAGCTGGTGTGCAAACCTGAAATCAGGTCAACTAAAACCTGATGCACACTTGCTTTCTTTCTCAAGTTGAACCTCAATCCATTCAAGATGCAGAGCAAGATCCACACTGGATCATTGCAATGCAAGAAGAGTTGCATCAATTTGAAAGGTACAAAGTTTGGGAACTAGTACCAAGGCCAAAGGATCACTCCATTGTTAGATCAAAGTGGGTGTTCAGAAATAAATTGGATGATCAAGGAGTCATTGTAAGGAACAAGGCAAGGCTAGTTGCTCAAGGGTACTCTCAAGAAGAACGGAAAGATTATGACCAGACCTTTGCACCAGTTGCAAGGTTAGAGGCCATAAGAATCTTCTTAGCATATGCAGCACACAAAGGATTCAAAGTATACCAGATGGATGTAAAGAGTGCTTTTCTTAATGGAGATATCAAAGAAAAAGTCTATGTCAGACAACCCCCAGGTTTTATCTCTTCAACTCATCCTGATTATGTTTTCAAATTGCACAAAGCATTATATGGTCTAAAGCAAGCTCCTAGAGCATGGTATGAGACCTTAGCATGCTTTCTTTTGAAAAATGAGTTTATAAGGGGTAGAGTAGACCAAACTCTTTTTATTAGAACCCATAAGTCCCATACCCTACTAGTACAAATCTATGTAGATGATATTATATTTGGTTCTACTGATTCAAATTTGTGCAGAAGGTTCTCCAACCTAATGCATTCTAAATTTGAAATGAGTAGCATGAGTGAGCTATCGTTCTTTCTAGGATTGAAAATCAAACAACTTGCTGAAGGCATATTTATTTCTCAAACCAAGTATGCAAAAGAATTGATTAAGAAATTTGGTATATCTGAAGCATCATGTATGAAAACACCTATGCCTACTAATGTTGTATTAGATGCCGATGAACATGGGAAACTGTTGATCAGACAATATATAGAGCAATGATTGGCTCTTTATTGTACCTTACAGCTAGTAGACCTGACATAATGTTTGCTATATGTATATGTGCTAGATTCTAAGTGAGCCCTATAGAGTCACACTTAACCTTAGTAAAAATGATTCTTAAGTATGTAAAAAGTTGTCAAAATTTAGGTCTCTGGTATCCAAAAGATTCAGCATTTGACTTAACTGGATTCTCAGATGTTGATTATGCTGGATGCAGAATAGACATGAAAAGCACCAGTAGAACTTGTCAGTTTCTTGGTGACAGACTTGTCTCCTGGTTTGCAAGAAACAAACATCTGTGTCAACTTCAACTGCTGAAGCTGAATATATGGCTGCAGGTAGTTGTTGTTCACAAATCTTGTGGATTCAAAATCAACTCCTAGACTATGGCTACAACTTAGAAAAGTCTAAAATATTTTGTGATAATATTAGTGTTATTTCCATAGCACAAAATCCAGTCCTCCATAGTAGGACAAAATACATAGAAATTAGGCATCACTTTCTAAAGGATAATATTGAGAAAAATAAAATTGAACTTCAATATATCCCAGCTGATTTGCAAAGGGGCGATATTTTCACCAAACCCTTGGATGAAAAGAAACATACATTCTTCCTGAATCAGTTAGGAATGTTAGATGAAGGAAATCTAAAATAAGATCCAAGATTTTCAAAAATCTAAAAATGACCAAGACTAGGCAAATCAAAGTGCTTTTTCTAGTGTATAGAGTGTTTTTGGTCTCTGAACTGCGCTCGACGATTTTCCCCCAGATCGTCGAACGGAGATCGACGATTTCACAAATCGTCGACCTGAGTTCAGCGCTTCTCAGATAGTGCTAAACTATCTTTCTTCAGGTCAGCGATCATCGAACGGAGCTCGACGCTCTACAATATTATCGAACGGAGATCGACGATGTTGATGACCTTTCAGTTTCCTTTGGAAGCCCAGATCGTCGAACAGAGTTCACCGATCTTTCCTTTTCTGCGTCGAACCCTAATATAAAACTCAATTTTTCGTCTGTCGTTCTCCCTTTGCGCTTTCATACTCTCTGCAAATTTTCTCTTTCCCTCCAAACTTCTCTACACTTGGTCGTTTGTTTGTTCATCTTTGCAGGAATCAATGGCAGTATCAGTCGCCATCTTGGCCGTAATGAAATTTGACGCTGGATTTGACATCGACATGGATTCTTTCAACAACAGCGATCAAATCTTCAAGGACATTCTGGAACTTTTTAAAGAACAACAGCTAGTTACCATAATGACTACAAGGATCAAATTGGCTACAGATGAGATAAAGGAATGGGTGTATACTGCCCACAATCTGGATCAGAATACAGTGGTTGGAACCATCTCAGGAACCCAGGCATCTCTAACACCTGCTGCTTTGACAGAGGTTTTTCAATTGAATTCTGGAGAGGATTCTGTTGAACTTTCTGGAGAAGAATTTTCTAATATGCTTGGAAGGATGAGACATTCAGAAGCAAACCCTAGCAAATTGCTTAAGAAAAATCTGTTTGTTGAGTACAAATTTCTAGCTGATGTTGTTGGAAAAGTGTTGTTGGCCAAACACTCAGCTCATGATACCATATCTAGGTATCAGCTCTGTTTGATGGGTGCCCTGGTGGAGAAGAAGCAGCTGAACTGGGGAGAAGTTTTCTTTGATTTGATTAAGAAAAAGATTAACAAGAAATTTGTTAATTTTGGAAGGATTTTAGGGCTGTTCCTCCACCATAGATGCCTTGCACTGCTTGTTTCCAGTGGGATGCACATCAATGCTTCAGACAGGCTTACCTGTACCCTATTTGGGAAATGGGATAGGCAGATTGTAAAGCCCAGCAGGCCCTCTGCAATTTCTACTTCAGGCACAAGGACTGCTTCAGTCTCTTCCCCTCAGGTTTCTGCCCCTGCAGAAGACTTGCCTGCTTCATCTCCTCCTCCACCTCTTGTTTTATCTACAACAGTCACATCCACCATCACAATTTCCACCTCATCTCCAACTTCAATTCCTTCTCCAACTCCACTATTCACTGAAGAAATCTTCCATCCTCTACATCACTACCCACACCTGGATATTGATTCATCCTCTCATATTCCATCTTTCACTCTTATAGATGATTCCTATATGGATGATTCTCCTTCATCCCCTCCTGAGCCACCATCCTCATCCACCTCTTATCAATAACTACTTCAGGACATAATTGCTCAACCATCCTTCGCACCATCCATTTCCATTCCACTATCTTCCATCTCCACAATTCCAATTTCCCAACCATCCTTTCCACCATCCACAGGTTCTCCACCAACATCTCCTGCTGCTCCAACCTTCATTTCTACCTCATCTATCCCTACCTCTACTCAAGTCCCTCTTGAGCAAGTAGATCTTCCAGCCCTTGCAGACAGGTTATATGAGCTGATAGCTCCAAGGCTATCCCTCTTGCTGGAGACCTCTTTGGCTCCACTTCTAAAAACTGTTCAGAAGCTGTCTGCCACGCTATCTTCTTTTCTTACTCCTCAGGAAATCCCTTCTTATGGGTGCCTTGATCCAGTTCTCACTGAATCTAGGCACGGGGAGATGCCTTATGAAGCTGAGAGATTGCCTGCTGCAGAAACTTCAGCCCAAGCTCCAGTTACATCAGTTTCATTCATTACAGTGGACCTCAGATCACTGCTATCAGTTTTTGATTCTGTGTACTTCAACTACCTTCCAGTACAGCATTCTGAAGACCCTACTAAGGCCATTGTGCCTATTTTCAGATGTTACCCCATCTTAATAAGCTCTTATATAAACTCCTTCAATGCTGTTGACACTGCTCCTACTGCTGTTATTGATATTTCTGTCAGTTCTGATATTGCTGTTTTTGAGGATATGCATTTGACAGAGGCATTTGTTCTTGAGCCTGCTATTACTGCTGTTGTTGCTCCTTCTGAAGTTGATTTTCCAGTTTCATCTGTTACTAATGCTTCTATTACTGCTGCTGTCATAACTCCTTCTGCCAGTGTTGCTTCTACTCCACTTCCTGCTGTTGCTGTTGCCACTGTTGCTGTTTCTGCTGTCTCTTCTACTCAGTCTCAACAACAGAAAGATTATCTCAAAAGGATTGATGCATTGTATGATAATCAAAGTTCAGAAAGTGATCAGTTTAGAACTGACTCAGATGATTCCTCTGCAACAATTGCAAGGAAAAGGAAAGCCAGAAGCAAAGCCATGAAGAGAGTTGCCCCAGAAAAAGTGAAAGATACAAATGACATTTCATACTACATACTGCATGATTGTCCTATCACAGAACCTTGGATGCAATACTCCAGGAATCAACTAAAAGCTATGAAGAAGAAAAGAAAGTATGACAAAGGACCTTCCCATTTCAATCCTCCTCCTCCTCCTTCACCTGATGCAGGTGCAGGTGGAAGTTCTGCTTTCCATTCTACTGCCAGAAGCCAAACTTCATATTAACCTCAAGGAAGATCCCAGTACAGAGGAAATCAGTCTAGAGGTTACCAGTCCCGAAGAGGACAGTACAAAGGAAATCAAAGAGGACTCAGAGTATATTCCAGGCAACATCCTTATCAAAGGGAAGGACAAGGTCCATCTGACACTACTTCTGGTCCCTTACCTTATAAGCTTAATGATTTAGTCTCTTCCAAAGCTCCTCCAGATATTTCTTCAAACAGATATGAGCCTCCTGTTCCATTTGAAGACCCAGAAAATAATCCCACCTCATGGACTGCAAGAATAAAAGAATTGGCTGCTTTGGACCAAATCAAGAAGGCTAGAGAACAAGGAAGAGATACATCAAATATCACTACTTTATCAGATCAAAGAAAGAAAGAACTTGAGAGATACTCTTCCAGTAAATTTTTTGATTCAGAAAGCTATATGAAGTTGCACCCAGAAGCTGTAGTGCCCAGGCCAAAGCATCAAACCTCTCTAGGTGCAGCTGATGATAGAAGATCCAAGAAAGAAGCTCTCAACCCCAACAGAGAAATAGTTCTCATAAAGAGCAAGGAAAAGGAATGATTCTGTAAGATGACAGTATATTTTGTTTTCTGAACTATCTGAGATAATGTCTGTGTTTCTGCAATGTCTTGTTTGTTATATCTCTGCTTTGTATATTTTTAATTTTCCAATATTTGTAAATAGTAATCCTAACCCAAATAGGGGGAGATTGTTGGGACACTCTATTACTGATTTGGGCAAAGATCACTATGTCTTTTAGGAAATCTGTTTTGACCTCCTTGTATAGATCTAAAGGTCAATTAGAATTGAGTCTAAGGGTTAGTATTTATGTTTGAAAGCTACCCTCAAGACCAGATATTTCAGTTTAGGAGACTAAGTCATTTCGTCGATCTCTGCATGACGAATCGTCAAACTCCATTCGACGATCGCTGAGCTCACTTCGACGAATCGTCGAACTCCATTCGACGATCGTTGAGCTCACTTCGACGAATCGTCGAACTCCATTCGACGATCTCTGAGCTCAACTTCAACGAGTCGACGAACTCCATTCGACGATCTTCGAGCTCAGATCGACGTTCTTGTCTCCAGTTTGTTTCTCTATCTCTGAGCTCAGTTCGACGATAGTTGAGCTCAGATCGATGATCTCTGTTTCAGTCTAAGACCAGTCTCTGAGCTCAATTCAACGATAGTAGAGCTCAGGTCGACGTTTTTCTGGAGAGATCGATGTTTTTCAAGATGCAAATTCAGACAGTTATGGAATTATTTCCAGCATTTATTTCAAGGATCTTGTAGCTGTTTCAATTAATCTAGAGCAAGTTTCAAGGGATTTTCAAAGGAATGTTTTTATTGGACTTTACTCCAGAAGACAAAATGCAGTTAAGGAAGTTATTTATGACAGGCTAACGGCTATATTGAACAGAGAATCATTCTATTCAGATATAAGGAATAAAAGAGATATTCATATTCTGCTGGAATAGAAGAACAACATCATCAACAACAACAACAAGGAAAAGAGCTGCAGAAATTCACAGTCTTAGAACTCTTACAAGAACACACATCAAAAAGGGAGATCATTATTCTGAAATTTTCAGATCCCTCTTGATTCTAGTGTTCAAAGGCCATCATCATTCAAGACTCCAGACAACACACATTTCAGCTGCTGCTGGAATCATCTTTTGCTGGAGATCAAATCTTTTGAAGGCCTATCACCCTACTGCAAAGCTTCACTTCCTGAACAACTATAGATCTCAGGGGGGAGCTTTGACAACATCCACTATCTTCTCTCTGATTATTGACAGAGAAGATCATCTCATCTCTCTCTCATCTCTCTCTCTCTCTCTCTCTCTCTCTACTGTAAAGGGTTTTTCAAACTCCCTTCAAAAGTTTGTGTTGGTTTCTGAGACCTTGTCAAAACTCAGTGGTGGCAAGACACCTGATCAAAAAATCTAGTTTGGTTTTTGAGTACCTTATCAAAAGCTCATTGGTGCCCAGGACACCTGATCAACTCATCCTGCAGTGGATTCCTACCTAGGGTGGTAGAAGAGTGGATGTACCCAGATTGATTGGAGAACCACTATAGCTCCTTGTGTCATCTGGTTACTTACTTTCTTTTATTTTCTGGCTGTGGTTTGTGATTGCTCTGTGTTTAGTTAGTTGATGTGTTTGCATTATTTTATTTGCTTCCCTGTTCACTTAGGAATATAACAACAGTTGTAAAACGTTTTTAGCAAGCACCATACTCTATTCACCCCCCCTCTAGAGTATATCAGATCTAACCTGCACTTTCATTTTCTTTTAAACCTGTTGAGCTACAAGAATTGCTAGACAACTCAGAGTTAATTAGCTCAGATTCTTCAAACACTACATGGACAGTTTCTTCTACAACTTGTGTAGTCAAGTTGTAGACCCTATATGCCTTACTGTTATTGTTGTACCCAACAAATATCCCATCTTGGGATTTGACAGCAAACTTAGTTAGGTGAGACTTGCCAGTATTAAGTACATAACACCTCCTACCAAAGATCCTAAAGTAGGATATGTTTGGTTTTCTACCCTTCATAATCTTATAGAGTGTCTTTTTGTGGTTCTTAGTTATATATGCTCTATTGAGAACATGACAAGCAGTATTTACTGCCTCAGCCCAAAAATATTCTGGGAGAGAAGTGTCACTTAGTAGAGTTCTGCCAGCCTCAATAAGAGTTCTATTCTTTCTTTCAGCAATTCCATTTTACTGAGGTGTTCTAGGTGAGGAGAATTCCTGATGAATCTCTAGTTCTTAACAAAATCTTGTCATACATTCAGACTGAAATTTAGTTCCATGGTCACTTCTGATTTTGACCACTGAATTGTTTAGTTCATTCTGAATTTGCTTAACAAAGTTATGAAAGACAGTAGGGGTTTCAGATTTCTGCCTCAAAAAGAAAACCCATGTAAATCTAGAATAGTCATCTACTACCACAAAAGTATAGACTTTCCTACCCAGACTATTAACTGGTATAGGACCAAATAGTTTCATATGCAAGAGGTACAAACACCTCACAGAGTCTTTGGTATCAAGACTATGAAAAAAGGATTTGGTCTACTTGCCTTTTTGACATGCTGAACATATACCCTCTTTTATGCACTTAAACGAGGACCATTTCTCACTAACTCTAAACTATAGAGTTGGCCTATAGTCTTAAAGTTCAGATGAGCTAGCCTCTTGTGCCATTGGACACACTGAGATGCTTTCTCATCTGCAACTAAACATACAGGAGAGTTCATGTTTTCATAATCAAAATTTAAACAATAAACATTCCCTTCTCTATAACCAGACAAGATCACCTTCTGATCACTTGTCCTTTTAATCTGACACTCATTCTTAATAAATGAAGTGTCATACCCAAGATCACTCAGCTGACTTATGCTTATCAAGTTATGTTTCAAACCTTTTACATAAGCCACTTGAGTGATTGTTATAGAACTAGTAGAAATGTTACCAAACCCTTTTATGACCCCTTTTTCTGATCCACCAAATATCACTTTGGGTCCACTCTTTATGGGAGTATAGTCCTTTAACATTCTTCTTGTTCCAGTCATGTGCCTGGAACATCCACTGTCCAAGTACCATATGTAGTACCCCCTCCCCAACCTGTGCCCGGGTCGGCTGGAGGGGTACTACTTGGGGCCAAGACGTCCACCCAGTGCTCTTAGGGGAAATGATCCACCTTATCTAAGCACTAGATGGTCGCATTGGTCGGCTCGAATCATAACATTCACAACCCATCAGAATATAGCGGAAGAATTAACAGGAAACCATTGCAGATTTATATAACATATCAAAATCATAGCGGTTCTAGGGCCGAAGCCTAAGTACTTAAATAAGCCTGTGGGATGTATATCTGCTACATATAATCCTCATATATTATCTCTCTACGTTGCTCGATAGAACTCACGTCTCTAAACTCTGGGGACGGCGGGGGTGCATCTGCTCGAGTAAACCTAGCTGCTGGCATAATCTCCTGCGGCAGCGGGTCACTACGGTGCTCCACCTCCTGTGAATGGTTAATCAAATAACCGTTAGTCACAGAGCTAAGTGGAAACAAATCTCCTCCCCATATCCACATCCTGGAGACGAGCACGCACCCACCCAACAAAGATAAATAGCCGAAGCAAGAGAGGGTTAGCACAACATTTCATATATGAACAGCTAGGAGCAGTATAAAAGAGTGCAGGATAACATAACTAGGAAGAAAAGCAGCAGCAATATAACCAGTTATAATAAGGCTCCACTAGCTCATCAACACATCAGGTTTCAAATTCTGAAAACTATCGCAGGCATTCACAGCCGCACACATACCACAGGCATTCAAAGCCGCGCACATACCGCAGGCATTCAAAGCCGCGCGCACACCGCAGGCATTCAAAGCCGCGCACACACCGCAGTCATTCAAAGCCGTGCACACACCGCAGGCATTCAAAGCCGCGCACACAACCCTATATCGACATAGTTTTGACCGCTTATGTTCCAACAGGGTAGCGAGCCCCGCGGGCCTCACCGATGTGGCCGTCGGTGACAGTGGCCAGTCCTGCCACTTCTGGGGGTGATCGTACCGCACAACCCCAGGCCCTAACGTACAACCATGTGTACTCCTGGATGTGAGCGACATCCAGTGAATCATTTCGGCCGACCAGCGTAGGAAACCCGACGGGGAATATAACGGCCGGTCACCCGTGGTACTCATCTCCCTGTCGTCTTGAGCCGTCAACCTTCCCGCACCGGTACGAACGGTCTGCGGAAGGGACCGACCCGCCACCATTTCATCGCAAGCAATTTACAATCAATCAAACAAAAGCCAAACAATATAACATCGGGTCTACGTCGGCATGTCCTACTAGGCATATACTTCGGGCGTCGACACTCAGCTCTACTTTCGACAAGGAGCGTGGGAGCGCTTTATTTGGGGCTAGACCTGGAGGACTACTTCAACTCCAGTTATTCCCAACTAAGGCTCAACCTTAACAAAGACTGCCCGTCAGAGCAGGACCCAGAATCAAAATAGTAAATTGCAATGAGAATAAGTGCGGTGATTACGCTGCTTATTTAAAGTGCTGAAATGAAATGTGAACAGTACGAGACTGGATAAGCTTGACCAGTACGCAACTGGAGTAGTACTAAATAGAAAGTACCAAAATAAGCCTGACCAGTACGCAACTGGAGTAGTACTGAAATGAAAGTACTGAAATAAGCTTGACTAGTACGAAATTGGAGTAGCACTAAAATGAAAGTACTGAAACAAGGTTGACAAGTACGAGACTGGAGTAGTACTGAAATGAAAGTACTGAAATAAGCTTGACCAGTACGAGACTGGAGTAGTACTGAAATGAAAGTACTGAAATAAGCTTGACCAGTACGAAACTGGAGTAGTACTGAATTGAAAGTACTAAACTGAGAAGAATAAAGGAACTGGACCAGTGTAAGACTGGAATAATCATAAAGAAAATGGTTAGTAGTCCAATCACTCCATTTAGGAGGCTTCAGTTCCATCTCCATTCTCAGAAGGGATTTTTCAGTTCCATCTCCATCCAGGAGGCACATTTAGTTCCATCTCCGTTCTCAGGAGAGATTCAGTTCCATCTCCATCTAGGAGAGAATCAGTTCCATCTCCATCTAGGAGGCACATTTAGTTCCATCTTCGTTCTCAGGAGAGATTCAGTTCCATCTCCATCCAGGACGCACATTCAGTTCCATCTTCGTTCTCAGGAGAGATTCAGTTCCATCTCCATCTAGGAGGCACATTCAGTTCCATCTCCGTCTTTAAAGACTTTCTTGAGTTACATCCATTTTTAAGATCCAATTAATTTGGTTGCGCCACATTAATTACGGCTTAATCAGATCGGGGCTTATCAGGAGTTACACCCCATTATTTATTGAGAATAATTTGCAACTCACTACTCATACTATCACTTCCGAGCGTGCCCAAATCACCCGAGAGTCGAGGCGCTCGACGGTTTCGTGAAATCTCGAAACACCCGGAGCTTGGTCACTTGCCTCAGCCACTCTCGTCGATAAGATAATTTGAATTTATTATTCAAATTAGAGAGAATGGTCGCGCGCTCCAATTTTCACTTTCGAGGAAAATTAGCGTAATAAATTTCGAGCGCGACCCTAGGCTTCCATAATTTGGGAAAAATATCAAAACTTATCCCCATGATTCCAACTTTTGACAAAACCCTTGGAATGGTATAAAATGAGCCTAGAAAAATATTCATAATTTTTCAAATAGTTTTGGCCCTTTAATTTGGCCAAACAATTTTTATCTGGGCTTTTAAAAATACCAAATCAACTCCAAAAATTTTCAAACCTTTTGTGTAGGAAGCCCTCAACAAGGGGAACATTTTTCATGATCAAAGCTTTCTCCCTAGGAGCCTATTTTAGTCTCTTAAAAATCAAACCCATTATTACTATTATAATATTTATTATAAATATTATAATAATATATATAATATATTATTATATATATATAAAACGTTTTTCCTGTAGATCTCCTCCCCCCTCCCGCTGCCCATTATGGGGCTCCTCCGCCGCCGGACGGCCACCGGCCGGCCGTGGCTCCACCACCGGCCAACCCGCCGGTGGTGGGCCCTCCCTCCGGCGGTGATCCGGCAGCCTGCCGCCGCCGGAGCCATTTTTCTCTTTTTGAGCGGGAGGGGAGGGGGTTACGGCGGCGGCGCTCCGGCCGCCGGGAGTGCCATGCAAGACATCCAAAATGGCGAAGGGGGAGGGAGAAGGCTTCCACCTATGTTTGGCGGGCTTGGGAGGGGCCGGCTTGGTCGGACATGGCTCAAGGTGGTGGTGGAAGGGGAGGAGCTCCTCTGATTGGCTATTTCCGGCAACCAGAACTCCAGCAGAGCGGGGGGGGGGGGGAGATGGGGCAGCATGGCGAGGGAGCTGCTATGAGAGGTGTGAGGGAAAGTGAGGGGGTGGGGTCCTTTTATAGGGAGGGGGAGAGGGAGCTTCCTCCCTTTGGGTGGTGTGGGACTAATCCCTCCTTAGGGAGGGACTAATCCCTCCTTAGGGAGGGATTAATCCCACCCTCCAGCTGTCCAAGGAAAGCTGGAGGTCTCTCATTTTCCCCCATGTGGGGAAAATGAATGGGCCCTTTATGGGCTTGGGCCTATAGGTGGGAAAGAGAGAGAGAGGGAGAGAAAAGAAATGGGTGGTCCTCCACTTGAACTTTGGGAAGCTTGCTGGTTGAGGGCCCATGGAAACTGAGGGGGTGTATGGGCCATCCTCTCTTGGAGAGAAGGTTGGTCCTCACTTGGAGAAAAATCCAAAAAGTGGATTTTTAGGAGGGTTTGACCAAGTCAACCCTAGGGTGGGTCCCCATTGCTGGTCAAAGTCAAAGTGTGTCCAAGTCGTCGGGGTCAGGTCAAAGTTCGGGTGTCGTGTCATAATCGGTGTGCACACGCTTTTCGGTGCACAACTAGGCTTGATTTGACCACGGGTTGACCAATTATCATTGAAATTGACCGGGACGACTTCCGTTAACTTCATATTGACCACACGAGTCCAACGCCATTGACTGGGGTCGAATCGGAGTCCGTTTGGCGAAAGTCCGATATTTGCGCGTCGTAGTGCGTTAAAAGAGTCAAAGTATCCAATTTTGTCGTACCCTCTCGGATTGTGACATGACGAGCTCCGATGTGCTCATATTAACTATATAAGGCCATAGGAAGTGACAGAACTCGATTCGGAGTTCTCTAGCTCGATATCCAAAATCTCGCTCTCGTTGCGTTTTACGAGGAACAGTCACATCCACTATATGACCTCAGGGTCCAACTGAACGAGTTCCGATGCGCTCATATTGACTATCCGAGGCCACAGTAACTGACAGAACTCACTTCAGAGTTCTCTAGCTTGATTTCCCGCCTAGGGTTATTTCCTACCGGGTCATGGGTAGGGTTCGGGCCACTTTTATTGGGCCCACTAGGGCTCTGATGACCCAATAAAAGTCGGGATATTACAATCCAATAAAAATAAAAAGATTTTCGTTCCCGAAAATTTGCTTGGAGTAGGGGGGAAAAGTAGCATACCTGGGGAAAGAGCTCTGGGTGCTTTTATCGGAGGAGTGCTTCAAGTTCCCATGTGAACTCCTCTCGTTCACAGTTTGACCATAACACCTTAACCATCGGTATGGTTTTATTCCATAGTGTCTTTACCTTGTAATCTACCACTCTGACAGGTTCGAGCCTGACGGATCTATCTGACTGTAGTTGCTCCGGAGGGGTAGGAAGGTACTGCTCTGGTTGTCAGAGGACTCGTCTCAAGAAAGAGACATGAAACACGTCATGAAGATTCCCCAACTCTGGGGGCAAGGCTAAACGATAGGCGACGGGGCCAACACGCTCTGTCAACGGATAGGGGCCCAAGAAGAGGGGATCTAACTTTTTCTGCTTCCTAAACCGGGAGACACCATGCATGGGCTTTATTTTTAGGAACAACATTTCCCCCACGATAAACTCCACTGGTCGGTGTCCCGCATCATAGTACTTAGCCTGCCGGCTCTGCGCTTCCCGCATTCGCTCCTGGATCAGCCGTATCGCTGTCGTAGTGTCATCGATGTAAGCCACTCCCAAGGCTTTCGGTTCCTCTTCCTGAGCCCAAGTCAACGGGGTTCGGCAACGCCTTCCATATAAGGCCTCGTATGGAGCCATCTTACTGCTACCCTGGTAGCTGTTATTGTATGAAAATTTAACTAACGGCAACAGCTGCTCCCATGGCTCATTGTGCTCCACTATGCACAGTCGAAGAAGATCCTCCATCGTCCGGTTCATCCTCTCCGTCTGTCCGTCTGTCTGCGGGTGGAAGGCGGTGCTGAAGTCCAACTTAGTTCCCAAATACGCCTGCACCCGCCTCCACTCCTTAGATGTGAAGCGCCCGTCACGATCTGACATGATGGACTTTGGTACTCCGTGGAACCATACCACTTGCTCTAGGAACATCCTGGCCAGGATATCTACTCCATCACCCTGTCGGTATGGAATAAACCGCGCTACCTTGGTGAGTCGATCTACGACCACCCATATTAAGTCATTCCTAGCGTGGGATCGAGGTAGGCCGTGGACGAAGTCCATGGAGATGTCTTCGAACTTCCACTCTGGTATCGGCAGGGGCTGGAATAGGCCTCCTAGACTGCGATATTCGGCTTTGACCTTCTGACAGGTCTGACACCGGGCCACGAAGTTGGTGACATCTCTTTTCATTCCAGGCCAGTAAATAGTCCTGCGCAAGTCCATGTACATCTTAACTACGCCAGGGTGAATCGAGTACCTGGACTGATGGGCCTCTTGTAGAATTTCCTCGCGAATCCCTCCGGTAGAGGGAACGAATATGTGATGTTTGAATTGCAGAATCCCATCATGCAGTTTATAATCCTCATGTGCCCCTCCTTGTAGAGATCAGATGATCGGCATCACCTCTAGGTCGATCTTCTGGGCTTCTCGTATTCGGTCCCGGATATCACATTGGATCTCCATCCAATACAGCTGAGAATAGTACTCTTCCGTATCTCTTCGGGCAACTGGGGTAATCACCAAGTCTATCAAAGACTGGAAAAGTTCCTTAGGGATCTGCTCCATCCAACTCCCGGCTATCGCAGGCTAGCGGCTCAAAGCGTCAGCGACTCTATTAGCCTTCCTGGGGTGATATTGTAGAGCAAAGTCGTAATCGCATAAGAATTCTAGCCATCGGCGCTGCCGGAGGTTCAGCTCTTTCTGCGTGAAGATATACTTGAGGCTCTTGTGGTCTGAGAAGATCTCACATCTCACTCCGTACAGATAATGCCTCCAGATTTTTAGGGCGAAGAAGACGGCGCCCAACTCTAAATCGTGCGCTGCATAGTTTAATTCATGCGACTTTAATTGCCGCGAAGCGTAGGCCACTACCTTGCCATGCTGCATTAGGACTGCTCCCAATCCTTTCAGGGAGGCGTCAGTGTAGATCTGGAATCCCTCGGTCCCTGAAGGAATCGTAAGGATTGGTGCGGAAGTCAGCCGCTTCTTCAGTTCGATGAATGCAGCCTCACACTCCGGCGTCCATCTGAATGCAACGTCCTTCTTGGTGAGTACAGTCAGGGGTAGGGCGATCTTGGAAAATCCCTCGATAACTTCCTGTAGTATCCGGCAAGGCCGAGGAAACTCCGGATATCCGCAGCCGTCCTGAGTGGCGGCCAATTCTATACTGCCTGGATCTTGGCTTGGTCTATTGTCACTCCTTCCTGGTTTATCGTGTGGCCCAAGAATTTAACTTCTTCTAGCCAAAATTCGCACTTACTGAATTTGGCGAAGAGAGAGTGCTCCCGGAGCTTTAATAGCACCATCTGCAGGTGTCGGGTATGGTCCGTCTTGGTCTTCGAGTAGATTAGGATGTCATCTATGAAGACGATAACAAAGTGATCCAAGAAGGGTTCGAAGACTCTATTCATCAGGGCCATGAAGGCGGAGGGAGCATTGGTGAGCCCGAAGGGCATCACTAGGAACTCGTAAATGTTAAAATTCAACAAACTGCAGACGCCCCCTTGGATACCCTGTTGAAAACTCAACAAACCGAAGGAGAATACGCCCACTTATAATGTTGAAAGTTTTCCCGGATCGTGGAGTTAGCAGAGATTATCTCAACAAAGCAGTAATAACCAGCAACACATGCAGCACAAGCTTCTTTATTGATCAAGAGCAAACTTCTTTACAAGGCGAGACATACATGGCGAGACATGCTTCACCAAAACCCAACACCGGGAAAGCAGAGACAGTTACAAAGACAAGAACAAAAAACAAGCCGCGCGGACTTAATCAACAAGCCGCCGACCTACTGCTGTGGAGTCCGCTCAGTCCGCCAGGTCGCCAGACAGCAACCCAAGCCGCGCGGACTCACCCCTTATTCCAATGCTTAGTTCTTCACCGCCGGTCTGCAAGCCGCCAGACCGCACAAGCTGCGTCACCGAATGGAACAGTCCGCCTGATGCAGGTGACTTCCTGAACCCCGAACCAAGTTGCCAAAGAGAAGACCGCCTGGTCGCTATCCGCGACCTGCTGTTTACCGCCTGTTGCTTAACCGCAGAGTCCGTACTGTCCCTGACCGCAATCAGAGCCAAGTCCTGGCTTTCCAGCGCTATCCGCACAACCTGCACAGCACAACCGGGTCAACTCTCAATCCGCGCGGACACCAAAGTCCAGACCGCAGCAACTTACGCGAGCTCAATTACTGTTCACTTACTTCGGACTAGGTCCGTTACTCCTGATGTGACATGGCTCCTATTTATAGGCCCGACAATGAGTATGGTCACCGCCCTTCCTGATAGGATCACCGCCACAACCCGCACCAAGAACTAGTGTGTCCGCAAGCCCGCGGACACACATACCAGTTCGCCGCTCCTGTGCAGATAGTCAGTCCGCCCTAGCTTCTCCAAGGCCGGACTCCAAAATCCAGCCCGACTTGCCGCCAGAGACCAAGCCAGGACTACCACAGCCGGACTCCACAAAAGCCGTGTCCGCCATTCTGCGGACAAGGCATCAGCCCGCAAAACCCGAGCCCGCAGCCTCGCCAATCAAGGCGCCTGCTGGACTCAGCGGACACCTGGCTTCTGTCCGCATACCCAAGTCCATTGCCTCATTGCCAAGGCATTTCCGGACTTAGCGGACACGACGATCCAGTCCGCTAATAGTAGACTCCAGTCCGCAACCCTGAGTCCACCTCATCACAAGGCTCAACCGGACTCAGCGGACACCAGCTCCAGTCCGCACGCTCCTGCACAAGCAAGCCTCCAGTCCGCATATCCCCAAGCTAGCAAACAAGGCAACAACACTTCCACTAAGCTTGGCGGACTGAGAAGCAGCTCGCTCTCCACTACGCGATCTCCCCGGACTGAGCCACCTGGACTTGGTTCAATTTCCACCAAGTCCAGCCCACTGGCCGCAAGGGCCAGTCCGCACTTACTGGCGGACGCTGGATCTAGCCCGCCATACCGCGCGACCTCCAGTTTCTGTCCGCGCTGACCAGCGGTCTCCGCGGCTTCCACTTGCCGCTTCACTAGAGCAAGACCAAGGCAACTGCCAAACCGGTCTGCCGAGCTCCAGTTCTTCAGTCCGCTTTATACCGGACTCTGCGGATAACATTCCTATCCGCCCGGTTACTTCCTGGGAGTCAACCGCCTGCTGAGCATACACTGGCCTGTCAGACCGCTGCTGCTGTCCGCGTAGTCCGCGCGAACAGACCGCCCAGGCCGCCACAGAGCAAACCGCCTGCAACATCCCTGCCGACCTAGCAGTCCGCCAACCCTGTCCGCGTAGTCCGCGCGGATAGGTTTCCCAAGCCTTCCATTCACCCACTTTCACTTCACAGAATTCAACACTCCCCCTTGAAGTGAGAAGTGGTGAATAACTCCAGCAGCTCCCGTAACCTTGCACCTGGTCCTTCCGATAGCATCTACGAAGAGATGTCAAAGATATAGTCCTCGCCCCGCATATCTTGGACCAAGAGGGAGCCCTCCAGCATCTCCAAAAAGGAGTCATGCTTCCCTCTGCCTTCTTCAGCTTCAACCTCCACTCTTGCATCACAGGAGTATCACCAACTTCCTTGGACACTGAAGTCCAAGCCTTGTTGCCTCTGAGAGAAGTCACCTCTTCAGACTTGGTGTCAACCACCTCCTTGATTCGAGTGATGTCATCACAGCCAGAAGTACTTTGCTCGACCTGAGGGCTAACAAAGAAACACGGGACCAAGTCCGCCGTATTCCCTTCGCTATATCGAGCTGGTGGCTTACTGATCCTCTTTGATCTCCGAAGAACCGGATCATGGCTAACCACCTCCGCTGCTTCTGAACCAGCTCCGTTCCCGGGCAAATCCGGAACAATGCTCCCCTTGCTTCCTGAACAAGACGCCTCCTTACTGGAACGAGAAGCAACTGGAGCAACACTCCCCTTGCTACCTGAACCAGAAGACTCCCCTCTTGAACAAGAACTACTTGGAACATTGCTCCCCCTGCTTCCTGAACCGGAAGCCTCAGCCTTCGAGTCTGAAGTTCCTGGAGCTTTGCTCCCCCTTCTTACCGACTCTGATGCCTTTGCCCCGGAGCTAGAACAACCTGGAGTACCTGGTGATTCAGGCAACTCCACTTCCTTAGCAGCAGCCTCCTTCAGCCCACAATCTAACCTGCTCATCTCTAGCTCCACATGAGAGCTACACCAATACGGCGTCAACTCATCGAAGACAATGTCTTCCGACACTATGAGTTTCTTCGTCGCAGGATCCATACACCTCCATCTTCTCTTCTGCTCATCATACCCAACAAAGACTAGCTTTGTCTTCAGAGTACCTGGAGAGTGTATATAGCAGGTAGATCCAAACACCCGTAAGTGCTTTACTGAGGGCTTTACTCCGAACATCAGCTCATAAGGAGTCTTCACTAAGATCGGACTAAGAGGCATCCGGTTGATGACATGAGCAGCACAGGCCATCCCTTCCGCCCAAAGAGCCTTCGGAACGCCTTTACTCTGAAGCCAACACTTGCAGGTCGCCGTTAACCAACAGACCATCCGAGCTGCAATACTGCCTTGTTGTGAAGTATGTCCACAAGATAGCTCCATCCGGATCCCTTGCTTCCTGCAAAAGCGTGAGAACTTGGTTGAGACAAACTCACCACCGAAACTTGTCCTCAACACCTTGATCCTCCGGCCAAGCTGGCCTTCCACAAGCTTCTTGAACTCCACAAACAAGCGTACCATGTTGGACTTCTTCTTCATAAAGTATACCCAAGTATACCTAGAATAGTCATCAACCAATACCAGCATGAATCTGCTGCCTCCAAGACTGGCCGTGATGGTCGGTCCCACCAGAGCACAATGGACAACCGCCAATGGTGCTTTACATCTGGATTGTGCTTTGTCAACCATGAAGCGATAGGCTCCACATTCCTGACATCCCGCACACCCCCGACCATCGCCATAGGATGACAATCTAGGCAAGCCTCTTACGAGTCTTCTTTCCGCCATTGCTTTCAGCTTGTCCATCCCTACATGCCTCAGTCTTTCATGCCAGATAGCTGCACTATCACTGGCATTCATCCGATCAGCTCCAGAACTTGTTGATAACCCAACAATGTTCTTCTCCTTACTTCCGACATGAGCTACGTTCGCCGAGAGCAAGACAACCTTGCACTCCTTCCGAAGATGACCTTGCTGCTTGCATTTATAGCACCTTGGTCCTTCCTTCCTCTTCCTATCACGCCTAGGAGAAACACTCCTTTCTTCCTGATACGAAGTAGAGGGACCATCGTCAGCAGCAACCTTCATCTCCTTCCTGAACAACCCATCAAGGGAAGTCCAGACCTCCGCAGCTGACCGACATCCATTGATGTGGTCCAAGAACTCCGATGAGATCACCTGCTTGAGAATAGACTCCGCTTTCGCATTTGCCTTCTTCCAAGCTCTCATTGACTCAGCATTGCCAGCAGTATCCTCTTGTCTTCCTGCTCCGCATACAACCTCCCAAAGGTCCTCGCCAAGAAGAAAGCTCTTCATACAGGACTTCCACCGTTCAAAGTTCGTCTCTGTAAGAAGATCAATACCAAGACAACTTGCATCCTCCACTGCCATGGTTCTACCACTGGTTTCCTCTACAAAAGAGCAACTACTTCCATTTAGCACTGCTTGACCACTCAAACAACCTCGCTCTGATACCATGTTAAAATTCAACAAACCGCAGACGCCCCCTTGGATACCCTGTTGAAAACTCAACAAACCGAAGGAGAATACGCCCACTTATAATGTTGAAAGTTTTCTCGGATCGTGGAGTTAGCAAGGATTATCTCAACAAAGCAGTAATAACCAGCAACACATGCAGCACAAGCTTCTTTATTGATCAAGAGCAAACTTCTTTACAAGGCGAGACATACATGGCGAGACATGCTTCACCAAAACCCAACATCGGGAAAGCAGAGACAGTTACAAAGACAAGAACAAAAAACAAGCCGCGCGGACTTAATCAACAAGCCGCCGACCTACTGCTGTGGAGTCCGCTAAGTCCGCCAGGTCGCCAGACCGCAACCCAAGCCGCGCAGACTCACCCCTTATTCCAATGCTTAGATCTTCACCGCCGGTCTGCAAGCCGCCAGACCGCACAAGCTGCGTCACCGAATGGAACAGTCCGCCTGAAGCAGGCGACTTCCTGAACCCCGAACCAAGTTGCCAAAGAGAAGACCGCCTGGTCGCTATCCGCGACCTGCTGTTTACCGCCTGTTGCTTAACCGCAGAGTCCGCACTGTCCCTGACCGCAATCAGAGCCAAGTCCTGGCTTTCCAGCACTATCCGCACAACCTGCACAGCACAACCGGGTCAACTCTCAATCCGCGCGGACACCAAAGTCCAGACCGCAGCAACTTACACGAGCTCAATTACTGTTCACTTACTTCGGACTAGGTCCGTTACTCCTGATGTGACATGGCTCCTATTTATAGGCCCGACGATGAGTATGGTCACCGCCCTTCCTGATAGGATCACCGCCACAACCCGCAGCAAGAACTAGTGTGTCCGCAAGCCCGCGGACACACATACCAGTTCGCCGCTCCTGTGCAGATAGCCAGTCCGCCCTAGCTTCTCCAAGGCCGGACTCCAAAATCCAGCCCGCCTTGCCGCCAGAGACCAAGCCAGGACTACCACAGCCGGACTCCACAAAAGCCGTGTCCGCCATTCTGCGGACAAGGCATCAGCCCGCAAAACCCGAGCCCCCAGCCTCGCCAATCAAGGCGCCTGCCGGACTCAGCGGACACCTGGCTTCCGTCCGCATACCCAAGTCCATTGCCTCATTGCCAAGGCATTTCTGGACTTAGCGGACACGACGATCCAGTCCGCTAACAGCAGACTCCAGTCCGCAACCCTGAGTACACCTCATCACAAGGCTCAACCGGACTCAGCGGACACCAGCTCCAGTCCGCACGCTCCTGCACAAGCAAGCTTCCAGTCCGCATATCCCCAAGCTAGCAAACAAGGCAACAACACTTCCACTAAGCTTGGCGGACTGAGAAGCAGCCTGCGCTCCACTGCGCAATCTCCCCGGACTGAGCCACCTGGACTTGGTTCAATTTCCACCAAGTCCAGCCCACTGGCCGCAAGGGCCAGTCCGCACTTACTGGCGGACGCTGGATCTAGCCCGCCATACCGGGCGACCTCCAGTTTCTGTCCGTGCTGACCGGCGGTCTCCGCGGCTTCCACTTGCCGCTTCACTAGAGCAAGACCAAGGCAACTGCCAAACCGGTCTGCCGAGCTCCAGTTCTTCAGTCCGCTTTATACCGGACTCTGCGGATAACATTCCTATCTGCCCGGTTACTTCCTGGGAGTCAACCGCCTGCTGAGCATACACTGGCCTGTCAGACCGCTGCTGCTGTCCGCGTAGTCCGCGCGAACAGACCGCCCAGGCCGCCACAGAGCAAACCGCCTGCAACATCCCTGCCGACCTAGCAGTCCGCCAACCCTGTCCGCGTAGTCCACGCGGATAGGTTTCCCAAGCCTTCCATTCACCCACTTTCACTTCACAGAATTCAACAGTAAAGACCGTAACGAGAGCTGAAGGCAGTCTTGGGGATATCTTCTTCTCGGATTCGAATCTGGTAATAGCCGGACCTCAGGTCCATCTTGGAAAATACCGAAGCACCTTACAACTGATCGAATAGTTCGTCGATCCTATGAAGGGGGTACGTGTTGCGTACAGTAAGCTTATTTAGCTCCCTGTAGTCGATGCACAGACGCAGAGTCCCGTCTTTCTTCTTGACGAAAAGTACCGGGGCTCCCCAGGGAGAGGAACTAGGGCGAACGAATCCAGCATCTATTAGTTCCTGGAGCTGGATCTTTAGTTCAGTCAGCTCCCTTGGGGCCATCCGGTAGGGGGCTCGCGATACTGGTCGTTCTCCTGTCACGAGCTCGATCTGAAAGTCAACCTCTCGCTGGGGTGGCAATCCCGGGAGGGATTGAGGGAAGATATCTGGAAAGTCGAGGACTACTGGGACCCTTGCGAGCACCTGGGATTTGTCTTCCATCTCGAAATAAATAAGGAAAGTTTTGTCCTTTTGTCGGACGAATTTCATAATCTGCGTAGAAGTCAAGATAATACGCGAGACATAGGGCACACCTGTCAATGCGACGCTCTGGCCATTTGGATTCTGTAGCCGGACTTCTTGCGTGGAACAGTTTATCTGGGCTTGGCGCTCGACCAGTCAGTCCATTCCTAGTATTATGTCGAATCCAGTTATTGCTAGGATGGTTGCGTAGATCTCGAATTCTACCTCTCCCAGCGTAGCCTGGAACGAACACTTTTCGGTAGATGTCATATCCGACCCGTCTGGTAGACGGATTCGTATAGACTGTCCGGTTGAACGAATAACATTTCCCTTTGTTGCGATGAATTCATGGGAGACAAAAGAATGAGTCGCTCCTGTGTCGAAAAGGGTTTTGGCAGGGTGTCCTTCTACCAACAAGATTCCTAACGACATGCGAAATATATAGATATATATTATCCAACTAATATATATATATATATACATATGTATGAAATATACAACATCAGTGGAAGATCAATATCTCATATCGTCTAAGATAAATACCTATGACTACGTCAGGGGCTGGTCCGTGCTACAGGTCCAGTGCATAGGCCTCCTGGGGCGCTGCTTGGCCCTGCTGGCCTCTCCTGTCAGCTCTGCCTCTGCGGCCTCTCTGACCTTGTCCTCATGTCGGCTGCCCACCATGAACTGCTCCTAATCCGGGTCTCCCCGTCGCCTAAGGGCAAAAGACCCTCATATGTCCTGGCTGCTGACACAAGAAGCAGTTCCCTGCAAAGGGAACATCTTGTCGGGCCACTAGTGGGGGCTGTGGAGCTGGAGCTGGTCTAACGTCTGGTTGTGTAGCTGGGGGTGCTGGTGGTACTAGTGGGCGCCTATAAGGCTGCCTGCAACGTCGCTGTGTGCGCTCTGTGTCCTGTCTGTGGGGAGCGACTCCTCCGTCTCGCCTCTGGTCTCGAGGGAGCTCTACCTGACCTCTGCGCCGCTGAGCCACCGTCTGCTGGTCCAACTCTAAAGCTGCTGCATGGGTGGCTATAGTGTGGAAGGTGGCCTGAGAGAGCATAATCAGGACCTGCCTCAGGTCATCTCGTAGTCCTCGGTAGAACCGAGAAGCTCTATCCCTGTCGGAGGCAGCCAGGTTCCCGGCGAAGCGTATCAGGTGTATGAACTCTCTCTCATACTCTGCCACAGTGCGGTTAACCTGTCGGATGAGCAGGAACCTCTCTTGCAGCACGGCTCGGTCAGCATCTGTGATAAAGAACTCCAATAGAGCTACGAAAAACTCCCCCCAAAGGATCGCGCTCATCGGCCGACCTCGAAAGGTAGAGCGACTAGCCGCTCTCCACCAATCCCTTGCATATCCCTCCAAGAGGGTCACCACCAAAGAGACTGCTTCCACTGCTGGGCACATCATCCCTACCAACAACTCCTTCACTTGCTCCACCCACTCTTCTACCTGAATCGTCGTCTCTGTACCCCTGAAAGGGGGATGCCTCAGTCCTCGAAAAGTCGTCAGCAGATCTGTGGGTGCGGTCATCTCCCACCGTGGCGGTGCCAGGGCATCCCGAAAAGTCGCTAGTATAGCTGTCAGTGTCTGCCCTATATCTGTCTCGGCAAACAGTACAGCCGCGGGAGCAACCGGGTCTGGTGGTGGGGTAGCTGGAACGTATCCTCTGGACGAGGATCCCCCGTTACTGTACTCCGGTATCTAGAGAAGTAACAGGAAAGAGTGTCAGTATTTTGCAAAAGTAAGAGAAATTTGCAAAAACGACAACCCAAGCGGAAAGAACGGTGTATGGGCATACTATCGTACAGTCTAGAATCCCTAAGTCTCTACAGTAGGGTCCACCAGGCTTCCACTGCAAGGTTCGTCCTGAACCCAGAACGAAGCGAGGGACAGAGGGATCCTGAGACTGCTCCACAAGGAGGAATCGTGATGGCTCTGATCCGTTTGTAGTACCCCCACCCCAACCTTTGCCCGGGTCGGCTGGAGGGGTACTACTTGGGGCCAATACGTCCACCCAGTGCTATTAGGGGAAACGATCCACCTTATCTAAGCACTAGATGGTCGCCTTGGTCGGCTTGAATCATAACATTCACAACCCATCAGAATATAGCGAAAGCATTAACAGGAAACCATTGCAGATTTATATAACATATCAAAATCACAGCGGTTCTAGGGCTGAAGCCTAAGTACTTAAATAAGCCTGTGGGCTGTACATGTGCTACATATAATCCTCATATATTCTCTCTCTATGTTGCTCGGCGGAACTCACGTCTCTAAACTCTGGGGACGGCGGGGGTGCATCTGCTCGAGTAGACCTAGCTGCTGGCATAATCTCCTACGGCAGCGGGTCACTACGGCGCTCCACCTCCTGTGAATGGTTAATCAAATAACCGTTAGTCACAGAGCTAAGTGGAAACAAATCTCCTCCCCGGATCCAGATCCTGGGGACGAGTACGCACCCACCCAACAAAGATAAATAGCCGAAGCAAGAGAGGGTTAGCACAATATTTCATATATGAACAGCTAGGAGCAGTATAAAAGAGTGCAGGTTAACATAACTGGGAAGAAAAGCAGCAGCAATATAACCAGTTATAACAAGGCTCCACTAGCTCATCAGCACATCAGGTTTCAAATTCAGAAAACTATCGCAGGCATTCACAGCCGCGCACACACCGCAGGCATTCAAAGTCGTGCACACACCGTAGGCATTCAAAGCCCCGCACACACCGCAGGAATTCAAAGCCGCGCATACACCGCAGGCATTCAAAACCGCGCACACACCGCAGACATTCAAAGCCGCGCATACACCGCAGGCATTCAATGCCGCACACACACCGCAGGCATTCAAAGCCGCGCACACAACCCTATGTCGACATAGTTTGGACCGCTTCTGTTCCAGCAGGGTAGCGAGCCCCGCGGGGCTCACCAATGTGGCCATTGGTGACAGTGGCCAGTCCTTCTACTTCTGGGGGTGATCGTACCGCACAACCCCAGGCCCTAACGTACAAGCATCTGTACTCCTGGATGTGAGCGACATCCAGTGGATCATTTCGGCCGACCAGCGGAGGAAATCCGACGGGGAATATAACGGCCGGTCACCCGTGGTACTCATCTCCCTGTCGCCTTGAGCCGTCAACCTTCCCGCACTGGTACGAATGGTCTGCGGAAGGGACCGACCCGCGACCATTTCACCGCAAGCAATTTACAATCAATCAAACAAAAGCCAAAGAATATAACATTGGGTCTACGTCGACCTACCCTACTAGGCATATACTTCGGGCGTCGACACTCAGCTCAACTTTCGACAAGGAGCGTGGGGGAGCTTTATTTGGGGCTAGACCTGGAGGACTACTTCAACTCCAGTTATTCCCAACTAAGGCTCAACCTTAACAAAAACTGCCCGTCAGAACAGGACCCAGAATCATAATAGTAAATTGCAATGAGAATAAGTTCGGTGATTATGCTGCTTATTTGAAGTGCTGAAATGAAATGTGACCAGTACGAGACTGGATAAGCTTGACCAGTACGCAACTGGAGTAGTACTAAATAGAAAATACCAAAATAAGCCTGACCAGTACGCAACTGGAGTAGTACTGAAATGAAAGTACTGAAATAAGCTTGACCAGTACGAAACTGGAGTAGCACTGAAATAAAAGTACTGAAATAAGCTTGACCAGTACGAGACTGGAGTAGTACTGAAATGAAAGTACTGAAATAAGCTTGACCAGTACGAGACTGTAGTAGTACTGAAATAAGCTTGACTAGTACGACACTAGAGTATTACTGAATTGAAAGTACTAAACTGAAAAGAATAAAGGAACTGGACCAGTGTAAGACTGGAATAATCATAAAGAAAATAGTTAGTAGTCCAATCACTCCATTTAGGAGGCTTCAGTTCCATCTCCGTTCTCAGGAGGGATTTTTCAGTTCCATCTCCATCCAGGAGGCACATTTAGTTCCATCTCCGTTCTCAGGAGAGATTCAGTTCCATCTCTATCCAGGAGAGAATCAGTTCCATCTCCATCCAGGAGGCACATTTAGTTCCATCTCCGTTCTCAGGAGAGATTCAGTTTCATCTCCATCCAGGAGAGATTCAGTTCCATCTCCATCTAGGACCTACATTCAGTTCCATCTTCATTCTCAGGAGAGATTCAGTTCCATCTCCATCCATGAGAGATTCAGTTCCATCTCCATACAGGAGGTACATTCAGTTCCATCTCCGTTTTTTAAAGGCTTCCTTGAGTTACATCCATTTTAAAGATCCAATTAATTTATTTGCGCCACATTAATTACGGCTTAATCAGATCGGGGCTTATCAGGAGTTACACCCTCATTATTTATCAAGAATAATTTGCAACTCACTACTCGTACTCTCACTTCCGAGCGTGCCCAAATCACCCGAGAGTCGAGGCGCTCGACGGTTTCGTGAAATCTCGAAACACCCGGAGCCTGGTCACTTACCTCAGCCACTCTTGTTGATAAGATAATTTGAATTTATTATTCAAATTAGAGAGAATGGTTGCGCGCTCCAATTTTCACTTTCGAGGAAAATTAGCGTAATAAATTTCGAGCGCGACCCTAGGCTTTCATAATTTGGGAAAAATATCAAAACTTATCCCTATGAGTCCAACTTTTGACATAACCCTTGGAAGGGTATAAAATGAGCCTAGAACAATATTCATAATTTTTTGAATAGTTTTGGCCCTTTAATTTGTCCAAACAAATTTTATCTGAGCTTTTAAAAATACCAAGTCAACTCCAAAAATTTTCAAACTTTTTGTGGAGGAAGCCCTCAACAAGGGGAACATTTTTCATGATCAAACATTTCTCCCTAGGAGCCTATTTTAGTCTGTTAAAAATCAAACCCATATTACCATTATAATATTTATTATAAATATTATAATAATATATAATATATATATATATATATATATATATATATATATATATATATATATATATATATATATATATATATATATATATATATATATATAACTTTTTTCCTGTAGATCTCCTCCCCCCTCCCGCTGTACCATTCCCGCTGCCCATTACGGGGCTCCTCCGCCGCCGGCCGGCCACCGGCCGGCCGTGGCTCCACCACCGGCCAACCCGCCGGTGGTGGGCGCTCCCTCCGGCGGTGGTCCGGCGGCCTGCCGCCTCCGGAGCCATTTTTCTCTTTTTGAGCGGGAGGGGAGGGGGTTACGGAGGCGGCGCTCCGGCCGCCGGGAGTGCCATGCAAGACATCCAAAATGGAGAAGGGGGAGGGAGAAGGCTTCCACCTGTGTTTGACGGGCTTGGGAGTGGCCCGCTTGGTCGGACATGGCTCAAGGTGGTGGTGGAAGGGGAGGAGCTCCTCCGGTTGGCTTTTTCCGGCCACCAGAACTCCAGCAGAGGGGGGGGGGGGGAGATGGGGGAGCAGGGGGAGGGAGTGCTATGAGAGGTGTGAGGGAAAGTGAGGGGGTGGGGTCCTTTTATAGGGAGGGGGAGGGGAGCTTCCTCCCTTTGGGTGGTGTGAGACTAATCCATCCTTAGGGAGGGATTAATCCCACCCTCCAGCTGTCCAAGGACAGCTTGAGGTCTCTCATTGTCCCCCATGTGGGGAAAATGAATGGGCCCTTTATGGGCTTGGGCCTATAGGTGGGAAAGAGAGAGAGGGAGAGAAAAGAAATGGGTGGGCCTCCACTTGAACTTTGGGAAGCTTGCTGGTTGGGGGCCCATGGAAAGTGAGGGGGAATATGGGACATCCTCTTTTGGAGAGAAGGTTGGCCCCTCACTTGTAGAAAAATCCAAAAAGTGGATTTTTAGGAGGGTTTGACCAAGTCAACCCTAGGGTGGGTCCCCATTGCTGGTCAAAGTCAAAGTGGGCCCAAGTCGTCGGGGTTGGGTCAAAGTTCGGGTGTCGTGTCATAATCGGTGTGCACACGCTTTTCAGTGCACAACTAGGCTTGATTTGACCACTGGTTGACCAATTATCGTTGAAATTGACCGGGACGACTTCTGTTGACTTCATATTGACCACACGAGTCCAACGCCACTGACTGGGGTCGAATCGGAGTCCGTTTGGCGAAAGTCCGATATTTGCGAGTCGCAGTGCGTTAAAACGGTCAAAGTATCCAATTTTGTCGTACCCTCTCGGATTGTGACATGACGAGATCCGATGTGCTCATATTGACTATATAAGGCCATAGGAAGTGACGGAACTCGATCCGGAGTTCTCTAGCTCGATATCCAAAATCTCGCTCTCGTTGCGTTTTACGAGGAATAGTCAGATCCACTATATGACCTCAGTGTCCAACTGAACGAGTTCTGATGCGCTCGTATTGACTATACGAGGCCACAGGAACTGACAGAACTCAATTCAGAGTTCTCCAGCTCGATTTCCTGCCTAGGGTTATTTCCCACCGGGTCATGGGTAGGGTTCGGGCCACTTTTATTGGGCCCACTAGGGCTCTGGTGGCCTAATAAAAGTCGGGATGTTACACCATATTGGGGTATGACAACTTGGACCCACATGCAGCAAATAAAATTAATTTACCTTAGAACCCCAATGTTTATTGGGTTCTAGGTTCAAGTTAGATTGAAACTTGATATTCTTACCAGCAGCCTTCCTCATAGGTAAGCTAGCATTCTTCCTGACACTGGTGTTGTGCCAGCAATCCATGGAATAATGCCCTATCTTACCATAACACCAGCACTCATATCTATTATACCTCTTTTTAGGTAAGGTTTTAACAGCATTGTTGTCAGCTGTTCTTAACACTGTTGGTACAGTGGTTCTTTGCTTGAGTGCTGGAGCTACACCCTTGTCATTCAGAATATCAGGCTTACCATAACCATATATGATATCATGATCATATCTATTAGTTGGCTGCCACACTTTTCTGAAGGAAATTGGGGGTTTGAAGGCTAGAGCCTGTACTGGGGCTTTGCCTTTTCTTTTGGAATTGGCAGCCCTTGCTTTTCACTTAAAGCCCAATCCTGTCTTACCCTTTTTGGGAATAAAATCATCAATTAAATTTAAAGACTGATTTTGGCTTAGAGAATTTAGCCACCAGATCCTTTTCCCTCTGAAGTTTGACTTCCAGACTTTTGATTTGATCATTCTTGAATGTAATAATACCCATCTGAATAACAGTTATGTTTTTCAGTTTGGCTACTTCATTCATCTTTAGATCTAGCGTTTTTTCTGAATCTAAAGCAACCAGCTTAAGAGCAGCAATTTCCTTGGCCTGTGCTTTGTTAAGGATTCTGCTTTTCTTAAGTGCTTGCAGCAGATCACCATATTCATCAATAAGTTGATGAACATCTCCTTCAGATTCAGATTCATCCACATCTCTTGATGCAAATCCTTCTGATTCTGATCCAGTATAGTAATCAGAAACTATTAAAGAATTGTTTACCTTACTAGGACCAGGCTGATCCTGACACTGATCTTCTTCTGTCAAGGCCATCAGCCCTTTATAATAATGTTCTTCAATTCCATTTACTGAGTCCAGTAATTTCAAGAACTCAGACTCTTCTGCATCCTCTTCAGTTGCCAACAGTCCTATGTATGCTTCAGCTTCATCTTCAGCCTCAGAATCTGATGATGAAGAATCTGACCAGCTTTTTTGCTTCTTTACAACAAAGGATTTCTCCTTCTTGCCCTTATTTTTTAGTTTCTTCTTGTCATTAGATTCTTTCCTTTTGTCAGGACAATCAGCTACCACATATCCAGGCCTGTTGCAACAATAGCAAACAATCTTAGTTGATGAAAATTTACTAGGTTTAGAGCTATACCTGTCCTTCCTAGAGGATTTCTTTTTCTGATAGTAATCATCCTAGGATTGTGAGGAGAATGGCTTGGATCTCCACTGTTTCTTCTTCAAGAACCTTTGAAATTATTTTGAGAAAGCAGCTAAGTCTTCATCAGAATTTGGACTATCTGATGTGTGACTATCAGAACTTTCTGAAACTACTTCTGCAGCTTTCCTAGGAGGAGATAGAGACATCCTCCTGTCCTTTCTTATGGCTTCAGTCTTGAAAGCCACTGACTTATCTCTGTAATCAACTTTATTACTTTTATCTTCCTCCTTTCTGACCATCAGCTGCATCTCATATGAAAGTAGTTTGCCAAATAATGTTGGAGGTGAGATTTCTGCTAGTCTGGCCACTTCCCTAATGACACATATCTTGGTGTACCAGTCCTTAGTTAATGATCTCAAAAACTTATCATTTAACTCATACATGCTGAATACTCTTCCATATGACATCAGTTCATTAACTATTCTGAAGAACTTCTTGTAACATTCAGTTATGCTGTCTATTTTAGATTGTCTAAAACTTTCATACTCCTGATTCAGCATAGACTTTCTGTCTTCTCTCACCTCTTCTGAACCCTCCATGTAGACAATCAGGGTGTCCCACATTTCATTGGAGGTCTTACAGTGAATCAAATTTTGGAATGTTGAATCATCTATAACACTGACTATTATATTTGGTGCTCTCTTATCCATAGTAGACAAGATGATCTCATCCTTTGTCATTTCAGAATACTCCTTTGGTGTCCTGAGATTGTCATCAAGAACTGAGACTTTCATTGGGATGAATGACCCTTCTTTGATTGTCATATAGATTCTTGGATCTGAAGCTTCCATAAGCAGTCTAAATCTTTCTTTCCATATGCCAAAAATCTCTTTCCTGCATATAGGTAACTTCATGGAACCAAACTCCTTATGATTCTCAATGGAACCCATTTTGCCTAATAGATTTCTTCCTTGGAGATCTACTCAGACCGTTAAGTCTATTCTTTGAGTAACCTCCCTCTGATACCACTTGAAAGAATTGGTTTCGTGATGTTCTAAACACCTAGACGGGGGGGGGGGGGGGGGGGGGGGGGGCGTGGTGAATAGGTTCAATTCTTTTTCCGACTTAGACAGATAAATCTATCTAGTTTAGCATTTTATTTAGCAGAAAATACAGCACAACATTCACATACACACAACATTCCACAGATTGCACACCAGATTTATAGTGGTTCCCCAATGATGGGTACATCCACTTTCCCCCTTCGCCTATCTAGCAGTGTACTAGATTCGGCCTAACTTCCTTCTTTCTTCTCAGATCCGCAGATCTTACAGCTCAGAACCAAGACTGGTTCCTACAACTCAGAGTGAATCCACACTCCTACAACGCAGGCATAAGCCCTACCTCAGCCTCTTCCACAGCCTACAACTCAGCGTGACACCCCACTCCTACAACTCAGGCAAAAGCCCTACCTCAGCCTCTTTCACAGGCCTATAACTCAGGGAACAGATTCCCCTACCTTAGGCACCCAGACCTACGTCAGCCTTTATAATTTAGGCTTATAACTCAGAGAAGTAAATCTCCTACACTCAGATCTATTACAGATCCTACAAAAATTATTGATGAAAAAGATAATAATATCTTCAACCAGATGGAGAGATAATTGGTTGAAGGCTTCTTCATCAGTTCTTGATAGAACAGATTACTTAAGGATCATCTTGTCTTACCTTCTTCAAGGCTTCATGAATCTGAACAAAGTAAGGTTGATCTTATTGCTGTTGAAGTTGATCTTTAATCAGCTTTCTTCAGAAATTAATCAGAATTCTTCTTCAGAATTGATCTGAATTCTTCTGGCAGACTGTTCAGGATCTGCCTTCACTGGATGAGGACTTCTCTCCTTCTTGTTTTTTCTCTCTCTACAATCTGTAGACTGTTTTTCTTTCTCTTCTTCTGCATCCTCAATCCTTCAGAGATTATTCTTTATTCACTGATCGTGTTCACGATCACTACTTCACAATAGATAATTAATTTGCTTGATTTTTTTATTGTTGAGAGAACATATCTATATATAGGCTTCATCCATGGTTACCCGCGGTTCCGGTTTCAAACGGTCTTCAGACACCTCTGACAGATGTGACAACAATATTAGTAATGACAGCTGTCAAGTCTCAAGTTGTATTACTTCAACCTTCATTGGACTTTGACTCAGCAGCAGAGAATGTCGAGTGAATACTTCACATATGTCGAAACACATAGTCCATGTGTCGACACAAGTCTTGATGATGTCGACACAGCTTCACTTTTACTTCTCGACACAGCTTCTTTGGAATGCGTCGACACAAGTCCTATGTGTCGACACAAACACTCATTGTCTTGACAAAGTTGGTGTCGATAGAATTCTGGTGTATGTTGACACAAGTTCTGTGTGTCGATACAGTCGTTGTCGACAGAATTCTGGAATGTGTCGACAGCTTCTCTGTGTGTCGACACAGATCCTGATGATGTCGACACAATCTGGCCCTTGGTGTCGACACAGCGTTGTCGACAGATTTTCTGTGTGTCGACACAAATTCTGGGTGTCGACACAATCTGGCCCTTGGTGTCGACACAGCCATTCCCAAGTGTCGACACTTGTACTTAGAAAATTTTTCTTCCATTTACTTAACCTGCACATGATAAATCAACACAACATAAAATACAACTTGATGCATATCATTGAGTTAGGTGAGGCTTCTCCAAATCTAGTACACATTTTCCAATGTACCCAACAGAGACGCTTACCTAGTGACCCTACACTTGACCACAAAAGAATGGCGGGTTTGTCAGCATTAGTACGTGGTGACTCTGGTGTGTCCTTAAGAGGTGTACGTAAGGGCTAGGACTGGTAGTGCAATTACCCTCCTAAGAGTGGGGTGGCCCAACCCACTATCTCCGTTGGCCACTACGGAGGCTCCTGGGAGTGAAGCTAGCTTCCAAAACTGGGGAACTAAAGGTCTGTACGCATAGAGTCATGTGCGTGTGTTGAACTTGTATGAACATAACATTAAACCCACAAAACATGGCATATCATGTCATCATCACATTTCAACCCTTACCCCTAACGTATAAATTGGTATATGACTTTTTATATGTTAGGCCTTATAAAACGACCCCTTATTTTATAAGCTTATGTTGGCATGCTTATAAGTTAAGGTTACTTTGTCCGTGGTTAACTGTTACATTTCTTATATGGTGCACTTTACTTTCTACTCTTTACTACTCTATTACTTTAGTATTACTAGCTTGCATTTCTTTTTATAGCACTATGAATATTACAATATAACTGCTAGAATAGGTCCACCGTCACCTGCTTGCCCACTCTCCACCATCATTACTTTCCTCTCCTTCCCACACTGTGTCTAGGAGTCGCGAGGGGGGGGGGGGAGGCGGGGACGATAGTTGGCTTAGTATTTTGACTAACGGTCAGTGGACCAAACATTTCAGGGGCTCCGGATGAGAGAAAGGGAGCAGCAGCAGGAGATGCACCACCAGCGGAGTACGGTGCACATGGAGGTGGGCTAGTCTAGTACATGAGCACCAACCTCTAGATCTGTGAGTGATTAGTATAGTTTGCTTCTACGAGAGTGTTATAGTGAGGACATGAAGTACCGGGCAAGAGCCCATTTATCTTTGTCGTTTTTACTGCTTCTGTTTCTGTTTCATTTCTTTGTGGACTGTGTTGTGATTCAGTTTCCTTATATTGCATGTGATTGTGGACTTAGACTTAATTATTCTAAACTATGTACTTCTACTTCTTTGGTGATCGTTACTGCCGACAGGATTAGTGTTTCGCAGTGGCGACCTTCTCGACTGTTGGTGTCACCGCAAAACGACGATTCTGGGCATAAGACCCCAAAGGCAAAAAGAAAAAAAGGGTCTTACAAACTGGTATCAGAGCCAATTCAAAAAAAGTGTACTTTTATTATAACGACCCTAGCCGATCCAACGTGACAATGTCATGGATCTGCTCTAGGAGACATTACTAGGCTACAGCCCAAGCACCCCAACCCCTCTCCAGCCCATAAGCGCGCACCACAAGGACTTTCCAGGAGGTCACCCATCCCAGTACTACTCCAGTCCGAACACACTTAACTATGAAGTTTTTCAACATCTCATCACCAATTGAGCTCGATAATTATTCACTGGAAAATTATGAAATTTGGTCAGAAGACATTTTAGGGCATCATTATGTACTGTGAATTATTATAAAATTATTGGAAGCCTTTTTATATAGGATCTTTCGCGAAGTGCCTAATGCGGAATATCTTTAAATAAATTATTTATGTAACCAAAATTATTTAGAAAACTATTATTTTTGTTCAGGTGGCTATTCCGGTAATTTCTAACCTCTGGTAATTTTGCCTATAATTTTTGGATGATTAATTCTAATTTGTCCTATTTTACCATACGTTTGTGGTTAATTAATCAATAAATTGTTTGGAGGTCAAAACATTTTTGGAAAATTGTCAATTTCATTATTTATGGTTATTTTGATGATATACACTTGTCATAATGTTGTTGAGGTCATATCTTGTCAAGAAATTATACTTGGTGTTCAAAAGCCTAGGTGTCATGATTTTGCAAAAAATATAATAAATGCCAAATAAATTAGGGAAATTATAATCTTCTAGATTTATTCATAAAGTATCATGATAGACCCACAATAATAATCTTAGGTCATTTGGATGATTATTTGGAGTATCACCATTCATACACACCATGTATCTCATTAGGTCTGCACATAATACAAACTATATAATTAAGGCATCATGTGAACCTTGGTATGGGATAATGGAGATAGTTGCTGGAATTAATCATGAGAGTGTGAGTAAGGTCACCAATGGAAGTCAAGATGTGAGAGCTAGGTTGACTAGGGGCAAGGTTGTGCTCGGGATCGACGATGGATCGTCTTTTACTTGGAGAAAGTCTAAATACACTTAGGATTAGCTCAAGTGTAATGCTAAGAAAGTTTGGACATGGGTAGTTACCAATAACAATAATAAGTACCTTGTGAAAGGAGGATTTGGGCTTTAGCCCATCGTAGTTTCTAGTGCTCTCAAGAGCCCTCCACAGGGAATGCCCTGGGCAGTCCAAAGTTAACCCTAAATTGTAAGGCTAAACTGTTAGTGCAAGATTAATTCTAAGTACTTCACTTTCACTCACCCCATAGTCACGAGTGGCTAGGTAGGTAAGGACTGGTTAGTCCGGGGAGCTAGTAGCTTGGAAGGTTGTTGTGTTGGACGGGTTGGTTCGGGGAGCCGATCGCTCAGAGATTCATATTTATCATAATTGCATGTGCATAAAAGTGGCGGGTGTTCAGTTCGCTCTTGTCATCGTACAGACATATGAATGATGACTCTGGATGGTGTAGTGTTTGGGACTGGATTGCCAGTATCTGTGGAGACGCTTACCTAATGACCCTAAATTTGATCACGAAAGACTATCGGGTTTGTCAGTATTAGTGCGTGGTGACTCTGGTGTGTCCTTCAGAGGCGTACATAAGGACTAAGCCTGGTAGTGCGGTTACCTGCCTAGGATTAGGGTGGCCCAACCCACTGTCTCCGTTATCCACTACGGTGGATCCTGGGAGTGAAGCTTCCAAAACTGGGGAACTAAAGGTCTGTGAGCATAGAGTCGTGTGCGTGTGTTGCACTTGTATGAACATAACATTAAACCCACATAACATAGTATATCATGTCATCATCAGATTTCAACCCTTACCCCTAACATATAAATTGGTATGAGACTTTTTATACGTTAGGCCTTATAAAACGACCCCTTATTTTATAAGCTTGTGTGGGCATGCTTATAAGTTAAGGTTACTTTCTTTGTGGTTAACTGTTATATTTCTTTTAAGGTGCATTTTACTTTCTACTATTTACTGCTCTATTACTTTAGTATTTCTAGCTTGCATTTCTTTTTATAGTATTGTGAATATTACAATACAACTGCTAGAATAGGTCCACCGTCACCTGCTTGCCCGCTCTCCACCATCATAGATTTCCTCTCCTTCTTCTCACACAGTGCCTAGGAATCACGGGGGGAGGCATGGATGATAGTTGGCTTAGTATTTTGACTAATGGTCGGTGGACCAAATATTTCAGGGGCTCCGGATGGGAGATAGGGAGCAGCAGCAGGAGTTGCAGCACCAACGAAGTACAGTGCATGTGGAGGTTGGCTAGTCTAGTACAAGAGCACCGGCCTCAGGATCCGTAAGTGATTGGTATAGTTTGCTTCCACGAGAGTGTTGTAGTGAGGACATGATATACCGGGCAAGTGCCCGTTTATCTTTGTCGTTTTTACTGCTTCCGTTTCTGTTTCATTTCTATATGGACTGTGCTGTGATTCATTTTCCTTATATTGCATGTGATTGTGGACATAGACTTAATTGTTCTAAACTATGTACTTCTACTTATTTGGTGATCGTTACTACCGGTAGGATCAACATTTTGTAGTGGCGACCTTCCCAAGTGTTGGTGTCAAACGACGATTTTGGGCATAAGACCCTGAAGGAAAAAAGAAAAAAAAGGGTCTTACATCACGTCCATTTGATAGACCTTGAAGCCTTTGAGGGCAGCATATGCAAGAAACAACCTGATCGCCTCTAGCCTGGCCAATGGAGCAAAGGTCTGGTCGAAGTCGATCCCTTCTTCCTATTTATACCCTTGAGCTACAAGCCTGGCTTTGTTCTTTTTGATTACACCATTCTCATCCAGCTTGTTTTTTAAAATCTATTTGATGTTGATCACGTTCTGTCCCTTGGGTCTTGGTACCAACTCCCAGACTTTAAACCTTTCAAACTGGCTGAGCTTCTCTTGCATTGCCATGATCCAAGAGGCATCCTTGTTTTCTTCTTCAAACTTCTTTGGCTCAACCTGAGACAAAAAACTAAGATGAAAAACCTCATTAGTTGTACCTCTTCTAGTTCTAACACCGTCGCCCGGCTCTCCAATGATCTGATCAGCTGGGTGATCTCTGAGGTGTCTGAACACTAGGTTTCTTCCTCTTACACTAGCAGGTTCTTCCGTATCAGGAGCATCCTCTAGGGTTGGTTCATCTAGGGTTCTTCATGCACCAAACTTGGATTGACGACCTTGACTGCTTGGAGCATATTCCTTGACTGCTTCATCCAAGCTTAGTTCTTCAAACCTGGTACCGTCATCTGTACAAACAACACTAGACGAGCTGCTATGGTGCATGCTTGTCTCATCAAATACAACATTAATAGACTCCTCTACAATCAAGGTTTTCTTGTTGAAAATCCTATACGCCATACTATGGCTACTATAACCTACAAAAATACCTTCAAAACATTTTACACTAAACTTTGTGTGGTAATACTTCCCATTATTAAGTACGAAGCATTTACTGCCAAAGATCCTAAAGTAGGACACAGTCGGTTTTCTGCCTTTTAATAGTTCATAGGGAGTCATACGATGGTGCTTGTTGATTAGTGCTCTGTTTTGCACGTGACTGGCTGTGTTGACGGCTTCGGCCCAGAAGTACTCTGGTAGTGAAGTGTCATTCAACATAGTTGTATATGCTTCAATTAGGGTTCTATTCCTTCTCTCAGCAACTCCATTTATTATCGAGTGCACGAGGAGGAAAACTCATGAAAGATATCTTGACTTCTACAGAATTGTTTCATGGCACCAGACTCAAATTTTGTTCTGTGGTCACTTCTAATTTTGACCACTGAGTAGATCATTTTTTTCTAAATTTGCCGGACAAAATTAGTGAAAGACTAAAAGGTATCTGACTTGTATTTTAAAAAGAACATTCAAGTAAAATGAGAGTAGACATCAATAATTACCAATGTATATACTTTACCTCCTAAACTGTGAATTGTCATTGGACCAAATAAATTCATATGGAGTAAATACAAACTTTTAGAGGAATCTGAAAGTGGGGATAAGATCTACCTTAACTCTAGAGGGGGGGGGGGGGGGGTGAATAGAGTATATTAAAATAATTTTCAAGTTAAAAAAATTATTTTGCAGTGGAAGACTTAATTTAAATATATGTGTAAGGTGCTTGCAATAAATAAAAATTATGAAAACAAGAAATAAAAATACAACACATAGCAAACAAAATATAGCAACCAGAGGACACAAGGAGCTATAGTGGTTCCCCATTCAATCTGGGTACATCCACTCTTCTACCACTGTAGGTAGGAATCCACTACAGGATGAGTTGATCAGGTGTCCTGGGCATCAATGAGCTTTTGATAAGGTGCTCAAAAACCAAACTAGATTTTTTGATCAGGTGTCTTACCACCACTGAGTTTTGACAAGGTCTCAGAAACTAGCACAAAACTTTTGAATGGAGTTTTGAGAAACCCTTTTACAGTAGAAAAAGAAAGAGGTGAGATGTTCTTCTCTATCAACAATCAGAGAGAAGACTAGTGGATGATGTTGTCAAAGCACCCCCTGAGATCTGAAAGTTGTTCAGGAAAATAAGCTTTGCACTAGGGTGATAGGCTTTCAGTAGATGAGATCTCCAGCAAGGGATGATTCTGTAAAAAGTAGCGAACATGCAAGAACAAACGGATAGAATTTTGAATAACTGAAATTTTATTATCCAAAAAAGATATCATTTACAAAGGTATGACCTCCCTTTTATAGAATGGAGGAGATATGAGAGAGTACAAACAAACAATGTGGGACTAAACATGTACAGTGCTGAGCGGCTAGAAATAAAGGAGACCGCACAGGCCGCGCGGTTAGACAAATGAGTTAACCGCTCGGCAACTCCAGCAGGATAAGAACATGCCGCAATGGGAGACCGATAGACCGCCCGGTCTCCAGGCTTTTGAGTGAGACCGCCAGACCGCTCGGTCAACAAACCACTGGACAAGACCGCAAGGCCGCCCGGTCTAATACTTCAACACTCCCCATCAAGCTGGAGCATAGATATCAATCATGCACAGCTTGTCACAAATGTGGAAGAAGGAAGTAGAGACCTGCTTTGTGAAGATATCTGCCAATTCTTTGTCAGAGGTGAAAAACGGTGTACAGATCTGTTTCTTCAAAATCTCTTCCCGAATGAAGTGGCAGTCAACCTCTATATGCTTTGTTCTCTCATGGAAGACCGGATTTCTGGATATGTATATAGCGGCCTTGTTGTCACAGAACATAGGAAGAGGATAGTCATAGACCTCCCCTAGGTCAAGCATGAGAGCCCGCAACCACTTTAACTCACATGTGGTTGACTCCATACTCCAGTATTCGGCTTCTGCACTGGATTTGGAGACAACAGACTGTTTCTTGCTCTTCCAACTCACAAGATTTCCTCCAACAAAGGTACAAAAACCTGATGTGGACTTATGATCGCCTTTGTCATCCGCGTAACTTGAATCTAAGTAGGCCTCAACCTTCAGATTACCATTCTTCTGAAAGATTAGCCCTTTGCCTGGTGCTGCTTTGACATACTCTAAAATCTTCAGGGCAGACTGAAGATGACACTCCCTGGGAGCTTGCATAAACTGACTGACCTTGCTTACAGCATAGGCGATGTTGGGTCTAGTCACCGTGAGATAGATGAGTTTTCCTACCAAACGTCTGTACCTTGTGACATCAGATAGAAGAGGCGAGTCATCCATCCATGTTTTGTCTTCTCCAATAGCCATGGGAAACCGAGCCGGTTTGGCACCTGTCAATCCTACTTCTTGTAGAAGATCAATGACATACTTCCGTTGGGAGAGAACCAACGAGTCAAGTTTTCGAGAGATTTCTATCCCCAAAAAGTATTTCGGGGAGCCCATATCCTTCGTGACCAAGTGTTGACGGAGGTGCTTCTTCGTCAAGTCCACCCCATCTCGGTCATCGCCAGTAAGAAGAATATCATCCACATATACTGCCAAAAACACCAGTCCCGAGGCCATTTTGTGAATGAATAAGGAGTGATTGGCCGAACTCCTTGTAAAGCCGATGGTAGCCACAATGCCACTGAATTTGTCGAACCACGCCCGAGGGCTCTGCTTTAGGCCATAAATGGCCTTCTTCAAATGGCATACGCGTGTCTCCCCCTGAGCAACATACCCAGGAGGTTGCTCCATGTAGACGTCCTCCTGAAGATCGCCATAGAGAAAGGCGTTCTTCACATCAAGCTGGGAAATAGCCCAAGCCTGGTTAACAGCCACAGAGAGAAGAACCCGGATGGTGCTCAGGCGAGCAACCAGAGAAAAAGTGTCAAAGTAATCAATGCCGTAAGTCTGAGTGAAGCCTTTGGCCACCAGTCGGGCCTTGTAGCGATCCACAGTGCCGTCGGGGCGAAATTTCACAACGAAGACCTAGTGACAGCCAACCACATCAGTGCCCACGGGAGGAGGAACAAGGGTCCAGGTACCCCTTTCAGTAAGAGTAGCCATCTCTTCATCCATGGCATACTTCCAATGAGGGAGAGCAAGAGCCTCCTGGTAGGTGCGGGGAGTAGAAGTGGCGGAGATAGCCAAGGCAAAACACCTGCGAGAAGGAGAAAGCCGATCATAGGAAACAACTGCCACAAGCGGGCGTTGAGTACACGCTCGCACCCCTTTGCGAAGAGTAATGGGAAGATCCAAGTCGTCGGGTGCGGCAGCGACCGGAGTGTCCGTGGCAGAGAAGGCTGGCCAGGGACTGGAGAGAGACGGTGGTGGAGAAGAGGGAGGAGGGGTGGGTGGGGAGACGGACAAGGAAGGAGACGGAGGAGGAGGAGACGGAGGTGGGGAGACGTCGAGAGGCATGGAGGGAACAGAGATATCAGACGGAAGAGAGGAGGTAGGAGAGAAGTAGGAAGCATTCTCGAAAAATGTCACATCCGCGGAGACAAATTGCTTGCGCAGAAGGGGATCAAAACAGCAATAGCCTTTTTGAGTGGTAGAGTACCCCAAAAAGACACACTTGGTGGAACGGGGGGAAAGCTTATCACGGGTAGCGGAGGGAGCGTGAACAAAGGTCGTACAACCAAAGACATGGAGAGGGAGAGGAAAGGGTTCCTTATGGGGGTAGAGAATAGAGAAGGGGGTCTGGCCGTGGAGAACTGTGGAGGGAAGGCGATTGATGAGATAACAGGTGAGAAGCACAACGTAGCCCCAGTAGGAGCGAGGTACGTGCATCTGCGTCATGAGAGTACGAGCAACTTCAAGTAGGTGACAGTTTTTACGCTCCGCCACCCCATTTTGCTGGGAGGTGTAAACACAAGTAGTTTGATGAAGAAGACCATGTTGGTGAAAGAAAGAGGAGAACTCATGATTAAGATATTCCTTGGCATTATAAGAACGTAAAACTTTAATAGAAATGTCAAACTTATTCTGAATCATAAAATAAAATGATTGCCAAACAGAAAAGAGTTCAGAGCGATCTTTTAATAGATACACCCAGGTACATCGTGAAAAATAATCTATAAAGTGACAAAATAGGAACTACCCCGACCAACAATGAGGGTAGGAGCAGGACCCCATACATCAGAATGAATAAGATCAAACGGGCGAGAGGAGCCACGACCTTGCTTCGGTGGGAAGGAGGAGCGATGATGTTTGCCAAGCTGACACGCATCACAGTTGAGCGGAGAACTAGTAGGGGGCAAGTGGGGCAGAAACTGTCGAAGAATCCGAGGCGAAGGATGGACAAGGCGAAGATGCCACTGAAGGAGATCTGTAGAATAGGAGTAGGCGGACAGAGCAGAAACATCGTCGAGAAAGTAGAGGCCGCCGCTCTCAGTCCCAGTAGCAATCGTCCGCTGCGTTCTCGGGTCCTGAAAAGAACAAGTAGTTGGAGTGAATAAGACGACGCACTGAAGTTGCCGGCATAAAGTAGTAACTGATAATAAATCGCACGGGAACTTCGGGACATAGAGGGTGTCCTCCAACCAAAGCGATGGGGTGAGTTGAACCATGCCCGTCCCATGAACTGGGGACGGTGAACCATCCGCCACACGAACCGGGGGTAAGCGGTCATGTGTCTCAAGACGGGAGAAGCAATGAAAAAAATTGCCTGCTACATAAAGGATCGCCTGCTGCAGGCAATGTGGGACTAACCCCAACCACAGGACCGCAGGGATATTCCGCCACAAGGGGGCCCACCGGGGTCAACACCCAGACCTGGAACATGAACACAAAGGATCGCCTGCTGCAGGCAATGTGGGACTAACCCCAACCATAGGACCGCAGGGATATTCCGCCACAAGGGGGCCCACCGGGGTCAACACCCAAACCTGGAACGCGATGGGGAAAGCCCAAACATGCGGTCCCACACACACATATCCTGCTGGCTAATATAGTCTCAACACACCCCCGCAGCAGGACAACCTCGCTTTGATATTATGTGGAAACCACCCGTCACCACACATCTTCCCAAAATCCCGAGGTGATAGGAAGGGGGGACAAGGGTACATGAACACAAAGGATCGCCTACTGCAGGCGATGTGGGACTAACCCCAACCACAGGACCGTGGGGACATTCTGCCACACAAGGGGGCCCCGCCCACCGGGGTAAACACCCAGACCTGGAACGCGATGGGGAAAGCCCAAACATGCGGTCCCACACACACGCGTCCTGCTGGCTAATATAATCTCAATAGTCTTGATGGATGAAGCCTCTGAACACTTGAGTCAAAAGAGATCTAGAAAATTTTCTTTTCTGTATGTTGATCTCCTTCAGTGGCGTGTGTTCTGAATGAATTCTGTCTGTGTGTCTGTCTGTAACTGTCCTCTTTCTGTGTAACTGTTTGTGATTGTTTGTTAGAAGTAGTGGAATAAAAAAAAATCCTCTTTTTATTCCTTAGGTCTGAAAAGAATGAATTGATTCTCTGTCTCCAAGATAGCCGTTAGCCACTCATTAGTGACTTCCTTAAATGAATTTTGTCTCTGGAGGAAAGTCCTAGAAAACATTCCATTAAATCTCCCTTAAAACTTGATCCAGATTAATTGAAACGGCTACAAGATCCTTCAAATAAATGCTCGGAATAAATAAGATAGAATTCCATAACTGTCTGAATTTGAATCTTGAGAATCGTAGATCTCTCCAAAAAATCGTCGACCTGAGCTCAACTATCATCGACCTGAGCTCAGAGACTGGAACTATACTGGAAATAGAAATCGTCGATCTGAGCTCAACTATCATCGACCTGAGCATAGAGACTGGGAAAACAGCTAGAGACAGAAACGTGGATTTGAGCTCGAAGATCGTCGAACGGCGTTCGACGACTCGTTGAACTGAGCTCAGAGATAGTCGAACTGAGTTCGACGATTCGTCGACCTGTGCTCGACGAAAATGACTTAGTCTTCTGAATTTGAATATCTGATCTGAGGGTATTGGGGGCAGCTTTCAAGCCTAGATTCTAACCCTTAGACTTAATCTAATTGACCTTAAAAACTGTACAAGGAGGTCAAAATAATTTTCCTAAGGACATAGTGATACTTGCCCAAATTAGTAATATGGTGTTCCAACAGAATCTTTTTCAAAAATGCCCTTAAAGGTAGCCCTTGTCATCTTACCCATCATGCGTGATATGGACTCTCTTTAAGGCACTTAATGCTAGGGGCATCACACACTAAGTTGTGAGAAAATAACATGTTATTGTTTTGAAATTAATATGTGATAATCTCCCGTGTCATTGGCCACAAAGAGACGCACTACTTTTAGCCAAAAGCACTCTGGTGTAGAGTTCTCTAGACATAGAAAATTTAAACAAAAGATATTTATACTCCGAGTGCCTGTTAAGATTGTCTCCAAATTTGTAGACGATTTTATCAAACACTTGTCCTTGTAGAACTCAACGATATAGCCTTTGCCACATAGTTGACTTATGCTTATCAGATTATGATGTAATCCTTCAACATAAGCTATGTCAGTAAATGAGACTATCCTATTGGAAATCATACCTTAGCCTTTGGTTATTCCACTGTCAGACCCTCCAAAGATGACCTTTGGACCATCTTCAACTGGGGTAAATTCCTGTAGTAGGCTTCTTTTCCCGGTCATATGCCGAGAGCATCCATTGTCCAAATACCAGATCAGAGTTTTATTGGCCTTTGGACATACCTGCAACCATAAATCATTTAACCTTAGAAACGAAACATATTTGGGCCCTGGGTTCTTCGTTAGTTTGACACCACTAAAAACGTTAACATTGTGAGTGGTCTATTTCGCACTGTTAACCCGCAGAGCTTCAAAATTAACAGGGTTAAACCAACAATTTGCGCCAAAATGACCAATTTTGTTGCAGCACCAACAGTCAAAACTATTATACCTTCTCTTGTATTCCTGTTTTACCCTTTGTACGGGAGGTCTAACAGGGGCTGCAGACTTGGAGGTGGAAGCCTCCTAATTGCATCACACACAAGGCTTCTTAGTACCTTACACTTAGGTACGACAGTTTTGGCTTTCAATGCCTTCTTAAAATTAAGTCCATGAACAAAAGGATCATACTATTTTAGAGTCACTTCTTCGTATGGAGCCTTAAAAACACTTACCCCAAAGTCTCGGGGATGGGTCCATCCTTGATAGAACGTCTTAGGCTTTACATAGGTAGGCCTAGCATAGTGCCCATAGGATGTCTCAGAGTCAAATGTATTCGTGGGGAAAATCACGTTCTTAAAGGTGGGTTGACTCTGAGGTGCCTTCCCTTTTCCTTTGGCGGCAGCTCTCTTAGTAGCCTTTCCTTTTTAGCTATGTGGCCAAGACCACTACCCTTCTTTGGAGCTGAAAACTCATCGACGAGAGGGAGAACAGTACTCGGCTTGGAGTAGCTTTCAATAAGTTTCCTCTCTACCAAGAGTTTTTTTTATAGCTCATATAATTATTTCTCTTTAAGGCTTAATGTCTCAGCCAGGCATTTCGATTCCTCTTTCAACGAGTGGAGTTCAACTCTGAGAGTAAGTAATTTTGCAAGTTCCTCCTCCATACTTGTTTCCACTGCCTTGAGGGAGGCAATTCTTTTGCTTGCTTTTTGACTACCTTGCGGCATTTGTCAAAAACTTTCAATAGTTCCTAATACTGAGCCATCAAGTTGGAATCGTCTTCCTCAAAATAATAGCCTTCATGACCATTAGTTGACGTTTATGATTCGGAGAGTATCGTGTGCAAGTTTACCTTACCGTGATACTCAGAGTTGCCAACTTCCTTGTCCGATCAAGCCATAAGCCCGAAGTAAGCTTCCTCATTCTATAAACTAGACACACTCGAGTCACTGTCGCTGAGAGTCTTGGACTTCTTAGCGACAAAGCTCTTTTCTTCTTTCCTCTTGCTCTTGAAGGATCTCTTCTCCTCTTTCTTAGATCCTTCCTTCTTTTTGTATGGACACTCCGGAATCATGTGTCATGTCTTGTTACAGTAACAGCACACAATGTTAGAGAAAGAATGTTTGTTCGGTTTAAATTAATACTTGTCCTATTTGTTGTAGCTTTTCTTGGATCGATCACCATCACGATGTAATCTTCCGAAGTCAGCTGAGGAAGACTGATTCTTTATCTTTCTCCTCTTGCTGAGCAGTCTCTTGAACTGCTTGGAGATGAGTGAAAATTCTCCATCAGATAGCTCGGAGCCTGACGTGCTTGATTCAGAGTCTTCTGGACTGTCTGGATCTTGTGTCCTTACCGGTGACACGACTTTTGATTTTCTCGAACCTTCAGCATTTAGAGCAACAGATTTCTGTCTACTTGAGGTCCTGCTACTTTACACCTCCTTTCTAGTATTCATTTGAAGCTCGTAGGAGAACAACTTTCCGAATAGATTTTGGGGGTCGATCTTCGATTACTTTCCAAACTCCCTAATGGCTACAACTTTAGTATCCCAGTCCATTGTCAAGGATCTAAGGAATTTGTCATTTAATTCACCATTAGTGGAGGTGCGGCTGTAGTTTTTGAGACCGTTGACAATCTTAAAAAATTTCTCGAAGCTGTCTGCAATAGTATCACTTGATCCTTGCTTGAATGCATCGTACTCTTGATTCAGTAATGAACTGTGATCGTCCCGAACTTCTTCTGTACCTTCCATGAGCACAACCATACAGTCCCACATCTCATTGGCAGATTTGCAGTGGAATAAATTTTGAAGCATAGAATCATCCACTACACTTGTGATAATGTTCTCTACCTTCTTATCCAGGGAGACCAAGTCAAATTCATCCCTGGTTAAATCCATCATCTTCCCAGGGATTAAGATTATTAGATTCAAGGTAGAGGCCTGTGTCAGAATATGGGGTCCTTCTTTCACAATTTAAAAAATCCTCGGATCTACTGCTTCCATGAAGAATCAAACTCGTTCTTTCCACATGGGAAAGTTTTCTTTGGTGCACACTGATAACTTCATAGGAGACATGTCCTTGCTTCTGTCCATAACTACTGAGCGGAATCTCTTGACGCTAGATATGAGATCTTGTTCAAGGTGTTAACCTTATACCAAACAACCTCCCTTTGATACCAATTGAAAGTATCTAGAGTCTACCTAAATCACCTAGAGGGGTTGAATAGGTGATGTTTGTGTCTTTTCGTGGAATAAAGGTACTTTAAAAATTGAGAGCACACGGAATATAGAGATTTATAGTGGTTCCCCAAATAGGGTACGCCCACTGTCCCGCCTCTCCTATCTACCACAAAGGGCTAGATTTGGCTACTTAACCTTTCTCAGATTTCAACAAATCTTACACCTCGAAGCCGCAACTCCTATAACTCGGAGAACAATCTCTCCTACCACTCAATCCATAACTCGATCAACAACTCATCCACAAACAGATCTACTACTCGGTCCACAAACTGATCTACTACTCAATCCACAAATGGATCTACAACTCGGAGATAAATCTCCTACAAATGTAAAAGAAAATTACATAAAGGATATACACATAAACTTTGACAAGATCTAAAGTATTCTATCAGTCGTTCTTTGTTTAGGTCAAACTTGAAAATCTTGTAGAGCACGGTAGAATCACAGACTTTGAAGACTTTGAATCTTGAATCTTGAAAAGACTAGATTTGAAGGATCAGAGATCTTTTGAATACAAAGATCCAGTCCAATCTAAAGAGGGAGATTGAATCGTGCACAGTTTGCGTCGGCCAAACGGAAGTCGCGTACGTATAGGAGCCGATGGTTTCTCTTTTTGGAATATTTTATGATTTTAAATCTTTGGACAATTAGCACGATTAGGGTTGATGAAAAATCCACCCGGAGTACTTATAGACAACCTTGATAACAACGGTCATAAAAGAATTTCCAAAACAGACCTTGCGAATTTTATTGTACATGTCCGTCATCAACCCGAGCCGTAAGTTTGAAAATCAGACTGAAAATAACCCAATTCATTTTCGTCGAGTATATTTGAGTACACTCGCTGAACAAGTAGTGATATATGACGAAATTGACTTAGAGAAATTTAGCTCAAACCAGCTAGCCACTCAACGCCTTAACTGAAGTTATACTCGATGAATTAGACGAGTATCAGCTGTATACTCGAAGAATTCGATAGTATCAGCTGGCTAACTTGATGCACTCGATGCTATTGACGCACTCAACGCCATCAGTGCACTCGACGAAATCGATGCACTCAATAAAAATGCCTTGGGAAAATTAGAGAAGCAGCGTCAAGATGATTCGACGAATTCGACGTGTATCGATAAGTATATTCGACAAATTCAACGAGTATCGCTAGATACATTCGACGAATTCAACGAGTATACTTGATGATACCCGATGAATTTTACTTAATGATTTTTCCACTCTTAGAAATTCTATTACAACTATCTATGATGAATTTGACGGGTGCAAGTAAGGATATACGACGAATTCAAAGAGTATCAACGAGTATACTCAACGAATTCGACGAGTATGACTTACTACACTCGACATATTTTACTTGGGTAAAATTCTGTTCTTCTGAATCTGAATCCTTCTCCTTCCTTGATCCTTCTCATGCACTTGGGATAGAAGTACAACCCATTAGAGAGATTACACGTGAGTCAACACATTGGCCTACACAATGAAGGATTACATTGTTGAAAGTTATTTAATTGAAGTTTAGCTAGTCACCTAGAGGGAGGGTGAATAGGTCTTTGAAATTTATAGCTACGTTTTTTGTTTTCTTACTACACTATCTAGAGCTCGTCCTTTTGTCCTGCAATAAGAAAGTAAAACAAACACACATAACAAGCACACAAGTATTAATAGTGGTTCCCCAATTGGGTACATCCACTTTCCCTCCCACCTTTCCAACTTACTTGTTGTACAAGGCACAGACTCCAGTACTATACTATTTAGAGCTTATACCTCAAGCCCACAGCCTTACTCTCAGTGTGCTGTAGCACACCTACACTCAGTACCCATCCAGGTACCTACAGCTCAGCGTCCTCCAAGGCATACTACTCAGTGACAAATTTGTCACCTATAGCTCAGTGGATTTACAACCACCTACCTCAGGCACAAAGCCCGACACTCAGGCTGGGAGGATAGCCCTACCTTACATCCACACTTGGATCCTACCACAGAGAGATAAACCCTCTAGCCTCAGGCTATTAAGCCATCCAGCAACTCAGATCCACTTAGATCCTACCATAGAGAGATGAACTCTCCAGCATCAGGCTATTAAGTCTTCCAGCAACTCAGATCCACTTGGATCGTACCATAGAGAGATAAAATCTCTAGCCTCAGGCTATTAAGCCTTCCAGCAACTCAGATCCACTTGGATCGTACCACAAAGAGATAAACTCTCCTGCCACAGGCTATTAAGCCTTCCAGCAACTCAAATCCACTTGGATCCTACCATATAGAGATAAACTCTCCAGCCTTAGGCTATTAAGCCTTCCAGTAACTCAGATCAAAGAAACCTGAATCCTATAGTAAAATTGTTACAAGTTTTAAGATGAAAAAAGAAAACAAAAATAACTCAGAGATTAAATCTCTGAGTTTGCCCTGCTGGACTGAGCAGATATCAGTCCAGCTAACTTGTTGTAGAAGGGATGAGTCTTCTTCTACAAATATCTTCTCTCTTGCTGCACAGGTGAGCAACTATCTACCGTTGAGTGGATCAACCAGCTTGCTTTGTTCTTGAGAGAACCAACTTGCTGAGCAGGAAGTGCTCCAGCTATCTTCTTGCCTTATGGTTATCTTGGATGGACTTCAACTTTCAAGCTTGATCAGAATAAATGTCAACTCGCCTCTTTCAATTTTCCTTTCTTTTTCTTGGATTCGTTGCTTTGATTCGTTAACCCTAACCCTTTACTATTTCCCCTTTTATATGCGTTGATTTGAATCAACAACAATATAGTATGTGGGTCCACCAAGGATTGGTGAGCGATAACTCCATCAGAAAGGGACAAAATATCTTTCGGCACTGTAGCAGCTTTACCGCAACGACTTTCTACAGATTTGACTTTGATGACGTCAGTAGTGGTCATCAACATTTAGACTTAGAAATTTCTTGAATCCCATCAAGCAATGATTGATGTTGAGACACTCAACGCCATCAACATTACCTCTCAGCATTTCTGGACTTAGAAAATTTTCTGGCTTTGTCTCAATGGTTTTGTCTCAGCAGTCTCAGCAGTTTTTCATTATTAGCTGAGATAAGCCTTTATCTCAGTGCTTTTCTCTTATCTGCTGTCTCAGAGGTTTTTGTACTTTAACTGGCTCAGTGGATTTGTCTTAGCGGTTTTTCATTTATCAGCTGTTACAATTCGTTGTTTCAGCGCTTTCCTCTTCATTAGAAGCGTTGAGTGAACCTGCTTCACTCAACGCTTCTGGACTTAGAAAAAATCCAGCTTAATATTTTTTCTCAGCTGTTTACCTCTTAACTATCTCAGCGCTTCCTTCTTTATTTAGAAACGTTGAGTGAACTTGCTTCACTCAACGCTTCTGGACTTAGAAAGTTTCTAGCTTACCTTTTTCTCTGCTGTCTCAGTTATCTCAACGCCATCTTCTCAGTTGTCTCAGCTAACTCAACACCATCTTCTCAGCTGTCTCAGCTGACTCAATGTCATCTTCTCAGTTGTCTTCAGCTGCCTCAACGCTATCTTCCCAGCTGTCTCTGCGGTTTCAATGCCTTCTTCTCAGCAGTCTCAGCGCTTATGCCTTAGATTTTCTGGATTTAACTTGATAAGCTTTGTTCTGAGATTGACAAACCGCAAACTGAGCTTGACGAATTTTGATCTTCTAAGCGCTCTCTGCGCTTTTTGCCTTAGTCTATTTTCTCTTGCATCATCTTGACAAGTGTTGGGCTGAGTTCGACGAACCGTAACTTGAGCTCGACGAACTTTGATCTGAGTTCGATGAATTTTGTATCCTGATTTCTTAAGATTATGCTGAGTTGAGCTCGACGATAAGCAAGCTGATTTCGATGAACTCTGAGCTGAGTTCGATGAAATTTGAGTTTACTGCCCAACTCATTTTTCTTTACTCGTCCAATCATGGACTACCTGCATGCATGAACTAAAGCATACATCAAATACACTATGCCACTTAGCATGAATAGTGATGCTTCTTCAAATCCTGAGGAACATTGTAGGGCACAATTCCCAACAATCTCCCCCTATTTGAAGAAGGAGGAACACATATCCATGCTAAGGTGCATCAACACAAGAAATATCAAGATAGATCTGATGGACACATTGTCATGACCACTAGCCATCTCAGTACTGGAAAACTCGCCCTAGATGACATGACTTAACACTATGATTGTGAGTTCTAAATTATCAATTATTGATAGTGTAATAATATGATTAAGGTCTACCTAATCATTAACTTAGCCAAAATATAATAGGAAAATAAGAAAACGGTCAAGAAATAGCATATTTACCAACCACGGATATACAAGTGAGAATTTCAAGCACATTAGACACAACAATGAAGTCACGGACAAATCATATTAATTTCATTGATAAAGTTTTGAAATTTTTACATTGTTGGTATACATTATAAGACAAGATTTAACGATTTAAACAATCCTAAGATAGCAGCAATCTATCAGCTGTTCCTTGATGAACTTGCACGAACATCCTTGGTTGCAGCAGTCTTCTTCAAAGTTTCTGAAAGTCCACCTAGTGTCAACTAGTTTCACCTATGGGGGGGGATAGGTGACGTGCAGCGTTTTTGCGGAATTTAAGAGTGTACCTGCACAATAAAAATAAATAACACAGCACACAGAATACACAAGCAATTTATAGTGGTTCCCCGACTTGGGTACATCCACTTTCCCCCTTCGACCTATCTCCCACCAAGGGACGACTCGGTCTCTTCTCCAACAGGATTGAAATCCAATCCCTGCACTATCGGAAGGAACCCTTCCACACGTAGGAGTCAACACTCCCACAAAACGGGTTGCACCCATCCCTTACAACATGGAACAAACGTTCCTTTACAACAAGAGTAAAACTAGAATGTACAAGAGATACAAACTACGTATGGAGACTAAGGTGTCCCTCTTTGTTGATGACGTGTTCTTGAAGTCCACAAAGAGTCCACTACCCTAGATCTCTCTTGGAGAGGATCTCCCCGGAACCGGCGGCAGTGAGATGAGCGGCGGCTAGGTTCACGGGATCGGAGGCAACAACGATGTGAGGCTGCACTTCTTTAGAGATCCAAACTTCGTAGCGAAGCTAGCTAGGTCTACCAACGGTCACACTAGGATCAATCGTCTCGATCGATTCGGATGTGGAAGACTTTCCCGATCTACAAATTGAGAGACAAGAGATCTCCGGTTAGACATGTGAGACGCTGAGCTTAGCTAGGCTTCTGTCGTAGGAGGATCATGGCGAAACCACGATCAACCGGCGAACCACTTGTCGCGAGCGGCGGCGGCGGCGGCGGAGCGGAAGCGGCGATTTAGGTCACGTTGCGGCTCCCGAATTTCTTATCTTCTTCGTTGCTGATTACTTTTCAAAAATACCCGTGTATTTATACACTGTAGACACTTACAATATGACCGTTGTGGGTCCCACACGTAGAAACCCGAAATTCGGTTCAAAATAGTCCAGCGGCAGAATCCGGTCCAGCAACTTCCAGAGAAAACGCCAAGTAAAAATCGACGAGAATCGCAGGTGATTCTCGACGAATCGGCGAGAATCAGTTAGTGATTCTCGACGATTCGTCTAGAATCACTAGTGATTCTCGCCGAATCACTTGTTGATTCTCAACGAATTTAACTTGGTATTCATGATCTGCTCAACGATGGGTTCGGCGAGAATCACTAGTGATTCTCGCCGAATCTTACTTGGCATCGTTTTGAGGTGGCCGGAAGGAGTCGGCGAGAATCACTAATGATTCTCGACGATTCGGCGAGAATCACTTGGTGATTCTCGTCGAACTGAACTTAGACGAATTTTCGTCTTTCCACCCAAGAGCTGCTTCTTGACCCATCCTTGCTTCTTGTCTTCTCTTGCATAAACACGGCCCTATACTTGAAAGTAAGTGCACTCCAATAGAGAGTACATCTAGTCCAACACACTGATCTGCTCAACGAGGGATTACGTCGTGCAGACCCGTGTATATTGACTAATGCACCCTGACATTGGTGTGCACTTAGCGTGGAATAACTGCAAGCACAACTTGAGAGGTTTCATCAAATACATTGTGAATTCATCTTAGCTTGACAGGTGGCTTCCTCAAATCCAGGTAATTGTGGATACAATACCCAACAATCTCCCCCTATTTGAGGAAGCCAAAACCCTACTAGCTAAGATGAATAACACCAATCAAATAATATAAACAACATTCAGAATTTGAATATGCAGCACAAGATAATATAGGCAGACAAATCAAGACTTGAGTCATTCATAATTTCAAATGCATATATATATATATGTATATATACATAATCTCAAGATTGTTCAAATAATAACAATAACCATTAATCGTTCTTAAGAGAGAATGACAAGCTATAAAGTTTTGACTATTTTTCTTTGGCTAACTCATCCTTGAGTTTTTGCGCCAAATACTTCTTTCTTTGCCTCTCCATGTACTCTTTGGGCTTCGGATAATATCTGGGAGGAGGTACTTTATCTGTCGTCGTGTTTGTCCTGAAGAAGATGTTTCGTTTTGCTTCATATGTCTTGTGCATTTCCCACTCATACTGGCTGTATACTTCGTTTCGATTGAGTTCTCCTTTTTCTTGTAGCCAGAAGGTGTCCAAGATGATATTCTTTGAAACTGGACTCCACTTTTCGTTTCGTACTTCCTCCTCACTCAGTCTGATTCTCTTCTCAGCTAGTGTCTCCTTGGAGGTCCCTTCTTGAGCTTTTCTCTTGCCCCTGGCTTTTGCTAGGGCCTCTTGGTCAAACATGCTCATCAGTTTTGCTTTGGAAATAGCCCTAGCATCAGCTTCACTCATGGGAACATCTGCAGCACTTACTCCCTCAGCAGCACTTACTCCCTCAGCAGCCGTAGAAGTCTCAGGAGCATGAGTACCCGCAGGATTTTCAGGCAAGACGACGCCTAACGCCTGTTGGAGCATCCACCAGCAGCTGTCATAGACGTATTGGTTTGATTGTTCGAAATTGTTGATCATGACTTCCCGGAGCTCAACCATCTTAGCTATATATTCCTTCTCCCCCTTTTTGGCTTCGACTGCTATGGAGTTTGCATAGGAGTGCAGTGAGTCATCAATATGCTTGGTAGTCCTGGAGAATTCTGTGACCAAGGCCTGCTGATTGGTGTTGAGAGTTACCATATTACCGTCAAACTTTTGAATGTTGTTTGCTACAACATGAGCATTCTGATTCACTACCGCAAGAGTATCGGTGTTCGTTTTCAATCCGGCCATAAGAAGTGTGACAGCTTGGCCAGGCGCGGTATACTTTTCTTCAAATTTCTTCTCCATCACGTCAAGTTTATGATTGATCTCTACCATATTCTTGAGCATGAGATTTTCAGATTTCTTAATCCTTTTCAGCAGTTTATTCTGAGCTTTATCAAAGGAGGCTTTAAGTTCATTCACTATGCCCTGAATGACATTTACAGTGTGAGTGGCTAGCTTATCTCGTAATGGAAGAGCCGGAGGCACTTCTTGGCCTTGCTCTTCAGCAGACGTATCTGTAGAGCTGGATACAAGCACAGTCTCTAATGGGGGAATGCTGGCGGCCTCTGTAGATTTTTCGGACTCCCCCTCCACTGGTGCACCGATGATCTCAGGAGTAATCTCAGGAGCGTGCTGGTCAGATGGATGTTCAATGATGTCCTGAGTTTCCACAGCATCTTGTTCCTCATTTTCATCTTCCTCACCTTCAGCATCCATAAGATCATCTTCATCAGCATCCTCTTCCAACTCTTTGTCAGTAGTCTCCTGTACAGCCGCTTCGGCTCCTTGAGTGTTCCGGTTTAGGGCCTCCCCATACTCCAGCTCAGGTTCACTTTCTTCGTGTAGATCTGCCACATCATCTCTGGCCAACTGGGAGATGTCAGATACTACATCAGCATGAGTGGGTAGAGGCTCCCCCTCGATTCCTGCAGTTAAAGTATCAGGAATTTCACTGGGGGTCACTGCTGGAAATACTTCATGTTGTTCTTCCACGGCAGCCTGCCCAATTCGGCTCTCCCATCTGTCAAACACACTTGAATCCATCTTATTCAAGTAGTGTAGAGGAACACCTTTACTCATGTCAAACTTGTCTCCATTTAACTGATTTAGATACAGAGTTATGATTCGACCAAAGCTCGGAGACCTCAAGGTGTCCTTTATCTTCTCGAACAACAACGCCCCCCAGTTGAACCTTTTACGACAGACAATTGCTACCAGGATCTTGAACATATCCGCTGAGATATGGTCATGAGAGCCCGGCTTGCAGATGAGTACCTTTCCAATTATGTCTGACAGGAGCTTCCCTTCTTCATTCATATCCTTTCTCTTTATTGACCGAGTTCCTCGTGGGAGACCGCAGAATAAGAGAGTTCTGGTTTTGTCATCGTCCTCCAGATAGTCCTCGTGCTCCGAGCTAGAGAGCTGCAGGAACCGGGTCAGCTTGCTGGCAGACATCCTGACCTTTAACCCAGCCACCTTGCTTTTGATTAGAGAGTCGCCATTCCGGAGTTTTGCGGTAGCGAAGAACTCCAGCACCTCTTTGTCCAAGATTTTGCACGGGTGCTCCAGGACGAATGAGAGCCCAGCCTCTTCCAGCATCAGAATGATGTTTCTGAATTCGTCAGAGGCATGAGAGAACCCAGCTCGAACTAGCTCGCAACCAGTGACCAGCCCAGCGGTTATCCTTGGAGCCATTGCAGATCTATGAAGATAAGCCCTACTCTACGCTTAATCAAAAATCAAAAAGGAAGCGACACTAGTGATCAAGTCCAAGTGAGGGTGAGGGGGGGGGGGGTTACCTAAAGGTGGAGACGGTGAGTTAGTTCGATGAAGACGAGGGACACCCGATGAGTGCACGCGGAGAAATTCCTGGAAGCAAGAATCGAAGCTGGAAGAGCGTCCAAGAGCAAGGTGAGCGTCCTGCGGGAAACTTGCGGTGAGAAGCGATGAAAGGGGAAGATGATTCGGGGAGATTCCAGCGGGATTCGGCGGGAGACCTTCGATGGAGACCGGTTCGGCGAGAGTCTTGCGGGAGTCGGTGAGTTTTCCCTCGGCGAGTTTCCGGCGGAGAAGGAGTCGATTCGGCGAGCTTCCCTTCTGGTGAGTTTCCCCTGCGGAGAGAGTCGGCGAGATTTCCTGCTGGCTTCGACGAGTCGGTGGGAATGGGAAGAGTCGGCGGAAGAATTCTTGCGGGATTCCTACAGAATGTGAAGAGTCGGCGGGAATGGGATTCTTCTTCAGCGTTTCGGCAATTATTCTGCGGTAAGTTTCCCGTGGAAATGAAAAGTCGGCGGGATTTCTTTGCGTTAACGACAGGTTTTAACAAGGGTTTAACAAGTTATAGCGGAATCCTTTTGCTGAGAATCGGTGGGGATTTGTCTAAGTTGAAATCGAAGGGTTTCTTTAATAGGAATCTTCAGGTTAAGAGGCATGCAGCATTTTCGAATTCTTCTGATGTCAAGTGTGAGTTGTCGAGATGTACAATGACATATCTTCGTTAAATCTTTATTGATGTATAAAAGGTTTATATGTATTGTGTTAACCTATCCTTAGGTGTGCACTCATATATGTGTATATATGTATATATAAAAATATATGTATGTATATGTCAATACAATATGACTCAAGTATGAGCTGAACAGAAATACTTGGGATTATGTGAGTTATCATTTAGTTCCTCAGGTAAAACATATTAGGAACTCAATGTGAGTATGCCCATGTAGATTTCACATCTGGTATTCCAGACGCCTGTTCCAATTTAGTCTTGAGCCATCAACTGTCTAGTTCACATCATATTTACGGGAACCTAGACTAACCTGTAAGAAGGAATTACTTTACCTTAGGAACCCAAATCATATTGGGTCCTAGGTTCCTGTTAGCATAAGCACTCGACTGCCTTCCTTCAGAGAACCTGTCAGGAAGACTACCTCTGTCCCGTGAATGTGGATAAGCCCTTGCCTTTGGCACAGAGGGGTTGTGCCAACAGTCGATGACAAAGTGTCCCACTTTGCCACAGCACCAACACGGGTGAATGTTGTATCGCCGTTTCCGACCTGATCTAGTGACTGAGGTAGTCACGGTCCTAGGTCTCAACGGGATAGAGCATGATCTCCTCACAAACTTTCCTCTTCCATCGTGACACGTGGAAGGGTGGAAGGAATGCATGTTGCGAGCGTCATGAGGCCGGGGAGGTGGTGCCTTTCTTTCAGGCATCCCCCTTCCTGAGGCCCCATGAAAACTTACACCATGACTTCTATCCTCCCTATCCTGTGTCCTCGGGTGGTGAGAAGTCTTCTGTGAGCTGGGACATGCAGATTCACACCAAGTTGAGGCAGTGGCAGTGAATACAAAGGGCTCAGAATAAGCCTTAGGTATTCTCTCATGGGTGGCCATGACAGCCCTTGCACTACGAGTGTCTCCACATGAGGACAGATCACCCTTGCAGTGACCACGACTATTCCTGTGGTTATACCTAAAGGCATGATGAGTTGCCTTCCTGCTTGGAGTGGGGGGTTGGAATACCGTTTCCCCATTTCTCCACGAATTGATAATCCGGGAGATCCACCCATTTCTTTCTTTCTCTTTATAGCATCAACCTTGGAAAAGTTTGATACTATTCTTTTCTCATTTTCTAGACTACTCTCTAGAGCTGAGATTTTGGAGTCCTTGACCTTGTTGGACGCCAATTGGAGAACCAACAAGATCTTCAGTCGAGCAATCTCTTGAGCTTGCTCCTCAGCAAGTAGGTTGCTTGACTGAAGGGCCCTCTTCAGAGAATCAGAATTTTCTGGAGGAAAGCAGTTCCTGTCTTCAGAAAGTTCAAAAGAGATGGGGCAGGATGAAGAAGTTACCTGCTCTTCAGTGTTATTGTCATTCGAGCCAGTGACCATTGTGTCATCCTCATCAGAGCTGCTTTCCTCACTGGCCTCTTCTGTCTTTGACACGGACACTGGAGCTCTGATGCTGTCCGAGAGATCCTTGCCTTCATCTTCAGAGGTGAGGACCCCCACATAGGCTTCATCCTCTGGTTGACAGCATATTCCAGCTTTCTCTGACCCCCCATCAGCTCTGAGATCATCTCCCACATAGATTTAGCCGTCCTACATTTTTCCAATCTAGAGAGAGAAGCTTCAGACCAGATATCCATGATAATTTGACGAATCCTCTAGTCCAATTTAAATAATGAAAGTTCCGTCTCTGACATCTCAGCAATGCACTTGGGCACTTGGATTCCAGAGTCGGAGGTCTTCATAGGAATAAACGGACCGTCTTCCAGGATGAAGGATGCTCGAGGATCGATAGCATCCAAGTGATACGACACTCTCATTCTCCAGACGGGATAATAATCCTTTGTGCATGCGGGGAGTTTTAGTGGCGATATCTCATAATCCAGCTCCAAGCTTCTGACACTGGTGGCAGGATTCTACTCAAGGTATAAACCTTTTGATGAGCAACCTGCCTCTGATACCACTTGAAAGTCCACCTAGTGTCAACTAGTTTCACCTATGGGGGGGGGGGGGATAGGTGACGTGCAGCGTTTTTGCGGAATTTAAGAGTGTACCTGCACAATAAAAATAAACAGCACAGCACACAGAATACACAAGCAATTTATAGTGGTTCCCCGACTTGGGTACATCCACTTTCCCCCTTCGACATATCTCCCACCAAGGGATGACTCGGTCTCTTCTCCAACAGGATTGAAATCCAATCCCTGCACTATCGGAAGGAACCCTTCCACACGTAGGAGTCAACACTCCCACAAAACGGGTTGCACCCAACCCTTACAATACGGAACAAACGTTCCTTTACAACAAGAGTAAAACTAGAATGTACAAGAGATACAAACTACGTATGGAGACTAAGGTGTCCCTCTTTGTTGACGACGTGTTCTTGAAGTCCACAAAGAGTCCACTACCGTAGATCTCTCTTAGAGAGGATCTCCCCAGAACCGGCGGCGGTGAGATGAGCGGCGGCTAGGTTCACGGGATCGGCGGCAACAACGATGTGAGGCTGCACTTCTTTAGAGATCCAAACTTCGTAGCGAAGCTAGCTAGGTCTACCAACGGTCACACTAGGATCAATCGTCTCGATCGATTCGGATGGGGAAGACTTTCCCGATCTACAAATTGAGAGACAAGAGATCTCCGGTTAGACACGTGAGACGCTGAGCTTAGTTAGGCTTCTGTCGCAGGAGGATCTGGGCGAAACCACGATCAACCGGCGAACCACTTGTCGCGAGCGGCGGCGTCGGCGGCGGAGCGGAAGCGGCAATTTAGGTCATGTTGCGGCTCCCGAATTTCTTATCTTCTTCGCTACTGATTACTGTTCAAAAATACCCGTGTATTTATACACTGTAGGCACTTACAATATGACCGTTGTGGGTCCCACACGTAGAAACCCGAAATCCGGTTCAAAATAGTCCAGCGGCAGAATCCGGTCCAGCAACTTCCAGAGAAAACGCCAAGTAAAAATCGACGAGAATCGCAGGTGATTCTCGACGAATCAACGAGAATCAGTTAGTGATTCTCGCCGAATCACTTGTTCATTCTCAACGAATTTAACTTGGTATTCATGATCTGCTCAACGATGGGTTCGGCGAGAATCACTAGTGATTCTCGCCGAATCTTACTTGGTATCGTTTTTAGGTGGCCGGAAGGAGTCAACGAGAATCACTAATGATTCTCGACGATTCGACGAGAATCATTAGTGATTCTCGCCGAATCGGCGAGAATCACTTGGTGATTCTCGTCGAATTGAACTTAGACGAATTTTCGTCTTTCCATCCAAGAGCTGCTTCTTGACCCATCCTTGCTTCTTGTCTTCTCTTACATAAACACGGCCCTGTACTTGAAAGTAAGTGCACTCCAATAGAGAGAGTACATGTAGGCCAACACACTGATCTGCTCAACGAGGGATTACGTTGTGCAGACCCGTGTATATTGACCTACTGCACCCTGACATTGGTGTGCACTTAGCGTGGAATAACTGCAAGCACAACTTGAGAGGTTTCATCAAATACATTGTGAATTCATCTTAGCTTGACAGGTGGCTTCCTCAAATCCAGGTAATTGTGGATACAATACCCAACAGTTTCATATTTGTGCTTTTGCCTCTTGAAGTAGAGGAATGGCTTTGGGATGTATCTTGAAGCCATTCTCTTAGGATTGTTTCTCCTAACAAGATTATCTTTAAATACTCTTTCTCTTAAGGAGTTTCTTTCCAGATGTTTTATCCATTCCTTTGAGGGATAAACACTCTCAATGTTCTTTAGAATTTATCCATGGCTGATCCAAGCATTTATGATGATAGACTCAGAGGCATCACTTAGTTGTTCATAGTTAGGATCATTTCTGTTCTCAGCTCTTCTCTTAGCCATGAATTCTTCAGCCATCTGAGTCCCTTCCCTTTTCTTCTGGCAACAAGTTGTGCATCCTGTGCAAGTCTAGCTTGAGCTGGGAAGTCTAAATTCTCTGGCCTCTATTTATCCAGTAAAGGCAAACGCAGTGCAACCCTAGTGCCTTGAATTGCTTTGAATGCATGATCTTCAATGAGTCCTGCAGTATTAGCATGACTGCTCTCCCCCTTTCTGCCTTCTTCAGATATAGTCTTGTGCAGTAAGGTGGTGGTAGCTTCAGTTTGATTTGATAACTGCTGAAGTATTCTCTCATTGTTAGTAAGGAGCTCATTTTTTATAAGCATTGCTTGCTCCATAGAGTGGAGAGCTACATTGGTCATATGCTAATTTATATGATCTGCTGCACCCTTAATTACTTCATAAGTTGCACTCACAAAATTTTTGACATATCCAGTGTCAGTTGCAGAGAATTGCTGGCTTGTTTCTATGGACTTCATAAGGGTAGTCAGCTTTGTGCCAGCAGTTCCAGCCATGTCAAACCAGGTAGTGACTTGTTTATTCAGGTGAGAGGTTTCTTCTTTGCATTTCTTGACTTCACTTAATAGATCATCCCTCAGCTTGGCAACAGAGCGGTCAACATACTTCTTGAGGGTTGTTGTCTGAGCATCCAACATTGCTTTGATCTGGTTCAGAAATACCTCATTTGATATGGGGGTAGGTGAGGTATGGCTCATGGGAGGAGGTGTAACATTCTGAGTAGGATCTGAGAAGGCTCCCCCTCAACTACAGTACCTATAGTGGAAAGTATTTCCTTAGTTAAAGTTGTATTAGTATTATAAATCAAGAGGGAATGAGTTTTACCTGTAGTATGTGCAGACTCAACAATCTTACTGACAACTTGATCCAAGTTTGTTGCATACAACTGATCATGCTCCCCCTTAGACTGAGCATTTTTCTCTGGGCTGGACTTATAAGATAAGTACCTAATATCTCAAGATGCTCCCAGTTATCTTCTACAGCAGGCATATCATCAACTACTGCAACATCATCAGTAATATTCATGTCTGTCCCATCCTTTTCAACATTACCTCCTTCAGCAACATTCTTAGAGATTTCTCCTGACCTAGAGCTAGTATGGATTTTATTAACATGCACAGTAGTATCCTGAAGTTGAATGCTGGCAGAGGATTGACTGATGGATAGGTCAACCTGCAGACCAGTATAAGCTGGAGAGGATGAATCAAGTACTGGTTTAGGGCTGGAAGCTCTTTCTTCCTCATTGAGTTTCTTCCTTATACCATTGGAGGATTCCTTTATTCCTGTAGGATGGCTTATAGGTCGGACTCTAGAGAATCTATCCAAAGTTTTTATGTCCATTATTTTCAGGTAATGAATCTTCACCTCCTGTTCCTGTGTGAAAGAGTCAGGATAGGTGTTCTCTATGTACAAGGAAATGATTCTGCCCATATTTGGAGAGGATATGTAGTCTACTATTCTCTTATAGATGAGAGAGGTCCATGAGGTCTTTCTATTTACTATAATTTTGGTCATGACTGCAAACATGAACCTAGATATGGTGCCATGCGATTCAGGTTTGTAGATGAGGGCTTTCCCTATAATGTCTGCTAGCAATTTTCCTCTTTAATTGAAGAATTTCCTTTTCAAAGATCCAGATTTGGCCTCAGAGTATCCATGTAAGACCCCCTTTTTTTTTCCTTTTCGATACCGGGGTCTTAGGCCCAGAACCGCCGTTTTGCGGTGAGTCCTTCACGTCCTGAAGAGTCATCACCACAAAGCGCCGATTCTGCCGGCCATTTCGATCACAGAAAAGTAGCATAAAGAAGTAAATGCATATTGCAGTCCACAAAAAATCACACATCTTAGAATAAATCTCCACGAAGGGAGTGTCCACAGAATAAAACATCAGAGTACCAAAATACGGGCTTATGCCCGGTACAACATATCCTCACTAAAAAATCTCTCATGCGGAAGCAAAAGCTGAAAAACTACTCAAGGTCGAGACTCACGGTCCCGGCTGTATGAACTTCGGAGCTAGACTGCCCCACCTCCAAACACACCGGTCTCTGGGGCTGCTCCTCCATGCTGGTATCCACGATCCCCTAAATGATGCGGTTCGAAAACCGTTAGTCTAAAAGACTAAGTTCTATCATCCCCCGCCCCTTCCCCCACGGCTCCTAGGCATCGAGCGGAGAGGAAGAAAGGGGAGGACTTGAAGGTGGAGAATATCAAAAGCAGATGGAAACGGTCCTATACTAGCAATTTCTATAGCATGTAAGACAATAAGCTGAAATATGAAAAGTAACCTTCACTTATGTGAGAGCACATAAGCCAAGGGGTCTTCTGCAAGGCTCCCATCGTATAAAAAGTCCCATACCAATTTATACGTTGGGGTGTCGGTTATCAAACAGCAGTAAATATATATATCCAAACTTAAACCTTAATTTATAAACTTGCCCACACAAGCTTATAAACCAAGGGGTCGTTTTGCAGGTCCTAAAGTATAAGCGTCCCATTCCACTTATACTTTAGGTGTCAAGGTTAAAGGAAACGATTATGCTATGACATGCAAATGGGTATGATGGACATGCAAGTGCAACGCACACACCCGACTCTGTGCACACAGACCTTTAGTTCCCCCTTTCTGGAGCCGTAACCTCTCAGGATACCTCCGTAGTGGCAGACGGAAGCGGTGGGTTGGGCCTCGCCCACCTCTAAACCAGTAAAGCACTACCAGTCAGACCTATCGTATGCCTCAACGCTTGGTGCACGAAGCAGACTCCTGCGTACTCTTGCCGGCTGGCGCACCGGACTTCTGTTGGCGAAGTGCTAACCACACTTGCCGAGTCAACGTATTGGCGTCGGTGCATCGACCCTCCAATACCGAAGACCCACCACCTTAATTTACTTTCCTTTTATGCACATGCAAATTGGCGTAACCAAGAACCGAGCCGAAGCTCCCCGGACCAACACGCCCGTCTCCAACAATCGAGCCGAAGCTCCCCGGACCCAAAGTCCGTCTTTTACGGTGAAATGTTGGACCCCGGCTTATCTTTTGTTTATTGGGAGCTTATCCTTGTTTATTGGGATCTTGGTTTGCCAATTGGGCGAAATGGTCATAGATCTAGGTTTTCCTTTAAACCTAATTTAGCAAACAAGGCGTCATGATGAGATGTTACAAGGTTCTTTTCTTCGGTAGTAAGTCCCGTAGGCTCAACCTTGATTTCGGGGACGAAATCTTTGTCTTTGTTTATTGGGATTTGTAACATCCCATTTCCAACTAGACCCCTAAGAGTGGTTTTGGTAATGACTAGGCATGACAAAACCCTAGGAAGCCAGAAATGGGCCAAGAGATAGGGGACAAAATGTGGAAGATCATCATAGTCTGCAAATAGTAGAACTCTAGGTAATGGGTTAGGATGACCATGGGCTACACCTTAACCCCAAGGCTCTACCACAACACCCCTAATACCTTGGGAGGCCCATTAGAGCCATGAGGACCCATTACGGTCAACCAAAGAGGCTCAGTTGACCAAGGTCAACCCTAGTCCTAAATGGGTCAAACTAGACTACTTAGGGTCAAGTGACCTGCTCCTATCCTAGAGGACCCCACCTAGGCCCTCCTAACCCTAAAGTGAGGTCAAAGGGTCACTAAGGACACATTGGGGCCAGCCCTAGAGGCCAGGTTGACTCAGGTCAACTCAAGCTCCTAATCTGGTCAAAGTACCCTTACTAAGGGTATGCGACCTCGAAAGTGCAGGGTAACCCTACATAACCCTACCTAGACCTTAGGGGAAGCCAATGGGTCACCAAGGACCCATAGGGGTCAACCCAATTGGTCATGTTGACCCAAGTCAACTCTAGCCCTAAAATAGTCAAAGTGCCCTTACCAAGGGATATGTGACCACCAAGATGCCCAACAAACCCTATTTAAGTAACCCTAGACCTTAAGGGAGTCCAATGGGCCACTAAAAACCCAATGGGGTCAACCCATATGGTCAAATTGGCCCAGGTCAACCCTCATTTAGATCAAGTCAAACCTAGCCCAAAAGGGCTAACCCAAGCCCAAGCCACTTCTTCCTTAGGTTAACCCCATTTCCATGACCATCATGACCAAGTGGGCTGCATTTAGCTTGTGGTGTTGACCAATCAACCAGAGGTGACTAGGAGAGAGAAAGGAGCTCCCTCCATGTTAATGGAGGAGAGAGAAGATGGGGAAGAGGAAGGGGAGAGTGGAAAACCGGCCAAGGGAGGCTAACAGCCACCATTCATGGCTGCAATCAACTCCTCTAGGGAAGAGGAGTTGATTCCAGCCGTTTCCCGGCCACCAAGGGGTGGATTCAGCCCCCCTCCACTCAACCCGAGCCACACCATTAATGGTGTTGATGGCCATTGAAGAACCAACCACCCCCCTTCCCCAATTGCCATTTAAACACCATCAGTGGGCCAAGGGGAATATTTTCGAGCGTTTACCTGGAGGAGACGAGCCATCCCACTGTGCTATTGTAGAAGCCGAGCGCCGCCGCTGTCTTCAATGGCATACCGCCGCTCTTCCCGCATCCAGGCCGCCAGGAAGGTCCTCCTCCACTCCTTCTCTCATGAATAGATCATAGCAATCAATAGGTCCAAGGTTCGGGCTCAATTGAGCCCGATTCAATTCGGTATTTTCATGGATTTTCTGAAAAACTTCACCTCTCGGGATCACCGGAAAAGGGGCTTCCGGCGGCCAAGCCGCCGCCTGGCGACGGCCACCACCTCAACGGAGGTGGTGGTGCCGGTGGCCGGCCGGGGAGGAGGTCGGATCGCCGGCGGTGGCGTTTGGAAGTTGCTCCAGGCGGGATCAATCGGGATCGTTGGCTGAACAGAGAAGATGACGGGATGCCGTCTATTCGTGCGCCAAGATTCGTGCAGTGATAAATTAAACTATAGGATCAGTATTATCATTGTTTTTGTGATTTCTGTCACACTCATGGTATTTAATGTTTTAAATCTTTAAAAATAGATAGAGGCACTGTATGAGAAAATGATCAACACATGATTTGTAGCCATTTCAGTCTACTTTATTTTAAAATTGGTTTGAACCAATTTGGGTGCCTGGTCTGACCAGGGCACCCATTTGGGTGGGGCCTACACATTGGGCTAGGCAAAAATTCAATTGAGTGCCCACACTTTATCATTGATCCAAATGAGCTGTAATTTTGGAAGATAGTCAACCTAGACCATATCTAGGAGTAGACCAAAAATGGGAATTTTTGGGGGCACTTGTTCTATAGATTTGGAAATTATTTAATTTATCTATGATAATTTAATTAGGTGGTCTAATGACCTCCAAACCCTCCCAAATTTTGGTGAGTGGTCCCTGGACTCATGTTATGTATCTGTATAAAGTTGCACCTAATTTGGATGTGTTGTGAGTAGGTATTGACCCAACCCTAACTATACCTTAATAAGGGTATTTTGGTCAAAAAGTGCATTTCTGATTTTGAGTGACCAAATCACCTCAACAGAGGCTGAAATTTGGGCCACTGACTTGTTATGGCACTTAGCACCTCCACATGGAATGTGGGGTAGAGTGGAATTGATTTGCCCTAAGTCCCTAGGCCAAACCCTAAGGAGGAACCTTTTTGCCTTGTGACGGGCATGTGGCCTAAACACCTTGGATGAACATCAAATTTTGCAAGGAGGTTCCTAGGATATATAAAACCCTCCGTTAAAAATATTAGCTAATTTTGAAAAGGGTAGGGCCCCCAAAACCCTAACCCTAGCTTAGGACCTAAAACTTGTAGTGTAGGTTTAGGTTAGCTAAACATCTTGAAACTTAACCAAATTTGGGTAGTGAGGGAATTAGGATATTTTGAGCTTCTGGTAATTTACTTGGGGAGTTTTGATCAATATTTGTAGCACTTCATTTGTAACTATTAGAATTGCCCTAAATACTAATTTGGCTATTGTGGTCTCACTGCCCATTGAAAGGGCATGAAACATTGGCAGAGGTAGTTTTAGACTATACTAATCATGTATGAATTTTGATAGAATTTTTGGATATCTAGTTAGAGCATCTACTTCACAAGTGCATTACTTTGGTTATATACTAAATAATTCTTGCAAGAGCCCAATACTTAGTTAAAAATTATGAAACTTGATACATAGTGTTTCTAGATCAATATTATCATGTGAAAATATTTGTGGAAATTTTTGATGGTTAATTAGTATACTTTATCCATTAACCCATAAACCTGATATTTCATGAGAAAATCAAGTATAGCCTTATTTTTACATAATAAATTATGAAACGTTTTCTAGGGTCTTTGTAGGCCATCATAATCATCCCTGAATTTTCTCTGAAGTTTTGGAGATATAATTGCTGTAAAATCTTTTAAAATGACTTTTTTATGGGATATCTTTGAAATTAATTTAAGGGCCTAATACTTGCTGACAAATTTGAAGACTTAGGGTTTAGGTTTGATTATGCATTTTGTAATTACCATAAATTTATTGGAACATTATCTTTTCTGAAATTGCTACTTCATGTTCAAACTTGAGCTTTTTGGATACTAGAATAAATAAATTAATTATCAGACAAATTAGGAAAATTATGGATTTATGGATTTATGCTTAAAATGTCATTTTAGCCCTCTAATAATTATCATAAGGGTACTGGATGAGTATTTCATGTACTTCCCTTTTTACGGGTCATGTAGCTTAAGTGGTCTGCATATAGCAAAACTGCAGGAATTCATTTTGGATGTGAATTAGAGCACGTATGACGGGTCTTGATGGTTTGCTGGAAGGATAAGTGGAAAGGGTGTATCTATGGAAGATGAGTGAGCAGGGTGTGGTTCTGTCTAGGGTTTAGAGGCGTTCGGGTCCGACGAAAGATCGTCCTACCCAAGGAGAGTTGAAGACAAATCACCATAGGATTAGCATATCGGAATATGAGAAAGTAATGGGTAAGGGAATCAACCAATAACAAAATAAGTACCTTGCGAAAGGGAACGCTGGGCGTAATCCCAACACAGTTCCTAGTGCCCCTTGAGAGCCCTTCACAGGGAATACCGGGGGCAGTCCTGGGTTAACGTAAACTGTTTTAACAAGCTGAAAAGAGTAACGTAGTAATTAGGGTTGCACATTTCACAAACACTATATCACTAGAAGTTAGCTGGGAGCTTCGGCTCGGATGGGTAAAAGACGGACTTTGGGTCCGGGGAGCTTCAGCTCGATTGTTGGAGACGGACGTGTTGGTCCGTGGAGCTTCGTCTCGGTTCTTGGTTACGCCAATTTGCATGTGCATAAAAGGAAAGGAAATTAAGGTAGTGGGTCTTCGGTATTGGAGGGTCGATGCACCGACTCCAATACGTTGACTCGGCAAGTGTGGTTAGCACTTCGCCAACAGAAGTCCGGTGTGCCAGCCGGCAAGAGTACGCAGGAGTCCGCTTCGTGCACCAAGCATTGAGGCGTACGATAGGTCTGACCGGTAGTGCTTTACTGGCTTAGAGGTGGGCGAGGCCCAACCCACCTCTTTCGTCTGCCACTACGGAGGTATTCTGGGAGGTTACGGCTCCAGAAAGGGGGAACTAAAGGTCTGTGTGCACAGAGTCGGGTGTGTGCGTTGCACTTGTATGTCCATCATACCCACTTGCATGTAATAGCATAATCGTTTCCTTTAACCTTGACACCTAAAGTATAAGTGCAATGAGACGCTTATACTTTAGGACCTGCAAAACGACCCCTTGGTCTATAAGCTTGTGTGAGCAAGTTTATAAATTAAGGTTTAAGTTTGGATATATATATTTACTGTTGTTTGATAACCGACACCCCAACGTATAAATTGGTATGGGACTTTTTATACGATGAGAGCCTTGCAGAAGACCCCTTGGCTTATGTGCTCTCACATAAGTGAAGGTTACTTTTCATATTTCAGCTTATTATCTTACATGTTATAGAAATTGCTAGTATAGGACCGCTGCCATCTGCTTTTGATATTCTCCACCTTCAAGTCCTCCCCTTTCTTCCTCTCCGCTCGGTGCCTAGGAGCCGTGGGGGAAGGGGCGGGGGATGATAGGACTTAGTCTTTTAGACTAACGGTTTTCGAACCGCATCATTTAGGGGATCGTGGAGACCAGCATGGAGGAGCAGCCCCAGAGACCGGTGCGTTTGGAGGTGGGGCAGTCTAGCTTCGAAGTTCATACAGCCGGGACCGTGAGTCTCGACCTTGAGTAGTTTTTCAGCTTTTGCTTCCGCATGAGAGATTTTTTAGTGAGGATATGTTGTACCGGGCATAATCCCGTATTTTGGTACTCTGATGTTTTATTCTGTGGACACTCCCTTCGTGGAGATTTATTCTAAGATGTGTGATTTTCTGTGGACTGCAATATGCATTTACTTCTTTATGCTACTTTTCTGTGATCGAAATGGCCGGCAGAATCGGCGCTTTGTGGTGATGACTCTTCAGGGCGTGAAGGAGTCACGCAATAACCCATAAGTTGACTTTCTGTGGACCGGTGCATCTAAAAACTCTCTTTTGGATATGTTGTACCGCGTCCTGAAGTTGCTCCCATATGGTCCCTTCACAGGGAATACCGGGGGTAGTCCTGGGTTAACGTAAACTGTTTTAACAAGCTGAAAAGTGTAATGTAGTACCACTAGAGCTGGAAGCGCTGCACATAGCTAAACAACCCAGGATTTCTTCTGTTTGTAACCAGGCACCGATCTTCTGTTTGAAATTCTGGGATGTGGGGTAGAGTGGAAGATGTAGCACTCCAAGCAAGATACCACCAAGGCCACCCTCTCCTCCCGGGGGCACCGTATCCCGGTCAACATCTCGTACATAACATCCAGCCACTCCTCTGTCCGCACTGCTGACTCTGTCCCAAAAGTAGCAGTCCCAAAAGGGTTCCTCCTTAGGGTTTGGCCTAGGGACTTAATCCTCCACAGGGGGCTTATCCTTGTTTATTGGGATCTTGGTTTGCCAATTGGGCCTACTTAGGTGCAACTTTATACAGATACATAACATGAGTCCAGGGACCACTCACTAAAATTTGGGAGGGTTTGGAGGTCATTAGACCACCTAATTAAATTATCATAGATAAATTAAATAATTTCCAAATCTATAGAAAAAGTGCCCCCAAAAATTCCCATTTTTGGTCTACTCCTAGATATGGTCTAGGTTGACTATCTTCCAAAATTACAGCTCATTTGGATCAAAACGAATGAAAGGGCACTGCCCATCATCATGGCCTGATTTCGGCCAATCCCGAAATCACCCATTACTTTCTCATGTTCCAATAAATTTATGGTAATTACAAAATGCATAATCAACCCTAAAGCCTAAGTCTTCAAATTTTTTAGCAAGGATTAGACCCTTAAATTAATTTCAAAGATATCCCATAAAAAGTCAACGTATTGGCGTCGGTGCATCGAACCATCAAACCCAAGAGGATCATAATCATCCCTGAATGGGCAAACCGATATTGCAGAAATCACATTTTGTTATGGGCTTGAAGGGTCAACCCATATGGTCAAATTGGCCCAGGTCAACCCTCATTTAGGTCAAGTCAAACCTAGCCCAAAAAGGCTAACCCAAGCCCAAGCCACTTCTTCCTTAGGCTAACCCCATTTCCATGACCATCATGACCAAGTGGGCTACATTTAGCTTGTGGTGTTGACCAGTCAACCAGAGGTGACTAGGAGAGAGAAAGGACCTGGGTCAACCTGGACTACTTAGGGTCAAGTGACCTTGTAAGACCCCCTTTTTTCCCCTTTCGACACCGGGGACTTAGGCCCAGAACCGCCGTTTTGCGGTGACTCCTTCACGCCCTGAAGAGTCATCACCACAAAGTGCCGATTCTGCCGACCATTTCGATCACAGAAAAGTAGCATAAAGAAGTAAATGCATATTGCAGTCCACAAAAAATCACACATCTTAGAATAAATCTCCACGAAGGGAGTGTCCACAGAATAAAACATCAGAGTACCAAAATACGGGCTTATGCCCGGTACAACATATCCTCACTACAAAATCTCTCATGCGGAAGCAAAAGCTGAAAAACTACTCAAGGTCGAGACTCACGGTCCCGGCTGTATGAACTCCGGAGCTAGACTGCCCCACCTCCAAACGCACCGGTCTCTGGGGCTGCTCCTCCATGCTGGTCTCCACGATCCCCTAAATGATGCGGTTCGAAAACCGTTAGTCTAAAAGACTAAGTCCTATCATCCCCCGCCCCTTCCCCCACGACTCCTAGGCACCGAGCGGAGAGGAAGAAAGGGGAGGACTTGAAGGTGGAGAATATCAAAAGCAGATGACAACGGTCCTATACTAGCAATTTCTATAACATGTAAGACAATAAGCTGAAATATGAAAAGTAACTTTCACTTATGTGAGAGCACATAAGCCAAGGGGTCTTCTGCAAGGCTCCCATCGTATAAAAAGTCTCATACCAATTTATACGTTGGGGTGTCGGTTATCAAACAGCAGTAAATATATATATCCAAACTTAAACCTTAATTTATAAACTTGCCCACACAAGATTATAGACCAAGGGGTCGTTTTGCAGGTCCTAAAGTATAAGCGTCCCATTCCACTTATACTTTAGGTGTCAAGGTTAAAGGAAACGATTATGCTATGACATGCAAGTGGGTATGATGGACATGCAAGTGCAACGCACACACCCGACTCTGTGCACACAGACCTTTAGTTCCCCCTTTCTGGAGCCGTAACCTCCCAGGATACCTCCATAGTGGCAGACGGAAGAGGTGGGTTGGGCCTCGCCAACCTCTAAACCAGTAAAGCACTACCGGTCAGACCTATCGTACGCCTCAACGCTTGGTGCATGAAGCAGACTCCTGCGTACTCTTGCCGGCTGGCGCACCGGACTTCTGTTGGCGAAGTGCTAACCACACTTGCCGAGTCAACGTATTGGCGTCGGTGCATCGACCCTCCAATACCGAAGACCCACCACCTTAATTTCCTTTCCTTTTATGCACATTCAAATTAGCGTAACCAAGAACCGAGCCGAAGCTCCCCGGACCAACACGTCCGTCTCCAACAATCGAGCCGAAGCTCCCCGGACCCAAAGTCCGTCTTTTACCCATCCGAGCCGAAGCTCCCAGCTAACTTCTAGTGCTACAGTGTTTGTGAAATGTGCAACCCTAATTACTACGTTACTCTTTTCATCTTGTTAAAACAGTTTACGTTAACCCAGGACTGCCCCCGGTATTCCCTGTGAAGGGCTCTCAAGGGGCACTAGGAACTGTGTTGGGATTACGCCCAGTGTTCTCTTTCGCAAGGTACTTATTTTATTATTGGTTGATTCCCTTACCCATTACTTTCTCATATTCCGATATGCTAATCCTAGGGTGATTTGCCTTCAACTCTCCTTGGGTAGGACGATCTTTCGTCGGACCCGAACGCCTCTAAACCTTAGACAGAACCACACCCTGCTCACTCATATTCCATAGATACACCCTTTCCACTTATCCTTACAGCAAACCATCAAGACCCGTCATACGTGCTCTAATTCACATCCAAAATGAATTCCTGCAGTTTTGCTATATTCAGACCACTTAAGCTACATGACCCGTAAAAAGGGAAGTACATGAAATACTCATCAAGTACCCTTATGATAATTATTAGAGGGCTAAAATGACATTTGAAGCATAAATCCAGAAATCCATAATTTTTCTAATTTGTCTGATAATTAATTTATTTATTCTAGTATCCAAAAAGCCCAAGTTTGAACATGAAGTAGCAATTTCAAACATGATAATGTTCCAATAAATTTATGGTAATTACAAAATGCATAATTAACCCTAAAGACGAAGTCTTCAAATTTTTCAGCAAGGATTAGACCCTTAAATTAATTTCAAAGATATCCCATAAAAAGTCATTTTAAAAGATTTTACAGCAATTATACCTCCAAAAATTCAGAGAAACTTCAGGGATGAGTATGATGGCCTACAAAGACCCTAGAAAAAGTTTCATAATTTATTATGTAAAAATAAGGCAATACTTGATTTTCTCATGAAATATCACGTTTATGGGTTAATGGACAAAGTATACTAATTAACCATCAACAATTTCCACAAATATTTCCACATGATAATATTGATTGAGAAACACTATGTATCAAGTTTCATATTTTTAACTAAGTATTGGGCTCTTGCAAGAATTATTTAGTATATAACCAAAGTAATGCACTTGTGAAGTAGATGCCCTAACTAGATATTCAAAAATTCTATCAAAATTCATACATGATTAGTATAGTCTAAAACTACCTCTACCAATGTTTCATGCCCTTTCAATGGCCAGTGAGACCACAATAGCCAAATTAGTATTTAGGGCAATTCTAATAGTTACAAATGAAGTGCTACAAATATTGATCAAACCTCCCCAAGTAAATTACCAGAAGCTCAACATATCATAATTCCCTCACTACCCAAATTTGGTTAAGTTTCAAGATGTTTAGCTAACCTAAACCTACACTAAAAGTTTTAGGTCCTAAGCTAGGGTTAGGGTTTTGGGGGCCGTACCCTTTTCAAAGTTAGCTAATATTTTTAACAGAGGGTTTTATATATCCTAGTAACCTCCTTGCAAAATTTGATGTTCATCCAAAGTGTTTAGGCCTGATGCCCTTCACAAGGCAAAAGGGTTCCTCCTTAGGGTTTGGCCTAGGGACTTAGGGTAAATCAATTCCACTCTACCCCACATTCCATGTGGAGGTGCTAAGTGCCATAACAAGTCAGTGGCCCAAATTTCAGCCTCTGTTGAGGTGATTTGGTCACTCAAAATCAGAAATGCACTTTTTGACCAAAATACCCTTATTAAGGTATAGTTAGGGTTTGGTCAATACCTACTCAAAACACATCCAAATTAGGTGCAACTTTATACAGATACATAACATGAGTCCAGGGGCCACTCACCAAAATTTGGGAGGGTTTGGAGGTAATTAGACCACCAAATTAAATTATCATAGATAAATTAAATAATTTCCAAAACTATAGAAAAAGTGCACCCAAAAATTCCCATTTTTGGTCTACCCCTAGATATGGTCTAGGTAGACTATCTGCCAAAATTACAGCTCATTTGGATCAATGATAAAGTGTGGGCACTCAATTGAATTTCTGCCTAGCCCAATGTGTAGGCCCCACCAAAATGGGTGCCCTGGTCAGACCAGGCACCCAAATTTGTTCAAACCAATTTTAAAATAAAGTAGACTGAAAGGGCTACAAATCATGTGTTGATTATTTTCTCATACAGTGCGTCTATCTATTTCTATAGATTTAAAACATTAAATACCATGAGTGTGACAGAAATCACAAAAATAATGATAATACTGATCCTATAGTTTAATTTATCACTGCACGAATCTTGGCGCACGAATAGACGGCATCCCATCATCTTCTCCATTCAGCCAACGATCCTGATTGATCCCGCATAGAGCAACTTCCAAACGGCACCGCCGGCGATCCGGCCTCCTCCCCGGCCGGCCACCGGCACCACCACCTCCGTTGAGGTGGTCGCCGTCGCCAGGCGGTGGCTTGGCCGCCGGAAGCCCCTTTTCCGGCGATCCCGAGAGGTGAAGTTTTTCAGAAAATCCATGAAAATACCGAATTGAATCGGGCTCAATTGAGCCTGAACCTTGGACCTATTGATTGCTATGATCTATTCATGAGAGAAGGAGTGGAGGAGGAACTTCCTGGCGGCCTGGATGCGGGAAGAGCGGCGGGATGCCATTGACGATGGCGGCGGCGCTCGGCTTCTGCAACAGCATAGTGGGATGGCTCGTCTCCTCCAGGTAAACGCTCGAAAATATTCCCCTTGGCCCACTGATGGTGTTTAAATGGCAATTGGGGAAGGGGGGTGGCTGGTTCTTCAATGGCCATCAACACCATTAATGGTGTTGCTCGGGTAGAGTGGAGGGGGGCTGAATCCACCCCTTGGTGGCCGGGAAATGGCTGGAATCAACTCCTCTTCCCTAGAGGAGTTGATTGCAGCCATGAATGGTGGCTGTTAGCCTCCCTTGGCCGGTTTTCCACTCTCCCCTTCCTCTTCCCCATCTTCTCTCTCCTCCATTAACATGGAGGGAGCTCCTTTCTCTCTCCTAGTCACCTCTGGTTGACTGGTCAACACCACAGGCTAAATGCAGCCGACTTGGTCATGATGGTCATGGAAATGGGGTTAGCCTAAGGAAGAAGTGGCTTGGGCTTGGGTTAGCCCTTTTGGGCTAGGTTTGACTTGACCTAAATGAGGGTTGACCTGGGCCAATTTGACCATATGGGTTGACCCCATTGGGTTTTTAGTGGCCCATTGGACTCCCTTAAGGTCTAGGGTTACTTGAATAGGGTTGGTTGGGCATCTTGGTGGTCACATATCCCCTGGTAAGGACACTTTGACCATTTTAGGGCTAGAGTTGACATGGGTCAACATGACCAATTGGGTTGACCCCTATGGGTCCTTAGTGACCCATTGGATTCCCCTAAGGTCTAGGTAGGGTTATGTATAGTTACCCTGCACTTGGGAGGTCACATACCCTTAGTAAGGGTACTTTGACCAGATTATGAGCTTGAGTTGACCTGGGTCAACCTGGCCTCTAGGGCTGGCCCCAATGTGTCCTTAGTGACCCTTTGACCTCACTTTAGGGTTAGGAGGGCATAGGTGGGGTCCTCTAGGATAGGAGCAGGTCACTTGACCCTAAGTAGTCTAGTTTGACCCATTTAGGGCTAGGGTTGACCTTGGTCAACTGAGCCTCTTTGGTTGACCCTAATGGGTCCTCATGGCTCTAATGGGCCTCCCAAGGTATTAGGGGTGTTGTGGTAGAGCCTTGGGGTTAAGGTGTAGCCCATGGTCATCCTAACTCATTGCCTAGAGTTCTACTATTTGCAGACCATGATGATCTTCCACATTTTGTCCCCTATCTCTTGGCCCATTTCTGGCTTCCTAGGGTTTTGTCATGACCTAGTCATGACCAAAACCACTCTTAGGGGTCTAGTTGGAAATGGGATGTTACAATCCACACCATAAGAGAGCATTATCTCTGTCTGTGTCGGCGAGCTCTTCTTCCTCCCTAGGGTTGACAGAGGGGATATGAAGTGCCTTTCATAACCTCTTAGGGTTTACCTTGATTTTCATGTCCTCAATATTAGATTTGATAGAGTTTTGAGATGGGGACATCATAACATTTTTGAAGAATTCCACAACCTCATTTTTAAGAATGGTGGAGGGTTCGGAAAGAGCGTATTCTAAGCCAGAGACCTCAATCATCCTTAGCATGGATTTAATCTCAGGATAGGCATGATTGAATCCATCCCTCACAATTTTGTATCCATCCCGAAGCTCCTTGATGACATTTGGTGCCATTGAAAAAGAGCGGCAAGACACTGAGATAGTTTCGGTCTCGACAGCTAGGGTTAAGGCTTTTAAAGAGTGATGTGGCTTTTCGTTTCTTGTCTCTTTATATATGTAATGAAAACATTTTAATTAATTTAATTAAATATTTCATTTGACTATCAAATTTAGTGTTTTAGATTTTACGGCTTACTCAATCATTCCTGTTATGATACATGACACTTAGAGCTTTAATTATGTCCCTTACTGATTGGTTGTTCAAATTACTTGTCTTAGTTAATTTTCAAGTAAAGTGGACGGGGACCAAACATGCTAATGGACCAGTTCTATTGGCACCCAATTTATGCAATGTTTTGCCCTAAAGCTTGTTAATAATTTAATTGGATTTATCTTGAGCATAACTATCATAACAAATATCAAACTAACTCTCTATATAAGAGAGAGAGTCATACCTTAAGGCTTGCTTCCTCTAGCTTTTAAAGATTACTTACTTGATAGCCTTAGCCTTAACATGTTGCTTTTTCTGGGGCATGTTCCAAAAGTAACTATCCTGTCCCAGTCATTTCCCTGGAACACCCATTGTCCAAATACCAAGTTTTAAATGAGGAGGTACTTGGACTAACCTGCAAAACAGAGTTCATTTTCCCTTAGGCACCCAAAAATGATTGGGTCATAGGTTCTTACTAGCATCATAAAATATCTGCCCAAATCTCTGTCTGGGCTGGGAACCTTTCTGTCCACTAGTCACATTCAGGTTATGCCAACAATCAATGACAAAGTGACCCACCTTTCCACAACACCAACATTTGTGAATGTTGTATCTTCTCTTTAGGACATCACAGAACTGCTGTCCATGAGAGATGTGAGAAACACCAGGCTTTGCTGGATGAGCATTGCATGATGATGCCCCCTTCTTCTTGAATAAAGGAGCTGATGAACAAAATACAGCTGGTCCAATATGGGCCTGATGTATTTTTAGAGCCTGTCATCTAGTGGACTTTCTCATTTCCTTAAGAAAAGGATACTTGGATCCAAATCTAAAGATCTTCTCCTAAACTTTGTGGCTAGAGTGGATAGTATCACTCTTTCTTGGATCATGTGCCTTCACCCTACTGGTGGAGCACACATTTGATTGATCCTTCAGAAGTGGTGCAAACTTGACAGTTTTAGAAGGTGTGTTTGCCTTCTGAGACACTATCCTCTTATTAGGGCAATCTGATTTGAAGTGGTGATTGATGTGGTCAATACCCAGCTTCTTAGGGACTTGGCAAGTTGCAGCATTTGGCAACCGACCCTGTGACTGAGAAGGGTTAATCACAATCCCCAACCTCTCTGAGAACTTTTGTTCCAGATATCTGATGTGCTTCTTCTTTTCTTCTAGAAGCATGGTCTGAAACTCAAGATTTTTCTTGAGCTCAGACATCTCATGACTTTTCTTATAAAGCTCAATAGATTTATTTTTATAGAGAGTTTTATAAGGCCTTAGGACCTCTAACTCCTTGGCTTGCCCCTTGGAAAGTAATCTGCTCTCCTTTAGAGCAATTAGGAGCAGTCCAAACTTGTAAATCAATTGATTTACATCAGTCACAGATTCATAGCAATCTTCATCCCAAGATGAAGATGTACCAGTATTTGGACTGGATTCAAAGTCATACAAGGATGCAGAATTTGAGAGAGATTGTACATTGAATGATTCCGATCCTTCCTAACTTCCCTCTCCTGCATTAATTGAAATCAACCCATGACATCCATAGTTTTCCTCATCCATCTCATTACCACTGTCTGAGTGTGACAGAGGGGCCTTGATTCATATCCTGGCAGCAGGATATTCCACTTCATCTTTTAGATCTGCATCAACTGATATCAGCCCTAAGTAGGCTTCTTCCTCTTTGTCTTCAGAATCGGAGGATGAAGAGTCTGTCCAACTTTTATCCTTCTTGGCCACAAAGGACCTTTTCTTCTTCTTCTCATCTTTAGACTCTGAGCCACTGTTAGAGAGATTGAATTTCCCTGGCCCTTCCATATAGTCATTGAGAGAATCCCACATCTCTTTGGCTGATTTGCAGTGGACTACTCTCATAAGGGTTGAGTCATCCATGGCACTCACCATGATGTGCTGTACCCTCTTATCCATAGATGCAAGGTTGATTTCTTCTTCAGACATCTCTGCATAATTATTTGGAGTTTGGATGCTTGCATTTGAAGTTGAGACCTTCATGGGGATGAAGGGTCCTTCTTGTTGGACAAGGCACAAACTCCAACACTATGCTCTATAGAGCTTACACCTCAAGCCCACAGCCTTACTATCAGTGTGTTGTAGCACACCTACACTCAATACCCCTCCAGGTACCTACAGCTCAGCCTCCTCTAAGGCCTACTACTCAGTGATAATTTTGTCACCTATAGCTTAGTGGCTTTACAACCACCTACCTCAGGCACAAAGCCCTACACCCAGGCTTGGAGGAAAGCCCTACCTCAGATCCACACTTGGATCCTACCACAGAGAGATAAACTCTCGAGCATCAGGCTATTAAGCCCTCCAACAACTCAGATCAACTTGGATCCTACCACAGAGAGATAAACTCTCTAGCCTCAGGCTATTAAGCCATCCAGCAACTCAGATCCACTTGGATCCTACTACCGAGAGATAAACTCTCCAGCCTTAGGCTATTAAGACTTCCACCATCTCAGATCCACTTGGATCCTACCACAGAGAGATAAACTCTCCAGGCTCAGGCTATTAAGCCTTCCAACAACTCAGATATACTTGGATCATACCATAGAGAGATAAACTCTCCAGTCTTAGGTTATTAAGCCTTCCAGTAACTCAAATCCAGGAAACCTGAATCCTACAATAAAATGCTTACAAGTTTTAAGATGAAAAAAAAAACAAAAATAACTCAGAGATTAAATCTCTGAGTTTGCCCTGCTGGACTGAGCATATATCAGTCCAGCTAACTTGCTGTAGAAGGGATGCGTCTTCTTCTATAGCTATCTTCTCTCTTGCTGCACAAGTTGTAGCTATCTGCTGTTGAGTGGATCAACCAGCTTGCTTTGTTCTTGAGAGAACCAACTTGCTGAGCAGGAAGTGCTCCAGCTATCTTCTTACCTTCTGTCTATCTTGGCTGGACTTCAACTTTCAAGCTTGATCGAAATAAATGTTCAGCCACCTCATTCAGTTTTCCTTTCTTTTTCTTGGATTCATTGCTTTGATTCGTTAACCCTAAACCTTTACTGTTTTTCCTTTTATATGCGTTGATTTGAATAAATGGCAACATAGTATGTGGGCCTACCAAGGATTGGTGAGCGCCAACTCCATCAGAAAGGGAAAAAATATCTTTTGGCATTGTAGCAGCTTTCCCGCAACGGCTTTCTGCAGATTTGACTTTGATGACGTCAGCAGTGGTCATCAATATCTGGACTTATAAAATTTCTTGAATCTCATCAAGCGTTGAGTGATGTTGAGACACTCAACTCCATCAGCCTTGGCTCCCAGCACTTCTGTACTTGGAAAATTTCTTGGCTGTCTTAGCGGTTTTGTCTCAGTGGTCTCAGTGGTTTTCCATTATTAGCTGAGACAAGCATTTGTCTCAGCGCTTTCCTCTTATCTGTTGTATCAGCTGTTTCTGTACCTTAACTATCTCAAAGGATTTGTCTCAGTAGTTTTTTCATTTATCAACTGAGACAATTCTTTGTTTTAGCGCTTTCCACTTCATTAGAAGCGTTGAGTGAACCTGCTTCACTCAACGCTTCTGGACTTAGAAAAAATCAAACTTAATATTTTTCTCAATTGTTTACCTCTTGACTGTCTTAACGATTTGTGCTTTATTTAGAAGCGTTGAGTGAACTTGCTTAACTCAGTGCTTCTGGACTTAGAAAGTTTCCAACTAACCTTTTTCTCTACTGTCTCAGCTATCTCAACGTCATCTTCTCAGCTGTCTCAACTGACTCAACTCCATCTTCTCAACTGTCTTAGCTGACTCAACGCCATCTTCTCATTTGTCTTCAGCTATCTCAACGCTATCTTCCCAGCTGTCTCAGCTGTCTTAGTGGTCTCAACACCATCTTCTCAGCAGTCTTAACGCTTATGCCTTATATAGATTTTCTGGCTTTAACTTGATAAGCTTTGTGCTGAGCTCGACGAACCGCAAACTGAGCTCGACAAATTTTGATCTTCTCAGCGCTCTCAGCAGTATTTTCCTTAGTCAATTTTTCTCTTGCATCAGCTTGACAAGCGTTGGGCAGAGCTCGACGAACTGTAACTTGAGCTCGACGAACTTTGATCTGTGTTCGATGAATTTTATATCCTGATATCTTAAGCTTATGTGGAGTTGAGCTCGACGATCAACAAGTTGATTTTGACGAAATCTAAGCTGAGTTTGTCAAAATTTAAGTTTACTGCCCAACTCATTTTTCTTTACTTGTCCAATCATGGACTACCTGCATGCATGAACTAAAACACACATCAAATACACTATGCCCCTTAGCATTAATAGTGATGCTTCTTAAAATCTTGAGGAACATTGTAGGGATCAATTCCCAACAATTGTACAGTCATGTGTTTACTGACCCACTGTAACGTGACACTGTTGTGTACTTAGCAATGTCGACCTACAAGTATATACCTAAAAAAGCATCTAATACAGACTCAATTCATCTTAGTTTAACTGGACCATTCTTAAAATCAGAGTTATTGTGGATACAATACCCAACATGACACCAATAACAGTTCGCCATGATCGCACCTATTAATGATGCTGGATACACAACCAGTCCGCCCACCCTGCGGATACTGCTACAAGTCCGCACAACCTGCAACCCATGACTTGGACAAAATCTGTCTAGCCAATACTGCCGAACTCGGTGAATACTAGATCAGTCCACAATAGGCGAACTCGTGAATACCAGAATAGTCTGAAACTAGGCGAACTCCGTGAGCTAGACAACTAGCTAGACTTAGTCCCCTCCAGACCAAGTCCAACAAACTCTGCAGTCTCCAATCGTAACTGCATCACCTGAAACCAAGATTGTGCCTTACGGAACAACTCCAGTCCGCAACCATGCGGACTGCTCCATCAGTCCATGGGACCTCCAGGAAACATGTCGACGTAACTGTGCCAACTCCACGATCTAACATCCAGATCGCAAACACAAAACCATGTCGGAAACCGACGAGCTCCAGAAGAGTCTGCAACACCAACCTTACCGGACTCGGCGAACTCCAGGTTGAGCCCGCCACACCTGCAGCCTAAACTTGTCAAAATGACTAAGTCCATACCAGCAGACTCTGATCTACCTCGCCCGAGAAGGTACCAGCGACCTGGCAGAAAGCCACCCCAGTTCGCGATATTCGTCTGCCTTCTTGCAATCTAGAGAAACTGTGGACTTGGCGACCTCCAAAAGAGTCTGCCACTACTCGCGGATAACCAATCCTATCCGCCCGATTATTCCACCAGAATGCTTGCTTGTCCAGACCGTCGGAGAAGAGCCACAGCCGAAACAGGCTGCCCGGCTCGGCTATCAGCCAAAGCTATCCGCTTAGTTCATGCGGAATCTATGGACTGTGCGGACTGTCTAATCTATCCATCCAACTTCCACCACTTCACACTTGAACAATTTTAACAAAAAAAATCTCTTAATTACAATTGTATTTTTACTTTTTTTTTAAAAAACATATACATATGAATGCATAAATGACTGTAAAAATATATAGATTAAAATTTTGTTAATTATTTATTTAAAATGACTGTATTTTTGCTTGAAAAATGGTCCGCACATCACCCTCTACGTACAAATCACGTACAAAATTTTCTCCCCTCGGGGTGGCGACATGGAGTTCGACATAAACGACATCATAAAATAGATATTGCTACTTTGTAAGCGACTGCTAGGCCATCATACCAAGTGCGAGGTTGTGCACATTGATCCTTTGTAAGTGATTGATAAGGGCCTGTTTGGGAGAGCGGTGGATGTAGGAAATGAGTTGTATAGCAAAAGAACAGTAAGAAAATGATCTATTGGAAAAGGTCGATTGCAAATGCAGATTTTTTGGGTGAACTTCTTTTGTAGAGCTTTTCATAACAGAGAAGCACATTATAAACTATTTGATAAATTTGTTGTCATGATTGTTTTAGGAAAGCATGTGAAGTACTTTATGGGAAGCAATTTTTTTAAATAATTATGAAACCATAATAATACTGCATTCCTTTAGAAATAATAGTTGATAGTATATTGAAAGACAAAATTTTAATAATTTTAAAACATGCAAACTACGTATTAGCTTGGCACAATTGTTTTGCAATGTGGTCACGCAATGCAACCATTTCATGAACAGCATACTTTTAACACATTCTGCATCTGATGGTATATTAGTGGTCGGTATATGATTTTCTCTTATTACATGTTCCTCGGGATATATTAAGTTTTTGTCATCATCTCATACTATGAAATCTGGATCCGAATGAGATTTATGCCTACAAATATAGTTATGCAAAGTCATGGTTGTTATGGCAATATCACGTTGTATTGTTAAACTATATTGAGGTGTGTCATTGAGTATAACCCACTTTTTCTTCCAGATATTGAATGTCTGTTCTATAGCACTATGCAGTGATGAATGCACAAGGTTGAATATTTCATGTCTCCCATATATGAGCCGCTTTCCCCATGAAAATTTTGGTAAATGATATGTGTATCTGAATATGGCTTTAAGAATCTTCTTTATAGTGGATATCTAACGTCAACAAAATAATATTTTCCTATAAATTATGAACATCAATTAATATTTTGTTTAGAATAACTAAAATTCTGCATTTAAAATTATACATGCAGGCGGATACGAAAAATTATAACTTGGTTGCATGAGTATACGCTGAAAAATACAACTATATATCATGGGTCGAACCCTCCCATCCAGTATGCACAAATGTGAATCACATGTTGAGGTCGTATACCACCATAATATTGTGTTGATGTACAATATCGTATCTTGCAGTTTGGGTGGTGTATAACTCATACGCGTTGAGGATGGAACCCCTAGAGCCAAGTCGGCAAGAGTCAAAGTCAACAAGTCAAGACAGAAGTTAGAGTCAATGCACAAGATAGTAGAAGGCCTGGGTGAGTATGAAGAGCTCCCCTCTCATACTCCCCAGGTAGGTGACTAGTCCAATTACTCACCCAACCCGAGCGAGATCCCCTAAGAAGTCGCCTAGTCGCTAGGGGTGGGGCTATAAATAAGTCCCCCACCATCACCCCCTTGGATTTGCCTATAAATAGGACACCAGGGGTACGAGCAGAAAGACTTCGGAACCTCGCAAAAGATCTCGACCACCTCACTTCCTATGTCTTGAGCCGAGCCTTTGGATCTTTTCTTTAGAGAGACAGGTCGCGATCTAGCGACTATCCATCTTAGTCGATACCTTGACTTTTTCGCCAGCTAAAGTCTACCTCGAACCCTGCTCAGCCATTTTGGTTGTGGAGGGGAAGGTTATTATAAGCATCCGAGTACGTTGTGGGATCTCCCTATCACAACGCCTAGGGTACTTTTTGTTGACTAACAGTTTTTGCATCCTAGTCTGTTATCCGTCGAGCCCGACTGCTGAACTAGTAACCTTAGACTGCCTTGATCCGAATTTTGAAGTAGGTATTTTCCCGGCTTCAACACTTTGGTGTAGTGAACATGAATCGCAACAAAGGTGGAAAGTTTCACAAGTAGGAAAGATTGTGATTGGAGGCGAGAATGAGGAGATAGTCGGCAACTCGGCAGGAGTTAGCAACCCTGAGAGAGGAATCGACTTTATGGCAGTGGCAGTGTTTGAAGAGTTCATGAGGAGGATCGAGAGGAGCATCCTGGTTGGTTTCCATCCTCTCCCCGATGTCACGGTGACCTCTCCTCATTGTGTGACACCGTCGTAGGAAGAGGTGCCACCCAGGCAACCAGGGAAGGAGCAAGCTAGAGAAGGAGAAGAGTGACCGATGCATTCGCGATACTATTCAACGAGCAGCCAGGGGATCAGGTTCGAGATGTGGAACAACCATCGAGATATCGTGATAATGATTGTTGGGTCCATTGATCTCAATGTCCCATATTTGTAAGAAGTCAAACAAGTCAATGAAATACACATAGTTGTATTTGATGTATGTTCAAGTTCATGCATGCAAGACAGTCATTGTCACACTGATTAGACAGGTGGACACAAAGAAAATGGTGAGAGACAGGAATCTGTCCAAGTCCACAAGAATTAAGTGAAGCAAGCTCACTCAACGCCAAATGCCAAATATCGCCCAGTAAATACAGGACAGTCAAAGCCCAGCAGTTGGCAAAGCAGAAAATGACCAAGTCCACATGCATTGAGTGAAGCCAGTTCACTAAACTCCATACAACAAAAAACATCGAGGAAAGACTACAGTCAAAGCTTAAGAAGTTTGCAAGACAGAAAAGTGGCTAAACCCACAGTCGTTGAGTGAAGCCAGTTGACTCCACGCCATACAGCTAAAGTGTTGAGACAAGCTGCTTTAGTCAAAGCCACAAAAAATCTGTCAAAGAAATCGACTAAGTCTAGAAGCGTTGAGTGAAGCCAGTTCACTCAATGCAATGCTGATACTGTCAAAGCCTAAGAAGAATCAAAAAGAAATCTGGCCAAGTACAGAAGCGTTGAGTGAAGCCAGTTCACTCAATGATAAGGCAAAAAACATTGATTCTGGCTAATGCAGACAACCTAAGAAGAAACAAAAACATTGGCTAAGTACAGAAACATTGAGTGAAGCCAGTTCACTCAATGCACTCAACGTCAAATATCTAGCAGACAAGCAAAGATAGAAAGCATTGAGTGAGGCCAACTCACTCAACGCCTTCAGATAGATGAAAAATTGTCCAAGTCCAAAGACATTGAGTGAGGAAGGCTCACTCAACGCTCTCAACGCCTAAGATATGGAAATATGGGCCAAGTCAAAAAGGCATTGACTGAAGCTTATTCACTCAACACTCTCAACGCCTAGTAGTATAGAAAATTGTTTAAGTACAGAATCATTGAGTGAAGCTTGTTCACTCAACGCACTCAACGCCTAGGCTATTGTCGGGAAATTTTCTAAGTCCAAAATGACTGACGTCAGAAAAGTCAACAAAATTCCAATTCGTTGCGGGAAAGCCATAATTCACCACTAATGACGTTATCAGTCTTCTATAAGTAAAATAAAGGTTAATCTGCCATTAAAAGTGGGGCCCATGGGTTAACAGAGCCATCGCTCAATGGAATAAAAAAGGGGATGAAATCGAAGGCGGTAATCAATCAGTTGAGAGAGGATCATTCATTTTGGAAAGCGGAGCTACTTCGTTTTCTTCCTCATCATTGTCGCAGAACAAGAAGATCAAAGATCATATCATCTGATCCAAATGTTCTTCCAGATAACTGTTGCAATCAACATCGGTAACAACAAGATTTGAGTAAATCTCTGAGGAAGAAGGAATAGTGAAGGCGAGCCCTAGTTGTAGTTACTTCACGATCCAGGCAGAGCCAAATCTGAAGATCAATCCCTAGATCTGTGGAGAAGTTATCTGACCTGAAGATTTCTCAGGATAGAAGAAGGCAGACACAGAGATCTATTCTCTGGTGTCAATTCATCATCAACATTTTCTTTTCTACTGGTAGGATCTTTCAAGATCTGTGTTGTAAGCCTAGTTATAAAGGCAGAATGTAGAATCTGTCAGGATCTGAGTTTGAAAGTCTTTATTTTAAGGATAGCTAAATCACCTAGCGGGGGGGGGGGGTGAATAGGTTTCTTAGTCCTTAGTGACTATCTTTTATTTTCTTTTAGTTTGTTGCTTTAGTGGTTGGTTATTTTATGCTTTCAAGATGAGCTACCTACACAAAGAAAACCAACACAACAGAGTACACAAAGATTTATACTGGTTCCCCAATCTTTGGGTACATCCACTCTCCTCCCACCTTGCCAACTTCCTATTAGTCAAGGCTCTTCTCCAAACCAATGCTCCAAGGAGCTAACACCTAAGATCCCTCAGGATATCTCAGTCTCCTCCAAGACTTACACCTCTGCCACAAGGGCCTACACTCAGTGATACAAGTATCACCTACCTCAGGCAATAAAGCCCTACCACTCAAGCTATGGAGGATAGCCCTACCTCAGAGCAAACTTGTACCTACAACTCAGAGAGATACACTCTCCTTGACTTCACTGCTTCTAGCTAGCTTGAGAAAATTAAAACAAAGAAGATAACACGCATCCACTCGTGCTTCCGGGGGCGAGGACTTTTATAAACAAAGTAGAAATAATATTATAGATGAATGGTCATTATATATTATAGTTAGGGATAGAACCTTTTCAGGTCATCCCCGCTCCATGTGCTTCCCAGCAGCTCTCCTTCTTGATTTTATAGGTGATAGCCTCCAGTGGCTATAGCCTTTTGGACGATGAAGGGTCCTTCCCAGTTAGGATTCAGCTTGCCAATGACAGCTTCCCTTTCTGTTGCTCCCACCTTCTTTATAACAAGATCTCAAGCAAGGAAGTGCTTGAGGCCAATGTTTTTGTTGAAGTGCTTTGTCATTTGCCTCTTGATCTCCTCTTGGCGGATGGAGGCTAGGTCTTGAAACACCTCGATGTAGTCCAGTGAAAGCTTCCGAGCACTTTCATTCTCCAGGCATCATTCTTCGTTATCTTCTCCTGTCACAACAACCCTCGGGATCCGAACCTCGAATTCTACTGGAATGAGGGACTCCGACCCATGTGACAACTTAAAAGGCGTTTCCTCGTGGATGAGTTAGGAGTTGTTCTCAGAGCCCATAGGACCGATGAGTGTTTCTCTACCTAGTTCCACTTCAAGTTGGTAACCTTCTACTTCAAGAGGATGATGATCAGCTTGTTGGTGGCTTCCACTTGTTCGTTGCTCCAAGGATGATGTATAGAGGCAAATCAAAGATCCATCCCTAGCTGCTTGCAGAAGTCGTTAGGCTTCAGGCTGGAAAATTACGGATTGTTGTCGATGATGATGGCGAGAGGGATCCCGAATCTACAGACGATCTCTCCCCAAATGAAGTTCTTCACGATTTGAGATGTGGTCTTGGCAAGAGCTTTTGACTCAGTCCACTTGGAGAAATAGTCGATCATGACGAGAACAAAATTCCTCTAACCCCTGGCTTGGGGGAAAGGGCCTATCAAATACATTCCCTAGATGGCAAAAGGACATGGAGAAGTTATCAAGCAAAGATGTTGAGCCAGCTGCAACTAAAGAGTTGCAAAGAGTTGACACTTCGAACACTTTTTGAGAAGGCTTCTGCATCCTTCTGAATGGTATGCCAGAAATATCCATTCCATAGAATCCTCTGCTCAAGGGTACGAGTTCCAGAGTGGCTACCACACTCTCCTGAATGAATTTCCCCATGCACTCGAGAGATTTCAGTTTCTGATAGTCATCTGGCTAGAGGTCCTGAAATGGTTTTGCAGTACAGTTCCCCTACATGCAGCAGATAGTAAGCAGCTTTCTATCGAAACTTTCTCTGGTCTCCCTCGTTGGAAGGAAGCTGGCCTATCATTAAGAACGTAACAAATGGGTCCTTCCAAGAGACCTTGTACTCTATCTCCATCATCTCTCCTTTGTCGATAGACGGTCAAAATAGCTCTATCACTATTCCTCCAGCCCTGGGGCCATACTTGGTGAGATAGTCTACCTCTGAGTTCTCCTCTTGGGGCACATACTTGACAAATAAGGATTGAAACCCTCCCATTAAGCCTTTAACCTTTGCCAAGTATCTCTGGAGGATGGGGTCAAGCGCCTCGAACTCTCCCCTAATTTGTGATGCAACCACCATTGAGTCAGTGAATTCCTTGAGATCCTGGATTCCTAACTCCTTGGTGAGACACGAGCCTGCTACCATGGCTTCATACTCTGCCTAGTTCTTCTAATGGGGAAGAAGATCTTGACTACTTGCTCAATCCTTTTCCTTAGGTACTCACCAGCATGACTCCTGCTCCCATGTAATTCTCGCTTGAAGTTCCGTACACGAACATCTTCCATGATTCTGGATTGAAAAAGCCTTCATCTCCTCCTACCTCGGCCGAGAAGTCGGTCAGAAAGTCTGCTACTGCCTGAGCCTTGATTTCCACTCTTAGTGAATTGGAAACATTGAACAAGATAAACTATACCGCCCATTTTTCTAACCTTCTTGAATGCTACACTCCATCCAAAATACTTCAGAGTGGATGATCAGAGACAACCTTGATGGAGTGAGCCTGAAAATATGGGTGGAGCATCCGAGCCAAAATAACTAAGGCGAAAACTAGCTTCTCCAGGATAGGATACTATGTCTATGCTTACCTCAACACTCTACTCACATAGTAGATGAGGAGCTGCTTCGTTCCTTCTTCTCTAACGAGCACAGAGCTGATTGACTCCACTCCCACTCCTAAATATAGGAGGAGATCTTTGCCTTTTTGCGGGCCTTCGAGTAAAGGAGCATGAGTTAGCTGCCGCTTGAGCATTCCAAAAGCCTCATCATAATCCAATGTCCACTCAAACTTCTTGTTGCCCATGCGAGTTTTGAAAAATGGAGAACACTTCTCTCCTTCCTTTGAAAATAAGCGGCTAAGACCTGCCAGCCTTCAGGTCAGCCTCTGGACTTCTTTAGAATTCTTTGGGGATGCCATCTCTAGAATGAACTTAACTTTGTTAGGGTTAGGATCCACCCCCATCAGAGTGAGGTGGTCGATGAGTCCGATTTATATATGGTTTTTCGAACTCATCTGGGCTAGTTTTCACGCACTTGCACTTCACTTTTAGTATGTTATCGTTGATTTTTCATTTATACAGTTTATCACGCTAAGTGCATTGTTTTGGCCCATGGGTGTGCAATTGTGCATTCTATTGTTGGGGGTAAGCACATGGTGATCCCCAGGGGCTCTTTCCAGTTGCTTTTGTTGCATTTCTGCTTTACTGGAGGGACCTCTTTGGTTTTATTTATTTGATTGAAAGTGGTGCGTTTTCCCAAGACATGAGTTCTGATTTGTGGAAAACGCACGGTCGTGTGTTTCTTATACGCATGGTTTGTGCTCGATCGTGTGTTTTGTTGAACCAGAGAAACGTCGAGTTGACCTCGATGAATTTCGTCGAGCTGAGCTCGACGATCTTCATGAGCGGTTTACACACGGTTTCAGTGTAACCGTGCACAAAGGAAAAGCACGATTTTCCTGTGGCTTTCATGTGTGTTCCATTCTGTGGTTAATCGTGCAATTTGTTCACGCACGGGCGGAAGTGCCTGTGCGCATGTAAAACGCACGGTTCCCCTGTAGTATCTTATTTTTCCTGCGCTCTGTCGTTACCCGTACGATTTCCTTCACGCACGGGAGGAAGTGCCCGTGTGCGAGTAAAATGCGTGGGTCAACACATTTTCATCTGCAAGCTTGGCCTACAAGTTAATAACGCACGGTTAGCGCACGGTCATGCGCCAAGCCGTACGTGCCTATTTTTCTGACCTGCTTCTATTTAAAGTGCAGATTTCTTCTTCCTAAAAAAGACTTTTGGCCCGCAAATCCTCCCGCCGTTTTAGGGAAAAGTTCCACCGTTTCCCATCATTCTCCACCTTGGAGAGGCATCCGGGCAAGCTTTCAACGACATCTCAAAGTCGGAGCTTCCTCTTGGCCTCCTCCTTCATCCTTGAGCTTCAAGAAGAATTTGATCTAGCTTTATCCATCAAGCTAGGAGAAGTTTGTTCCATCCTCCACCGGATCGTGACACGAATAAGACGGGTCCATTGGGAGTTAGTGACAGCCTACTATACCCCGGACGCAGTTGAGGACTGAGCTAGGAAGCGGATTGACAACCCGGCGATTCATTCCGTGAATCCTCCGCAAGACTTCAGATTAGGTCGATTTCGCACACTCTCTTCTTGTTTTGTTGATGATAGTGTAGGTTGATCTCTTTGAATGTGATGAAGTATGTTTAATATAATATACGTTTGTATACAATCATGTCTATGTGATTTTGTATTTACGTTATTTGCTTGAGGTGCGCCATTTCCATCCGCCACCACTTCTGGTTCTGCCGCTCTAGTGATTGCTAGAGGTGTGCATAGAGAAGAGGTGCTCTCAACTCTCATTCCTCTATTCTCACCACCTCATCCGCAAGCCTACTCGTTCATACACCTAGCGATTTAGTGCATAGCGGCCCATGTAGTCTTCCATCCTGCTTGGCCAAGCATTGCATAACAGTGTTGCATAGGAGTAGTTTATTAGCATTTTTCTTTCTTTTCCGCAACAATAAAAACCCCCTTCATAAACACCAACCTAAGGACTTCAATCTCAAGTCCTCCTCCAAATTAACTCCACCTTACTGTGTTCCTTGAGAGATCGATACTTGGGGACATTCACTCATTTTATATTACTCGTGTGACCGGTACACTTTCCGTTTAACGCATCAAGTTTTTGGCGCCGTCGCCGGGGAACACAATCATGCGAGTTTTTGGAGAGGGAGATAGGAGATAGAAGACCTTTTCCATTTTTAAATTGCATGTTTCTTCTTTGCTTTACTTTTTAGAATTTGTTGCTTATTTTTTGTCCCTTTTCTGATTTTTTGATTTATAAAGCAGATCCGTGCTATTTTTATTCTAGTTGTGTAGCACCCTTTTGGTAAATATTTTTGTTCGCGATGTATTCCGTAGCCGAGTGCTGTCTCTATGACACTTTGGGTCAATACATCGATGTCATGGCTGTTATGCATGCCGAGAATTGTGTTAGGTGTTTGCTATGTCAAGGTTGTAGGCCACATGATGAAGGATTGCCCTCGCTTGTGCGAACTTTCTCCCTCTGAGGGCGTGTGCGTAGCAGCCTCACGTTCGCGGAAGACTGTTGTGGATAGGCCTACCAGAGTGTTGCCTGACCCATACACTGACATCGCTCATCTGGCCCGTTATTTACCCTTTGAGATTACCGAAGAATCTATCGCTGCATACAGATCCTTCATGGGTCCCTTGCTCCCTTTTTATGAGCTTGCCTTGAGTGATGCCGATTACTCTTGTGGTAGCCAGCAAATAGAGGATCAGGAATTCATGGGCGCTCCTATATGGGACACAAATATTGTTCCTGTCAACGGGGTGGTGTCTGCAAATGATTTTACAATGGGGCATGCTCATTCAATGCTTGATTTTGGGAGAAGTTTCGCCCCTCCGCAATTTTTGCCTGAGTTTGCTCTTCCTTTTTCTTGTTAGTCGGCTGATGATGCCGTATTTTTGGATGATTCGGTGCCTGAGGTTGCGCCGAAGTGGGATGATGACTCTACTATCTCCGACAGAGAAGGTGGATCTTCGGCACATTTTTACGCACCCCGGTGGGATGAGGAATATCCTCTTTCTGATGCGGAGGTTTGCACCTCCTTGTTGGACGAGGCCGACCCCCATACCACTGTGGACCTCGAGTTCTCGAATTCCCCACGATACGACTCATATGACACTGATGATGATCCATGCTTGGATCCTGTTGGGAGTGAGACCAAGACCACTCCCCCTATTTTCGATTATTTTAGTTCTTCATCTCTTTTATTACTTAATCCCCCTTCTCTATCTGAGCCTGTGCAGGTTGAGTCTCCACGGATACATTGGGATGACGATGTGCCTTGTGCTCTTGTCATCGCCATCGGCTCCTACAGATCTGTGGTTGACGACGTCTTGCTAGGCAAGGATTTTTTTGTAGTGAGATGAGCGAGGACCAGTGCTCCTCCTCTTCTTACTTCTTATTTCCTCTACCTGTGTTGGGCATGTATTATTATTTAGGTTGGGAGTTAACTGCTTTATCGCCATATCGGTACCCGTTACCGAAATGAATAATGGAATAATTACCTGTGCACTTTTCTTTTCATAGGCCCATTAGCTAGAACCTTTTCCTTAGCTGAATAAGTCGTGCTGGGTGGACATTAACCCCAGTAGTTATCTTACATTTTCTACATTTTTATTTTTCATGTCTATTTTAGTTTTAATATTTCTTTGTATTTGTTTTATTTTTCTTTTGTTTTTGCGGAGCTCACCCCTGCAGGTATTCATGCCAAATTGTATTGGCCGGGTTGTGATTTTTCGTATTGCGGACCTATTTCTGTGTTTTCACGTGTCTTCTGGTATGCTCATTTGCTGAGCATGGGGTAACCTCTCTCGCGACTTATATTTCATTGTTTTTTTTGCGAATCCTGTGATAGGTTGCATGGATTAAGTCTGGTGGGGGAGAGACACGAGTTGTTATCCGCTCACGCGAATATTCCACTCGCATACTAAAAGCTTTTATTGTTATATCATTTACATTTGCTTTGCACTCCACAACACCCACTTGAGAATGCGTACTTAAGCACTTGCACGTGCCGATCTTGTTTATCACTTGTGCGTAGAATAAAGAATGTTATGTTGATTTAGGATTGTGTGATGGAATAAAATGTTGACTCCAAGAGTGTTCCTAGGCGTGCACTCATGATCACTTAGAGTCTGTGTAGATTAAAATTCTTTATATGCATAAAGTTTCTATTTTTCTATTAGCGTAGATTTTGTTTACGGTACTCTAGTGGTGAATCCGGTTATGAATCAAATGGTGGTGTAGGATTGTGTGCGGGAGTTCAATAGCCTTGTATTGCTCGAGTCAGGAGGAAGGTTTGTCTTTCTCGGTGACTAAGAACTTTCCCCTAGCTACTTTCAAAGAATGGGTACATGGTTAGTCGAGTCCGCGCGTGATGTTGGCTATCACTTTGTCTAGTTTGGGCCTTGTACCATTCCCGACATCTATTTGTTGCTATCCCCGTTGAGCCTGTCCCTTCCTTTGACATCCATATGTCTCGCTACCAAAGCCATATAGCCTTTCCTACTCGCACATCTGAAAGTGGTCGCTCGGTTAGTTCGTTTTGTTGCAGTTTGTATATGTGATGTGTTGCAGTTATGTGGGTGTTTGTGCAGCTTGTGGTGTTGCCATTTTTTTCGGCTTGTTTAGGCTATTTGGATAAAAAAAGAAAAGAAAAGAAAAAATATATAATAGTAAATGAAATGAAAATTCCCAGTATGAAATAAAAGAGAAAAGAAAAAATTATATTATTGCTGAGTTGGAAATTTTGTTGTATTGTTTTTGTTATGGGCGTGCACGCACCGTCAAAAGTCCAAGTCTGGTGGTGCACTGCACGTGTTCGTCCGTTGAGTATAGTTGTGAGTGTTTTCGGGCGGTCTCATTTTGGGTGTGCGTGTCCATCTTGTTTATCTTTGTATACCCCGCCTTCGCCTAAGCCTATATTATACTCCAAGTCCTACGGATTCGTGCTTGAGACAAACTAGTGCCGTGGAGAGAGTGTGAACGGGAGAGCATATGATTATCGACATTGGTGGATTCCTTTGGAGATTTTCTTCTTGAGACCTTATCTTTGGCAATGCTCACCTCATTGTCCGCCTGCTTTGGTTTTACGCGCAGCTGAATGATTCACCGTGATTCAATTATGGAGTATTTGTAATATCTCCTTTACGCTTATAGGAATTGGAAATTATTATGCATGCATAGAAGAGTTTTCTACTATTGCTTTTTGTACATGAGAGTATGACTTCGCATGGTACTCTATTTATGCAATTGCTTAGTCAACTAGATTTCTTAAACTCCTCTTAGTGATGATTTGCTCGGGACGAGCAAATGTTTAAGTTTGGTGGTGTGATGAGTCCGATTTATATAGGGTTTTTCGGACTCATCTGAGCTAGTTTTCACGCACTTGCACTTCACTTTTAACATGTTATCATTGATTTTTCATTTATACAGTTTATCACGCTAAGTGCATTGTTTTGTCCCATGGGTGTGCAATTGCGCGTTTTGTTGTTGGGGGTAAGCACATGGTGCTCCCCAGAGGCTCTTTGGTTTTATTTGTTTGATTGCAGGTGGTGTGTTTTCCTAAGGCAGGAGTTCTGATTTGTGGAAAATGCACGGTCGTGCGTTTCTTTCACGCACGGTTTGTGCCCGATCGTGCGTTTTGTTGAGCTGGAGTAACGTCGAGTTGAGCTCGACGAATTTCGTCGAGCTGAGCTCGACGATCTTCACGCACGGTTGATGCGTGGTTTCATCGTAACCGTGCGCAAAGGAAACAAATGGTTTTACTGTAGCTTTCATGTGTGTTCCATTCTGTGGTTAATCGTGCGATTTGTTCACGCACGGGAGGAAGCGCCCGTGCGCGTGTAAAACGCACGGTTCACCTGTAGTATCTTGTTTTCCTGCGCTTTGTAGTTGCCCGTGCGATTTCCTTCACACACGGGCGGAAGTGCCCGTGTGTGAGTAAAATGCACGGGTCAACGCATCTTCCTCCGCAAGCTTGCCCAGCAAGTTAATAACGTACGGTTAGCGAATGGTCGTGCGCCAAACCGTGCATGCCTATTTTTCTGACCTGCTTCTATTTAAAGCACAGATTTATTCTTCCTAAAAAAAGACTTTTGGCCCGCAAATCCTCCCGCCGTTTTAGGGCAAAGTTCCGTCGTTTCCCATCATTCTCCACCTTGGGGAAGCCTCCAGGCAAGCTTTCAACGCCAAATCAAAGTCAGAGCTTCCTCTCGACCTCCTCCTTCATCCTTGAGCTTCAAGAAGAATTTGATCTAGCTTTCTCCATCAGGCTAGAGAAGTTTGTGCCATCCTCCACCGGATCGTGACACGAAGAAGACGGATCCATTGGGAGTTAGTGACATCCTCCTCTACCCCGGACGCAGTTGAGGACCGAGCCAGGACGCGGATTGACTACCCGGCGATTCCTTCCGTGAATCCTCCGCAAGACTTTGGATTTGGTCAATTTCACACACTCTCTTCCTGTTTTGTTGATGATAGTGTAGGTTGATATCTTTGAATGTGACGAAGTATGTTTAATGTAATATACGTTTGTATATAATCATGTTTATGTGATTTTGTCTTTATGTTATTTGCTTGAGGTGCGCCATTTCCATCCGCCACCACTTCCGGTTCTGCCGCTCTAGCGATTGCTAGAGGTGTGCATAGCGAAGAGTTGCTCTCAACCCTAATTCTGTTGTTCTCACCACCTCATTCGCAAGCCTACTCGTCCATCCGCCTAGCAATTCAGTGCATAGCAGCCTGTGTAGTCTTCCATCCCTCCTGGCGAAGCATCGCATAGCGGCGTTGCATAGGAGTAGTTTATTAGCATTTTACTTTCTTTTCCGCAACAATCAAAACCACCCTTTGTAAACACCGACCTAAGGACTTCAATCTTAAGTCCTCAAAATTAACTCCACCTTACTGTGTTCCTTTAGAGATCGATACTTGGGGACATTCACCCATTTTATATTACTTGTACGACCGGTACACTTGCCATTCAACGCATCAGTGGTGACCTAAGAAATTTTTGCTTCCTGCTCTAAAAACGAACTTTGTCGGGTTAAGACGCATCTTGTACTTTCATAGAGTTATGAAGGTCTCCACTAGATCCTTAGTGTGCTCCGCGATGCTCCTGCTCTTGACTAGGAGGTCATCTACATACACTTCTAGATTCCGCCCCTTTTAAATTTTGAAGACTTGATCCATCATTCTTTAGTAGGTCGCGCCTGCGTTCTTGATCCCAAAGGGCATCATCATGTAGTTGTAGCAGCCGTTACTAGTGAAGAAGGAGATGTCGTGTCAGTCGGGGAGATGCATCCGGATCTGGTGATACCATGCAAATGTATCAAGGAAACTCATCACAGGAAACCCGACGGCTGAATCAACTAGCACGTCGATTTGACGCAAGGGGTAGTAATCCTTCAGGCAAGCTTTATTCAACATCAAAAAGTATATACATAGTCTCCAGCCTCCTCCGGCTTTCTTAACCATTACCACATTGGAGGCTTGTCCAGGATACATAATCTCCGAAACAAAACCTACTTCCAGCAGCTTCTTCACTTTTTCCCGGATCGGTTCAGCTAGCATGGCGGTGCTTTTCCTCTACTTCTGACGAATTGGAGCAACTTTGGGATCTAGGTTGAGGCGATGGCAGACAACCTCTGCATCAATTCCTGGCATCTCTGTGGCACTCCAAGTGAAAATGTCCACATTCTCTTGCAGGCATGCGGCCATGTACATCTTCCCTTCTAGTATTAGGGATCCTCCGATCTTTGACAACCCGGGCTCTCCTCCCATGGAGATCACGTCCAGCTCTTCCAACTCCTTAGCAGCTCTCCACCATTCTTCCTTCTTCAGAGCCTTCTCTAGCCACTCTACATGATCCATCCAACTGATGGTGTTGACGGTGTTCAGATAGCATTCCTTAGCAGCCTTTGGATCGCCTCTGACCTGCACTTGGACATCCTCCGGGAGTCTTCAGGCACTGATGGTACGACGATGGAACCGCCTTGAAATAATTGATGAGGGGTTGCCTGAATATAGCATTGTAGCAGCTTGGTGCATCGACAATGATGAATATGCATCAGATCGAAGCTCCACCAAGGGTTACAAGAAGATCCTCTCCTTCCTCCACCTCTTTCTTCTCTCTAGAGAAACCAAAGAGGGGTCCATCCGCAGCTAGGATCCTGGACGCTTCCACCTGCAGCCCGACAAAGGTTCTATTGAAAATGATGTTCACCGAACTCCTATTGTCTGCCAGGATTCGGTCAATTGTGAAGTCCTCGATGGTGACTTGGATGATGAGGGCGTCATGAAAGGGGTTCTCATTCCCCAACATGTCCTCCTCGGAGAAAGTGATCACCTCCAACGGCAACGGCACTAGAGATGATGATGTGATGCGATAAATTTGATAGAGACTCCCCTTCAGGGAAGCTCCAAGGTAAGCTCCTCCGTTGATTACTTCTAACTACCCACCTCTTGGGTCGTTGACCACTTCCCATGATCTCTCAAGTCGACCCGGTCCTCGCTCCTCCTCCTCGGAGCATAGGATACTACTGGTCCTGCTAGGACCTCATGCCTGCGCTGCTCCCTCTCCGTCGCTCTGGCTTCCAACCTCCTACTCGCCTACCAAAAGTTGGGGCAGGTCATAGTCCCATGCCCCTCTACTCGATACAGATCGCAATAAAGGAGAATCTCCGCCACCTGGATCCTCACTGGATGAACCCTCTTATAATGACTATTCCCTTGTCGAGCAATGGCCATCGCCTCTTCCTGCACTCTTCCTTGCCTTCTCCCTTGCTGGCGGTCATTACTGCTCTTCTGATTTTGTAATTGGAGCCTTCCTGGTGGCCTCCATAGGGGCTAATTCACGTGATATTGGAATCTCCATGCTTTCTCTCTTCTATGCGGAGCCGCCATGGGCCTCCTCTCTTCTTGCCTGTGAGGCCTCTCCTGTCTCCTCTGCTCTTCTACCCTACTAGGATCTTCCCTTCTCCGCGTCTCTTCTCTTTTCTGCTCTCCTTGCCTCTCTGGTACTTCTCTAGCCCTCACCTCTGAAGGTCCTCCTCTTCCTCTGCTTCTCAAGCTCTCCCCATCCAGCCTTGTCAAGAAGTTTGGATTTTTTTCTCCACTCGCTACACCAACGTGTTTGCCCTCTCGATCATCTCCTCGGAAGATCTCGGGGGCTTGGGCCTAATCTCCATGCTGAAGAGGACCAGCTTCAAGCCGAACTTCAGAGCCAGTATCAGGGTGAAGCCATCCACTTCCTCGACTTCTAGAACCTCTTCATAGAAATGGTTGATGTAGTGGTCGAGACTCTCGCACTGCCCTTGCACTATCTTGGAGGGAGAAGTTGCCTCCTTTCTCTTCCTAGATGTCACAAACCTTGACATCAGGCCCCAACATAGATCCTTGAAGTAGTAGATGGAACCTTCAAGTAACTGGTGAAACCAGTCTCTCATATTCCCCTTGAAGGTAATAGAGAAGAACCTGCACTTGAAAGCATCGGTCATGTTGCAAATTGACACCACATCCTTGAACCATTGGAGATGCCTGGCCGGGTCATCTCTGTTAGAGAAGTAGTTCAGAATGGTCTCTTTGCTTCGGGAGCTGGGGTCGCTAGGATCTCATCGCAGAAGGGGCTCCTCCTTCCTTGGCAATGTCGAGATTCATACTCGCGAGTATCTTCATCATACTCGTGAGTATCTTTGTAATACTCGTGAGTATCTTCATCATACTCACTACCCTGGTGAGTATCGAGACATCTCGCTGGTTGTTCTACATCTCATAACCTAATCCCCTGGCTGCTCGTCGGATGCTATCGCGACTACATTGGTAGTTTTTCTCCCTCTCTCTCTCGTTCATTCCCTGGTCTCCTGGGTGGCGCTTCGTCCTCCGACAGTGTCAAGCGATGAGACCAGGTCACCGCGACATTAGGGAGAGGAGGGAAACTAACCAGAATGCTCCGCTCGATCCTCCTTACGAACTCTTCAAACACTGCCATTATGACAATGTCGCTTCCTCTCGCAGATTTGCAGACTCCTGCCGAGTTGTTTACTATCTATTCATGCTCGCCTCCAGTAACCATCTCGCTTACTCGTAAAACTTTCCTCCTCGACTATGATCCACGCTCACCACACCAAAGTGTTGAAGCCAGAAAACTCCCTACTCCAAAATTCGGATTAAGGCAATCTAAGGTTACTAGTTTAACGATCATTCTCGACGGCTAACTAGCCAGGACATATGTTGGGTATTATATCCACAACGTACCTGATTTGAAGAAGCCCCTGAACAAGCTAAGGAAAATAGACAATGTATTTGATGAAATATTTCGAGTTGTGCTTGCAGTTATTCCACGCTAAGTACACACCAATGTCAGGGTGCAGTAGGTCAATATACGTGGGTCTGCGCGACGTAATCCCTCGTTGAGCAGATCAATGTGTTGGCCTACGTGTACTCTCTCTATTGGAGTGTACTTATCTTCAATTACAGGGCCGTGACAATGCAAGAGCAGACATGGAGCAAGGATGGGTCAAAGAGCAGCTCATGGGTGGAAAGACAAAAAATCGTCTAAGTAACAATCGACGAGAATCACCAAGTGATTCTCACCGAATCGGGGAGAATCACTAGTGATTCTCGCCGTCTCTATCCGGCTACATCAAAGCGTGCAAATCTGTCGCTAAGTCATAATCATCGAGAATCATCAAGTGATTCGGCGAGAATCACTAGTGATTCTCGCCGAATCGTCGAGAATCAATGGCTGATTCTCGCCGACTCGTCGAGAATCACCTTCGATTCTCGCCGATTTTGACTTGGGCGATTTTCTGGATCCCGCTGGACCGGAGCAAATGTTAAGGCGCTGTTTTGAACCGGTTTTAGGGTTTCTTCTGGTGGGACCCACAACGGTCATAAAGAGGTATACTACTGTATAAATACTCGCGTATTTTTGAACAGTACAGAGAGCAATTTGAAAAACTAAAGCCGAGCCGCCGACGTGACCTAGATCGCGAAATCTGCTACGCCGTCGTCGCCGCTCGTGGCTGTCGATCGCCGACTTTGATCGTGGTTGCTTCCAGATCTCCCGACGACAGAAGCTCAGCCAAGCACAGCGTCTCACGTGTCTAACCAGAGATCCCTTGTCTCTTGATTCGTTGATCGGGAAAACCTTCCCCTTCCGAATCGATCGAGACGATCAATCCTAGTTTGACCGTTGGAAGACCTTGCTAGCTTTGCTACGAAGATTGAATCTCCAAAGTACAGCAGCCGCACACTGTTGTCGTCACCGATCCCGAGAACCAAGCCGCCGCCCTTCTTGCCGTCGCCGTTTTCAGGGAGATTCTCTCCAAGTGAGATCTAGGGTTGTGGACTCTTTGTTGACTTCAAGAACACGTCATTGAATGAAGAAAGACACCTTAGTCTTCATAAGTTATTTGTATTTCTTGTACATTCTATTTTCATTTTTGTTCTAAAGGAACGTTGGTTCCTAGTTGTAAGGGTTGGGTGCAACCCGTGTTGTGGGAGTAGTGACTCCTACGTGTGGAAGGGTTCCTTCCGTTAGTGCAAGGATTGGATTTCAATCCTGTAGGTGAAGTGACTGAGTCGTCCCTGGTTGGGAGATAGGTCGAAGGGGGAAAGTGGATGTACCCAAATCGGGGAACCACTATAATTTGCCTGTGTCCTTTCTGTGCTGTGGTGTTCTGTTTTCTTATGCAGGTACAACTTTAATTCCGCAAAAATACCGCAAGTCACCTATTCCCCCCATAGGTGATGGTAGTTGACACTAGGTGGACTTTCAAGTGGTATCAAAGCGAGGTTACTCATCAAAAAGGTTCACACCTTGAGTAGAATCCTACCACTAGTGTCAAGAAGAAGAAGCAGAGAAGGCTGCAGCCAAGGAAAAGACTGTGGCCCTAAAAGCCATTCACTCCAGGAAGGGCAAGGGTGTGGTTTCATACCGTGCCAGGAAAAAGGATGAGGAGGAGGACTCCGAGCCATGCTCCTCCAGCTCAGAGTTGTCTGAGGAAGATTTCTCCCTCATCACCCGAGAATTCAAGAAGTTCCTCAAGATGAGAAATAAAAGAAAGACAGACGGCTCCTCCTACAGGCATCAGAAGAAAAATTACTCTTCTGACAGGTATGATTCTAAACCGAACAAACATCGTTCCTCTGACATTATTTGTTTTGGATGCAATAAGCCAGGACACGTCGTGGCCGACTGCCACCAAGGCAAGAGAGAAAAGCGGAAGGGAGAGGAGCACAAGTCCTCTAGAGATAAGAAGAAAGAGAGGAGCTACATCGCCAAAAAGCCAAAGAAACTGAGTGAGTCTGATTCCTCAGACTCCAGTGATGATGAGGAAGCCTACTTCGGGCTGGTGGGTCGCTCCGACTCAGAAGGAGAATGCCCCCCATTTACTGGGAAGGTAAAAGCTCACACCCCTCTCTCCGACTCTGAATCTGATCCTGAGTCTCAGGATGATGACCGTGAGGATAGCCCTTCGGTCCGTGAAGCGGAGCTCCTCGAGAAGTATGAGCTTCTGCTCAACACTTTCGAGGAGTGTCGTAAGAGATTGAAGGCTAAGAAAAAGGAAGTGAAATTCCTTAAGGGTGAGAGTGTCTCCCTAAGGGAAGAGATCACCAGTTTGATCTCTCTCCGACAGGAGCACCTAGACCTGACTTCAAAGCATTCAGAGTCTCTTAAACTCCTTGATCTTAAGCAGGAGGAAGTCGACAAGTTGGAAGAACAACTTGCGGCAGAAAGGAAGATCGTCAAGATCTTCTCTATACCAAAAACAGTTCTTCCATTAGTCGATACCTTCTCTGCTCAGGCCAAAGAAGCTGGATTGGGGAATGTAGGGGTATCTAGTTCCTCATCTAGGAGAAACAGGAACCAGAGAAAGAATAAGGCTGCCAAGAAGGCCTCTGCTGCTGAGAAGGGAAAGGCTCCACTCAGTCCTGTTGCGTTCAGAAAGCCTAGCTTTCCCTGCAACCAACATGACTTTGAGTCAACCTTTGGTCATCATTTCCGGCCCTCGGTTGCAAAGCCAAAGAGCCGATATGATGGTTGGACTTTTCCCCACAACTTCGGCGAGAGTGTCTTCAAGGCACCTTATGAGGAAATCCACATGAGAAATTATGGTCAATTCTCTAGCACCATAATAGAAAGCAGGCACCAAAAGCCAAGCCTGTTATATTGAACGAACATAAGGTGAAGAAGTCATGTGACTGCAATCACTATGATGCCTCCACCTCCAGATCCAAGGGTCCTGCTGTACCCACCATTCCCAGGGTAAAGCAGGAGCCTAGGAAGAGGTACAACAGATTTGACTGTTGGTGTTGTGGCAAAGTCAGTTACTTTGTCGTGGATTGTTGGTTTAATCCGAGGTATACCGAGACTCCTTATGTTAGCAATGCGAGGCCGACCACTCGTAGGGTTAACCACCCGAGGGGGAGTATGCTAACCAAGAATCTAGGACCCAAGTTCGATTGGGTTCCTAAGGGAAATTAATTTTGTTTTGCAGGAATGTCCAAAGGCCACCAAAAATCCAATATGGTACTTAGACAGTGGATGCTCCCGGCATATGACTGTGACAAGAAGCCTGCTGCGTGATTACACTCCAGTCGAGAATGGACCCAAAGTCATCTTTGGGGGGTCAGATCGAGGAGTCACCAGAGGTTACGGTATGATTTCCAACGGTATAATCTCTATCACTAACGTGGCCTATGTTGAAGGGTTAAACCATAACCTGATCAGTGTAAGCCAGTTATGTGATAAAGGTTATGACGTTAAGTTCTGCAAGGATAAATGCCTGATCATCTCATGTGCCTCTTTTGAGACGGTATTAACAGGCATTAGGAGCAGAAATATCTTCTGCTTAAATTTTCTTAGTTTAGATTCATCTACCCCGTATGCCTAGTGGCAACTGGAAGTGCATCTCTTTGTGAATAATGGCACAAGAGATTGACCCATATTAATTTCAAAATAATTAGTATGTTGTTTTCTCAAAACTTAGTAAGGGATGCTCCGGTTATAAAGTGCATCAAAGATAGCCCCTGTCCTGCATGCTAGATGGGCAAACAGACTCGGGCTACCTTTAAGAGCATTGCAGACAAAGACTCTTCCCGATGTCTTTATCTTCTGCATATGGACTTGTTTGGTCCAATACAAGTTCATAGCTTGGGAGGCAAGTCCTATACGCTAGTGATAGTTGATGATCACTCTCAGTTTACATGGGTGTTCTTCTTAAAACGAAAGTCAGATACGTTTGACATCTTCACTAGTTTTGTCAAGCAGGTTCAGAACGAATTTAACTACTCAGTGGTCAAAATCAGAAGTGACCATGGAACAGAATTCGAATCTGGTGCTATGATAGAGTTTTGTGAAGAACAAGTTATCTTTCATGAGTTTTCCTCCCCGCGCACTCCTCAACAAAATGTAGTTGCGGAGAGGAGAAATAGAACTCTCATTGAAGCCTGCACGATAATGTTGAAAGACGCTTCTCTCACAGAATACTTCTGGGCAGAGGCGATCAATACGGCTTGTCATGTACAAAACCGAGCATTGATCAACAAGAATCATTGTAAGACGCCTTATGAGCTACTGAAAGGCAGGAAACCAATCATGTCCTACTTAAGGATCTTTGGTTGCAAATACTATGTACTCAATAACGGGAAGTACCCGCGTACTAAATTTGGTGAAAAATGCTTCGAAGGCATATTCATGGGCTATAGTTCCCACAGTCGGGCATATAGGGTCTTCAATAAGAAAACCCTAGTGGTAGAAGAATCAATTAATGTTGTATTTGATGAAGGAAGATTGCTTAACAGCAATTCTTCCAGCGGTATTCTTGAATATGCAGGTGCATGACTTGAACAGCTGAGTCTCGATAAGACTGCTAAAGATGAAACTCCTAAGTACGTCAAAGTTTCCACCTCAACGTCAACTGGGAATGTTGAAGATCAAAATGAAGCAAATCTCTTAGAAGAAGGAGAAGCCCAAGAAGTAGTCGAAGCTCCAGATGCCAGACTTCTAGAGCTCCGACATGTGAGGGATCATCCTAGAGATCAGATCATCAGAGATCCTCATGACGGTGTCAGAACTCGAAGAGGTACTATTAATGAGATTTTACATCTTAGCTTCCTGTCACAGGTTGAGCCAAAGAAGTTCGACGAGGCGAACAAAGATGCGACATGGATTTTGGCCATGCAAGATGAACTGCATCAATTCGAACGATGCAATGTTTGGACGCTGGTTCCCAGACCACAAAAGCAAAATGTGATTGGCACCAAGTGGATCTTCAGAAACAAACTGGATGAACATGGTGTCATCATAAAGAACAAGGCCAGGCTGGTGGCTCAAGGTTACAGACAGGAGGAGGGGATTGACTTCGACCAGACCTTTGCACCAGTAGCAAGGCTCGAGGCAATCAGATTGTTCCTGGCGTATGCTTTGCACAAATGATTCACAGTCTATCAAATGGATGTGAAATCAGCATTCTTGAATGGAGACCTGAAAGAGAAAGTATACGTCGCTCAACCCCCAGGTTTTGTCAATCCTACTTATCCCAATCATGTATATTTTCTTAATAAAGCTCTATATGGTTTAAAACAAGCTCCAAAAGCTTGGTATGAGACTTTATCTAGTTTTCTTCTTGAGAACAAGTTTTCTAGAGGTAAAATAGATAAGACATTGTTTCTCAGGGAAGTCAAAGGCAAGATTTTGCTGGTGCAAATCTATGTCGATGACATTATATTCGGGTCAACGGACAACAATCTTTGCAAAAAGTTTTCTAAACTTATGCAAGGAAAGTTTGAAATGAGCAGTATGGGAGAGCTAAAGTATTTCTTGGGACTTCAAGTGAAACAGTCTGAGGATGGAATCTTCATCTCTCAGACGAAGTTCACAAATGAACTCCTCAAGAAATTCGGTATGGAGAATGCAACCTCTATGAGAACTCCAATGGGATCCACTATGTCTCTGGATAAGGATGAGAAAGGTAAACCTTTCGATGAAACCAAATACAGAAGAATCATTGGATCCCTGCTCTACCTTACTGCCAGTAGACCAGATATCATGTTCTCCGTATGTGTCTGTGCCAGATATTAGGTGAACACTAAGGAATCTCACTATGTCGCTGCAAAGCGAATTCTAAGATACCTTAAAGGTACTCCCAATCTTGGCTTGTGGTACCCAAGAAACAATGATGTCGAGCTAATAGGTTTTTCAGATGATGATTTTGCAGGGAGTAGGGATGACAGGAAAAGCACTTCCGGGACATGTCAATTCCTCGGAAGAAGGCTTATCTCATGGAATAGCAAGAAGCAGAATTGTGTAGCAACCTCCACAGCAGAGTCTGAGTACATCTCAGCAGGCAATTGTTGCGCACAACTCTTATGGATCAGAAACCAGTTAGCCGACTACGACCTTCAGTTCAAGGAAGTACCGATGTACTGTGACTCCTCCAGTGCAATTGCAATTGCCAACAATCCGGTATCACACAGCAGAACGAAGCATATTGAAGTGCGCTACCACTTTATTCGGGAGCACGTGGAGAACAAGGACATCTCTCTCTGTTATGTCCCCACGGACAGGCAGATTACAGATATTTTCACAAAGCCCTTAGACGAAGCCAAGTTCAGTCTTTTCAAAACTGAATTGGGGATGCTAAACTATGAGGAATGAAGCCTACAGAAGCTCCAGGCTCGTGTATCTAGGGGGAGCCTCTGCCCGGGTGCAGTAGGAACTCAAGTGTGAGCACAGGTGCAAGCACTGAGGGGGAGCAAGGGGTCAAATGCAACATACCCCGATTTGCAGAAGCCGAAAAGGGGGAGGTCACCCTCTCGGCTAAGGCTAAGGTGGATCCAAGTTTGCTCTCACGAAATTGGTATTGGTAATGACTATCTCTCTCAACTTAATTTTAAGTTTCTGATTTTCATTCCCATACACTCTATTCACCTTAGCTTGTAAGGTTTAGGCTTCTTCAAATAGGGGGAGATTGTTGGGTATTGTATGCACAACGTACCTGATTTGAAGAAGCCCCTAAACAAGCTAAGGAAAATAGACAATGTATTTGATGAAATCTTTCGAGTTGTGCTTGCAGTTATTCCACGCTAAGTACACACCAATGTCAGGGAGCAGTAGGTCATTATACACGGGTCTGCGCGACGTAATCCCTCGTTGAGCAGATCAATGTGTTGGCCTACGTGTACTCTCTCTATTGGAGTGTACTTATCTTCAAGTACAGGGTCGTGACAATGCAAGAGCAGACACGGAGCAAGGATGGGTCAAAGAGCAGCTCATGGGTGGAAAGACGAAAAATCATCTAAGTAACAATCGACGAGAATGACCAAGTGATTCTCACCGATTCAGCGAGAATCACTAGTGATTCTCGCCGTGTCTATCCGGCTACATCAAAGCGTGCAAATCTGTCTCTAAGTCATAATCGTCGAGAATCATCAAGTGATTCTCGCCGACTCGTCGAGAATCACCTTCGATTCTCGCCGATTTTGACTTGGGCGATTTTCTGGATCCCGCTGGACTGGATCAAATGTTAAGGCGCTGTTTTGAACCGGTTTTAGGGTTTCTTCTAGTGGGACCCACAACGGTCATAAAGAGGTATACTACTGTATAAATACTCGTGTATTTTTGAACAGTACAGAGAGCCATTTGAATAACTAAAGACGAGCCGCCGACGTGACCTAGATCGCAAAATCTGCTACGCCGCCGTCACCGCTCGTGGCTGTCGATCGCCGGCTTTGATCGTGGTTTCTTCCAGATCTCCCGGCGACAAAAGCTCAGCCAAGCACAGCGTCTCACGCGTCTAACCAGAGATCCCTTGTCTCTTGATTCGTTGATCGGGAAAACCTTCCCCTTCTGAATCGATCGAGAAGATCGATCCTAGTATGACCGTTGGAAGACCTTGCTAGCTTTGCTACGAAGATTGAATCTCCAAAGTACAGCAGCCGCACACCGTTGTCGCCGCCAATCCCGATAACCAAGCCGCCGCCCTTCTTGCCGCCGCCGGTTTCAGGGAGATTCTCTCCAAGTGAGATCTAGGGTTGTGGACTCTTCGTTGACTTCAAGAACACGTCATCGAACGAAGAGGGACACCTTAGTCTCCATAAGTTGTTTGTATTTCTTGTACATTATATTTTCATTTTTGTTGTAAATGAACGTTGGTTCCTAGTTGTAAGGGTTGGGTGCAACCCGTGTTGTGGGAGTAGTGACTCCTACGTGTGGAAGGGTTCCTTCCGTTAGTGCAAGGATTGGATTTCAATCCTGTTGATGAAGTGACCGAGTCATCCCTGGTTGGGAGATAGTTCGAAGGGGGAAAGTGGATGTACCCAAATCGGGGAACCACTATAATTTGCATGTGTCCTTTCTGTGCTGTGGTGTTCTGTTTTCTTGTGCAGGTACAACTTTAATTCCGCAAAAATACCGAAAGTCACCTTTCCCCCCCCCCTCATAGGTGAAGGTAGTTGACACTCGGTGGACTTTCAACATAGAAATAAACATGCAACAAAAAGGACCACAGGCGCTGAGGCAGGGAGGTCCCACCACGTATCCGGATGCTTTGAAGAAACTTTCCCTCCACAACCAAAAATGGTCGAGGAAGATATGATGTAGATTCTAGCTAGCAACTAAGTCAATGCAGCAACTAAAATGAATAGTCGCTAGCTCGCGACCTGTCTCGAGATCTTCTGCGAGAAAGGATTCAAATGCTCAGCTCAAACTATAGGAAAGTAGATGCTCGAGATCTTTTGTGAGATTCCGAAATCCATCTCCTCGTACCCATGAGGTCATATTTATAGGCAAATTCAAGAGGTGGGCGGTCTTATTTATAGTCACGCCCCTAGTGACTAGGCGACTTCTTAGGGGAGCTCGCACAGGTGGGGTGAGTAACTGGCCTAGTCGCCTACTTGGAGAGTATGAGTGGGGAGCTCGTCATACTCATCTAGGCCTTCTACTGTCTTGAGTGTTGACTCTGACTTCTATCTTTACTTATTGACTTTGTCTCTTACTGACCTTGCTCTACGGCTAGTCCATCCTCGATGTATATGGGTTGTACAGCAGTAGCGGACTTTCTGGACAATTTCTTGGCCGAGGCAGGAGGAGAAGAAGGCTCTTCTAGCCTAGTCTTGTGGAAGATGTTTATGGATAGAGCTTCGGGCAATAATTCAGTGGGAGCAGGAGTCGTACTGGTGATCCCCCAGGGAACTCGAATCGAGTAAGCAATCAAGATCCTCTTCCTCATCACAAACAACCAAACAGAGTATGAAACCATGGTAGAAGGCTTGTGTCTTGCCAAGGAGTTAGGAAACTAGGATTTCAAGGCTTCCACCAATTCAATGGTGGTCGCATCACAAATCAGGGGGAACTTCGAGGTGCGCGACCCCACCTTGCAGAGATACTTAACAGAGGTTAAAGGCATGATGGAAGGTTTCCTATCTTTCATCATCGAGCTTGTACCCCAAGAGGAGAACTCGGCGGCAGATTATCTCGCCAAGTATAGGCATAGGGCTAGAGGAACAGTGACAAAGTTATTTCGACTGTCCATCGAGGAATGGGAGATGATGGAGATCGAGCGGAGGGCTTCTTGGAAGGATCCGATCATTACACTCTTAACGACATGCCAACTTCCTGCCAGCGAGGGCGATCATAGGAATATTTGATACAAATCTCCTTACTATTTATTGCATGAAGGGGAACTATACCGCAAAATCATTCCGGGCCCTCTATCCAGATGCCTGTCGGAAACAAAACTCTCTCGAGTGCTTGCGGAAATTCATTCAAGAGAGTGTGGTAGCCACTCTGGAACTCGTACTCTCGAGCAAAGTATTCTAAGGCAAGGCTATTTATGGTCTACCATTTAGAAGGATGCAGAAGCCTTCTCAAAGAAGTGTCCGGAGTGTCTACTCTTTGCACCTCTTCAATTGCAACCGGCTCAACAACTTTGCTCGATTATCGCCCCATAGACCTTCGTCATCTGGGGGATGGTTTTGATAGCCATTTCCCCCCCCCAAGCCAGCGTTCAGAGGAAGTTTTTTCTCATAGTGATCGACTATTTCTCCAAGTGAATCGATGCAGAATCTCTTGCCAAGACCATGTTGATGGCGCGGCCCCTCCAACACTTCCTGATGATGACCCGATTGATAGCGCGACCCCTCCAACACTTCCTGATGATGACCCGGTTGCCGCGGTGCAACAATTTAAAGATTTGCGACGTCATGACAACGCCACGGACACTAACGGAAAGCTGCGATACAACCTCCGTCCGCGGCGCGCAAAGCTTGCTTAAAAGTTTTACTTAGTTTTATTTTAATTGCTTTAAACATATAGCTTGTATTAATTTTTATTTTCATGTTGGTGTGCTACTAAACATTTGGTGTGTATTTAACCGCCCGGATGGATGAGATTTCATCTCCATCATGGACGGTTGGATCTCTTTTGTAACTCCTATTTAAAGGAGTCTATTATGATGAGTTAGAGCATTGAAAAAAGAAAACCTAACCCCCCCCCCCCCTTGAGGAATTTCGGCCACCATGGAGAGATTCCATTAGCCTCCCCCCCCTTGGTGTGAAGCCAAGCCTTGCCTCCTCCATCCCCGTTCGGTGTGACTCCGGCGTGGATTCTATCGGTGCGACTCCGTGGAAGAAGGAAGCAGCCCCATTCGATGTGAAACTGGTGGAACCGTGGAGAGAGTGATTCTCCCACAAATCTCGTGTGATCATCTTCTTGGTTGGGTAATCTCTTCCCTATCTTTGTGTTTCTTGCTGTGAGATTTTGTGGAGGTTATTCAACCGTCTTTTCTGCGAGTTTAAAGTGTTTTCTGCTTGCAAAAATCTGAATCGAAACGTTGTTATTGACCCTCTTGTTATCCGGATTGGGAAGATCCGTTGGAGAACAAACTAGGCCTAGCCTTGACTTGTTCTCCAAGTTTGGGCACGCTTTGTGCTAACAAGGGAGTTAATCTCAACTTGTTCTTGATCGCTCTTTATCGTTTACCGCCGATCCTAAATATATTATTGCTGCGATTGACGGCTTATTGTGAAAAGAATAGATGCTTGTGTAGGTGCGGTGAGGCGTGTGCTTATTGGAGAGGTAGGTCCTAAGGACGTGGTATCGAGTCCGGCTAGGAGCGAGTTGTGTGCTTGTTGGAGAGTTAGGTCCTAAGGACGTGGTATCGAGTCCCGTATTTTTTGAGAGCCAACCGACCCCTTTATGTTCGCTTTTGGTCGGAGCACTCTCTTTATTTTCTATGTTCTATGATGGGTAAGCTACCGTTAGAGTAAGCACGTCCGTGTCACATACACCCCTACACCACATGTCTCATATCGTGAAGAACTTCATCTAGGGAGAGATCGCTTGTAGGTTCGGGATCACCCTCTCCATCTTCACCGAGAACGGCCTATAATTTGCTAGCCTGGAGTTAGAATATTTCTACAGACAGCTAGGGAAGGATCTTCGATTTGCCTCTATACATCATTCTAGGAGCAACGGACAAGTGGAGGACTCCAACAAGTTGATCATTAACCTCTTAAAGAAAAGGGTCACCAACTTGAAGGGGAATTGGGCGGAGAAACTCCCCTCGGTCCTATGGGCTCTGGGAACAAATTCTAACTCAGCCATAGGGGAAACACCTTTAAGTTGTTCCACGGGTCTGAGGACCTAATCCTAGTGGAATTCGGGGTTCGGAGCCCGAGGTTTGTGGCGGTAGGAGAAGGCAGTGAAAATGGCGCTTAGAGAATGAAGATACTCAGAGGCTTTCACTGAACTATATCGAGGAGCTTCAAGCCCTAGCCTCCATCCGTTAAGAGGAGATCAAGAGGAGAAAGACAAAGCACTTCAAACAAAGCATTCGCCTCAAGCACTTCCTTGCAGGAGACCTCGTAATGAAGAAGGTGAACGCAACTGGAAGGGCAGCTGATGTTGGTAAGTTGAATCCTAACTAGGAAGGACCCTACATCATCCAGGAGACTCCAGCCACTGGAAGCTATCACTTACAAAATCAAGAAGGTGAGTTGCTGGAAAGCAACTGGATTGGGAATGACCTGAAAAGGTTCTATCCCTAACGATAACATGTAATGACCGTTTATCTGTAAGATTGTTTCTACTTTTTAATAAAAGTCCTCGCCCCCTAAAACACGAGTGGATGCGAGATGTATTCTTTATTATGATCGTCTCAAGTTAGATAGAAGTAATGAAGTCAATCTATATGATCTATTTGGGAAACCTGCATCCGACCTCATTCTCCTAAAAAGCTCAGGGCAGATGATGGGACGATGTGTCGGGATTTAATGATCTTTGTAAGATCGAGCCCCTACATTGACGGTCAAGATCAGCTCGCCCCTTATATGTTGGCCTAGTTTCCCTCGATTTCACCTCTCCTCCAACTGGAAGAACTATTAGGAATAGGTCTGGACGCCAACCTCCTAAACTAAGTGAAGGATCGATCTCACAAAGTGATACCTTGTGTAATGGCGTCATCAGTATTTGAGAAAACTAAAAAACCCTCTCCTAGCGACTGTTTGTCCTATGAACCAGGACGTGTCTCTTTTAGTGCCAAGGTCGGATAGCCCGTCATGCTTTTGGAAGCAGTCAAGCAAAGAAGTTCTGGGAGGTTCGAGTCTGTGGTAGGATGGCGGACTCGAGTGTGTTCGTCCTGTTGGACCCTACGACTACTATTCCATATCTCTGGATCCCTTCAATTTCTTTGTTGGTAGAAGTGGAGAGTTAGCCTCAAGAGTGTGCGTCTTATAAGACCCCCGAGTGCAACTCCATTATCTGAAGGATCATCGGCGGCAAGCAAGAATATCTATATGTTTCCGTTTCAACAAGAGTCTTTTTGTGGTATATTTCATCAGAGTTTGTGAAAATCGAACAGATATAATAATGTGTTTTGTGCGAGGATACAAGTGCGCGACTATACAGGTGTGAGTAGTGACATGCGATCATGCGACTGCGACCATGCATGTGCGAGCAGCGATGTTCGAGCATGCGACTACAACCATGCAGGTGCGAGCAGTGACGTGCCAACATGTAAGTGCGACCATGCAAGTGCGAGTAACGTTGCTTGATTTAGTATGAGCTAACATAAAAGCAAAGATCGCGCACAACGAGAAATCAACCTCTTCGTGCCTATGAGCCTAGCGAGTATCATAAACAAGCGAGTATGCGAATAAAATGCAAGGAAGACAACACAGTACAAAAAAAATCTTTTGTATTATTTGGCGAGCATTACAATGCAAAAAAGGTAATGACGCTTTGAATAAAGGTTCGTCTAGAAAAATTTCCTACGTTATATTTCTCTATATACATGTTCGCATGCAGGAGGTAATCGACTGACTAGGACTTATCATCGTCGGTATCAAACTGGTACTCTTGTCCTCTATGACGACGTTTTCTTCATCGCCAACATCATCCTCACCATCTTCATTGTCTTTGCTGTCGTCGCCGCTCTCTCCACTACTATTTTCCTCATTGTCGCTGGAACCAATAGCGGAGGACAAAACAAGATCAGGCGATTTGGACTCTTCGGCAAGCATATCAGGAATGAGGTCAACCATGGTCAGGTGATCAGCCTCTGGGCCAATGAAGCCATCCATCCTCAGCTTTGCGAGAATGGTGTCTCCCATTGTTTGGCGATCCCGCGACGAAAAGTGGGCATCTCATCCCCGTGGAAGCGAATTTTCTTCCCCATCCCGTGAGTACTCCCCTCTAGTTGTTGCTCAGCTGGGCGAGCATCTGAGGCCTTGGGGCAAGCTTCAACGACCGTCGGGCGAGTCTCCAACTCAGTAACCCAGATTTTGACAATCTCTAGCTCGGTCTTGGTGTTAGCGAGCTCTTGCTCGAGCTCGGAGATCTTTTTTGATGTCTCGATCTTGGGAGCCTATGAGTATCAACAACAAATAGTCAGAATATACATCAAGTAAAGTGGCGACTAAGCAAAATTCGTGCATACGAGTACAAGCTACCACATAGTACTTCCATCGAGTAGATTGCATCACCAGGTCATTCGCCTTCTGCGAAACGATCTTCAGCGCCTCTTACGAATTGAGGAACCTCCTATCTATATGATTGCCCAGCTCAGTAGCTCGCATGAGTGTGCAAGCTGTCTTATGGGCAAGCACCTTTGCGTTGAGATCTAGCATCGACTCAACATCGACTCTCCCGTACAAATCGAAGTCAACATCATAAGCCTCAACCTTATCCTCTCAGTCTTCCGACCAGAAGGGTAAGTTGGTGCTCAAAGTCACCTTATGCTCTCTTTCGGCCCAAGACACCAACGGGCATTCGAAGGCATCCTTGATGTTGTGCTTGAGGTTGTAGTTCAGGTGGAAGTACGACTCCCCGACATCTGCTGGCAACTACCTCCCATCAAAGAGTTCATGGGTAATCTTTCCACGCTTCCTCGTGTGATCAGGGGACTAGACTTTCTCCTTCCCCTTGTTCAGCTTCCTTTGTGAGGAGCCCTGCTTGTCTCTAGCTCGTGGATGTCCCGTAGAGCTCGCGGGAGGCGGGATATCCTCGATATTAGTTGGCAGGTTCACCGAACCCTAGCACGATGATTCTACTTCCTTCGTGAAGGAAGTGGTTCTCACGGAAGAACGCGAGTAGCTGTAGAATTGGTAGAACAGATTGTAAAGTCATAGTAACTATCCAAATAAAATCAACAAGTATAGTAAGATCTTGACAATGTATGTACCTTCGTCAGGGGAGACCTCATCCAACGAGTTGATGTTCAGACCCCAGTGGATGACGTCGAACCTGTGTCTGCGGAAGGCTTCGAACAACTTCTCGCGCGGACCCTCAAGAATGGGTGGCAAGAAGGCGACTTCAGGTGGCTGGTGCGGCCTATGCGTTACCCCTTCAAAGCCGCTGGCGACAACGACAAGGTACTCGTGTAACGCCCCGAAACTCAAAGGAGCGATGGGGGACGTTTTGGGCCAGTTTTGGGTTATTGCAGGAGGCACACGACCTGGGACACGGGCGTGTCCCAGGGCGTGTCAGGCGTGTGTCGTCGAGTTGGTCGAGTAGTCGACGATTTTGGTGTCGACGATCGTTGAGCAGAGAACACGGCCTGCGACACGGGCGTGTCGCAGGGCGTGTCAAGGCCGTATCGACGATCGGCCCAGTGTGTCGACAAATTTCGCTCGACGTTGTGTCGAGACAGGGTACACGACCTGCGACACGGGCGTGTCGCAGGGCATGTCGACCCGTGTCGACACTAAGCCCGTGAAGCTGACACTGCGCTCATGGCACACGGGCTGCGACACGGGCGTCTCGTGAGGTTGACGATCTTCGCTTGACGAAGTGTCGAGTGTCGAGACCGTGTACACGGCCTGGAGCCCAGGCGTGTTGAGGTAGACACGGGTAAGGACACGCACGTGTCCTCGAACTCGTGCAGTGCTCGGGTTGTTTTCTGGAGAAATCGATGGGGGTACACGACCGGCCACACGGCCGTGTCAGGTGGAACACGGGCATGTCAGGTCGAACACATGCGTGTTAGATGCCCGTGTGTTTTTCCAGGCGAGTCGATTTTGACGGCGAATGAGGCACACAGCCCTGGACACGGGCGTGTGCCAGGCCGTTTGCGATCCAGATTGGGCATTTTAGTCCCGAATCAAAGCTGTTCGTTTCTTTAATTGATGATCCAACGGATGGGGGTTGTTCCTGAAGGGATATACCTGGGATTGGGCCTTAGAAACCCTCACTTTTCATGAGTGGTTGTCTCTCTAAATCTTAGAGAGAGAGGAGAGCCAAGGAAGGAAGAAGAAGCTAGATCCGACCATTGGAGGAGGTTCGAAGCTCCAAATCGCGAGCCGACTCCGGATCCACAGAGGCAAAGCTAGTGCGGTGCTTTTCATCCGCTTACTTTTCCATGGAGCCAAAGAGGAACGCAAGTGTAATGATTCTCTTCTTGAGCATGAGTAGCTCTCCTTCTTTGCATAGGAAGCCTGCTCTCACGAGTTTGCGGTGAGTTGGAGGCGTTCCTTTGGGTAGATATGTGAAGTCCCCGTTGTTTAGAGTCCGTAAGCGAGAACGGACATAGGCATGATGTGTGAAGCCTACCCAGACATGTTGGTCTGGATCGGTGATGTTGCATTGCATAATTCCGGAGAAGACTCCTTGTTATTGGTTATTTTTCGGGTTTTCTACACTGTAGATTGCCACAGGGAGCCTTGGGGATTAACCCAGAGGTGCACCCGGAAAACTGGGCGGATACGTGATCTTGCCAACTTGGTGGCCTGAGAGCCAACTTGAACATAACCGGGTTATGTGAATTGTGATGGAAACGAGACTCGGGAGAAGTTTGACTTGCGCAAATGGCTTAAATTGTCGTTGCGATGTGAGAACGGGTTAGATGGAACCGTACCCGTTCTATATCGTTCGGTTAAAGAGACCTAAGGGTACGTGGCACTTGCCGTTGGCATAGATTAGGGTCTTCGGCGGTCTATGGCTTAAATTATCGTGACCCAGGCCAAGAAGACAAATTGCTCATAGGTTTGGCCGTCAAAGTGGCGGTGGTGAGTCCGAAATATCTATGGCTTTAATTCACGTGACATCGACCGGTTCACCGAGAATGCACCCTGAGAGCACGGGGCGTGTGGCCGTGCGAGCCAACGTCTGTGATGAAATGAAAATATTATATTGCTCGCTTATGCTAATGAAATGCAGGGAAGGAGCATCGCCGTCCCGAGTTGCGGGCGGGATCGTTATAATTTGGTCAGCATTATTGATCGTTGCCTTGTTTTGCCACCGTGCAGTGGTTTGTTGATTGCAGGTGCTGCTGGACCAAGCGGTCAATAGCGGGCTAAAGCCCTTTTTGCGAAGCCGGCCCTCGAAGGCCTAATTGGAGTGTTTACTGCTTTATTCATGTATGACCGACCTGCGTGCCGTGGTTTGTAAAACATGTAATATGAAGTGAACAATTTTTGTAAGGCCTTAAGTCTTGTACTGCTGTATTTATAACATTCCTACTTGGTATTAGTGGACATTCATGCTTTAGTGATGGGTTCTTTATTGCAACTTTTATAAAACTTCTTCCGCTAGAATGCTCTGTGTAGGACGTTATGATTGGTTGGATGGTTTCCATGAGTAACCACCCGGTCTGTCTGTGGCATACGGCGTCGGGCCCCGGCCGGACCTATGGTATATGTTATGTGACGGATAGGGGGTGTTACAATTTGGTATCAGACTACTAGTTTTGGTCGGGCTTAAACTGAATTCGTGGGTGAATTCTTTTTAAGGGATGGTGAGCACATTGTGTGCGTCATCATTATAACAGTAAAAGAATCCATGAATGTCCACTTAAGAATGAACATACAAGTGTTTGAGGAACCTACGTGTTCCTATAATTGTTGTTTGTAATTTTATTTGGTCGCTTAACGGTGTTTTGTACCACTATAGGTGACCAGAAGTGGTGTTGGTCCGTCAGAATGCCGAGTTTCTGAGGCTAGCAGTGCACCAGATGTTGCTCCTGCAACACCTCTATCGGCCGAGAACATACGATTGGTGGCCGAAGCAGTGTTGGTCGTGATAAATGCGCAGCCTGCAAGGCAAACGCAGCAGCCCGCTCCTGCGATGGAGCAGGTACCGCTGCAAGAGGCTGAGCCGAGGAGAGTGGAACAGGTGGTAGTGGAGCCGGTGGTGCCAAGGAGGGTCGCCGAGAGACAGCTTAAGCATGTAATGAGCTTTAACCCTCCGGTATTCTCGGGGTTGGGAACCCCATCTCAAGCTGAAGGCTGGCTCTCTAGGGTGAAGAGAGTCATGACAGCAACGGAGACGGAGGAGTGGCAAATGACCACCATCGCTACGTTCCTTCTGGACGGTGAAGCGAGAATGTGGTGGGAAGGTTTGGAGCTGCACTTATTGAGAGGTAGGCAACTTGTTGATGTCTCGATGGAGGAGTTCTCGAGATTGTTCTTGGCTCGATACCTCCCTTCGACGCAGAAGATAGCATTGGAGAATGAGTTTCTGAAGTTGGTTCAGGGTGAGAGGAGCGTGGATGAATATCTCCACGAGTTTACTTGTTTGAGTCGATATGCTATCTCCACCATCGCGGATGAGGAGCGCAAAACGAATCGATTCTACGAAGTCTTGAGAGATGAGTAGAGATTACTACTCTCGGGGCCGATGACGCAGGGCTTCTTAACCTTGGTCAACACTGCCCGGTCCTTGGAGAAGGACATGAAGAATGTACAAGCAAAGAAAAGCTTGGGTGACAAGAAATCTGAATTCAAAGTACCAACTACTTCAAAGTCCGGCTATCGGAGGTCTTTCAAGAAGCATAGGACTTCGGGTCCAACTCCTTCTGGTGCTTCTGGGGCGACTACGAGTCGGACCCCGGGCGCATGTTTTACTTGTGGAAAGATGGGGCACTTTGCCCGTGACTGTTGTAGTGGACGTCCTAAGTCCGAGAGAAGGCCGGGAGCGACCTATGAATAGAAGGGCAAGGCGGTGGAGTCGACCGCGTCCCACTATTCCCCGGCCCAACCAGGGGTGTATAATCTTGGCCAACAGGAGACCATCAAACAGGCTGATGTGGTGACAGGTACGGTTTAATTTATAGCAAGTCAATTTCTTTAAATACTTGTTATGCACATGTTACCTTACCACTGCTTGTTTAGGATTTGTTTTGATTTGTGAAAATCCGGCAAGAGCCCTCTTCGATACCGGAGCTTTACACTCCTTCTTTTTCGAGGGATTTATATCACGCATCGGAGTCCCTTCTTCGATGGCGAAGGATAAGTTGGATGTGTTGTTGCCCAATGGGTGTTCGATGCGCGCGGATAGGATCTGTGATGTTAAGATTCGTATTGGGAATCAGGAGTTCGATCTGCAGGCGTCGTTACTTCCGTTGGTGGAGTTCGACGTCATATTTGGCATGGACTGGCTCTCGGAGCAGCAAGCCCATATAGATTGCGGTAGCAAGGAATTCAAGCTGGGAGCAAGTCGTGAAATGCCTTTTACGGGCTTAAAGGGGTCGAGCAAGACGTTGATGTCTGCTCTTCAGGTGGTGAAGGCGGTTTGTGCTGGTGCAGAACTGTTCTTTACGCTAGTGGAGGTTGTAAAGCCGAAGCCCGCGTTGGATTGTATTTCAGTGGTATCAGAATACCCTGATGTGTTTCCCGCAGATCTTCCTAGAGCCCCACCTCAACGAGAGATAGATTTTACGATTGAGCTAGTGCCAGGTGCAAAGCCTGTGTCACGATCTCCTTATCGGCTAGCGCCTAAGGAAATGGCGGAGCTGAAAGTTCAACTGCAAGAGTTGTTGGAGCAAGGGTATGTGCGCCCGAGTTCTTCGCCTTGGAGCGCACCGGTCCTCTTCGTTAAGAAGAAGGATGGAAGTTTGAGGCTATGTATTGATTATCGGGAGCTCAACAAGCTGACAAAGAAGAACAAGTACCCGATCCCCCGGATTGATGATCTTTTTGATCAGTTAGTCGGGTCGACGGTGTCTCGAAGTTGGATCTCAAGGCTGGGTACTATCAGCTGCGAATAAGTGAGAGTGATATCCCAAAGACAGCGTTTAGTACGAGATACGGGCATTATGAGTTTACGGTCATGCCGTTTGGGCTGACTAATGCGCCGTCAGTGTTCATGGATTTGATGAACAGGACTTTCAGGGAGTACTTGAACCATTTTGTGATCGTCTTCATCGACGATATTTTGGTGTACTCGCAAAGTGAGGAAGATCACTTCAAGCATCTTCATTTGGTTTTGGAGACGCTAAGGAGGAATCAACTGTTTTCCAAGTTCTCGAAGTGCGAGTTTTGGTTATCCTCAGCGGCGTTTCTCGGGCATATAGTGAGTGGAGAGGGTATTGCTGTGGATCCGGTGAAGATTGTCGCGATACGGGAGTGGCCTGAGCTTGCTACGGTAGCGGAAGTCCGGAGTTTTCTGGGGCTTGCCGGCTATTATAGGCGCTTCGTAGAGAACTTCTCGCGGATAGCTTTACCTCTCACTACTTTGAAGAGGAAGGAGCATAAGTTCGTTTGGACTCCGGAGTGCGCACGAGCTTTTGAGGAGTTGAAGTGTCGGTTGACGACGGCGCCTGTGCTAAGTTCTCCATGTGGGACCGAAGGCTATGAGATTTATAGCGACGCTTCGGGCAGCGGTTTGGGTTGCGTGCTACTGCAACACGGAAGTGTAATAGCTTATGGCTGGAGACAGCTGAAGGTGTACGAGAGGAATTATCCGGTCCATGACTTGGAGTTAACGGCCGTGATTTTTGCCTTGAAGTTGTGGAGACACTATTTGTACGGTGTGAAGATTGATATCTACACCGATCATAAGAGCCTGAAATATCTGATTGATCGGAAGGATCTGAATATGCGGCAGCGTAGATGGATGGAGTTCCTGGGGGACTATACATTCAAGATCCACTACGTGCCTGGTAAAGGGAATGCGGTTGCGGTCGCGTTGAGTCGCCGAGCCCCGGCTCAAGCCAATTGGCTATCGGTGCATGATGAGCGGTTGGTGCGGGAGTTGGAGGCATTGGAGATTGTTTGTGTGGATATACAATCAAGTGCTGAAGCAGTTCTGAATTGGACTGAAGTCCAATATGACATGGCTGATCATATTCGACAGGCTTTGGATATGGATGCTCATATGAAGCAATTCATGGTAGAGGCTCTGGATGGGTCAAATTCCCAATTCATCGTGGAGGATGGATTACTTTGGAAAGACGGTCGTCTGTGCGTCCAAAGTGTGGGTAATTTGCAGTTGGAGTTGTTGTTTGAGGCACACCATACCAAGTACTCGATTCACCCGGGGAGCACGAAGATGTACCGTGATGTGAAGAAACTGTTTTGGTGGCCGGGTTTGAAGAAGGATGTGGCGCTATACGTAGCGAAGTGCCAAACTTGCGCCTTGGTGAAGGCGGAGTGCCAAAAGCCGGGAGGATTTCTTAAGTCCTTACCTATTCCGGAGTGGAAATTCGACAACATCTCTATGGACTTTGTGCACGGTTTGCCAAGGTCGCAAAAGGGGAACGATGCAATTTGGGTGGTTGTTGATCGGCTAACGAAGGTGTCACATTTTATTCCGCATAGGAAGGATGATCCGGTGGAGAAGTTGGCAAAACTTTATGTAGATAACATAGTACGGCTTCATGGTGTGCCCCGCAGCATCGTGAGTGACCGAGATGGGCGGTTCACGTCCAATGATTGGAGGCTAGTGCAACAAATGTTGGGGACAAAGTTGAAATTCAGCACAGCCTTCCATCCGCAAACGGATGGGCAGACCGAGAGGGTCAATAGAACTATGGAAGACATGCTCCGCATGTGTGTCTTGGATTTTGGGAAGCAATGGGAAGACCACCTTTATTTGGTGGAGTTTGCATACAACAACAGCTACAAAGCGAGTATTCAAATGGCGCCCTTCGAGGCCCTATATGGTAGAAAATGTCGCATGCTGTTGTCTTGCTTAGAAACGGGTGAGTCAAAGTTGTATAAGCGATCGGAAGTAGAGGATGCTACTTCATTGGTGAGAACCATTCGGGAGAGGTTGCTTATCGCTCAGGACCGGCAAGCGAAGTACTATAATGCCAAGCACAGGAACGTGGAGTTCGTTGTGGGCGACTATGTGTACTTAAAGATCAAGCCGTTCAAGGGTGTCTCGCGGGTGCGGCGATTGAAAAAGCTAAGCCCGAGGTACTTTGGGCCGTTTGAGGTTCTGGAGGGAGTTGGTGAAGCGGCCTATCGGTTGAAGCTTTCAGTGGAGCTTGGTGGATTACATGATGTATTCCATATTTTGGTGCTTCGGAAGGCGGTGCAAGAGCCTTCGCAAGTGATCGCGGTTGATCAAGTGCCGGTGGATAGTGGGTTGACGACAAAGGTCAAGCCCGTGCGGATTGAGGACTCGGAGGTCAAGCGGCTACGTAATAAATAGATCAGGATGGTCAAGGTCCGGTGGGATAATTGCGGTTGTGAGGAGCTCTCTTGAGAAGGAGAGCAGACTATGCTTGACGAATAACCGAAGTTGTTCCGCTCAGGTACAAATTTTGGTTTTGTACATGTCTTTCCTTTATATAATTTCGTGGACGAAATTATTTTAAGAGTGGGAGATTTGTAACGCCCCGAAACTCAAAGGAGCGACGGGGGACGTTTTGGGCCAGTTTTGGGTTCTGGCAGGAGGCACACGGCCTGGGACACGGGCGTGTCCCAGGGCGTGTCAGGCGTGTGTCGTCGAGTTGGTCGAGTGGTCGACGATTTTGGAGTCGACGATCGTCGAGCATAGAACACGGCCTGCGACACGGGCATGTCGCAGGGCGTGTCAAGGACGTGTCGACGATCGGCCCAGTCTGTCGACGAATTTCGCTCGACGTTGTGTCGATACAGGGTACACGACCTGCGACACTGGCGTGTCGCAGGGCGCGTCGACCCATGTCGACACAAAGCCCGTGAAGCCGACACTGCGCTCATGGCACACGGCCTGCGACATGGGCGTGTCGCAGGGCATGTTGACCCATGTCGACACTCGTCCCGGGGAGTCGACGAATGTTGCTCGACGATGTGTCGAGACAAGGCACACGGGCTAGGACACGGGCGTGTCCAAGGCCGTGTCGTGAGGTCGACGATCTTCGCTCGACAAAGTGTCGAGTGTCGAGATCGTGTACACGGCCTTGAGCCCAGGCGTGTTGAGGTAGACACGGGTAAGGACACGCGCGTGTCCTAGAACCCGTGCAGTGCTCGGGTTATTTTCGGGAGAAATCGATGGGGGTACACGGCCGGCCACACGGCCGTGTCAGGTGGAACACGTGCATGTCAAGTCGAACACGGGCGTGTTCAATACCCGTGTGTTGTTCCAGGCGAGTTGATTTTGACGGCGAATGAGGCTCACGGCCCTGGACACGGGAGTGTGCCAGGCCATATGCGGTCCAGATTGGGCATTTCAGTCCCGAATCAAAGCCGTTCGTTTCTTTAATTGATGATCCAACGGTTGGGGGTTGTTCCTGAAGGGATATACCCGGGATTGGGCCTTAGAAACCCTCACTTTTCATGAGTGGTTGTCGTTCTAAATCTTAGAGAGAGAGGAGATCCAAGGAAGGAAGAAGAAGCTAGATCCGGCCATTGGAGGAGCTTCGAAGCTCCAAATCGCGAGCCGACTCCGGATCCACGGAGGCAAAGCTAGTGCGGTGCTTTTCATCTGCTTACTTTTCTATGGCGCCAAAGAAAACACAAGGGTAACGATTCTCTTCTTGAGCATGAGTAGCTCTCCTTCTTTGCATAGGAAGTCCGCTCTCGCGAGTTTGCGGTGAGTTGGAGGCGTTCCTTCGAGTAGATATGTGAAGTCCCCGTTGTTTAGAGTCCGTAAGCGAGAACGAACATAGGCATGATGTGTGAAGCCTACACGGACATGTTGGTCTGGATCGGCGATGTTGCATTGCATAATGCCGGAGAAGACTCCGTGCTATTGGTTGTTTTTCGGGTTTTCTACACGGTAGATTGCAACAGGGAGCCTTGGGGATTAACCCAAAGGTGCACCCGGAAAACTGGGCGGATACGTGATCTTGCCAACTTGGTGGCCTGAGATTCAACTTGAACATAACCGGGTTATGTGAATTGTGATGGAAACGGGACTCGGGAGAAGTTTGACCCGCGCAAATGGCTTAAATTGTCATTGCGATGTGAGCACGGGTTAGATGGAACCGTACCCGTTCTATGTCGTTCGGTTAAAGAGACCTAAGGGTATGTGGCACTTGTCGTTGGCATAGATTAGGGTCTTCGGCGGTCTATGGCTTAAAATGTCATGACCCAGGCCAAGAAGACAAATTGCTCATAGGTTTGGCCGTCAAAGTGGCGGTGGTGAGTCCGGAATGTCTATGACTTTAATTGACGTGACATCGACCGGTTCACCGAGAATGTGCCCTGAGAGCATTGGGCGTGTGGCCGTGCGAGCCAATGTCTGTGATGAAATGAAAATATTATATTGCTCGCTTATGCTAATGAAATGCAGGGAAGGAGCATCGCCGTCCCGAGTTGGGGGCGGGATCGTTATAATTTGGTCAGCATTGCTGACTGTTGCCTTGTTTTGCCACCGTGCGGTGGTTTGTTGCTTGAAGGTGCTGCTGGACCATGCGGTCAATAGCGGGCTAAAGCCCTTTTTGTGAAGCCGGCCCTCGAAGACCTAATTTGAGTGTTTACTGCTTTATTCATGTATGACTGGCATGCGTGCCGTGGTTTGTAAAACATGTAATATGAAGTGAACAATTTTTGTAAGGCCTTGAGGCTTGTACTGGTGTATTTATAACATTCCTACTTGGTATTAGTGGACATTCATGCTTTAGTGCTGAGTTGTTTATTGCAACTTTTATAAAACTGCTTCCGCTAGAATGCTCTGTGTAGGACGTTATGATTGATTGGATGGTTTCCATGAGTAACCACCCAGTCTGTCTATGGCATACGGCGTCGGGCCCCGGCCGGACCTACTGCTATATGCTATGTGACGGATAGGGGGTGTTACAACTCGCCCCATCAGTGGACCTTGTTCGCCATACCGAACAAGGTACAGACATGGCTGCTAAAGAAGATGACACTGTCGATGGTTGCGGCGAAGGCGAAGATCTTCCTGAAGACGGAGAGATAAAGGGCGATTTTATCTTCCCACAGGAAGAAGAGAAATCTCATGATCATCACCACCCCGCTCAGATTGATCTGGGCTGGGACGATCCCGAAGTACCGCAAGATTTGGTAGTACTTCGGCCATAGAGGAAGATGCAAGACAACTTTGAAGTGGAAAAGGGGGAGGACCATCTCACCCTTGAGAAAGGTGTTTAGTCTCTTGGACCGGGCGGAGAGCCTGGCCGAGTACTCCTCAGGCAGATGCCTTTTGCAGAAATCCTCTAAGTCTTGCTCGGTAGCAGCAGACTTCTTGAAGACATCCTTGGTGAAGTTGATCGCATGGGCCTGTCGGCGAGCATTGGCAAAATTGCTAATCCTCTTCTTCAGCGAGTAGCGGGGAGTGGAAGATCGAGGAATAAAGAGCGAGTAAAGGTCAGCGAGAATGGAAACGCGAGCAAGATCAAAATAGTCGCGAGAAGGGTTCAGAAATCGCAACGGCATGCTAAAGGCCCACCTACCCATTCTATTTATAGGCGGAGGCCTAAGGGGGTATATCAACCTCAGCCGAGTATCAACCTAAGTCATGCGCTAACCGACAGATCAACCTTAGCTACGAATCCTATCTCACGTAAATTCTTCCAGAAGATCGCCAACTCGCTCAGGAAGTGTGCCTCGTAAGCCGCAAGTCGGTCCGGTAGCTCTTCCAAATTTGTTATCTTCACCTCTAGTTCCGATATTCGGCGATGAGGCTCGCAGCTGGCGAGTTGGTCGAACTTTGCCTCCAGCTCGATGTATGCGCGGACATTAGCTTGGCGGTACTCATTAGTAGGAAGCCCGAGGGCATCGTTGAAAGCTGCTCTAGGGGTTGCAGGATGACCTGTCAAGACATGATAAAGTCGTCGAATCAGTCAGAGCCATAGAATATCAATAGTCAGACCAATTCAGCAACAAGTGAGCTACTTGCCGAGGGGATCGATATCGGCGAGGGGAAGGTCTACAATGAGATGATTGTCGTTGGCCCGATGATGAGCCTCCTGGGCGCTCGACGGCGTGCCCCTGTCCGCAATCTACAGGATCGCGGCCTCCAGTCCTTGGCGGGAAGTAGCTCGGGCGCTTTCTGTCCTGATCTCGCCACGTGCTCTTAGGTGGGTTTAGAGGGGTTATAGTTTCCAGGCAGATTTCAGGGCGAGCTTCGTTAATCAGCGACAAAGGAGGTGGTAGAGGTAAAGGGGTGATCTCCTTTGTTTGTGACGAACTGATTAAAGACGGAGGAGGCAGCGATAGAGGAGTGCTCACCCTCAGTTGTGACGAGGTAGTAGCAATGTGAGGGGCCTTGCTCGCCCCAGGTTGCGAGGTCTTCGTCGTAGGGAGATCCTTTTTCCTCGCCTCAGGAGTTTGTTTTTTTGGCCCCTTCTTGGGATTGACGTTGATCTGAACGGTGTGTCCAGATCACGGTCGTTGCTGAGCTTTAAGGGAGACCAATGGAGCTGATCACACATGCGCGACATCCAGATGCTTGTCAAGAGTAGTCGGCGGAGGAGCTGCTCGTAAAGAGTAAATATCAACGAGAAAGAATGGACTTGTTCAGCAAACTCAAGGAGTCATTAGCAAGATTGCAACCTTGAGAGGCAACGAAATCCATTTGCAGTTCTGCCGGGGACCCGGAGATGTCCGAGGCAGGAGGAGAAGACGGCGTAGGGATGCGAGAAGCTTCAGGTGCAGATCACTCGAGAATGTCGCTCAATCCAACATCGTCGAGGATTTTCTTATTGTGTGCAAGAATGTCAAAGTGGTCAGTCGGGGAGGCGACATCCTTGGTGCAAAGAGGCGGGTTGTCAATTTTTGAGGTGAGCGATTTCTTCTTCTTCTTTAACTTCTTCTTAGGCGGACGAAGGTCAACAACGACTTCGCCCTCTCGTGGACTTTTTGGCCTTGTTCGCTCGAGGAATCCAGACAAGGCAGCATTACTCGCGTGGTAGACTTCCTCTGCAGACTTCGACATCGCATGCGAGTTCAAAAGGCATTCTTGAAAGACCAACCACTCCCCAATTTATAGAGTTCAGCAGACATCCATCGGTAGCGAGTAACTCAGATACTCGCTAAAATAGCTCGCCGAATAAGTGTTTGATGTTTCTTTCCGTGCTCTTATGTCGCTCGAAACGGCCGAGGATTGTTTACAATCCATATTCATCGAGGGTGGACCCTCCTAGAGCCAGGTTAGCAAGAGTCAAAGTCAAGAAGTCAAGACAGAAGTCAGAGTCAACGCACAAGGCATTAGAAGACTTGAGATAGTATGTTGAGCTCCCCTCTCATACTCGTCGGGTAGGAGACTATGTCAATTACTCGCCCAACCTTCGCAAGTTCCCGTAAGAAGTCACCTAGTCGTCAAGGGTGGGCTATGAATAAGACCCCCCTCCCCTTAGATTTGCCTATAAATAGGACCCCGGGGGTATGAGGACAAAGACTTCAGAATCTCGCAAAAGATCTCGACCACCTCATTTTCTAGATTTTGAGCTGAGCCTTTGGAACCTTTCTTTAGAGAGACATGTTGCGAGCTAGTGACTATCCATCATAGTCGCTGCCTTGACTTTGTCGCCAGCTAGAGTATGCCTCGTACCCTACTCAACCATCTTTGTTTGTGGAGGGAAAGCTTCTTCTAAGCATCCGGGTACGTGGTGAGACCTCCCTGCCATAACGTCTGGGGTCCTTTTTGTTGCCAGATTGTTTTTGCGTCCTAGCACAATAGCCTTCGAGCCCGACCGCTGAACCGATAACCTTAGGCTGGCTTGATCTGAATTTTGAAGTAGAGATTTTCCCGACATCAACATGTGAAATTCATGCACCGATATGTGTTTCATCTATTGTTCCAATGCAGTTCTCAAAATGGAGCATGTATCAAGTGTCATTTAAAATTTGTTTGTGGAATTTCACTGAAGTGTTAATATGTTGGCACTATAACATCAGATGATAGTTTTTTCTTGGCAACTATTCTCGTTGAAAAATATCTACTTGTTTTTGTTGAGTGGTGAAATCATTCATATTTTTGCATCATTGATTCATTTTGTGTTAAAATATCATTACAAGAAAAATCGTAATTAGTAAGGGGCTAAATCTCTTGTTAAATAACAAAATTCTTTTCTAATTTTAATTAATAAGGAATTTAAAAACAAAACAATTTCCTAGCTAATTTGAACATGGCTAATATTAGCAAACAATTGTTTTCTTTCTAAATATCAAGGATTTTTACCAAGTTATTTTATCCTTACTAAAATAGTAAGAAATTTAAATTTGTTTTGAACTTAGGACCTGCCAAACACACTTTATCATTCTAAACCAACCAGCTTAAAAGTTATAAATGTGTTCTATTGTGACGATTTTTTATATATATACAAATAGTTATATAAATATAGCATATACATACACATATATATATATATATATATATATATATATATATATATCATGTACGGGCAGATGAGAATACGGGCGTGCAGGCTAGCGACATAGAAGGCGGAGGTAAAATCAATCCCCAGGCGGTGGTAGGGCAATACCCGACGTGAAGCATTCGATTCCCGGAGTAAATCAATCCGGCGAATACCCGGCGTTGGACATTCGATTCACCGGAGTAAATCGATCCGGCGGAGGCTGCCGACTTCAGGCCGGGACATAGAAGGCGGAGGATTGATTTACCCTAAGGCGGTGGTAGGCGAATGCTCTGCGTGCGGCATTCGATTCGCCGGAGTCCGTCGAATGCCCAACGTGTGGGCTTCGAAAAGCCGGAGGCCCCCGATTGCGGGGTTTAGGGTTTCGAATCTGCATATCGAACCAGCGGGGAGCTTCAAATTCGTGAGTTTCCCTTCCAGCATCCTTTATGATTATATATGTTATCCTTTTTTCATGAGTTCTTGACCAGCTCTGGACATTGGATTTTGTCCATGATCCTCTATCTCCTTAAACTCCAACAATCACAGGATCTCCTATTGCAGGTTCTTCTCATTTTGGAATTGGCTATATTTGGATTTCCATTACCCTAATACCTTGGCGTAATTTGATATTTGCTGATAGAATGGATTGTTTAGGTATGTAAATTTTTCATTGCACTGTATTACAGTTTATAATACGGATCTACATGCTAAAATCAATTTGATTACAGATGGTAACAATCTTGTGTCTAATTCAGGTTAAACACCAACAAAGTCCAAGGTATTACAATTATATGACAAAAATCAAACTATTAAATTCTTATTTTTTCAATTTAATAGTTGTTACTTTTATTGCATAGGAATTTGAAAATATACCTCCATGTGTTGAAGATATAAAGCCAGTTGTAGGTCGTTTATATGATAGTGTACAAGAATTTGAATCTTCTTACAAGGATTATGCTCATACTGTTGGATTCAGTGTACGTAGTTGGTTCGCACGAATGGATTTAAATAATGTATTATAGTATAAGTACTTTGTATGCTCAAAACAAGGAAAAAAGCCGAACTTAACTTGAGTAAGATGGAGAAAGGGAAAGGAGTTTGCGGGAAAAGAGCATGCATAAGATGTGATTGTAATGCACAAGCAGCGGTAAAACTTACGCTAGAAGGCAGATATGTTGTCAATACATTCTATGAGGGCCATAACCATGAACTAAGCACTCCGAGTAAAAAACAATTCCTAAGATCTAATAGGAAATTAAAGGATGCAGACAAACACATGATATGTTCTTTAGATAGAGTAAATGTGGGCGTCACTAAAGCGTTTCATATTATAAAAGAACAGGTTGGAGGGTTTGAAAATATTGGTTGCACATTGAAAGATGTTCAAAATTTTTCAAGGGACTTAAAAACATTGATCCAAGAATCAGATGCTCAGATTTTTATACAAAACTTTAAAATGCAACAGAACCGCCATCCAATGTTCTACTACGCATATGAATTAGATGAGGAATCACATTTGAAGTCCGTGTTTTGGGCAGACGGAATTGCGCGACGCAATTACTCTATGTTTGGCGATCTTGTTTCTTTTGATACTACATATAGAACCAACAAGTATTCTATGATTTTTGCACCTTTCACTGACATTAATCATCATAGATTATCCATAAATTTTGGCGCCGCCTTGCTTTCTAATGAAAATGTAGAATCACTTTCGTGGTTATTCAGTAAATTTGTGGATTGTATGAGCACTGAGCCTACTTTAATTGTGACCGATCAGGATCTTGCTATGACTAGTGCAATCCACAAAACTTTCAAATCTACAAGGCATAGGTATTGCATGTGGCATATATTGAAAAAAGTTTCTGAGAAAGTTGGAGGTCATATTATGTGTGACGACAAATTTCACAATAAATTGCAGTCTTGTGTGTGGAAGTCAGAGACAGCTGAGGAGTTTGAGTCTGGTTGGTATTCTGTAATCTCTGAATTTAAACTTGAAAGCAATGATTGGTTAACACATATTTTTAATATTTGATCAATGTGGATCCCAGCATACTTTACAGATATACCTTTATTTGGTTTGCTGCGCACAACTTCTAGATCAAAGAGTGAAAATTCTTTCTTCAACTCATTTGTAAATAACAAGCTTGGGTTGGTTGAGTTTTATTCTAGATTTGAAAATGCTATTGATTATCAAAGACACAAAGAGTTGAAGGTCAATTATGATACATTAAATGGTGACCCTATGTTGAAAACAGGTTTGGGGTTAGAAAAACACGCTAGTCAGATATATACGCACAGAAATTTTTATATTTTTCAAGAGGAATTATGGGCATCATGTATGACATGCGGCGTTAGAAAAGTAAATACGGTTCATGTCTATGATGATCACGGCTCAACAATATTCACCATCTGTGATGGTAAAAATCTGTTGCATAGCTTATGAGAGGTGTTTATCAGTAGCTCAACCATATCATGCAGTTGCAAAATGTATGAAGCTCAAGGGATCATATGTTGTCATGTTATAACTGTTTTAAGAGGTCAGGGACTTAACCAATTGCCATTGCATTGTATATTACAGAGATGGTCTAAAATTAATTCTAGTCAACCAATCTACGACATAGAAGTAAATCAATTTTGTGATGTTTCTACAACTGAACAACGAAGAAGACTTATTGCTAGTGTTTGGAGTAATCTCACATCTTGTATGGATTTTGCTAAGGACAATGATGAAGCTCTAGCTAAACTAGCAAATGCTGCATCTAATTGGAAAGACTAAATGTGTCAAAATGCAATGATTGATGGTCAGTCTTCAAACATAGCACAATATTTTAGTTCTGAAATCCCTGATCAAATAAATATATTACTGCCACTTCTCTCAAAAACAAAAGGCAGGGGAAAAAGAATTAAGAGTGGAATGGAGATTTCAAAGGAAAAACATCAAAAAACAACTCGGCTTTGTAAATCATGTGGTGAACTTTCAATGCACGATAGCCGGAATTGTCCGAAAAAGAAGCCATAATTTGGGTATTTTTTTTGTTATATTATCTTACAATTTCAATTTCTTGAGAAATTTGTTTATGATATTTTGCTCTATTTTATCATTGCAGGTTCGTTGAATTTGGCATAGATGGCAGCATTGTAAATGTGATTTGCTGGAATTAATTTGCTCCATTTTATTTTGTTATGTGGGCCATGTCTTTTGTATTTTAATACTTAAATTGTCATGTGCTTGTGAGAGGATGATTTTAATATTCAATATTAAGTGTTTTTATTTTAGACATGTGTTATTTTAGCATTAAATGATCACATCAATCAAATATTATATGTGTTTTTGTCATGTGTTATTACTGCCTCCAAGTAATTTGCCCGCAGGCCCGCATTCTAATAGCCCGTATAGGAGGAGCCCCCTATACGAGCTATTCGATTCACCGGAGTAAATCAATCCGGCGAATACCCGGTGTTGGACATTCGATTCACCGGAGTAAATCGATCCGGCGGAGGCTGCCGACTTCAGGGCGGGACATAGAAGGCAGAGGATTGATTTACCCTAAGGCGGTGGTAGTCGAGTGCTCTGCGTGCGGCATTCGATTCGCCGGAGTCCGTCGAATACCCAACGTGCGGGCTTCGAAAAGCCGGAGGCCCTCGATTGCGGGGTTTAGGGTTTCGAATCTGCATATTGAACCAGCGGGGAGCTTCAAATTTGTGAGTTTCCCTTCCAGCATCCTTTATGATTATATATGTTATCCTTTTTTCATGAGTTCTTGACCAGCTCTGGACATTGGATTTTGTCCATGATCCTCTATCTCCTTAAACTCCAACAATCACAGGATCTCCTATTGCAGGTTCTTCACATTTTGGAATTGGCTATATTTGGATTTCCATTACCTTAATACCTTGGCGTAATTTGATATTTGCTGATAGAATGGATTGTTTAGGTATGTAAAATTTTCATTGCACTATATTACAGTTTATAATACGGATCTACATGCTAAAATCAATTTGATTACAGATGGTAACAATCTTGGGTCTAATTCAGTTGAAACACCAACAAAGTCCAAGGTATTACAATTATATGACAAAAATCAAACTATTAAATTCTTTTTTTTTCAATTTAATAGTTGTTACTTTTATTGCATATGAATTTGAAAATATACCTCCATGTGTTGAAGATACAAAGATAGTTGTAGGTCGTTTATATGATAGTGTACAAGAATTTGAATCTTCTTACAAGGATTATGCTCATACTATTGGATTCAGTGTACGTAGTTGGTCCGCACGAATGGATTCAAATAATGTATTATAGTATAAGTACTTTGTATGCTCAAAACAAGGAAAAAAAGTTGAACTTAACTTGAGTAAGATGGACAAAGGGAAAGGAGTTTGCAGGAAAATAGCATGCATAAGATGTGGTTGTAATGCACAAGCAGCGGCAAAACGTACGCTAGAAGGCAGATATGTTGTCAATACATTCTATGAGGGCCATAACCATGAACTAAGCACTCCGAGTAAAAAACAATTCCTAAGATCTAATAGGAAATTAAAGGATGCACACAAACACATGATATGTTCTTTAGATAGAGAAAATGTGGGCGTCACTAAAGCGTTTCATATTATAAAAGAACAGGTTGGAGGGTTTGAAAATATTGGTTGCATATTGAAAGATGTTCAAAATTTTTCAAGGGACTTAAAAACATTGATCCAAGATTCAGATGCTCAGATTTTTATACAAAACTTTAAAATGCAACAGAACCGCCATCCAATGTTCTACTGCGCATATGAATTAGATGAGGAATCACATTTGAAGTCCGTGTTTTGGGTGGACGGAATTGCGCGACGCAATTACTCTATGTTTGGCGATCTTGTTTCTTTTGATACTACATATAGAACCAACAAGTATTCTATGATTTTTGCACCTTTCACTGGCATTAATCATCATAGATTATCCATAAATTTTGGCGTCGCCTTTCTTTCTAATGAAATTATAGAATCATTTTCGTGGTTATTCAGTAAATTTATGGATTGTATGGGCATCGAGCCTAATTTAATTGTGATCGATCAGGATCTTGCTATGACTAGTGCAATCCACAAAACTTTAAAATCTACAAGGCATATGTATTGCATGTGGCATATATTGAAAAAAGTTTCAGAGAAAGTTGGAGGTCATATTATGTGTGATGACAAATTTCACAATAAATTGCAATCTTGTGTGTGGAAGTCAGAGACAACTGAGGAGTTTGAGTCTGGTTGGTATTCTTTAATCTCTGAATTTAAACTTGAAAGCAATGATTGGTTAACATATATTTTTAATATTCGATCAAGGTGGATCCCAGCATACTTTACAGATATACCTTTATTTGGTTTGTTGCGCACAACTTCTAGATCAGAGAGTGGAAATTCTTTATTCAACTCATTTGTAAATAACAAGCTCGGGTTGGTTGAGTTTTATTCTAGATTTGAAAATGCTATTGATTATCAAAGACACAAAGAGTTGAAGGCCAATTATGATACATTAAATGGTGACCCTATGTTGAAAACAGGTTTGGGGTTAGAAAAACACGCAAGTCAGATATATACGCACAGAAATTTTTATATTTTTCAAGAGGAATTATGGGCATCATGTATGACATGCGGCGTTAGAAAAGTAAATACGGTTCATGTCTATGATGATCACGGCTCAACAATATTCACCATCTTTGATGGTAAAAATCTGTTGCATAGCTTACGAGAGGTGTTTATCAGTAGCTCAACCATATCATGCAGTTGCAAAATGTATGAAACTCACGGGATCATAGGTTGTCATGTTATAACTATTTTAAGAGGTCACAGACTTAACCAATTGCCATTGCATTGTATATTACAGAGATGGTCTAAAATTAATTCTAGTCAACCAATCTACGACATAGAAGTATATCAATTTAGTGATGTTTCTACAACTGAACAACGAAGAAGACTTATTGCTAGTGTTTGGAGTAATCTCACATCTTGTATGGATTTTGCTAAGGACAATGATGAAGCTCTAGCTAAACTAGCAAATGCTGCATCTAATTGGAAAGACCAAATGTGTCAAAATGCAATGATTGATGGTTAGTCTTCAAACATAGCGCAATATTTTAGTTCTGAAATCCCTGATCAAATAAATATATTGCTGCCACTTCTCTCAAAAACAAAAGGCAGGGGAAAAAGAATTAAGAGTGGCATGGAGATTTCAAAGGAAAAACATCAAAAAAACAACTCGGCTTTGTAAATCATGTGGTGAACTTGCAATGCACGATAGCCGGAATTGTCCGAAAAAGATGTCATAATTTGGGTAATTTTTTTTTGTTATATTATCTTACAATTTCAATTTCTTGAGAAATTGTTTTATGATATTTTGCTCTATTTTATCATTGCAGGTTCGTTGAATTTGGCATAGATGGCAGCATTGTAAATGCGATTTGCTGGAATTAATTTGCTCCAATTTATTTTGTTATGTGGGTCATGTCTTTTGTATTTTAATACTTAAATTGTCATGTGCTTGTGAGAGGATGATTTTAATATTCAATATTAACTGTTTTTATTTTAGACATGTGTTATTTTAGCATTAAATGATCCAAGTAATTTGCCCGCAGGCCCGCATTCTAATAGCCCGTATAGGAGGAGCCCCCTATACGGGCTATTCGATTCACCGGAGTAAATCAATCCGGCGAATACCCGGCGTTGGACATTCGATTCACCGGAGTAAATCGATCCGGCGGAGGCTGTCGACTTCAGGGCGAGACATAGAAGGAGGAGGATTGATTTACCCTAAGGCGGTGGTAGGTGAATGCTCTGCGTGCGACATTCGATTCGCCGGAGTCCGTCGAATGCCCAACATTCGGGCTTTGAAAAGCCGAAGGCCCCCGATTGCGGGGTTTAGGGTTTCGAATATGCATATCGAACCAGCGGGGAGCTTCAAATTCGTGAGTTTCCCTTCCAGCATCCTTTATGATTATATATGTTATACTTTTTTCATGAGTTCTTGACCAGCTCTGGACATTGGATTTTGTCCATGATCCTCTATCTCCTTAAACTCCAACAATCATAGGATCTCCTATTGCAGGTTCTTCTCATTTTGGAATTGGCTATATTTGGATTTCCATTACCCTAATACCTTGGCGTAATTTGATATTTGTTGATAGAATGGATTGTTTAGGTATGTAAATTTTTCATTGCACTGTATTACAGTTTATAATACGGATCTACATGCTAAAATCAATTTGATTACAGATGGTAACAATCTTGGGTCTAATTCAGTTGAAACACCAACAAAGTCCAAGGTATTACACTTATATGACAAAAATCAAACTATTAAGTTCTTATTTTTTCAATTTAATAGTTGTTACTTTTATTGCATAGGAATTTGAAAATATACCTCCATGTGTTGAAGATATAAAGCCAGTTGTAGGTCGTTTATATGATAGTGTACAAGAATTTGAATCTTCTTACAAGGATTATGCTCATACTGTTGGATTCAGTGTACGTAGTTAGTCCGCACGAATGGATTCAAATAATGTATTACAGTATAAGTACTTTGTATGCTCAAAACAAGGAAAAAAGGCGAACTTAACTTGAGTAAGATGGACAAAGGGAAAGGAGTTTGCAGGAAAAGGGCATGCATAAAACGTACGCTAGAAGGTAGATATGTTGTCAATACATTCTATGAGGGCCATAACCATGAACTAAGCACTCCGAGTAAAAAACAATTCCTAAGATCTAATAGTAAATTAAAGGATGCACACAAACACATGATATGTTCTTTAGATAGAGTAAATGTGGGTGTCACTAAAGCATTTCATATTATAAAAGAACAAGTTGGAGGGTTTGAAAATATTGGTTGCACATTGAAAGATGTTCAAAATTTTTCAAGGGACCTAAAAATATTGATCCAAGATTGAGATGCTCAGATTTTTATACAAAACTTTAAAATGCAACAGAACCCCCATCCAATGTTCTACTACGCATATGAATTAGATGAGGAATCACATTTGAAGTCCGTGTTTTGGGCAGACGGAATTGCGCGACGCAATTACTCTATGTTTGGCGATCTTATTTCTTTTGATACTACATATAGAACCAACAAGTATTCTATGATTTTTGCACCTTTCACTGGCATTAATCATCATAGATTATCCATAAATTTTGGCGCCGCCTTGCTTTCTAATGCAAATGTAGAATCATTTTCGTGGTTATTCAGTAAATTTGTGGATTGTATGAGCACCGAGCCTACTTTAATTATGATCGATTAGGATCTTGCTATGACTAGTGCAATCCACAAAACTTTCAAATCTACAAGGCATAGGTATTGCATTTGGCATATATTGAAAAACGTTTCAGAGAAAGTTGGAGGTCATATTATGTGTGACGACAAATTTCACAATAAATTGCAGTCTTGTGTGTGGAAGTCAGAGATAACTGGGGAGTTTGAGTCTGGTTGGTATTCTTTAATCTCTGAATTTAAACTTGAAAACAATGATTGGTTAACACATATTTTAAATATTTGATCAATGTGGATCCCAGCATACTTTACAGATATACCTTTATTTGGTTTGTTGCGCACAGCTTCTAGATCAGAGAGTGAAAATTCTTTCTTCAACTCATTTGTAAATAACAAGCTTGGGTTGGTTGAGTTTTATTCTAGATTTGAAAATGCTATTGATTATCAAAGACACAAAGAGTTGAAGGCCAATTATGATACATTAAATGGTGACCCTATGTTGAAAACAGGTTTGGGGTTAGAAAAACACGCAAGTCAGATATATACGCACAGAAATTTTTATATTTTTCAAGAGGAATTATGGGCATCATGTATGACATGCGGCGTTAGAAAAGTAAATACGGTTCATGTCGATGATGATCACGGCTCAACAATATTCACCATCTTTGATGGTAAAAATCTGTTGCATAGCTTACGAGAGGTGTTTATCAGTAGCTCAACCATATCATGCAGTTGCAAAATGTATGAAGCTGACGGGATCATATGTTGTCATGTTATAACTGTTTTAAGAGGTCAGGGACGTAACGAATTGCCATTGCATTGTATATTACAGAGATGGTCTAAAATTAATTCTAGTCAACCAATCTACGACATAGAAGTAAATCAATTTTGTGATGTTTCTACAACTGAACAACGAAGAAGACTTATTGCTAGTGTTTGGAGTAATCTCACATCTTGTATGGATTTTGCTAAGGACAATGATGAAGCTCTAGCTAAACTAGCAAATGCTGCATCTAATTGGAAAGACCAAATGTGTCAAAATGCAATGATTGATGGTCAGTCTTCAAACATAGCGCAATATTTTAGTTCTGAAATCCCTGATCAAATAAATATATTGCTGCCACTTCTCTCAAAAACAAAAGGCAGGGAAAAAAGAATTAAGAGTGGCATGGAGATTTCAGAGGAAAAACATCAAAAAACAACTCGGCTTTGTAAATCATGTGGTGAACTTGCAATGCACGATAGCCGGAATTGTCCGAAAAAGAAGTCATAATTTGGGTAATTTGTTTTTGTTATATTTTCTTACAATTTCAATTTCTTGAGAAATTTTTTTATGATATTTTGCTCTATTTTATCATTGCAGGTTCGTTGAATTTGGCATAGATGGCAGCATTGTAAATGTGATTTGCTGGAATTAATTTGCTCCATTTTATTTTGTTATGTGGGCCATGTCTTTTCTATTTTAATACTTAAATTGTCATGTGCTTGTGAGAGGATGATTTTAATATTCAATATTAAGTGTTTTTATTTTAGACACGTGTTATTTTAGCATTAAATGATCACATCAATCAAATATTATATGTGTTTTTGTCATGTGTTATTACTGCCTCCAAGTAATTTGCCCGCAGGCCCGCATTCTAATAGCCCGTATAGGAGGAGCCCCCTATATATATATATATATATCATGTACGAGCAAATGAGAATGCGGGCGTGCGATGAGAACCCTATATATATATTGATGAGTTACACCCACATTTATAAGTAGAATTCCCCCATGATATCCTCCAAAATGGGAGATCATGGGATTGACTAATCAACCCCACCTTCCATGATGAGGGAAACATGGGGGTGGGGCCCACTGCCTCTCTCCACTTGGGAAACCACCCCCATTGGGAGGTAACCACCCGCCAGCCACCACCTTCGCCCGCCACCATCACTGACGGGCTGTCGCCGCCGCCGGCAAGCCGCTGTCAGCCGGGCGGCCATCATTGGCTAGGCTGCGGCACCGCCGGCCAAGCCACTCCCGCCGGCCAGCCCGTCGTTTGCCAGGTCGCCGGCCAGGCCGCGGCCAGGGCACCGCTGGCTAGGACGCGGCCGGCCAGGACGCTACTGTCGGCAAGCCCGCTGCTGGCCAGGCCGCTGTCGGCCAGGTCGCGCACGCCGGATAGGCCGCCACCGGCCTGGCCCCATGTACCGGCCAGGCCGTCGTTGGCTTGGCTGCAGGCTCCGGCCTGGCCGCAGCCAGGACATAAGCCAGGTCATCGCCAGCCTGGCCGGAGTTGCCGGCCTCGCCGCGGTCCAGGCCGCCCCTTGGTCGGCGACGGCCGCCGTCGGCGGCTTACCCACCTTCCAATCGTGGTGGGCTTTCGTCACCATCCGATCTGGCAGGTAACCACCCACTAACCCACTATATGAGTGGTGGGGTCCGCCATGATCCTCCCTAGGAGGCTATAAAAGGAGCATCAGGGCCTCCTCATAAATCATCTTTTGCCTCCTGGCCATCTTCTTCCTCAGCTCAAAGCTCTGCCAGACTCCACCCTCAGATCATCCTCCAGCCACCTCGAGCCACCAGGAGCCACCAGTGCACCACCAGCCGGAAAACACCTAGGTCCCAGAGTGAGCAGAAGGAAGAAGGCGATCCCTACAAGTAGGGACATGGCGGACCCGCACTCCAAGCTACAGAGCACCAGTGCCACCACTCGAATTCTAGTTCCAAAAGGGCTCCCGCGACGCAACCAATTGCCTTCGGGGAGCTGTAGTGATTGAGCAATGGCGGATGGAGCCGAAATTGATGAAGCCACGGTTGGAACCGACGTGGATGATGATCCGAAACTGCATGTACTTAAAGATGTACGCCGCAACGACAAATCGACACGACGTCTCGTGGACATTCGCCGCAACCGCGTTCGCTACAAACTGCATCTGCGGCCTCCGCCATCGTCTTAATCCTTTGAGAACTTTAATTTTCCTACACTTTATAATTAATTTTAATTTCCTGTTGGCTATGTTAATTTGTACGATCCAGTTGAGACCAAGTGTGTTGTGATAGGGTTGTAGTCCTGTGGGAGTGTATATACTCCTAAACTCTGTTTTAATGGCATGAAGGATTTGGACAAAAAAAATCAAAGCAGCCGTGAGAATTCTTCTCCCTAGGTCTCAGCCAGATTTCGACGTGCAAGGGTGCAATAACGCCGCCGCCGCATCCGCCTGGCGTGCGACTCGCCAGAACCCCGTCCGCCCATTGCAACTCCAGTGACTTCCGCTCACCTATGCGTGGTGTGCGACTCAGCCATCACCGCCCTTCCACTCGGCGTGAGACTCGCGCCTTCCCCTCCTTCGACGTCGGAGTGATTCCGGCCAACCCCCACCTAGCCCAAGCAGCTACCTCCACGCCGCCCCTGTGCTCCTGCCCGTCCCGTGGTCTCCAAGCCGCCGCCTATCCGAACTTCTTCCACCTCTAGGAAAACCATCAACGGTGTGAACTCCAGTGGATCGCGCCTCATCATTCGTTCGTGAGCATAGTAGTGCTTCCGTGGACGTGTCCCTACGCCTTCTCCTTCTTCATTTTGGGTAACGAATCTCTTCCACTATCTTGAGTGATTTATTCTATCTTCGTGTCGTTTGGGTGGAGAATATTGGTGTGATTTTTGGAAACGTGGAACTTCGCCTCAATGCTCAAGCCGCTTGATTGCTTCATGCCATTTAAATTTTGTTTGAACGGAATTTTGGGAGCCAACCAAGACCCCTTCTCGAACTCTCTTTGGTCGGAGTACTCTTGGATTAAACTTGTTCGGTTTTGGGAGCCAACCCACCCCTTCTCGATCGCTCTTTGGTCAGAGTACTCTTGGATTTAATTTTGTGTGCTTGCTTGTGGATGTTTGTGCCGGGTTAATGGGTAATCGACGTGTTATCACGGTAGCCTGCATCAATTTTGGTATTAGAGGGAGGTTCACCAAATTTCCTAATTTGGCCCGATCCGCCCTAGGTCACTAGCGCACAAAAGTATTTTATAAAGTATCGTTTTAGAATATATATATATATATATATATATATATATATATATATATATATATATATATATATATATATATATATGGCGCAAAAGACTAGTTTCCACGCTTCGCATGCACACTAGATTCGGTCACGAGTATCACACTAACTCCGGGCACGAGTATCACACATCCTCGTCAAGTATGGCCGAGGAATGACACCCAAATCAAAACCCCACTCTGGTGGATGAACTTCGTTTTGAAATGACTCAACAATTGCGGGAACTACGGGAAATGATGGCTCAACTTTTGGCCAACCGAACCCCCTCACCGCCTAGAGGTTATAGACCACCCAACCGTCACAACCTCCACCATGAGGATGACAACCGGGATGACTTGTCTCCACGTGCCCGTCCACAATATCGACGTCCTGAACGGGAAGTCGACCTTACCCACACCATTAAAATCAATGCACCCACCTACGATGGTCTAGGAGAGCCCCAAGTCTTCCTGAATTGGGTGTTAGACATAGAGTGTTATTACGAGTGGCATCACTTGAAGGACCCGCAAAAGGTCCAAGTAGCACGGATGAAGCTATCGGGGAGGGCCAAAATATTGTGGCTAAATGAGGAGCGACGCTTGGGTACCGTTGGCGGCGTCCCTCCGATCGGTTGGGACGTAATGAAAAATCTCTTGAAAGACCAGTACGTCCCCGCTTATCATCGCACCCAGATGTTTGATGAGTTGGCATCCCTTCGCCAAGGTGATCGATCCGTCGCCGAATACATGGGCAATCAGAAGGACAAGATGGTCCGTTGTGAGGTCCAGGAGATGCCCGAGGTCACCTTATCTAGGTTCCGTAAGGGTATGAGTTACGATATCCAAAAGAAACTGTTGCGTTACGGCCACACGGACCTTAACACTACATTTAATGCCACCCTTGATATCGAGAAGCACATCGCCTCCAAGTCCAAGTCCAAGCATGGCTCCTATAAGGTCAAGGCCATGACCACCACCTCCACCACCACCTACAAGGATAAGGGTAAGTTTAAAACCATGGATTCTACCAACGTTGTCATCACCGCTAGAGATGCTAGAAACCCGGCCGAGGAATGCATTCCCGTAGGGAAAATTAGTAAAGACAAGGCTGCATGTTATCAGTGCGGAGTAACCGGCCACTATGCCTTCGAGTGCCCTACCAAAACTCGGACATTGGCACTAGTGGAGCCTATGGAAGACAGACCCGATTATGTCTTTGAGGCTACGGATGAGTCTGACTTAGATGGCGTACCTAGTGATCTGGAGGACGAATCAGATGAGATGGTCATGCGGTGTATACTCACTACACCTCGCTCCCTAGATGATTGGAATCGGACCAACATCTTCTCTTTAATATTCAAGAGTGGCGAGAAATTATGTAAGTTTATTATATACAGTGGTAGCTGCATGAATGTAGTTTCTGAAGCTGCGATTTCTCGTATGTCGTTGGTTACGGAACCCCACCCTACACCCTATCAGGTAGCTTGGATAAATAAGATGTCCCTACCGGTCACCAAGAGGTGTTTAGTTCCTGTTACAGTCAAGTCTTATTCGGATCAAATATGGTGCGATGTCATCCCGATGGATGCGTGTCATGTCCTTTTGGGACTCCCATGGCTCTATGATTGAGACGTTACTCATCATGGGCGAGCCAACACGTATGAGTTTCAACACAAGGGGAAGAAGGTCACTCTAAAACCTACTCCACCCAAGGAACCGTCTAGCTCCTCGAAGGACACTACCCTTCCAATTGAGCGGAAGACGTTGAGTTTGTTAGGAAGGCAAGAATTCACGCGAGAGTCATTTGTTGGCGGAGTTATGTATGCGCTTGTCTTCTTATTGGCCGCGGAAGATACCGTTGACTTTGGGAATATACCCGTAGAGTTGAGGGAGCTGTTGGAAGAGTATAAGGACGTCTACCCGGATGAATTACCTTTGAAGTTGCCCCCGGTGCGTGATATTTAGCACACAATATATTTGGTTCCGGGTTCAGCCCTACCGAACCTCCCTCATTACCGTCTGAACCCTGCCGCCCAACAAGAATTACAAGCCCAGATCTCGGACCTTCTGCTGAAGGGGTTCATTAGACATAGCGTGAGCCCGTGTGCGGTTCCAGCCTTGCTTTCCCACAAGAAGGATGGGACGTGGAGAATGTGTATTGATAGTCGTGCTATCAACAAAATCACAATGAAGTACCGTTTACCTATTCCTGATTAGACTATTTATTGGATATATTAGCAGGAGCCACGATTTTTTCAAAGTTGTATCTTAGGAGTGGCTACCACCAGATTCGGATTCGGGAAGGGGACGAATGGAAAACGGCTTTCAAATCAAAAGATGGGTTGTATGAATGGTTGGTCATGCCATTTGGGCTATCGAACAAGCCCATCACGTTCTCTCGCATGATGACACATTTCTTCAGACCCTAGATGGGCTAATTTGTTGTTGTGTACTTCGATGATATCTTAGTCTACAGTACGTCACTGGCTGATCACGCGTCTCACTTACGCCTCATATTCACTACCCTTCGTAAGGAGACCCTATATTTGAATCTTAAGAAATGTACCTTCTGTGTGCGGTCGGTCGAATTTTTTGGGTATATTGTCAGCTCAGAGGGCATCCACGTCGACCCAAAAAAGGTCCAAGCCATCCGACATTGGCCCGAGCTGTCCACCACCCGGGACGTGTGCAGTTTCCATGGTTTAGCTACGTTCTACCGTCGTTTTATTAGGGACTTTAGTGGCATTATGGCTCCCATCACCGAATTCCTAAAGAAGGGAGAGTTCGTTTGGACGAAATCCACGACACATGCCTTCCAACTGGTGAAGGATAAATGACGGAAGCACCCGTACTTCGCCTACCCGACTTTAGTTTGGTTTTTGAGCTTGCGTGTGACGCGTCCGGAGTAGGCATTGGGGGAGTCTTGAGCCAAGAGGGCCACCCGGTGGGATATTTTAGTGAGAAATTATCCGGCCCTAAATTAAATTACTCGAATTATGATAGAGATTTTTATGCCGTGATCCGATGCCTTCACCATTGGCGCCACTACCTCCTCCCCAAGGAGTTGGTTTTATTATCGGAACACGAAGCCTTACGTTTTATAAATTCCCAAACTAAAATCAGCCCGACACGCAAAATTGGTATCATTCTTACAAGAGTACACCTTTGTCCTGAAACACCTTAAGGGCACCCAAAACCGCATAGCTGACGCTCTTAGCCGCGTTTCTTTATTGTTGACCATGATGGAGGTAAAGGTCATAGGGTTTGAACGCATTAAATAGGAGTACGCGAACTGCCCCGACTTTAGGGATATCTTTCTAGCCAACCTTGATGCGTCCCCCTCTACCATTTCAACGTATTCTCTTCGGGATGTTATCTTTTTCGGCATTCTAAGTTGTGTATCCCGCGCTCTTCCCTTCGCGACTTTATAGTGTGGGAATTGCATGGACGTGGTCTTGGAGGTCACTTTGGACGCGACAAGATTATTACGTTAGTTGAGGAATTCTATTGGCCATACCTTAAGTCTCTCGTTACTAAAATCATTAAAAGCTGTCGCACATGTCAATTAGCCAAGGGGAACAAGATCAATGTGGGGTTATATACTCCCCTCCCGATCCCTTCCATTCCTTGGGAGGATGTTAGTATGGATTTCGTGTTGGGTCTGCCACCTACGATGCAGAGGCATGACTCCATCCTAGTGGTGGTAGACTGCTTCTCCAAGATGGCCTACTTTATTCCCTATAGCAAGCCCAGTGATGCCTCCCATATCACCACGCTATTTTTCAAAGAGGTTGTTAGCCATAGGGGAGTGTCGAAGACCATTGTTTCGGATCGTGACGTTCGATTCACGAGTTACTTTTGGAAGACGTTATGGACACTCATGGGTACCAAGCTCCTATTTTCGACGGCCTACCACCCTCAAACGGATGGCCAAACGGAAGTCGTCAATAGAAGTTTGGGTTCTTTGCTACATTGCCTTGTGGGCGATCACAAAGGCACATGGGATCTCATCCTTCCACATGCACAACTAGCGAATAACAACTCTAAGAATCGCTGTACGGGGTTATCACCTAATGAAATTGTGCATGGATACAAGGTTCCCGTGCCGCTTGATTTAGTACCCCTTCCGCCCACTTATAAGTCAAGCGACTTTGCACAAACATTCACCCAACACGTTCATGATTTGCACAAGCATATTCAAGACAAGTTAGCTATTCAATATGAGTCTTACCGGTCTCATGCCAACTTACATAGGCGTCCTTCTACTTTTAATGTTGGCGATCTAGTCTTGGTCCGTTTAATTCCGGAACGGTTACCTTCGGGCACCATTAAAAAGTTGTCCCCTAGGTGAGCCGGTCGCTTCAAGATTATTAAATGCTTGGGTAACAATGCGGTGGTTTTGGATTTGTCGGCTGATTGGGGAGTCTCCCCTACGTTTAATATTTCTAACTTAACACCATATATTTCTCCACTTCCAGCAAATCCCCCTTCGTCTACATCTTCTATCCTTGTTTCGTCTCATGGGGTTGGGAGTGAGTGGGGACAAACATTCACGGATCCTTCTGTATTTACGTCGGATGATGGCGACACTATTTTATCTGATGTTCATACTAATCCATTTCCCAGTTTCCCAAGTCTCATGTTCTACCTGACTGGATTGCCGCAGATAAAGTCCTCGCATCCAACAAGGGTGATACGCGCCACTTTCTAGTCCATTAGAGCGACCGCCCTACCTCTGACGACTCGTGGGTGACCGAGGCGGAGTTACTCCGCTTGGATGCTGATCTCCTCCACCGCTACCTGTCGGGCCACTTATCGGTGACGAGTGCTTTCGGGCGGGGGAGAATTGATGGAGCAATGACGGATTGAGCCGAAATTGATGAAGCCACAGTTGGAGCCGATGTGGATGATGATCCGGAACCGCCTGTACTTAAAGATGTGCGCTGCAATGACAAATTGGCACGATGTCTCATGGACATTCACCGCAACCGCGTTCGCTACAATCTGCGTCCGCGGCCTCCGCCATCATCTTAATCCTTTGATAACTTTAGTTTTCCTGCACTTTATAATTAATTTTAATTTCCGGTTGGCTATGTTAATTTGAACGGTCCAGATGAGACCAAGTGTGTTGTGATAGGGTTGTAATCCTGTGGGAGTATATATACTCCTAAACTCTGTTTTAATGGCATGAAAGATTTGGACAAAAAAATCAAAGCAACCGTGAGAATTCTTCTCCCTAGGGCTTAGCCAGATTTCGGCGTGCAAGGGTGCGATACCGCCGCCGCATCCGCCTGGCATGCGACTCGCCAGAACCCCGTCCGCCCGGTGCGACTCCGGCGACTTCTGCTCACCTCTGCGCGTTGTGCGTCTCTGCCGTCACCACCCTTCACTCGGCGTGAGACTCGCCCCTTCCCCTCCTTCGACGTCGGAGTGATTCCGGCCAACCCCCACCCAGCCCGAGTTGCTGCCTCCACGCCGCCCCTGTGCTCCTTCCCTTCCCGTAGTCTCCAAGCCGCTGCCTATCCAAATTTCTTCCACCTCTGGGAAAACCATAAACAGTGTGAACTCTAGTGGATCGCGTCTCATCCTCTGTTCGTGAGCATAGTAGTGCTTCCGTGGATGTGTCCCTACGCCTTCTTCTTCTTCATTTTGGGTAACGAATCTCTTCCACTATCTTGAGTGATTTCTTCTATCTTCGTGTTGTTTGGGTGGAGAATATTGGTGTGATTTCTAAAAACGTGGAACTTTGCCGCAACGCTCAAGCCGCTTGATTGCTTCAAGCCATTTAAATTTTGTTTGAACGGAATTTTGGGAGCCAACTCGACCCCTTCTCGAACTCTCTTTGGTCAGAGTACTCTTGGATTAAACTTGTTCAGTTTTGGGAGCCAACCAGACCCCTTCTCGATCGCTCTTTAGTCAGTGTACTCTTGGATTTAATTTTGTGTGCTTGTTTGTGGATGTTTGTGCCGGGTTAATGGGTAATCGACGTGTGTTGTCACGGTATCCTGCATCATGTAGCCCTCTTCTCTCAACTTAGGTTGTAACGGGAGCGGCCTGTCGCCCCGATTCTCTAAACACACTGTAATCGCTAGCAGCTAGTGGATTTTGACCGGCACAGATCCGGTCACGTGATTTTTTAACCCAATTGAGGGGTTTTTCCACGTCATCACATCTTGAGTCGATCTTTCCTTTTCTCTGACTGTGTGCGCGCTCGACTGCCCTGCAAGCTAAGGCGGTCCAGTTGAATCCGGTCTAACCGGGGCATCGAGTTATCCCGCAACAGTTTGGCATCGTCTGTTGAAACACGATTCTCAACATCCTTCAAAAGAATTAGATCACCAGCCATGCCTCATCCAAGTCTTTTTCCAATGGTAAATAGAAGCACTCGCACCGCTGAAGGATCCGCCCTAGGCATACACGTCGAGCCGGCACGCTCCCACTCATTGGTAGACGTGTCGCTAATGGCTGAAGCAGCGTTTGCCCCTGTCGCCGCCCTGGAGGGGCGTGTTCGCCAAATGGAAGAGCATCAAACTAAAATGCTCATGTTGCTCCGAAACATGGGAGCACCTCCCGCACCAGCGGTGCCACCATCACCGGCAAATCTTACACCGTAGCTGAATCAACGCAGAACACAGGAAGTTCCTTCAATGCAAGAAGGACCCGAGGAATACTCCGAAGCCGCCAGTTTCGCTCCCCCGGCCCAGAGAGGGACCGGAGCAGACCACCATTGACACAACCCGGTCAATGACGCCCACCTTCCCCCGCTTGAAATATTTACTCGACAAGAGATTTGAGAGGTCATCGCTGAAGAATACCGTCAGGCAAGAAGAAGAAATGTTCACGTTCGCCGACCGCTTTGCCAAGGTTCCCCTTTGGCGCTACCAATTCTCGACCATCCAATCTCGTATGGGTTCAAACTCCCAAATATTGAGACGTTCGACGGGACCGACGATCTACTAGAGCATGTTAATCACTTCACCACCATTATGAGGATCTACAATGCCCCAGACCAGTTTTGTTGGGTACATTGGTCAAATGTACCTGATTTGAAGAAGCCTCACCTAACTCAATGATATACATCATAATGTATTTGATGTGTGTTTGAGTTACTTGTGCAGGTTAGGTATTCACTAGACTGAAGCTAAAAATTTCTAAGTCCATGTGTCGACACCCAGAGGGAAAGTGTCGACACCCAGAGGGAAAGTGTCGACATTTGTGAAAGCTTGTGTCGACACCCAGACAAGCAGTGTCGACACTTGGAGTTGTGTCGACACTCAGTGTAGAAGAATGCAGAAAAGCTGTGTCGACACTTAGCAGAAGTGTCGACACCTAGAAGAGCTGTGTCTACACCAGAAAGTGTCGACACTTGGAGTTGTGTCGACACTCAGCAAAAGTCTGCAGAATCTAAGTACAAGTGTCGACACTCAACACAATGTGTCGACACTATGCAGAAGAGTCAACACTTAAAGAAAGTGTCGACACCCAGCACAATGTGTCGACACTTAGCTAAAGACTCAGTATTTGAAGTAAGTGTCGACACTCAACACAATGTGTCGACACTATGCTGAAGAGTCAGTAGTTGAAGAAAGTGTCGACACTCAGCACAATGTGTCGACACTTAGTTGAAGACTCTACACTTGAAGAAAGTGTCGACACAAGGAGCTGTGTCGACACTTAGCAAAGAACAGAAAAGTTACAAAATATTCTAAGTACAAGTGTCGACACTAAAGGAATGTGTCGACACTCAGCTGAAGAAACAAAAGTGAAGACTTGTGTCGACACCAAGAAGCAGTGTCGACACTTGACAGTTTCAACACATGAAGATGTGTCGACACAAAGGAGATGTGTCGACACTTAGAAGGATACAGTTAAAGAATGAAGTACAAGTACTTGTGTCGACACTCAATTTCAGTGTCGACACATGCAGAAGAATCTGTGTCGAGACATACAAGGAATTGTGTCGACACCTTGTAGACTTGTGTCGACACTTACACAACATGTGTCGACACTTGGTCTATAAGTGTCGACACTTAAGAACAGAAAGTCTCGACACTATCTGACAGTTAGAGAATTTCAAGAAGTGACTGGTTGACAAGACAGCTGCCGATCCAGCCGGTCTACATCAACTGTCAGAGATATCAGAAGTCTGTTATGAACCGGACCAGCCGGTTACCATGAAGGAAGCCTATAAATAGGCACCCATAGTTTACAGACCAAGATTGGAAAAGTGATATAGAAGTGGTTGAAAAAGTTTTTGAAAAAGAGAGTTCAGATCTTTGTAAAAGTGGTATATTGAGTATCAACACAAGAAGATCTTGCTGTGCATCGGCAGATCTAAGAAGTTGGAGAGAGAGAGCTCCAACCAAGAATTCAGTCTTTGGAACTGAGGCTGAGAAGAAGAATTCAGAGTCATCTGGATTTCAAGAAGCAGAGGTCAAGGAACAACTGCAGAAGATTCAGACTAATTCAGTTCTAATCAAGAAGCTTTGAAGGAAGCTAAGTCAGTTTGGATCTAACTGAGTTCTTCCAAGAACTCTTCAAGAATCTCTCAACTCCTCTCTTATTTTCTGAGTTGTAGAGTTAGCTATTGTACTTTCTATTTTAACTTGTAGGATCCATTGGATCTGAGAGAATTGTAAGCCTATATTATAAAGGCTGAGGGTAGGGCTTGATTGCCTGAGTGTAGGAGTGGAAGAACTCTGAGTGTAGGCCTTAATTGGCTGAGTGTAGGCCTGGGTGGCTGAGTGTAGGCCTTTTGGCTGAGTGTAAGGCTTTGGGCCTGAGATAAGAACCTAGTTGGGTTCTGAGTTAGTGGAGAAGTTTGGCCGAATCTAGTACACTGCTAGATAGGCGAAGGGGGAAAGTGGATGTACCCAAAGATTGGGGAACCACTATAAATTAGTGTGTCTTCTGTGCTGTGCTGTGCTGTGCTGTGGATTGACTGTTTGATTTCTGTAATTGCTGTTAGTTGTAATAATCTGTGAAATAACTGTTGTGCTGCCAACAAAATTGCAAAAAGGTTTAGGTCACCTATTCACCCCCCCCCCCCTCTAGGTGTTTAGGTACCATATCTTTCAAGTGGTATCAGAGGGAGGTTCCTCAAAAAGGACTAACTGTCTGAGGAGATCCAGTTTGGCAGATTCAGTGTAAGTCAGGAAACAGTTTCAAGAAAATCAAGAAACATGGGTTCTTCAGAGAATCACAAGGAATTGGGTTCAATGAAACCGCCCATATGCAGAAAAGAGATTTTTGGAATCTGGAAAGAAAGGGTAAGGCTGTTCATGGAGGCCTCTGACCCTAGGATCTACATCACAGTCAAAGAAGGGCCTTATGTGCCCATGAAGATTTCAGTCTTGGATGCTACACAGAGAACTCCAAAGGATTTTTCTGAGATGACCAAGGATGAGATTGTCCTAGCTACAATGGACAAAAGGGCACAGAACATCATAGTTAGTGCAATTGATGATGCCACCTTCCAGAACCTTATTCACTGTAAAACAGCAAAAGAAATGTGGGATACCCTCATTGTCTACATGGAAGGTTCTGAAGAAGTAAGACAAGATAGGAAGTCCTTGCTTAATCAAGAATATGAGAGCTTTAGGCAAGGAAGAGGAGATAGCATCACTGAATGCTACAAGAAGTTTTATAGAATTGTTAATGAACTCATGTCCTATGGAAGAGAGTTCTCTAACTATGAATTGAATGATAAATTCTTAAGGTCCCTAACCAAAGACTGGGACACCAAGATCTGTGCCATCAGAGAAATGGCAAAGTTGGGAGAAATTCCTCCTCCCACACTGTTTGGCAAGTTGTTATCTTATGAGATGCAATTGTCAGTAAGAAAAGAGGAGGAAAAGTCAACAAGGACTGAACACAGGGAAAGGACTGTTGCCTTTAAGTCAGAAGTACCTAGAAAGAACAGGACTAAGTCATCAACTCCTCCTCCAGAGGTAGTTGAATCAGAATCTGATGAGTCTGTTAGCACTAAATCTACAAGCAGTGAAAGTGATGAAGATTTTGCTGCATTCACCAGACATTTTCAGAAATTCCTTAAGAAGAAACAGTGGAGGTCCAGACCTTCATATTCCAAAGGGAAAGAAGTCCAGTATCAGGAGAAGAAGCCTTCAAAGAAGGATAAGAAAAAGACAAAGACTAGTAAGGCAACTGGGTCTAAGATTGTGTGTTACTGCTGCAATAGACAGGGTCATGTTATTACTGATTGTCCTGAAAGAAGGAAAGAATCCAGTGACAAAAAGAAGACTCACTTCAAAGGAAAGAAGGAGAAGTCCTTTGTTGCAAAGAATGAGAAGACTCTTTCAGACATTTCTTCTTCAGACACTGAGACAGATGCTGAAGCCTACATAGGGCTATTTGCTGAAGAAGAAGAGGAGTTTATGCAGATCATGGAATCAATATATGAACAAGAAGAGTGTCAGTGCCAAGGACTGATGGCATTGACTGAAAGTACCAAAATCCTGGAGCAGCCAGGACCTAGTCAGGTACAATGTCCAACTCCAAGTTCAGATTCCAGTTCTAGTTCAGAGTCAGAATCATCTTCATCAAGTGATGGAAGTGTTTCTGAATCTGAGGGAGATATTCATCAGCTCTTAGATGAATACCAAGTACTGTTGCAAGCCTATAAGAAGAGCAAGATCCTAGCCAAAAGTCAGGCAAAGGAGATTGCTGATCTCAAGGCAGCTGCAACAGATTTTGAGAAGCAGTATGATCAAAAACTGAATGAAGTAGCCAGGCTGAAACACATTACTGTGATTCAGATGGGTACTATTACATTTAAGAATGATCAAATTAAGTTACTAGAGATTAATCTCCAGAAGGAAAGAGAGCTAGTTGCTAGGTTTTCAAAACCTAAATCAGTGCTACCCTTGATTGATGAATTTGTTCATCATAAAGGAAAGGCTGGATTGGGTTTTATTAAACCAGCTAGGACTGTTCAGGATCAGTCCAAGTCCAAGGGCAAAGCCCCAACATTCAACAAGCCTGCTGTAGTCAAAACAGCAAAGGTTGTACCTAAGCAAAGGTACAACAAGTTTGAATGCTGGTGTTGTGGCAAGGATGGCCACTTTGCCTTGGACTGTTGGCACAATGCAAGTGTCATTGGGAGTAGCAAGTTACCTGCTGGAAAGCCAGCAGGTGGCTTTGTCAAGTTGCAAACTAACAATCACCAAGGACCCAAGTCTACTTTGGGTTCTAAGGTTCATTAATTTGTTTTGCAGGTGAGTCCAAGTGGCCATACCCCTACATGGTACTTGGATAGTGGATGTTCCAGACACATGACTGGAACTAGGGGACTACTGAAGGATTACATTCCAATCAAAAATGGTCCTAAAGTGACCTTTGGTGGTTCTGAAAAAGGAATCATCAAAGGGTTTGGTAACATTTCTTCAAACCTTGTTACCATTACTCAAGTGGCTTATGTTAAAGGGTTGAAACACAACCTCATTAGTATAAGTCAGTTAAGTGATGTAGGGTATGACATCTCATTTGTTAAAAATGGTTGTCATATCAAGAGGTCAAGTGATCAAGAGATCATTTTGACAGGATATAGGAAGAGAAATGTCTATTGTTTAGACATTATGATTGAGAACAATGGTTCTCCTGTTTGTCTTGTAGCTGATGAGACAATCTCTCATTGTGTCAAGTGGCACAAGAGGCTAGCTCATCTTAACTACAAGACTATTAGCAAACTCTTTAGCAAAGAGTTAGTGAGGAATGGTCCTCAAGTTAAGTGTGTCAAAGATGGCATTTGCTCAGCTTGTCAAAAGGGCAAGCAGACTAAATCCACCTTTAGAAGCTTAGACAACAAAGATGCTGTGAGGTGTTTATACCTCTTGCATATGGATCTATTTGGTCCAATGCCAGTTCACAGCTTAGGTAGGAAGGTCTACACCTTTGTAGTTGTTGATGACTACTCAAGGTTTTCCTGGGTGTTCTTCTTAAAGCAGAAATCTGAAACACCTAGTGTCTTCTATAGTTTTGTTAAGCAAATTCAGAATGAATTGAACTGTACAGTGGTCAAAATTAGAAGTGACCATGGTACTGAGTTTCAGTCTGAAAGCATGACAAAGCTGTGTGAAGACTATGGGATATTTCAAGAATTCTCTTCACCTAGAACACCTCAGCAAAATGGCATTGCTGAAAGGAAAAATAGGACCTTGATAGAGGCTGGTAGAACCCTATTAAGTGATTCATCACTGCCAGAGTATTTCTGGGCTGAAGCAGTTAACACTGCATGCCATGTGATAAATAGGGCTACCATCACTAAAAGGTTAAATAAGACCCCCTATGAAGTTGTGAAAGGCAGGAAACCAAATTTATCCTACTTTAGGATCTTTGGTTGTAAATGCTACATACTTAACAATGGAAAGTCTTACCTAACTAAGTTTGCTGCCAAGTCCCAAGAGGGAGTGTTTGTTGGGTACAGCAATAATAGTAAGGCTTATAGAGTCTACAACTTGACTACACAAGTTGTAGAGGAATCTGTGCATGTAGTTTTTGATGAAACACAACTAATTAACAATGAGTTGTCTAGTAGTGTGTGCAGCCCCACAGGTCTTACTAAGAAGATGGACAAGCTAGCCATAGAAGATGTACCTGCTGCAAGACAGCAAGTAGAAGAAGATGGCTTATGTCCAGGGGGAGAACTACATGTACCAGGAGCTGAAGAAGTACAAGGAACTCAGCATGATGAAGATGCTGTAGAAGTTCAACCAGAAGTAAGGATGCCTCCAGCCAACAGGCATCTAAGAGATCATCCAGTAGAGCTAATTATTGGAGATCCAAGACAAGGTGTTCAGACAAGGAGCAGAAATCAGAATGCTGTAGTATATTCAAGTTTTCTGTCTCAAATAGAACCAAAGAAATTTGAAGAAGCTATACAAGATCCACAGTGGACTGAAGCAATGCAGGAAGAGCTCAATCAGTTCAAAAGGTGCAAGGTTTGGGAGCTGGTTCCAAAGCCTAAAGACCACAATGTTATAGGAACTAAGTGGATCTACAGAAATAAGTTAGATGAACAAGGAGTCATCATTAAGAATAAAGCAAGACTGGTTGCAAAAGGATATAGGCAAGAAGAAGGTATTGATTTTGATCAAACCTTTGCTCCAGTAGCCAGACTGGAAGCCATAAGGATGTTCTTGGCCTATGCAACCTATCAAGGATTCAAGGTATACCAAATGGATGTGAAGTCAGCATTCCTAAATGGTAACTTGAAAGAAGAAGTCTATGTGGAGCAGCCTGCAGGTTTTGTTGATTCAACTTTACCTTATTATGTGTATAGACTTAGGAAAGCATTATATGGGTTAAAACAAGCACCTAGAGCTTGGTATGAAACCCTATCTAGTTTCCTCATTGAGAACAAGTTCTCAAGGGGGAAAATAGATAAGACTCTATTCCTTAGGGAATCTAGAGGCAAAGTAATACTTGTCCAAATATATGTAGATGACATTATATTTGGGTCTACTGAAAGTAGCCTTTGCAAAAAGTTTGCAAAGCTTATGCAAAGTCAATTTGAGATGAGTAGTATGGGAGAACTGAAGTTTTTCTTGGGTCTCCAAGTTAAACAGACTGAAAGTGGTTTATCCATATGTCAGTCCAAGTTCACCCTAGAACTCATAAGGAAGTATGGTATGGATTCATCCAGTACCATGAAGACTCCTATGGGGTCAAGTATGTCTCTAAGCAAGGATGATGCAGGGAAACCTGTAGATGAAACCTTGTATAGAGGGATAGTTGGCTCCCTACTATACTTGACTGCAAGTAGGCCTGACATTATGTATGCTACATGTGTTTGTGCCAGGTATCAAGCCTGCCCCAAAGAATCTCACTTGACTGCAGTCAAGAGAATCTTGAGATATCTAAAGGGCACTCCCTATCTAGGCCTCTGGTACCCTAGGAATGGAGATTTTGATCTAACAGGCTATTCAGATGCAGACTTTGCAGGATGCAAAGAAGATAGAAAGAGCACTACTGGATCCTGTCAATTCCTAGGTGGAAGACTCATTTCATGGAGTAGTAAGAAGCAAACCAGTGTGGCTATTTCCACAGCTGAGTCAGAATATGTAGCTGCAGGAAGTTGCTGTGCTCAACTTCTGTGGATTCAACATCAGTTAGAAGACTATGGATTTAAGGTAAGTAGAACTCCACTTTACTGTGATTCTACTAGTGCTATTTCAATAGCTAACAATCATGTATCACATAGTAAAACTAAACATATTGAGATTAAATATCACTTTCTTAGGGAGCATGTAGAAAGAAATGATATTGCACTTGAATATGTTAGAACTGATAATCAGATAGCTGATATGTTCACTAAGCCCTTAGAAGAAGCTAAGTTTAATAGGTTCAAAATTGAACTAGGTATGATAAACTTAGACTAAGTTTACAGAACTAAAAATTGGCTAAGTAAAAAGGTGTCGACACATAGACAAGTCTATGTCGACACAGAATAGTAAGTGTCGACACTTCAGGAAAATGGTGTCGACACATCCAGGAAGTTGGAGTCGACACTTCAGAATGTTAGTGTCGACACATGTCGAGTTGGTGTCGACACTACAGAATGTTAGTGTCGACACATGTCGAGTAGGTGTCGACACATCCAATAAGGTGTCGACACTTAAGTTTTACTCAGAATTTTCTAAGTAAAGTCTCGACTACATGTCGAGTAGTGTGGTGTCGACACTTAGCCAAGTGTCGACACATAAAATCTGTTGACTAAACTTGTGTCGACACATGTGTGTCGAGACATTATAATTCAGTGTCGACACTTATTGACAGTGTCGACACATCTTTAGTAATCCATCCCGCCTGTTCGTCTTCAAACCAGAAAGGTATAAATAGGATTCTGTCTTTGTTTGTCGACACACTTTCAAAAGTTTCGAGACCAAAACTCTTGTGTCGACATTTCTCTCTTCTCAAGACTAAATCTTCAAACCCTAATGGCTCCCAAGCTCGAGGAGAATGTTAACGAAGGGTATGAGCTCGTGCGAGGTGCTTTTGACGATGGCGATCAAGAAATCAAGTCGGTGGTAACCCTAGTCACCGATTCAGGATTGGAGTTCTTGGTTTCAGAACCAACCAAGATATGGAAGAAGGAAGTTATAGAATTTCTTACTGGAGCATCTGTAGACGACTCAGGCTACAGAATTAAGTCAAGGGTGCATGGCACCAAGGTCAAGATTTCACCCAAGTCCTTGAGACAGGTACTTCAGCTACCTAAAGTTCAAGAAGAAGAGGAGGTGACCACATCTAAGACCAGAGAAGCACTTACCTGGTGTGGTCTTGATCCTAAGATGAAAATAGGATCAGTTTTCAACAGGAAGGGAATGAATAATCAAGGCAAATTCCTGTCTGAAGTTGTAGGCAAAGTTATACTAAGCAAACCAGGAGGACATGACAGGGTGTCAGCCTCTATGTTCAGTATTATGACCAGAATCATCTTCAACCTCAAAACAGACTGGTCTATGATTGTATTTGAGAAAGTGAAGGAAAGTCTGAAGAAGCCCAATCTGGGCAGGATACTAAGTCTCTACCTGGCTGGATCAATTCCAGAGGTAATGAGCACTGCTGCTGGAACTAAAATCAATCACATGAGGAGAATGGATTCAAGGATATTCTCCAGGTGGGAAAGGGTGCTGTCAAAGGAATTGACCACCCCTGAGAAACAAGCTTCAAGGAAGGATTCCCCTCCAAGGAAGAAGAGAAAAACTGCTGTTGTGGCCCAAGTGTCCTCAAGCAGTTCTGAAAGTGAAGAACAGGTGGTGTTCACACCTGATAATCAAGTGGAGGAGATAGTAGAAAAGACCCCTGCTGCTAAAGATGTGGCTGAGACTCAGGGGGAGCTGCCTCACACTAGGGATCTAAGCCAGGGGGAGCCTCCAGCTGTAGAACACCCCTCTACACTGGAGAGTGAGCAAGCAACTCTCATTATCCAAGAGGTACTTTCTGACCTTAATACATTAGATTTTTCTGTAATGGATTCTGATTTGTCTGATGTCCATCAGCAAAATCAGCAAACACACCAAGAACCAGATGTTGTTCTTCCAGACACATCTGTAGTAATTCCTGATAAAGTAGTTGATGAAACCAGTACATCTCCTGCACAGTCACCCCCAGAATATACAATGGAAGACCTCTTTCTGAATCTAGATCAAGAGGACTTTGACATGGACAAGACTGCTACTGATGAAGAGAAGGGTGCTGCTGTTGAGGGGGAGAACTTGGATGTTCAGGAAGAGCCTATAAGGCTAGACACTGAGAAGGCACAAGATGTGCAAGCTGATAGACCCTCAAGCCCTAAGGATAGGGTAAATATAGCAAGTACTTCAGAGTCTGAGGATGATGAAGCTGAGCAAGATAAGAAGAAGCAGTTCTTTGTTTTCAAAAGAAGGAGCCAGAGCTACAAGAAGGCTCTACAAACTGTTGCTCAACACTCCTTAGTTCAACAAGCTCCATCCACTGATTACAGTGCTCTACTGCTTGCAATGCAAATCAAGATGGATGAACAAAGGAAAGCTATAGAAACTTATGTTGATGAAGGCAACAAGGCCCTTCAATCGGATCTGGCACAGGACAACAAGTCAATAAGGTTTGAAATGAACCTTAATAAAAAGGAGATGACTGACTGTTTTCAAAAGGGTGCTAATGCAGTGGTTTATCTGGCAACCCATCAAGAGATAATAAAGACTCAAGTGGATGATATAGCACTAAAGCAAGGCTATGTGCTGGAGAATCAATTGAGGATGAATGATAATTTGACTGCATCTCACAATGCAATAGTCACTGAACTCAAGAATAAGTCTGCTGAACCTTCAACATCATCTGCTGCTGCCAAAGCTGAATTTGATAAAGTCTTTCAGGAAGAAATTGCTGCTGTCAAGAATGCAATCAAAGATTCACAGAAGGTCATTTCTGAATAGCTTACAAAGCTCAGACCTTATTTTAAGGAAGGAATCAGGTACTTGGACAGTCAGATAAGATTTCAAAAAGATGATGTGAGAGATCATGTAGCACAAGAAGTCATAAAGGGGGAGAGGGTGTTAGTCAAAGCTAGCTCTGACCATGCAAAATGGATATCCAATTCCATCAGGGCTACACTGGGCTATCCTCCCCTGTGTGATGATGATAATGTAGCTGAATCTGGTATTCAAAGTGCATATCTTGGAGGTGAGCAACAGGAAGTAGCTCAGGTGATCTATCCACCTCCAGATTTTGAAATGGTTCATGCTGATGTAAGCACAATGTACAGTCCAACTGCTGGTAAGCCTAATATTGTTCTGGAAAAGGTTGTTCAACCTATTACAGCAGCTATGCAAGAGGCTTTGGACAAAGAAGAAGAGACTAGGCTATCAAAGAAGAAGTTCAGGGAACTGGCTGAGCAAAAACCAGATTTTGAACAATGGAGCCCTACTTCTAGGAACATCATTCTCACAGCCTGGAAAGCGGCCAAGGACAATGCCCATGAGAGGAACAAGTGGTTCTCAGAGGCAGAATGGAGGAAGCATGAGAGTAGGCAGGAAGCCATTGTCCAACATAGAAGGAAGGCTAAGTTAGGAAAGCTACCTCCTACAGCTGTGGAGCCTAGCAAGTACTTTCCTAAGCCCTATCATTACTTTGAAAGGCAAAAATCAAGGCTGAAGAACAGAAGAAGAAGGACTCCAAAGGGAAGAAGACTGCTGAAGCTGAGCCTGCTGCTGCTGCTGTAAAGGCCAAAGTGCAAGCTGGAAAAGGCATAGTCATAAAAGAACCAGAGCAGAATTAGACTAAGATTAAACTGAAGAATGTTGTAATCTGTTACATCAAACATTATTGTAAATCTTTGAAAATATATTGCAAACAATGTATGAACAATTTTTGATAAATATATATTTCATGATTGTTCAGTAGAATGTGTCTAATTCTTGTTTGTTCTGTAATGCTGTATGAGTATACATGTGTGCTTTATTACATGTTTAAGTTTAACTCTGTTGACATATACCTGTTTTACATCATTTTATAATTTTAATTATAAGTGGTGTATATCATTGACTAAGGGTTATGACTTCTCCAAATAGGGGGAGATTGTTGGGTACATTGGTCAAATGTACCTGATTTGAAGAAGCCTCACCTAACTCAATGATATACATCATAATGTATTTGATGTGTGTTTGAGTTACTTGTGCAGGTTAGGTATTCACTAGACTGAAGCTAAAAATTTCTAAGTCCATGTGTCGACACCCAGAGGGAAAGTGTCGACATTTGTGAAAGCTTGTGTCGACACCCAGACAAGCAGTGTCGACACTTGGAGTTGTGTCGACACTCAGTGTAGAAGAATGCAGAAAAGCTGTGTCGACACTTAGCAGAAGTGTCGACACCTAGAAGAGCTGTGTCTACACCAGAAAGTGTCGACACTTGGAGTTGTGTCGACACTCAGCAAAAGTCTGCAGAATCTAAGTACAAGTGTCGACACTCAACACAATGTGTCGACACTATACAGAAGAGTCAACACTTAAAGAAAGTGTCGACACCCAGCACAATGTGTCGACACTTAGCTAAAGACTCAGTATTTGAAGTAAGTGTCGACACTCAACACAATGTGTCGACACTATGCTGAAGAGTCAGTAGTTGAAGAAAGTGTCGACACTCAGCACAATGTGTCGACACTTAGTTGAAGACTCTACACTTGAAGAAAGTGTCGACACAAGGAGCTGTGTCGACACTTAGCAAAGAACAGAAAAGTTACAAAATATTCTAAGTACAAGTGTCGACACTAAAGGAATGTGTCGACACTCAGCTGAAGAAACAAAAGTGAAGACTTGTGTCGACACCAAGAAGCAGTGTCGACACTTGACAGTTTCAACACATGAAGATGTGTCGACACAAAGGAGATGTGTCGACACTTAGAAGGATACAGTTAAAGAATGAAGTACAAGTACTTGTGTCGACACTCAATTTCAGTGTCGACACATGCAGAAGAATCTGTGTCGAGACATACAAGGAATTGTGTCGACACCTTGTAGACTTGTGTCGACACTTACACAACATGTGTCGACACTTGGTCTATAAGTGTCGACACTTAAGAACAGAAAGTCTCGACACTATCTGACAGTTAGAGAATTTCAAGAAGTGACTGGTTGACAAGACAGCTGCCGATCCAGCCGGTCTACATCAACTGTCAGAGATATCAGAAGTCTGTTATGAACCGGACCAGCCGGTTACCATGAAGGAAGCCTATAAATAGGCACCCATAGTTTACAGACCAAGATTGGAAAAGTGATATAGAAGTGGTTGAAAAAGTTTTTGAAAAAGAGAGTTCAGATCTTTGTAAAAGTGGTATATTGAGTATCAACACAAGAAGATCTTGCTGTGCATCGGCAGATCTAAGAAGTTGGAGAGAGAGAGCTCCAACCAAGAATTCAGTCTTTGGAACTGAGGCTGAGAAGAAGAATTCAGAGTCATCTGGATTTCAAGAAGCAGAGGTCAAGGAACAACTGCAGAAGATTCAGACTAATTCAGTTCTAATCAAGAAGCTTTGAAGGAAGCTAAGTCAGTTTGGATCTAACTGAGTTCTTCCAAGAACTCTTCAAGAATCTCTCAACTCCTCTCTTATTTTCTGAGTTGTAGAGTTAGCTATTGTACTTTCTATTTTAACTTGTAGGATCCATTGGATCTGAGAGAATTGTAAGCCTATATTATAAAGGCTGAGGGTAGGGCTTGATTGCCTGAGTGTAGGAGTGGAAGAACTCTGAGTGTAGGCCTTAATTGGCTGAGTGTAGGCCTGGGTGGCTGAGTGTAGGCCTTTTGGCTGAGTGTAAGGCTTTGGGCCTGAGGTAAGAACCTAGTTGGGTTCTGAGTTAGTGGAGAAGTTTGGCCGAATCTAGTACACTGCTAGATAGGCGAAGGGGGAAAGTGGATGTACCCAAAGATTGGGGAACCACTATAAATTAGTGTGTCTTCTGTGCTGTGCTGTGCTGTGCTGTGCTGTGCTGTGGATTGACTGTTTGATTTCTGTAATTGCTGTTAGTTGTAATAATCTGTGAAATAACTGTTGTGCTGCCAACAAAATTGCAAAAAGGTTTAGGTCACCTATTCACCCCCCCCCTCTAGGTGTTTAGGTACCATATCTTTCAAGTTTCCTTGCCAAGTGTTTTTGGCCACTCTAAAAAGTTAGGCCCGAACGTGGTTCCATTCATTAAGGGCAAGGACCATCGCTAACTTTACGGAACTAATAAGGCAGTTTGTCGATCAGTTTATCGCCAATCGCAGGATGGTTCGCAACCCCTCCCACCTCTCTGGGACCCACCAGAATGAAGGAGAAAACCTGAAGGACTTCTTCCACCATTTTACTGCAGAGGCCCGCCAAATTCCAGGAGTTGACCCCAAGTTGTTGCGAGGAGTATTCCTTGGAGGCCTTCGGGCTAGCGGCTTCTACTCATCGCTGATGAGAGAGACTGCCCCTAGTTATCCTGACCTCATGCATCGGGTGGAGGATCAGATTGCCGCCGATGAAGCTATTGAAGCCTATCGCCAGCAGTTTGAGAGGGCCCAGAAGCGTAGAAGGGAGAAAGAACCGGCCCCCCAGCAACAAGAAGGAAGATTCCAAGAAGAGCGCCGGAACGGGCAGCGCTGGCAGGACCACCAGAGGGATCAACCACCTAGGGATTATACTCCCCTCAACACCACACGCAAAAATGTGCTCTATGCCATCCAGAATGAGCCAGCGCTACATCGGCCCAAGCAGCCAGCCCATAATCCCAGAAATGATCAGTCCAAGTATTGTGAGTTCCATTGAGCAACGAGGCACACAACCGAGGACTATGCGCGCCTGAAGGAGGAAATCGAGTGCCTTGTCCTCCTAGGGCTCCTCAGAAGGTTTTTGCATTTACGTATGCCGGACCAGCAAGACCCGCCTAGGCTACCCAGAGATCAACAGAACATTCCCCCAGGAGGAGTAAGTGGTAGGCAAATGGTCGAAAATATTGAAACCATTGCCGGATCACCAGTTCTTTCGGCTCAAATCTTCTCAATAGGCATGCAAGGAGGCTCCCATGAAGACAAGAAATGAAGACAGGACACCACCATAACCTTCGAAGATGAAGACCTCGTCGGGCTCCGAACACCTCACCAAGATCCTCTCGTCATCAGCGCCGGGTTCGAAGACCCCTATTATAATGTCAAGCAAATTCTTATCGTCAACGGAAGCTCAGTCGACGTATTATTCTACTCCACCCTTCAGATCATGAAGCTCTCCAGCCAAAATCTGACGCTAGCAAACGGACCGGTGTACGGCTTCGATAACCATCCAGTTCAGGTAATGGGCATGATTGCCCTCACAGTTACCATGGGGGAATTTCCATGCCAAGTAACGCACGAAGTCCAGTTCATCGTGGAAGATTCAAGCTCCGCCTATAACGCTATTTTCGGGAGGCTTGTCAAGTCCATCTTCAAATCCATCCCTTTGATTCCTCACCTAGCCATGAAATTTCCCATTCTGGGGGGGGGGGGGGGGGTCAGAGTCGTGCGTGGCAACCAGGAGGCCGCCAGGAATTGTTATTCTAAGCAAGCACAACCAACCAAGGCCATTACGTTAAACATCGACGACTTCGACCTGCGCGACGAGACGATTTTGTAGTGGGGGATGCCGATGGAATGGCTGGTCGAAGTCCCCCTTTCTACAAAAAGCCCGACTCACACCCACCAGCTCGGATCGCTCTTACCGCAGTGGGAGAAAGAGGAATTGACAGCCTACCTCCATAAGAACAAGGATATCTTTGCCTGGGATCCGGAAGATATGTCAGGCATAGATCCTCACATTATTCAACACTCTCTTAATATCAACCCGACATGCAAGCCTGTCATTCATAAAAAGAGAAACTTCGCTCCAAAACATCTCCGGGCAATTGAAGAAGAGGTAAAGAAGCTCATCAGTGCCCAATTCACCCGAGAAGTAAAATACCCAACCTGGGTGGCTAATATTGTCTTAGTAAAGAAGTCATCAGAAAAATGGAGGATGTATGTGGATTACACAAACCTTAATCAAGCTTGCCCCAAAGACAGCTTCCCACTCCCTAGAATTGATCAGTTGATTGATTCGACCGCCGGGCACCAACTCCTCAGCTTCATGGATGCGTACTCCGGGTACAACCGGATTCGAATGAATCCTGCGGACGAGGCCATACTGCCTTCCGGACTGACAAAGGGATCTACCGTTACAAAGTAATGCCCGTTGGGCTCAAGAATGCCGGAGCCACCTATCAATGGCTCGTGAATAGGGTTTTTAAAAACCCTATCAGTAAGACGATGGAGGTATATATCGACGATATGCTGGTTAAAAGAGTCCGGCGGGAACGTCACTTGAAGGATCTCGAAGTGTGTTTTAAGATCCTTCGACAGTACGGCATGAGGCTTAACCCCACAAAGTGTTCCTTCGAGGTAACGTCAGGGAAAATCCTGGGCTTCATGGTAACCCAGCGGGGGATAAAGGCCAACCTCAAAAATATTAAGGATCTGGAAGACATGTCACCACCTCGATCCATTAAAGAAGTTCAACGGTTGAACGAGAGAATCACAGGACTCTCTCGATTCTTAGCATGAACCGGGTATAAATACCTCCCCTTCTTCAAGATTCTCCGGGGGGCCAGAACCACATGCTTCCAGTGGACGGACGAATGTCAGTCAGCTTTCGAGTCACTAAAGTAGTACCTAGCCTCCCCTCCGCTTCTATCGAAACCAGCCCCATTAAAGACTCCTTTACTCTACCTCGCTATTACACCAGCCGCTCTGAGCTCCGTGTTGATAAAAGATGATGGAGGGGTTTAGCGCCACATCTACTACCTTAGTAAAATCCTCTCAAACACTGAAACCCGGTATTTAGTTGCGAATAAGACAGCCCTGGCGCTCGTTTTCTCAACAAGAAAACTCTGCCCCTACTTCCAGGCCCATACCATCAAAGTTCTGACTGACTTACCTCTTCGAGCTATTCTTTAAAAGCCAGAGGAATCGGGCCGGCTGGTTAAGTGGGTGATAACTCTAATTTTGTCCATGTTTTTACATTATTTTTATTTAATAATTAATTAGTTTATAATTATATTTTGTAATTTTATTATTGAATTTTTCTAATTTCTTATTTCAGGGCAATCTGGGCTGCAAATTTCAATTTGGAGTCTATAGGGTTGACCAGGAGACAAAACTGGGCAAAAGTAATAATATTTCAAAAGACACGACATAGTCACGGGCGTGACCGACATAGTCACGGGCGTGACATCCTGGCGAGAACCCGGCTCGTGGAAGGAGCTATCTGCCACGTCAATTAAAAGTACACGCCCTAAGGTCACGGGCGTGACCAGCTTCACACGGGTGTGTACTCCAGGCATGATATCCAGCGCTTTGCCCTGACTTCCAGTCAACGTCAGTTTCAATTTGCAACAAGTCACGGGCGTGACACATTTGGCACGGGCATGACATACCCCGTGACAGCCCGGCGTGCCGACTTAATGCTGCAGTTTCAGTCGCTAGGAGTTTTCTCAAGACACGCCCAAGGTCACGGGCGTGACCAGGGGCGTGACCCTTCCAACAACGGCCGGAGTTATTCCCGTCGTTTCTGCTTCCCGCTGTTTTTCTACAACCGTCAAGACACGCCCTAGGTCACGGGCGTGACCCGCCAATTAACGACTTTTGGCGGTTTCGCGCCAACGTTCAGAGGACTTGAAGACGACGGTTCCGAGACCGACACGCCCTATGTCACGGGCGTGACCTAGGGGCGTGACCGTCCAACAACTTTTTCTATAAATTCCAGACAGCTTCAGATGCTGAGGGAGATTTTTGGGAGCTTAATTCTATTTTCTTTACTGTTATTCTCTGCATTTTTCAATTCATAGTGTAGTCTTTATTTCCAAGTAATTTTTATAATCATGTCTCTCCTCAATCTTTCTTGTAATTCTCCCATCATGATGAGTAGTTAATTTTCAATTAGCACTTGATCATGATGAACTTTGGAATGGAATAAAATTCTTATTTTTGTCTCAAATTAGCAAGCATTCTATTTTCTAACTTTGATTTATCTTTGATTTAAATTTTCTTCGAATTCATAAGTTGCAAATTATGTTTATTCGAGTCTAGATCCGTATCCTAGATTTACCGAGAGGTTGTGGATACGAGTAGATCACTCAAGGATAAAGAGAGTTTCTTGCACCCCTCGAGAGAGGAACGCAAAATTCTTCCGCCTTGGAGTCAACTCCATTAGTGAGGTTCACCGCCTAAAACAAGCTTAGGTCTTTCGACTGGCCGAGAGGTCTTAATCGATCTACCTAAGGTTAGTCGAGTGCGTATTCTCGAGAGAGGCGCTTCGTAGCTTTGGAACCTCTGCGGTCAAAGTTAATTATTTAGATGTTTGTCCTCTTTAATTTCGTGGATTTTATTCTAGCCCAAAGGGATTCCAGATCAAGTGCTAGCCTTTTATTCATCGAATTTCTCCTCTTAATTTAACGTTTGTTTTCGTTTTCGCAAAAACCAATTTTCCGATCGATAAAATAATAGTTCGTCCTTGTGAGTACAAATACTCAACGGTCCCAGAGTTTAAATACGATATTTCCTATACTAAATTTCGATAGGTGCACTTGCCTAGTTGAAAGTTTAGTTTGGATATTTTTCAAAACTTATAAAATCAACATCAAGTTTTTGGCGCCGTTGCCGGGGAAATTTTTTTTTTTGTTGATATTTTGAAAGCAAGGCTCTATTAATTTTATCATTTTCTTTTGTTTTAGAAATTTCAAAATAAAAAAAAATATTTATTTTGTTTTATTTTGGTGTATGACCCGAGGGAATCCGTCGCATCTTTTTGATTTGGATCCGGAAATCGAGCGAACCCTTCGGCACCGCTTACGATTTCAAGTTCCGAATTTTCAAGATACGGAATCCTTAGGAGACACTCCTAATACTTCATTAATCCTCTCTTCGTCACCGCCTTCTTCTTCTCCTTCTTCATTTAGTTCTTCTTCCCATTCTCCTAGATCTCCATCTTCTGCTTCTTCCAATATGGGTGAGCCAAATGCGGTTGAACAAAGGACTATGTCCTATTATGCCCGTCCAAACTTGGACGAGACTCAATCTAGTATTGTTCGCCCCGCTATTGCCCCCAATAATTTTGAGTTGAAGCCAAGCATCATCCAAATGGTACAACAATATGTACAATTTGATGGGCTTCAAGATGAAGATCCAAACGCGCATATTTCAAATTTCTTAGAAATATGCGATACTTTTAAAATTAATGGTGTATCCGATGATGCCATCCGACTAAGGTTATTCTCATTTACGTTGCGCACTAAAGCCAAACAGTGGTTGGGTTCTCTACCAAGAGGCTCCATCACAACATGGGCTCAAATGACGGAAAGATTTCTTACGAAATACTTTCCGCCGGCTAAAACGGCTAAATTGCGCAATGATATCACTTATTTCTCCCAAATTGATTCGGAAACGTTATATGATACTTGGGAGCGTTTCAAAGAATTGCTTCGTCGATTTCCTCATCATGCAATTCCGGATTGGCTACAAATCCAAACCTTCTATAACGGCCTAAATTCTCAAACTAGGCAACATATTGATGCCGCCGCCGGTGGAACGCTTAATAACAAAACACCGGCGGCCGCACAAGAGCTTATAGAAGGTATGGCTTTGAATACCTATCAATGGAGTACACCTCGGTCTAAACCACCTAAACCGGCCGGGATGTATGAAATCGATACGATTTCAAGTTTGTCTGTCCAGGTTGAGCAACTGCAAAAACAGATGAACGAGATGTCTGCTTCCTCGTCCAAATCTACCTGTGAGCCCCAATATTGGGAGCCTTCTACTATTGCCGAGCATGTTGATTACATGGGTAATCCGAATCGGCCACCTTATAATCCGGGTAACAATATTGGCAATACCTATCACCCGGGTATAAGGAATCACCTAAACTTCTCTTGGAGTAATCCGGGGAACGCGGCGCGCCCGCCAAACACGATTCCGCCCGGCTATTTTCCACCGCAAGCTCCCAAAGCTCCCAATCTCGAGGAATTGTTCACTAAATATACGACTACAAATGACACCAACATCCGGAATCTCACAGGATCTCTTCGAAGTTTGGAGACACAAATCGGGCAAATCGCTAAAATGCTCTCCGATCGTCAACAAGGAGCGCTACCGGGCAATACAGAACCCAATCCCAAGGAGCATGCAAAAGCCATCACCCTACGGAGCGGGAAGGAGGTAACCACTTCTCCAAATCCGGTTGATACTTCTCCAATTCCGGTTGATACGGAGGTAATAATTTCTCCATCTTCTCCTCCGTCTAAACCTTCTACTTCTAATAAACCAAAAGCTTATCAACCACCTCTTCCCTATCCATCTAGAATGCAAAAAGACCGGGTGGATGAACATCACGGTAAATTTTTGGACATGTTTAAACAAATCCAAATTAATCTACCGTTTTGTAAAATAATCGCACAAATGCCGAAATACGCCAAGTACCTCAAGGATCTTTTATCCAATAAAAAGAAACTTGAGGATATCTCCACGGTTCAATTGAATGTGGAGTGTTCGGCAGTTTTACTTAATAAATTACCTAAGAAATTACGCGATCCGGGTAGTTTCTCCATTCCATGTTTGTTTGGTGATTTATTAGTAAAACGTGCGTTAGCCGATCTAGGCGCCTCAATCAATTTAATGCCTTATTCTTTAGTTAAGAAGTTGGGATTAGGAGAACCTAAACCCACAAGAATGTGCATTCAATTGGCGGATCGGTCTGTCAAGCTCCCTATGGGGATCATCGAGGATGTGCTTGTCAAAGTTGACAAATTTATCTTTCCGGTAGATTTCGTCATCTTTGACATCGAAGAGGACACCGAGGTCCCACTCATTCTCGGTCGCCCTTTTCTTGCCACCTCGCGCGCAATTATAGACGTTAGTAATGGGAAACTTCTCCTTAGAGTCGGAGATGAAGAAGTTACCTTTACTATTGACACGTCTATGAAAAACTCGCTCTCAAATGACGACTCATGTTATTATTTGGAGGCTTCTCTTGAAGAAGACTCTTTTCTTTTTTCTGAAAAATCTTTATCTTCTATTGATCATGATGCCGATTTAGAACATTTAGATTTAATTGCTCATGAAAATAGTGATAATCTCTCGATCACACACGCACCTATTTTTGAACTTTTAGAAATTGGTAGTGATCGTTTGAAAACTTCTTATGATGAACCTCTCGCGCTAGAACTAAAACAATTGCCTGATCATTTAGAGTATTTATTTTTAGCGGAGAATTCAAAACTTCCGGTTATTGTGTCGGCCTACTTGACCGATGAAGAAAAATTTAAATTATCTCATATTTTAAGACTTCATCGCCGCGCAATTGCGTGGAAGATCACGGATTTGAGAGGGATTAATCCCTCCTTTTGCACCCATAAAATTTTTTTAGAAGAACACGCTCACAAAACTATTCAACCTCAACGCCGGCTAAATCTTAACATGAAGGAGGTAGTCAAGGCCGAGGTCATAAAATTATTAGATGCGGGTATCATCTATCCAATTTCGGATAGCTCTTGGGTGAGCCCGGTCCAAGTGGTGCCCAAGAAAGGAGGGTTAACGGTAGTGCCTAATGATAAAAACGAGTTAGTTCCCACTCGAACCGTTACCGGATGGCGGGTGTGCATCGATTACCGTAAATTAAATGATGCAACCCGTAAGGATCATTTTCCTTTGTCGTTTATTGACCAAATACTTGAACGGCTATCCGAACACTCATTTTATTGTTTTCTTGATGGTCTCTCGGGATATTTTCAAATCCCAATCGCGCCCGAGGACCAAGAGAAAACAACCTTCACTTGTCCGTTTGGCACCTTTGCTTATCGAAGGATGCCTTTTGGTTTGTGCAACGCGCCGGCAACCTTCCAAAGGTGTATGCTAGCAATCTTTGACGAATTAGTGGAGGATATCATGGAGGTTTTCATGGACGATTTCTCCGTTTTTGGAGATTCGTTTGATTTATGTTTGACAAACCTTTCCCGTGTACTCCAAAGATGTGAGGACACAAATCTAGTTTTAAACTGGGAGAAGTGTCATTTTATGGTACGGGAGGGTTTGGTCTTAGGCCATAAAATTTCTAGTAAGGGCATAGAGGTAGATAAAGCAAAAATTGAAACTATAGAAAAGCTACCTCCCCCTTCAAATGTTAAGGCCGTTCGTAGTTTTTTGGGGCATGCCGGTTTCTATCGCCGGTTTATTAAAGATTTTTCTAAAATAACTAAGCCCCTAACCCACTTGGTAGAAAAAGATGCGCCGTTCATTTTTGACGAAAATTGTTTGCGTGCTTTTTCTCTTATTAAAGAAAAATTGATTAACGCTCCTATCATGATCGCTCCCATTGGGAGCTTCCTTTTGAGATAATGTGCGACGCTAGTAGTTTTGCCGTTGGTGCGGTGTTAGGACAACGGATAAATAAAAACTTTCATCCTATCTATTATGCAAGCAAAACATTAACCGCCGCACAGGAAAATTACACGACCACCGAAAAAGAATTATTAGCCGTAATTTTCGCATTTGATAAATTCCGCTCATATCTCACTTTGTCTAAAATTATTATTTTTACTGATCATTCGGCTTTGAGATATTTACTAGCAAAAACAGATGCAAAGCCGCGATTGATTAGGTGGATCTTACTACTCCAAGAATTTGATTTGGAGATTCGCGACAAGAGAGGAGCGGAGAACTTGGCGGCTGACCATCTTTCGCGGTTGGAGAACCCAAATTCGGGGGAGCTCATGGAGGAGGACATTGACGACACTTTCCTCGAGGAGCGCCTTCTCGCCATTCATAAGGTAATCACCCTCCCCACTCCTTGGTTCGCCGATTTCGCAAATTATCTTGTTGCGAGATTCCTCCCGAATGGTTTTTCTTATCAAGAAAAGAAGAAATTCTTTTCTGATTTGAAAAATTATTTTTGGGAGGATCCCTTCCTTTTTCGTGTTTGTGCGGACCAAGTAGTGCGGAGGTGTGTTTCTCATGAGGAAGGCGCACAAATTTTAAAGCATTGTCATGAGGGATCCGCCGGTGGGCACTATAAAGCTAATCGGACGGCTCGGAAGATACTTGAAGCGGGCTTCTACTGGCCAAGCATCTTCAAGGATGCTCACGCCCATGTAAGTCGTTGTGAACAATGCCAACGCTCAGGTAATATTTCCCGCCGCGATGAAATGCCATTAAATATATTTTTAGAAATAGAAGTTTTTGATTTATGGTGGATCGACTTTGTTGGACCGCTACCAACATCGCATGGAAATAAATATATTTTGGTAGCGGTCGACTATGTGTCACGGTGGGCGGAAGCGCAAGCCCTTCCCACTAATGACGCCCGAGTCGTGGCCCAATTTCTCAAAAAACTATTTTCACGATTTGGAGCACCGCGGGCAATAGTTAGTGATAGGGGCACCCACTTTTGTAACGCACAATTCGCCAAGGTTTTGTCTAAATACGGCGTTACACATAGGTTAGCCACCCCCTATCACCCTCAAACAAGTGGTCAGGTAGAAGTAGTTAACCGTGAAATCAAACGAATTTAGGAGAAAACAGTTTCTACTAATAGAAAGGATTGGTCGGTCAAGCTTGATGATGCTCTTTGGGCTTATCGGACCGCGTACAAGACCGCTATCGGTTGTACGCCGTACCGATTCGTCTATGGGAAAACATGTCACTTACCGGTTGAGCTTGAGCACCGCGCCTTTTAGGCGCTTAAATTTTTAAATCTAGATGAAACTTTGTCCTCCGAGCTTCGGAAATTCCAAATTAACGAGCTCGATGAGTGGCGCTCCTTAGCCTATGAAAGTAATAAACTTTATAAGGAGCGCACAAAATTTTATCATGATAAAAAAATTAAGCACCCTAAAGATTTCAAACCGGGAGACCAAGTTCTACTCTATAATTCGCGCCTTCGACTTTTTCCGGGCAAACTCAAGTCCCGATGGTCCGGCCCTTTTATTGTAAAAGAGATATGGCCATATGGGACAGTGCTTATCTCGCACCCGGAACAAGGAGAATTTAAAGTGAATGGGCACCGGTTGAAGATATTCCTCGCCGGCGATACTGCTAATGAGTACCGGGAGGAAATTAACCTCTCGAACCCATAAACGAGTGCCCCGCTTTGGTCGAGCTCAACGACAATAAACAAAGCGCTTGTGGGAGGCACCCCATGTTTATCATTTTTTTTCTCTCTTCTTTTATTTAAATTTTTGCAGGTTTGAAGGACATCTTTTTTGGCGTGAAGATCGACGGAGTTGAGCGTCAAGTCTCCGCGTTTCTTCAAGTCGGTAACTTTTGTTTTATTTTCGTTTAGTTGAATCTTATATATATATATAAAAACAAAAATCAAAAGAAAATAAGAAAAAAAAAATTCTGCTCGTACACGCCTCTGTCACGGGCGTGACCTACGGGTCACGGGCGTGACCTAGCCGTGTTGAGTTCGTCGGGCGAAACCCGAGAGTGGTTTCGTCGAGCGCAGCGTTCCGTTCGTCTTTCGGTCCTATCACGGGCATGACCATCATTGGTCACGGGCGTGGCTAGCCCGAAATTTCGTTCGACGAAGTGAAGCTGGAAAACTTCTCTTCCTGCCCAATCATGGCCGTGACAGTTAGTGTCACGCCCGTGACACTAACTAGTCACGGTCGTGACTAGCCCGAAAAAAAAACGTAGAAAAAAAAGGGAGAAAAAAATTAATTCGCGTTTCAGATACACGCCCCAGGGTCACGGGCGTGACCCTGGGCCGTGTCATCGAATCCGAGGCGTGACCCCGGGTCAACGCCTCAGATTCCTTTTAGTTAATATTTTTTTATGAGACATGCCCCTGGTCACGGGCGTGACCGGGGGCGTGGCCATGGAATCCAATGCCAGCGCATTGGATTCCTGCGCCGAGCTCGCCTTACACGCCCAGAGTCACGGGCGTGACTCTAGGGCGTGACCAGCGAATCCGAGGCTGGCAGCCTCGGATTCCTTTTCCTTTTGTCCCGTGCTTTGTCACGCCCCTGTCACGGGCGTGACAGTGGGGCGTGACCAACCCGAAAACCCTATAAATAGGGCTTTCCCCCTCTTCTTCCTCCACACCATCCACCCTTCTCTTCTCCCTTTGCTAACCTGAATCCTTCTTTCTTCTCCCTTCTTCCAAAATGCCTCGCCACCACCCCCGCTCCACCGCTTCCTCCTCCGAGCACCCCGCGGATCCCGCCGCAGCGGAAGTCATGCTCCTTTTTCAAAACCAAACCCAGCAGGAGCGCAGCGAGCGCCTACGCGCCAAACCCCTTGGCGTGTTCCGCATTTTAGATTGGGCGATCCTCGCCACATTTGGAGCTGCGGATCTGGTACGGGGATTTCTGTCCACCCCTGGATGGAGTTCCCTCTTCTCTATTTCCGAGCATGCCTTTCTTGAACTCCACCGTTGAGTTCTTGGCTTCATTTGAGTTCCGCTGGGCGGCCAATGACGACTTCATCATCTTTCGCCTAGGTGGGATGGTTCATCAGCTCACCATCCGCCAGCTCAATGTCGTCATGGGCTTCAGCTCGGAGGCTTTTTCCCAATCTCCCGCCTATCTCGATTTAATTACTGATTTCCCGACCGATTTCAACCTTCTCGCCTTTTGGGCGGAAATCAGTAGTGACGCCGCACCCTACACCCCAAAGAAATCCAAAGGCAGCCAACTCATTTCTCCCGCCTTGCGTATTCTCCACAACCTCCTTACCTTCACTATTTCTGGTCGCGGCGATAGCCACGGGGTGGGGACTCGGGCAGACTTACTATATTTATATAGTATGTTTTTACCGGTCCCCCTCAACCTTGGTTATCTGCTCGCAATTTTCTTTCGGCACCAGGCCGAAAATGCGAGGTTGGGAGCAGTGCACGGCGGGAACTTCATCACTTTCCTCGCGAAGCAGCTCGGCATTTGGGATGCTCTTCCACGCCTCAGCTGCGTCCAGACGCCACAAGTCATCCAGTTCCAGACCCTTCAGGCCCTCGGCCTAGCGCGGCGACGTGATGGAGAGTTGAGGCTATTCCCCCCGCAGTCGGTGGTGGAGATCTTGGCCTTGATTACGGTGCCGGTCCCAGCGGCACTATTCACTCTCCCCCAGATTCCTCCACCACCGCAGGACCCTTCTTCCGAGCCCAGCCCTCAGAGCTATTTGGGATCGTCAGTTTGCGTCTCTTCACACACGCTTAGATACGATGCAGGCCGATTTTGACGCTCGATTTGTGAGTTTGACAGTCGATTTAACACGCTAGCGACAAATCAAGCCTCCTCCATGTCACGTATTGAGCGTGAGTTTTCAGACCTCCGGACGCACTATCAGGAGCCGCGGCAGCATAGCGATGAGGATTAGCCTGCTTTCTTTTTTCTTTGGGATTGTAGACCGCCCTATTGTATCTTTTCTTTTATCATTTTCTTTTCCTTTGTCATGTATCTTTTATTTTTCGTAAAATAAAAAAAATCTGTTTTGCTTCAGCTTTATCTTCCAGGTACTTTTGGTGCTGCTTGACCCGCTTCAGGAAGTCTCTATCTCTTCTCTTTATATTTATATTTTCATTGGGGACAATGTCTTGTTTAAGTATGGGGGATATTTCTCAAGCAAAACATACAAAAAATTATTCTAACTTTCAAAAAAAAAATACAAATATAAAAAAAGGATTTATTTCATTTGTGCAATTTGTTTTTGCTTATTTTACAAAAATACAAAAAAAATTTAAAAGAAAAAAAAAATACAAAAACAAAAAAAGGATTACTTCAATATTAGGGAGATCTTTATTCTCTATTTACTCACATGCGAAATTCTAGGTATTCAACTTTTACATAAGTTTAGAAAACTTTGATGCTTTAGTTGAAATTTGAATTTGTAGTAGAAACTGTTGGCCATGTTGTGTTTCTAGTTAAGTGCACATGTTAGTAGAATTGAGTAGAATTAAAAATTCAGCATACAATTAGATTTTTCTTTTTCTGAATGCGTAGAAATAGTTTATTTTACTTCTACTTGGAAACCGGTAAAATGTAAAAAATAGTTTTAGGAGAGTGTGTAGAAATTACTAGAGAGATATTCGCGGATCAAGAAAGAGGTATTTTTCTCGATGTCTAGAACTTGCCCGTAGCTATTCTCAAGACTTTGCATAGGTTAAACTCATTAGCATGAAAAGGATTTAGGCATTTCTTTTGGGCTAGTTTGAGCCTTTGCACCCGTACCTAACGTTTTACCCTTGCTAAACCAATTGAGCTATACCCTTCCTTTTGTTATTGCTTCACCAACCCTTTACCAAAGCCTAAAAACAATAATTACACACCTAAAACTGAGCTTGAAATTATACATAAAACCAGTTTATGTGGGATTAGGAGCCATTTTATTTGGTGGCTTTTGAAAATATACAAGAGTTGTTCTATTTTCACTTCTCCTCTAAAAAAAACAAAAAAAAACAAAAAAAAAAAAAAAAAAAAGAAAAAGAAAAAAATAAAAAGGAGGAAAAAAAAAAGGAGGAGGAGTTGAAGTTGAAAAATATTCAACATATTGAAAAAAAACAAAGGAATTGGCGGAGTTTTTCATTTATTTCTTTGTGCCAGCTCTCTTTAGGTTTTGGTGTGTCTACCCATCGCATTTATCTTTGTTTTTCCAAACCAAAAACCTAAGCCTACATTCCAACCTACTTAAGCCCTACTGATTTGTGCTTATAAGTTAACCTAGTGTCGTGGCGAGAGTGTGAAGGGCAAGCATATGGCCATCGACATTGATGGATTTCGTTGGAGGGTATCCGATCTTCGATTTGTGCAATGTTATCTTAGCAAACACGCTACTTTCTCCCTAAACATGATTCGAAGATTTATCGTGTTTCCATCTTTGAAGTAAAAATAGTAAGTGGAAACACATTTTAGAAAATTAAAAAACTAATTTGTATGCTGAGTAGGTTCTTCTACAATAATTACTACAAGCATAGGCATAAGACTTCGCATTCTACTCCTTATATTCAATTTTTGATTTTAGCGTTAAAATTTTTCTACTCTCCATGTGAAGTGGTTTGCTCGGGACGAGCAAACGAGTAAGTATGGGGGTATTTGATAACTCTAATTTTGTCCATGTTTTTACATTATTTTTATTTAATAATTAATTAGTTTATAATTATATTTTGTAATTTTATTATTGAAATTTTCTAATTTCTTATTTCAGGGCAATCTGGGCTGCAAATTTCAATTTGAAGTCTATAGGGTTGACCAGGAGACAAAACTGGGCAAAAGCAATAATATTTCAAAAGACACGACATAGTCACGGGCGTGACCGACATAGTCACGGGCGTGACATCCTGGCGAGAACCCGGCTCGTGGAAGGAGCTATCTGCCACGTCATTAAAAGTACACACCCTAAGGTCACGGGCGTGACCAGCTTCACACGGGCGTGTACTCCAGGCGTGATATCCAGCGCTTTGCCCTGACTTCCAGTCTACGTCAGTTTCAATTTGCAACAAGTCACGGCCGTAACACATTTGGCACGGGCATGACATACCCCGTGACAGCCCGGCGTGCCGACTTAATGCTGCAGTTTCAGTCGCTAGGAGTTTTCTCAAGACACGCCAAGGTCACGGGCGTGACCAGGGCGTGACCCTTCCAACAACGGCCGGAGTTATTCCCGCCGTTTCTGCTTCCCGCTGTTTTCTACAACCGTCAAGACATGCCCTAGGTCACGGGCGTGACCTAGGGGCGTGACCCGCCAATTAACGACTTTGGCGGTTTCGCGCCAACGTTCAGAGACTTGAAGACGACAGTTCCGAGACCGACACGCCCTATGTCACGGGCGTGACCTAGGGGCGTGACCGCCCAGCAACTTTTTCTATAAATTCCAGACAGCTTCAGATGCTGAGGGAGATTTTTTGGGAGCTTAATTCTATTTCTTTACTTTACTTATTCTTGCATTTTTCAATTCATAGTGTAGTCTTTATTTCCAAGTAATTTTTATAATCATGTCTCTCCTCAATCTTTCTTGTAATTCTCCCAGCATGATGAGTAGCTAATTTTCAATTAGCACTTGATCATGATGAACTTTGGAATGGAATAAAATTCTTATTTTTGTCTCAAATTAGCAAACATTCTATTTTCTAACTTTGATTTATCTTTGATTTAAATTTTCTTCGAATTCATAAGTTGCAAATTATGTTTATTCGAGTCTAGATCCGTATCCTAGATTTACCGAGAGGTTGTGGATACGAGTAGATCACTCAAGGATAAAGAGAGTTTCTTGCACCCCTCGAGAGAGGAACGCAAAATTCTTCCGCCTTGGAGTCAACTCCATTAGTGAGGTTCACCGCCTAAAGCAAGCTTAGGTCTTTCGACTGGCCGAGAGGTCTTAATCGATCTACCTAAGGTTAGACGAGTGCGTATTCTCGAGAGAGGCGCTTCGTAGCTTTAGAACCTCTGCGGTCAAAGTTAATTATTTAGATGTTTGTCCTCTTTAATTTCGTGGATTTTATTCTAGCCCAAACGGATTCCAGATCAATTGCTAGCCTTTTATTCATCGAATTTCTCCTCTTAATTTAACGTTTGTTTTCGTTTTCGCAAAAACCAATTTTTCGATCGATAAAATAATAGTTCATCCTTGTGAGTACAAATACTCAACGGTCCCCGAGTTTAAATACGATATTTCCTATACTAAATTTCGATAGGTGCACTTGCCTAGTTGAAAGTTTAGTTTGGATATTTTTCAAAACTTATAAAATCAACATCAGTGGGCGGTCGAGTTAGGTGAATTTGATATCCACTTTCTGTCGCGCCCCGTCATTAAATCTCAGGTCTTAGCGGACTTAACCAAAAGGCGCTCCAGCAGAGCAGGCACAAGGGTGGACTATCTACGTTGACGGAGCTTCTGGAATAAAAGGCGCCGGAGCCGGGCTGCTTCTCATAAGCCCAGAGCACGTCACTCTAGAATACGGAATCTGATTGAAGTTTCCTGCCACCAATAACATAGCAGAATATGAAGCCTTAATTGCATGACTCAGGCTCACCATCGACTGTCGCGTCAGAAGATTAACGATCTACTCTGACTGTCATCTCCCAAGTGGAAGGAGAATTTGAGGTGAAAAGTGAAAAGCTTGCCAATACCTCCGACTCACGAAATCTTTCCTGCTTCAGATACCGCAAGCTCAAATTCTCCACATCCTTAGAGAGAAGAATAGCCGGGCTGATGCCCTGTCAAAGCTGGCCACATCTCCCTCTTGCTATCAGTCAAGAGGAGTCGAGTTGAATAAATTGCCTTCCCCAGCATTCTGGGGCCTTGCGAGGTGGTGGAAATCGGGGAACCTAAAGAGTCATGGATCACTCTGTTGGTAGAGTACTTAGAGTTCCAGCGGTTTCCAGAAGACCCAAAGGAGGCCCATCACCTCAGGATGAGGTCGTCCATCTTCACGCTGATCAGTGGAGAACTATATAAACGATCCTTCGCAGGACCCTACCTGAAGTGTTTAATGGAAACTGATGATGAGTATACCCTCCGCGAGGTTCCTCAAGGAGTCTGCAGAGAGAATTTAGGAGGAAAGGCCTTGGCCCGAAAATTCCTGCATCAAGGTTTTTACAGGCCAACCATGAAAAAGGAAACAATAGATTTCGTCCAGAATTGCAAGAGTTGCCAGCTACATGCCAACATTACCCGATAACCTCCTGTAGCCCTTCACACATTGCGAGGAGCTTGGCAATTCGCTCAGTGGGGAATAGACCTCCTCGGCCCGCTACCGCAAGCCTCGGGACAGAGGAAATTCATCATCATGGCCATCGACTACTTCACCAAGTGGGTGGAGGCAGAGCCTCTCGCCAAGATTACTGAGGAAAACGCAAAGCAGTTTGTGTGGAAGAACATCATCTGCCGCTTTGGCATACCAACAATTATCATCACCGACAATGGCACTCAGTTTACAGGGAAATCTTTCACCAAGCTGTGTGAGGACTTAAAAATCGAGTTGCGGCATACGGCTGTGTCACACCCCCAATCCAATGGGCAGGTGGAGGTGACTAACCGAACCATTCTTAAGGTATTAAAGGCGTGACTTGAAGATGCTGGGGGGAAGTGGGTCGACGCGGTCCCCAATGTGCTATGGGCATATCGGACAACAGAGAGGACCCTAACTGGATAAACATAGTACAATCTCTATTATGGAACTGAAGCTATCATCTCGGTCGACATCGGCGTCCCAAGCCCACAGGTCTCTAACTTCAGCCTCCAGACGAACGACGACGCCCTCCGAGATAATCTAGATTTGATTTCCGAGATCCGCGAAGAAGTCGCAAGAAGACCTCATGTAACCTAAGCCGCAAGCCCTACTCGATACCCCTGTGGGAGCCTGCCCCCCCTCACAAAGAAGCCGCGAGCAGCCCTCGTATAACCTAATCCGCGAGCCCGACTCGTGCACCCCGTGGGGGCCTGCCCCCCTCACGAAGAAGCTGTGAGCAGCACTCGTGCATCCTAAGTCGCGAGCCCGACATGCGCACCCCGTGGGGCCTACCCCCTCACGAAGAAGTCGTGAGCATCCCTCGTGCAACCTAAGCTGCGAGCCCGACTCGCGCACCCGTGGGGGTCTGCCCCCCTCACGAAGAAGCGGCGAGCAGCCCTCGTGCAACCTAAGTTGTGAGCCTAACTTGCGCACACCATGGGGGCCTGCACCCCTCACGAAGAAGCCGGCAGCATCCCTCGTGCAACCTAAGCCTGAGCCCGACTCGCGCACCCCATGGGCGCCTGCCCCCTCATGAAGAACCCACGAGCAACCCACGTATAACCTAAGACGCGATCCCGACTCGCGCACCCCGTGGGGGCCTGCCCCCTCACGAAGAAGCTGCGTGCAGCCCTTATTCAAAATAAGTCGCGAGCCCGACTCGTGCACCCCGTGGGGGCCTGCCCCCCTCACAAAGAAGCCGTGAGCAGCCCTTGTGCAACCTAAGACGCGAGCCCGACTCGCATACCCCGTGGGGGCCTACCCCCCTCACGAATAAGTCATGAGTAGCCCTCACGCAAACTCAGTCATGAACTAGAGCCGTGCAAACAAAGCCGCAGAGTAAAGACGCACTAACAAAGCCAAACTAATGTCATACAAGATAGCTAAGATGACATGAAAAGAATAATGTCAAACAAAACAACTGAAATGATCCAGCAAAGGGCAAACAATGCCTAAGGGCGATAACAACGGATGTCGAACAAAAAGCAATAAAACTGGCTAAACCACAAAGTACAAATACACAGCTGCGAAAGCAAAAGGCTACTACTCATCGTCCGAGCCAGAACGCTCGTCTTCAGAAACGCCTGCAAAGCTGAGGCCGGATGTGTCACATCCCAGACTCTTGCTAGATAGGTGAAAGGCCTTCGAGACACCGCATCGAAGCGCCAGCTCATGAACATCATCCATCTGGGGCTCCACCTCCTTGGACCAAATCTCATCGCAAATCTCCTCTGCAATTAAACTACGGTCTCGCATATAGTCCAGAGAGTCCAGGTATTCTACAAGTCTTGTGGCCTTAAGCTCAGATGCATGGCTATCGAAGGACAGCATCTCTGATTGGGTCTTCGTCGCCCGTAGCTGAGTGTCGAGGCCGGTGACCTCCTCCCGTGCTGCCTGCAACTGGGTCTCCAAGCCCAAGGTCTCCTCCTTCGAGTGCTTCAACATCGGTGTAGTCCTCTCCACCAGAGTTTTCTCCACCTCCAAAGCCGAACGTGTGTCCTCTAGCTCGGACTTCAGCACCGACCCGGTCCGGAGAAACCGCGCAACATCCCGATCATACTCCTCATTCAAGGAGGCGAGCGACCTCGACATCAACCGGAGCTTCTCTTGAAGGTCAAGGTGCCCATCCTTCAAACTCACATAGTGGTCATTCCAGGTCACCGCAATCTGAGCTTGAGTTGCTATATGCACAAAGAAAAGCGCGGAAGTTAGCACTGAATAATGAAGATAAAAAAAATCTGCACAACAAGCCAAGGCACTTACCGCATCACTCATTGCCCTCAAGGAAGAGGACATCTGATGGGCCACCACCTCTAAAGACACTTGAGGAACTGGGGATGCAAGTATCTGCACCTCGGGAGTTGACTCGGGACATTAGAAGGGGCCACCGCCGCCACCATATCAAGGTCACCACGAGGGGCCACCAAAGCTTTCCTCTTTCGTCCCCCTTCCTGAGAAGTCCCAACAATCTGAGCTGTGTCCGAAGAGATACCACACCGCAGCAGACGCTTCTCCTAAACATAGATAAAAATATTAAAGAGTCGGTTGGCTAGTTCACGAGGCTCTGAAAACCAAAGTACCGGAGAGAATTCTCGTTCCTTCCCCCTCACTCGACGGCAGTGGTCCGGTAGCGTGTCCCACGCCTCGGTAAGGCCCCATGAATTCCTAACATACCCAAACAGAGTGTTCCCGTGCCGACGATCTTTTCGAGCCTCAAACTCTAACCAACTTTTGTTACTGCGAACCTCCACCCGTTCGCCGCCATCGGAGCGAACGTCACAAAAATATAGGAATTCGTCCTAGGAAAGCCGTCCTCCATGCTCGCGAAAGAATGCTACTAAGCCCATAATTCGGGCAATTCCAACATGGACAAATTGTGAAATTGGCACCCCACAGAACTTCAAGATCTCAATCACCTCCTCGCACGGCGGAAAACGAAAGCCGGACCTCAGAGAAACCTCGCAAATCATCCTTCAGCCATGAGAAGGATTCTGGACTCGCTCCTCGGCACGTGGGATACTCACCTCCAAATTGGCAGGAAGCTCATATTTCTTCCTCCAAATATCCACACCGTCTTCGGTTAAAGAGTAGCGCAGGCGCATCGGACCGGAAGAACGCTTCGAAACCTGCATCACACAAAATAAAAAGGTCAGGTTTGCCCAAAGAGTAAAGACTTGGAAGCGCACATCCGAGCGCACGCAGCCCGAACGACGCGCGGGGCAAGGAAGACGCGCAAAATAGGACCCGTGCACACGCAGCCAAGTGCGCGCCCGACCAGGCGCGTGCAGCCGGCGTGCACGCGGCTTGCCGTGTGCGCGGCCTAGGCCCGCGCGGCCTACCAAGCGCGGCCATCCACGCGTGCGGGCTGTGCACACGCGGCCAGTCGCACACGCGGCCAGCCACATGCGCTCCCAGCCACGCGCACGGCCTGGGCACGCACGGCTTGCCGCGCGCGCGGCCTGCCGAGCGTGCGGCCCGCCTCGCACGCGGCCTGCCACGCGCTTTACATGGGCGCACGGCCAGCCGCGCGCTCGGCCTGTCCCGCGCGCGCGGCCCGGGCGCGCGTGGCCTAGACGCACGCATGGCGCGCCGGCGCGCGCGTGGCCTAGCTATGCCCATCCTGGGTGCATGCGCGCGGCCTGCGCCCGCACGGCAAGGATGCGTGCGATCTCGTTCGGCCGCTCCACCAGCCGGCACTTTTTCGGCAATTTGCTCCTGATACATTGGAAACACCGCCCTTCTCCGCCTCCATCTTCTCGCCGGAGGTGGTCATGACAGTAGTATTGGAAGGATAGCGGGAAAATCCTCCTTCTCTCGCTCACTTCGCTCTCGAATAACAAGGATTTGGGGGGCAATTGATGAGTTACACTCCCATTTATATGTAGAATTCCCTCATGATCTCCTCCAAACAGGGAGATCATGGGGTTGACTGGTCAACCCCACCTCCCATGATGAGGGAAGGATGGGGTGGGGCCCACTCACTCTCTCCACTTGGGAAACCACCCCCATTGGGAGGTAACCATCGGCCGGCCGCCACCGCCGGCCGCCGCCGCCGCCGACGGCCGCCGCCATCACTGACGGGCCGCCGCCGCCGGCCGGCAGGCCACCGGCCGCCGCCATCACTGACGGGCCTCCGTAGTCGCCGGCAGGCAGCTGCCGACCGGGCGGCCATCACCGGCTAGGCTACGGCGCCGCCGGCCAAGCCGCTCCCGCCGGCCGGCCCGCCACTTGCCAGGTCGTCGGTCAGGCCGCGGCCAGGGCACCGCCGGCCAGGCAGCGGCCGGCCAAGCCCGCCTCTGGCCAGGCCGCCGGCCAGGTCGCTCCCGCTGACCAGGCCGCCGCCGGCCTGGCCGCAGTCGCCGACCAGGCCGCCGTTAGCCTAGCTGCGGGCTCCGGCCTGGCCACGGCCAGGCCATAAGCCAGGTCGCTGTCGGCCTGGCCGGAGTTGCCGGCGTCGCAGCGGTCCAGGCCGGCCAGCGCCGACGCATGGTCGCCCCACCGCCGTCGGCGGCTTACCCACCGTCCGATCGTGGTGGGCTTTCCTCACCATCCGATCTGGTGGGTATCCACCCACTAACCCACTATATGAGTGGCGGGGCCCGCCATGATCCACCCCATGAGGCTATAAAAGGAGCCCTAGGGCCTCCTCATAAATCAACTTTTGCCTCATGGTCATTTTCTTCCTCAAGTCAGAGCTTTGTCGGACTCCTCCCTCAGATCATCCTCCACCCACCTCGAGCCGCCGCGAGCCACCACGAGCCACCAGTACACCACCAGCCGGAAAACACCTAGGTCCCAGAGCGAGCAGAAGGAAGAGGGCGATCCCTGCAATTAGGCGCGCGGAGGACCCGCACTCCAAGCTACAGAGCACCAGTGCCACCACTCGAATTCTAGTTCCCAAAGGGCTCCCGCGACGCAACCTGTTGGCCGCGGGGAGCTATAGTCCTCTTCTTTCACCTTAGGTTGTAACAGGAGCGGCATGTCGCCCGGATTCTCCAAACGCACTGTAATCGCTAACAGCTAGTGGATTTTGACCGGCACAGATCCGGTCACGTGGTTTTTTAACCCAATTGAGGGATTTTTCGACGTCATCACATCTTGAGTCAATCTTTCCTTTTCTCTAACTATGTGCGGGCTCGACCGCCCCGCAAGCTAAGGAGGTCTAGTTGAATCCGGACCGACCGGGGCATCGAGTTAGCCCGCAACATGTGTGTGTGTATATATATATATATATCTACTATCTACTATTATAAAGAAAATAGTTTTGAGATGAATTTTAAACACATTGAAACCATCATGACCGTTAGATCTATCTCTATTTTTGAACCACCGTCGGATCAAATCGCTCCCTCTCTCTTCACTTTTTTGTGTCTCCTAAACCTAGTAGGGGCGTCCTAAACATATGTTAAAATTAACAAATAAAATACTCCCTTAATATACTCCAACCATGTTTGCATGCAGCGCGGCCCAGTGAAGCTCTGCCCGCAATAAGGCCCGCCTAATCTCTATCAAGTTTCAATTATTAAATACCATTTCTTTAATATATACCCAAAGATTTCGCCTTAGCCCACGATGTGGGACTAAAGTTGTGCAAGTTTATTAAAATAAAATAAAAAATAAATAGACGAGCCAGGTGAGCCTCAAACCGCCGACAACCACAAATACATTAAAAACATTCTCCACTTTGCCAAGAAAACTTCAACATTATTTTATAGCACCACTTTTATATGTACTTTATGTTAAAATTAAGTTAAAATTAACTTCTATCTTTAATTAATTAAATATTACCGGTTCTTAAATTAAATTAAATTTAATATTTCTTTAATTCAGTTAAAATTACTGTTTCTTTAATTTAGTTAAAATTAACTTTCTTTTCCTTTAATATAATCGGGCGAAGCCCGACGAGGGCGGCTGGGTACTATCGCGCTTGGCCAGCTGCTGACATGGTACTGGAGATGGCACGTGGCGCACGAGGGCCGCCGGCCGGGTACTGTGGCGCGGAGTCATCGGGTCAGAGGCTCGTGCCTGTCACTCGTACACACACACACACACATATATATATATATATATATATATATATATATATATATATATATATATATATATATATATATATATATATATATATATATATATATATATATATATATATAGTATAAAGATATGACCCTTTATCGGGACATCACCACTAAATTTACAAAATTATTAGTTATACCCGTCCAATTTTGGAAATTTTCAAAAAAAACTCTTCTTCAAGTTTACATTTCTTAGTGTGTGGGCACGCAAATACTCTCTTGAAAATTTATTAAAATGCCTTTGTGTTCATTGGATGTTATGAAATGTAAATTCGCCAGAAGATATTTGTAATTTCAAAATTTAGACAGGTGTGACTTGTAATTATGCTAACACCCATAACAATTTTGGATAGTTATCCTACACATATATATATAGTGATTTTATTTGCCGGACATTTTTGATTATGTATAGTTCAAGAATAAATGCAAGTCAAATCAAAAAATCATAGAAAATTATGAAGTTGTATAGACGTTAGCCTGCACATAATCATAATGAAATTGCTCAGTCTATATCTATAGGCTATAATGCAATACTTGAGATGATCAGTAAAAAAGTGTAAGTTAAGTTTTTATATATATTATTTATATTATACATTTTTATATAATATTATTTATATTACATTATATATTAATAATATATAATACATAATATTATATATAATATATATATTATTTATACTAATGTACCAGCATCTTCGCACAGGCTACGTCCGTGCTCGATGCTCTGGGCGGCCTTCGGCCGCATCAGGCGGGCTTCGCCCGCCTGCGCATACGCTTCACCCGTGCTTGATGATTCAGGTGGTCTTCGGCGCCGCACCCACCCCTCGCGGCCCCCCGAAGTAAAATTATTCTGATTGTCCATGGATGTTATGAAATGTAAATTCGCAGAGAAGATATTTGTAATTTCAAAAGTTAGACAGGTGCGACTTGTAATTATGCTAACTCCCATAAATTTTTTGGATAGTTATCCTACACATATATATAGGGTGATGTTATTTGCTGGTCATTTTTGACTATGTGTAGTTCAAGAATAAATGCAAGTCAAAATAAAAAATCATATAAAATTAAAAATTATGAACATGTATTGTTCTTAGCCTGCAAATAACCATTATGAAATTGCTCAACCAAAATATTAAAATAACACAAAATTTATAGAAGAAGGAATTCAAACCCTCGCCACTATTGAATTAGCAGAACAGCTAACCACCTAGCCATTTAGATCTTATGTTTTCGTCCTATAACATATTATATATATATAAATATTAACGTATATATAATTAATATACATATCTATATAAATATTAATTACATATTTTTAGATATATTATTATATTAACATATGACATTATCTTTTAAAAATTAAAGTTTATATATAATTTTAATATATGCATACATCTATAGAAAATTTACGTTCGGTTTGGCATGGCGGTGGCGGTCATCAAGTGGTCGTTATGAACCGTCGCTCTTGAACGTTCGACCTTATCTAAGAAACTGCATACACTTTTATGTTCAAAAGTAAAAAACTAGTTTAATTTTCTTGACAGTGGTTATAATGTTGTTTTTACTCTATTATATATATAACGGTTCGACCTCGGTTGAACCGGTTGAATCGGTTGAATCTTGAACTTTTCCCTCCGCCGGTTCGATGTTCGATCCGTTTTCAAAATCTTGTGTGTGTGTGTGTGTCTGTGTGTCTGTGTCTGTGTCTGTGTGTTTGTGTGTCTGTGTCTGTGTCTGTCTGTGTGTGTCTGTGTGTGTCTATGTGTCTGTGCATTTATGTGTGTGCATGTGTGTATGTGTGTGTCTGTGTGTCAGTGTGTCTGTGTGTATGTGTGTGTGTATGTCTGTGTGTCTGTGTTTGTGTGTGTGTGTGTGTGTGTGTGTCTATGTTTGTGTCTCTGTGTCTGTGTCTGTGTGTCTGTGTGTCTGTGTGTCAGTATGTCTGTGTGTGTCTGCGTATATATATAATTGTGTGTGTGTGTGTATATATATCTGTGTGTGTGTATATATATGTGTGTGTGTGTGTATATATATATGTGTGTGTGTGTGTGTATGTGTGTGTGTGTGTGTGTGTGTGTGTGTGTGTGTGTATCTCAAATGCGGACAACCTTATGTGTGGTCGTACGGGCAGGTCGTTTTGGAGGTCAAGATGATTTCAGAATGGCTTCAAATAAAAAGGTGATCAACATAAAAATTGTTCGTCTCACCGAAATCTACAAGTTTCATGTTGATCACTTTTCGATTTGAAATCATGTTGACCCCCAAAACGACCTGCCAGTACGCCCACACATAAGGTTGCCCGCATTTGAGATATATATATATATATATATATATATATATATATATATATATATATATATATATATATATATATATATATATATATCTGTGTGTGTGTGTGTGTACACGTGACAATGCACGGGACCCCCATGTCCCGCATGACAGTGAGGCCCGTTGTTGAAATCGAGAGCCAACTTCTGTGGAGTTAGGGCCCTTGGGAAAGGAGTGACCTCACACTTACTTCTCCCCACAAGCTCGAATGACAAAAAACTTAGAACTGGAAACGGTCGCAAGGTTCCAGCACTGAGGTCCCACCACACACCCGGAAGATCTTAGAGTGATTCACCTCCTTAGCCAAGTGCTGAGCTAAGGATACCTCAAAAAGCGCTAGAAGACCAAAGAACAGGTAAGCCTGCCTTCTGAGGTATCCCCTTGGGTCTATTTATAGTTTTTGAAGTTGGTCTGCCAAAAACTCACCTCCGTTGTTCTAAACAGCTACATGTAGCCCAAGTTGGTCTGCCAATAGCGTAAGTCCACTGTTTTGAAAGGCTATGGGAAGGCTAGTGGGGGTGTAATGGAAAAAATACAACACATATCACTAGGCGAGTGGCTCTTGAAACCCTCCACTTGCCTGGGGCGGCGATTGCTCGATAGGGCTGGCACTCGCCGCCTCCCTATGGCCCTGGGCGAGTGCGGGCCTGACCAACCCCACTCACCTTCCATTGTCGAGAACCATGGGCGAGTGCGAACCTACATGTTCCACTCGCCCCATACTTGTTCCTCCCCTCCCGGGCAAGTCGGCGAGGTTGCAGTGCCCTCGCCTCCCTTCCAACTCGCTTGGGAGTTGGACTGCGTCAAAATGGCTGGACTGACTCCTGCTGGCCCCACTCGTCGGATACGGGGTTGTACACAATCCCCTCTCTTTGCAAGTTGCCCCAAACTCGGAAAGAAACATCTAACCCCAAGAGATCGACGAGTGGGTCAGCGAGCCCAATGGAATCTTTTGGTGGGATCCACAAGCGGTTATATATATGCTTGTCTGCCTGGGTGACCTTTATTATTCCCCATATTCTGATTTTACCGAGATGCCTCTTTTCAAGGAGTTTCAAGAGAGGCTCAACCGCGCCTGGGAGCTCAACGTTACTCGCGTTGTCGAGCTGAGCCCTTGGCTCTCCAATCCCTCGCCGCGCGAGTCACCAAAACATAAACCCATCAAAAGGCCAAATCTGCCCCAAAAGTTGTCGAGCTCGTCTATCACGATCTGGCCTCCACCCTAGATCCTTGACTCAGTTCTTCCTCCAAACCGGCCGCTGAACCAAAAGGGAAAGAGATCGTTGACCTTTCTACCAACCACTACACACATCGGGATGATGCAGAAACTCCTACACCACGAGTTGATTCTCCACAGAATTACTCGCACAACCAAACACCTCTTGAAGACCATGCGAGGAGTCCACCCCTACCTTTGGTACCACTTGTCTGGACTCGCTAAGGCTGAAGTTGCCGTCTCGCAAACCTTCCTGGCAACCCACCCCCGATCATGCACTCACTGGGGGAGGTGTCGGGGACATACCTGTCCCGAGCTTCGAGCTAATAATCTCCCCAAACTCTCAGCTTCCAGTTCATAGCAAGACCATTCTGCCTTTTCTCACTTGCCCTTTCTATAGGCTGCCAAGCTCTTCTTGGCAGCCCCACCTTGGCAGGACCATCTCGCAAGGTGATTCTGAAGCACTCGCCGTTTTTACAACTCCAAGTTTCCTATCTGAACTTATTATCCTCGTAGGCCTTCCTGACCAATCCGAAGCTGAAGAATCTTCTGAGCCGGTGGGCCACTCACCACCTCCTTCCCCCAACGCAATGGAAGATTTCCTGGATGCCTCGCTGGAATGTGCCGAGCTGAGGAGGCGAACTGTGGGAGTCCTTAAGAAGTACGGACTCACTCTGCACGGGATCTAGGAGGAGAATGCACTCGGAGAATAGAGGCTGCAGGCACTAAAGCAAGATTATGTGTCACTAGCAGACGAGGTGAAGCACGGCTCAGCGAGTGGGATGACTTCTCCCAGCCCGCTCATGGATCAAATCAAAGAGAACATGCGGTTCATCCACCAGGATCTAGAGCTGATCCGCGAGTTCAACAACCTGCTCCGACCTCGGGGGATGGGGGCACTATTGGATCTAGTGGCCAATCTTAGAGTGGGTGAATAAGGTTTTTCGCATTAATAGAAATTTAAAAATATTCTGTCCTAGAATATTGAGTCCTTGTAGCTACCGCGGGGCGTTAGGTCGCTAACGTGCGGTGGTAAGTCTATGAACTCGTTTTCCTGTCAGAATTTGCTTGTACACCACACAGAGTAATTTGTCTAACAATCACAGCAGAAACATTGAAGTAACAATAAATTTTATTGTAAGAATTTAAAACACCACGAGGTTTTACAATCACAAAATTATGATCCCCGTAACATCGGGGATCGAAGGATGTGAAGAAAAAGAAATCTTTTGTTTTCTATACCAACTCGCTCCATAGACTGATTGGCTCTATCTCTTTCCCTCCAAGAAAGGTCTTCGAGCTGGCTCTTCACCTCCACGCAAAGAGGGGTCTTAGAGCCCCACTAGATCCTCCGATCTAGATGTCCCTACCCCGGGACAATTTCCGCGGAATCCTACCAGGATTCCGACGACCCTTACCGATCGATTTTCCTTACCACAAAATTCAGAAAAAGAAAAGATTACAAGAATAAAGTTGTAAAGAATCTAAAATATTAAGTTCTCCCTCTAGACGATCTCTCTGTTAAGCGATCCGCGGTCGGCGCTTGAGATCTTCGTATGGTAACAACCGGTCGGCTCTTCGTAGTCGAGGTAGATCTTGGATCGTCGGAGTTCTTCATGTGTGAACGGGAGGGAGATGATTTCGTTTTCTTCGACGGAGACCTTTGGAACGGAACGCAAAGAGAGCGGTTGAACCCTAGAATGCACGAACTCCTGTCTCTTTTCGTCTTAGGTACCAGGCACAGAAACTAAGGCGGCCTTATTTATGTCTTCGTGAAATAAGGCTACCGACGGCGGTAAGACTAGTGCCCGGCGGTAGGTTCACACGCTTGATGTGCCAGTTGTCCTCCACATTTGGAAAAAATATTGAAAACAAATATTTTCATTTTTCCATTGCTAGCGGGGCGCGGTAAGCAGATAGCTCCCGGCGGTAGGTTTGACTCAACGCACTCAAATCCTTGGAGTGTTGAGTGGTTTACCGCGAAGTGGTACCAAGCTAGCGCTCGGCCGTAGTCCTGTCTCAACGCACTTAACGCTATGAAGCGTTGAGTGGACTACCGCGACATGTTGTCATGCTAGAGCCCGACGATAGTGTTGTCTCAATGCTCTCAACGCCTTAAGGCGTTGAGAGGGTTACAACATCGCGGTACTATTCTAGCGCTTATGCGGTAGGATCCCGAGGGCTTTGTCTAATTAATTCATCAAGCTAGCGCGGGCGGTAGAACTAGCGCATAGCGATAGGTTCCCAAGAGCTCTGTCCAATTTATTCACGGCTACTACTCGGCGGTAACTTCTATCGCTCGGCATTAGCATCCATACGAGACTTCTTTTCTTTGCTTGAACCTGTCAACCTGCACACTCTATCAACATAAGACGTGATCAAATACAGCATGAGATTTGATATTCTCAAACATAGGGAATGTGAAACAATGGTTCCAATAAACTCCTCCTTTTGAAAATATCAAATCCCGTTCATGAGAAATAACAAAATATATAATAAAGTGAATATAAAAAGGATAATTTTGAATGTTCAGGTTTCAGGTTCTCTATATCGCTTCCTTACACACAAGCTCCCCCTACCTACGTGTTCTACGCGCTCCCCCTATCTATGTGCATGCATTGAAACAAGCTCCCCCTATATGAGATCATACCCAAGAACAATTCTAAGCTCCCCCTATATGAGATCATACCCATGAGCAATTCTCATGAACAATCTCTTCTCCCCCTTTGATAGTATCAAAAGGGGCAGGCAAGACCAAACAGTTATGTGGGGTGAGTATAAATAATGAGCATGGTATAGATAGCAGACAGTGCACACAATTAGTAAAGCAAGTAAATGAGAAACATAGGGTTACCCAAAAACATGCAAATCAGAGAATATGAGCACATGGGAAAACATAAGATCGGAGTACAAGAACATAAAATAGGTCATGTTGCAAAGTTTATATGGATTGGACAGCACAAAGTAGACTAAGTACACAACGAGAAACAATACAATGCTAAGAGAGTTATAGAGTTAATCACATTTAAACATTGTAAGGCTCAAAAGTATAAATCGTGTGCCAGTACCTATGATCGAAAAATATATAGTGGAGTTTCAGTCCAATTCTTATGCATGAAAGCGTTAAATAAGGCAATGACGTGTGCGTGTAGCATCAACAAGAGAGAAAACACCAAGTAGAAATAACATTTGTTACATGTTTTATCTCAATCTTTTAAAATGCTAACACAAGAGAAATAGAGTGAACAATCACGTCACATATCTATCTATGTCATACTGAGACTTGAACTAGGGGCACTAAGCTTAAGTTAGAGTCTATGCACAAGATCGAAGTGACTCTTTGAACCAAGGTGCTCATCCTCACAATGCTCATAAAGACTTATCAGGAGGAATGAGTAGTGCGTGAGGGGTCCTTGACATGACATTTGATAGCATGCATAGTTTATCTGAATAGTTTGATTTGAGCTATCACTTTTATAAACTTTTTTTGAGTTTAAGGATCCCAGAGTCAATCGAAATCTATCCATCTAGATAGATACACTTTAACTTGTATACATAAGACCTTAGCATTAGAGACTTGACCCAAAGTTTTGATCTTCACATATGCACATATATATATTATGACATTGATAATTCAAAGTATTTTTAACGTGTTAAAATGCAATATCACGAGTAATAGCATGTAAGCCTAGTATTTTTACATGAGTGCTCAGTCTAGTGATGTGTGAATAATGTGAAGTCATTCCCCTATCTAAATCCTCACATATACCTAGAGGCAAAGTCAACACAAACTAACATATAATATCACACTCAGTGACTCAGCACCTATAGATTCGATACACCATGACCAGGGACAATGTTCACATGGAGTAACAATTCTAACTCAAACATTGTATGTACTCTTTATAGCCGAAGTTAAGGTTATGTGTGGCCGTAAGAGATGATCAATTCAAAGTTTTTTTTGTTTTTGTTTATATAAATATATTTTTGCTTTTTTCAATTTATCACACAAGAAAGACGAAGAATAATCAACACAACAACACACAGAAACAAACAAAACAGGAAGAAATAGAGACAACGCGATAGAATATTATGCATGTGGCTGAGTACTATGGGGTATGAAACATCATTCGTGCTATGAAAGGAATAGTCATGAGAATATTCACGACACACTTGACCAAAATACTGTCATCACCCTAGTCCCGTACTAAGTGACGGATGGGCATGAGGAGTTGCACAAGTACCGTAGGGTGGGGTGTTAATCTCATATGCCCGCACAAGAACCTCTAAACCTAACACTTGTTCCCCCCAGCGTCACACAAGGGCCCACTGGAACCATTCCCCGGTTAAGAACACGACATGGATTACAGGTTAACGATCCTAATGACAACACACCTACGCCCCCGCTAATGTGTGACATAATATAATGAGTCGTGATGATGTTTATATTAGCAATGTAATGAAGTTACTTGGGTAGATAAGCAAAGTACAAAAAGGAGTGCTATCGCCGACGGTAAAATTATCGTGTCGTGATATCTTCAGATTATATAACCTTTGGTTCATATCCAGATCTGCATCCTTGCTCATTTTCACTTGCTTCTGCCGACATTCCCCTTCCATGAAGCTCTTCCTATTCATCTTAAGGTACTCTCTTCCCCTCTCTCTCTAATTTCTAGTATTCTGGATTTTAGATCTATAGGTTTTGACTTCACGTATTTTTGAGCGCGATCCGCGATGATTTTTGAAATGATTTTGCGTTTATTTTCTAATTTTTGCTAAGGATCATCGTCGTTTTCATGGATCTAGCTTGTGTAAGCACGGATCACGCTTCTTTGGTATTTAAAGTGATCGATTTACTTAAAAATCACATTTTGGTAAGATTTGGAGCCAGAATCTCATCTGTATAGCTTTCCGTGATTTTCAAGGTTGCATACGTTTTTTTCGGATCTTGGTTACTATCTGTGACATACTATTCATAAGCATGGATCTATGTTTCCTACCGCATTTGAGAGAAGATTAAAACCAAAAAATGGGGTTTTGGAACATGTCCGACGGAAGAAGACGAAGACATTCTGTGATGCTACCGCCTGGCGATAGCAGATTATCGCCCGGCAGTAGGATCTAGAGGCCGGTTTCAATTTTTGTTTTGTTATTTTTGGTTATCCCCCTTTTTATACATTTTTACTAAACAGTTTCACGGTTTATTTTCAAGATATGGCCTCATCGAGTTCCCAGTCTGCACGCCGCAACTTTTCCAAGAGGTCCCGGGTATCGGTCTCCACCTACCCTGCTATAGATGACGCAACTGTGAGCGTTCCAATGATCGTAAATATTGATGATGGATATACTCATATCTATGAGTACTTCGATAAATCGGGTGTGCTTCCAGTGATCTCATCCGGTGCTCCATTCTCCTCGGTACTTACCCGAGAGTTTTACAATAACCTTCGGGATCCTTCTCAGACGCACCTAGGTGGGGGTGTGCAGTCTAGCATTGGCGTGGATATAGAGACAATAGCGCACTCGAATCTAGACAGTAAATATGTCTGGACCCCCAACTGTCCAATCCTCGGCATCGTGGAGTCCTTTAGAACTACTAGGGACTGGTGGGGGATGAACGAGGTTCTTCAAGGTGTGGAGGGGTGTTCAGACCTCTTCACTTTGGTGGATACACTGACTCCCGATGCCCGCATCATCCAGGATACCCTATGTCACTCCCTCGTGTTCAAGGCTGGGGACACCAGGAAGGTCACGGCCCAGCAGTCAATGGTGACGTACTATATCCTAGTCGAGAAGTCCTTCAGTATCTCTGATCTCATCCTTTCCATGATGCACTACATCTTTCTCCTAAAGTCCCCTGACCACCAGCGGGTGAACACACTGCCTCCGGGTGGTGTCATCTAGAGCGTCTTGATGGAGAAGTACCGGGCCATCGACTGGTCAGCAAACCCCATAGACACCTACCCGCAGATCTACAGGGTAGGTGAGATTCCTTCTTCCTCATGGGTACGGATACTTGTACCGCAGCCATCGATACACCGTACATGGTCCCTCAAGGAAACCAGTCGGGACATCTACGGCATGGTGGAGGAGCACGGCCAGGAGATTAAACAGACAGTGAAGGAGGTGAAGGGGATGAAGAAATGCTCAAAAAGATCATGAGCAAGCTCAATATTTCTCTCACCTCTTCAGAGGAGTAGCAATTTATATGTATTTTTCATATTTTATCAGTTGTAGTTTGTGATGTAATAAATAGGTGAACTCCAGACTCAGTTAGTAGTTGTTTATCATGTGATGTGTTCTGTGCTACCCATATGCTCGTGATTTTCTGCTGCTTTAATTAGTTTTATATCATCGTCTTATCGTGCTAACTCACAACAAACACCAACAAAGGAAAATACACCATGTCCTAAACTAAAGCGTATTTACATAAAGAAAAAAAATACTCTGGTGAGCATATCGTGAAGTAAGATGTAATGTAGTTCGTTTAGAGCTTACTTCAAGCATGTAGTGGAGCGGATCTCTTGGGTACCCAAACACTGCGAGATACACTTAGGAATTTTACTGGTGAGGGTTCCCGGTCAGGTAGTATAGGTCCGTCATTTTTAACTATGGTCCTCCACTTAAACTTTGGTTTACGCTCCAGTTTATGTTGTAAGTTTCCCTTTAGATTTCTATGAGCCTTCATACGATGACCTTCAACTGAATAGTATTGCGTCGGAGGTTTAATAATACTGAAGGTGTCCTTAAGGTTAAAATTATTTTGCTTAACATAGGGACTCCCAGTGTAGTAGTTTCTAAAAGGACATCTACATTCATTTGATTTTAGGAATGGAGTAATTTTCTCTTGCTTGTGAACATGATTTTTATGTTTAGGACGGTCGTACGTACTACCTTGAGGTTTTCGACTACCATTGATTTGCTCAACTCCTTATTGTGAACTTCTGTTCACCATGTTCCTGTATTTGTCTTGATACTGTACGTTTATATTTCACGAATTTTTCTTCATAATTTCTTTAAGCGCGTCGATTTTTGCCTCCAAGTCCTTGTTCTTTTTTTAGATTCAATCTAGCTTTGTTGTAAGAGATTATGCTATCTTTAAGAATGGCAACTATAGAGCTAATGTGAGCTTCATATTTACTTATGTATTCTTCAAACGTCGCATTCATCTCCTGAATTTCAACTCTATAGTCATCACCTCTAGCACAATCCCTTTTTAAGGATGAGTTTTTTAACCTAGTTTCTCAGCTTGCTCTCTTGCAATTAGAAGCTCTTTCTCAAACACCTCTAATTTTTCTTTTAATTTTTTACAATCTACACACGTTATGGGACCGTTGTCTGAGGAGCGTGCAGAGGAATTAGTAACAACACCGGTAGATTTTACATTTGCCCTTGCTTTTAACAGGTCATTCTCTAAACGTAGTTTTGAGTTGATTTTTTCAGTTTCTTAATTTTACGTCTTGCGGTACCTAGAATATGCAATGTAAACATAGAATTGCATATGCGAGAGGAGTTTGAACATCTTACAGTGCTTTTGGATGGGGCTGCATTTGAGCATAGAGTTTCTTTGAGTCCTTCGTCAATTGCCCCATCCATACCTGAGATTTCAGCCTCCCTTTCCTGTGATGTGATCGTCAGGTCTTTCTTCACAGACAGATCTTCACTTGGTTCTTCACTCGGATCCATGAGAAATGACTCAGTCTCGTCAACAGCAGCAAGAGAACCATAAGTATACACAAGAAATTACTATATGTCATAGGCAGTGGGAAAAACTTTAATGAGTGTAAAAATTTCTACACCAAGCCCACAGAATAAACTATTCATAGCTTTCGCATTTGTGTGACACTCGTGTTTGGTTAGGTTACATTGTGGATTCATACATGTCATGTTCCACACCTCTATGTCTAGACTTATAAGGAATTTTTTCATTAATTCTTTCCACCCTTCATAGTGTTCAGCCACAAATAGTGGCAGAGCTAATGATTTATTAGTGTACAACATTTCATCCCTACTGGTCGATTAAAGATCAGGGTTGGCCATTATTCCTGGTGATGAAATCGATTTGGAATAACCTCCATCTGATACCACTTGTTGGATCTAGTGGCCAACCTTAGAGGGTGGGTGAATAAAGTTTTTCATGTTAATAGAAATTTAAAAATATTCTGTCCCAGAAAATCGAGTCCTTGTAGCTACCGCGGGGCGTTAGGTCGCTAACGTATGGCGTTAAGTCTATGAACTCATTTTCCTGTATGAATTTGCGTGTACACCGCACAGAGTAATTCAGTCTAACAATCACAGCAGAAACATTGAAGTAACAATAAATTTTATTGCAATAATTTAAAACACCAAGAGGTTTTACAATCACAGAATTGTGATCCCTATAACGTCGAGGATCGAAGGCGGTGAAGAAAAAGAAATATTTTGTTTTCTATATCGACCCGCTCCACGGACCAGTTGGCTCTATCCCTTTCCCTCCAATAAAGGTCTTCCAGCCAACTCTTCACCTTCACGCAAGAAAGGGTCTTATAGGCCCGCTAGATCCTCTGATCTGGACGTCCCTACCCCGGGACATTTTCCGCGGAATCCTACCTGGATTTCGATGACCCTTACCGGTCGATTTTCCTCACCACAAAATTCAGAAAAAGAAAAGATTACAAAAATAAAGATGTAAAGAATCTAAAAGATTAAGTTCTCCCTCTAGACGATCTCTCCGTCAAGCGATCTACGGCCTATGTTTGAGATCTTTGTATGGTAGCAACCGTCGGTTCTTTGTAGTCGATGCAGATGTTGGATCGCCGGAGTTCCTCGTGTGCGAACAGGAGGGAGACGACTTTCTTATTCTTTGACCTAGACCTTTGGAACGGAACGCAAAGAGAGTGGCCGAACCCTAGAATGCACGAACTTCTGTCTCTTTCCGTCTTAGGTACCAGGCACAAAAATCGAGGCGGCCTTACATACGTCTTCGTGAAAATAGGCTATCGACGGCGATAATACTAACGACAAGCGGTAGGTTCGCACGCTTGATGTGCCAGCTGTCCTCCACATTAGGAAAAATATTCAAAACAAATATTTTCCTTTTTCCATTGTTAGCGTGGCGCGGTAAGCAGATAACACCCGATGGCAGGTTTGAATCAACGCACTCAACTCCTTGGAGCGTTCAGTGGTTTACCACGGAGCGGTACCAAGCTAGTGCCCAAAAGTAGTCCTGTCTCAATGTACTCAACGCTTTGAAGTGTTGAGTGGACTATCGCGGCACATTGTCATGCTTGTGCCCGGCGGTAGTGTTGTCTCAACACTCTCAATGCCTTGAGGCGTTGAGAGGGTTACCACGTCACGGTACCACGCTAGCGCTTGCGCGGTAGGATCCTGAGAGCTTTATCTAAATAATTCATCGAGCTAGCATGGACGGTAGAACTAGTGCAGAGTGGTAGGTTCTAGAGAGCTCTATCCACTTAATTCACGGCTGCCGCTCGACGGTAACTTCTATCGCTCGGTGTTAGCATCTATAGGAGACTACTTTTATTTGCTTGAACATGTCAACCTACACACTCTATCAACACAAGACGTGATCAAATACAGCTTGTGATTTGATATTCTCAAACATAGGAAATGTGAAACAACAGTTCCAACAGGCGCGAGGCCGGGGTAGATGGAAATGGCTCCCTAGCTGAGCCTACCGACACTCTCCCCCCAGACCCCCAGATCGCACATGTAATAACGATAATTTCTCCTCTATTTTATTCTCAGGACATTTAACATGACTGTATCATCACTTAAGTATTTTTAGATCTAATTTCCAATGCTTGTTACTTACAAATCACATTGTGCTATAGACTCGGCTCGCATTAGGGTAGAACAGGTACCAGGGTTCGGCGAGTCGGATCCCGCGAGCTGGGCTGGAGCAGTCAGTTCAGCAAGTTTAATTCGCTTTCTATAAGTAGGCCCCCTTACCTACCCTTAGCATATCACATTTATTGCCGACATATACCCCCATTATTCCTCTTCTCGCCACTTGCACTCGCGCCGAGATCAACAAAAATGGGCAAGACGCGACCTGACGCTGATGGGAGGTCAAAGTATGCAAAATAATTTGCCGAGTACACCTTTTTTGATGAAAGCATTATAGAGCAGGAGTATCGGTATAACATCCCTAGCTGATCCAATGTGACAGCCTGGAAAGGCAAACCTCCAACAATGCTACAAGATCTACACCTCCCCGGTTAACTGTCTGCACCAACTGCATGGCCGAAATCAGGGAGCAGGCCACTCCACTAAGGCCCTCAAACGTAGCTTCTGTCTGCCCTTCACTTCTCAGGGTCACCACCTCAGATAGGAAGTCAATACTGGCACGCTGCTCTGCAAGCCGGTACATTCCCAATATTAAATCAAACTCAACCAACGGTAGAACCGCCGCTAGCAACGTGAAGACAACTCCATCCAGACTGCAACAAATGCGCCCCTTCGCCCCGATGGTCGTGGATGACCCATTGGGCATGCACACCTTCAGCACTGTGTCTGCTGAGAATTGCTCAACTCCAATCCCCCGGATAAAGCTTTTCGCAAGGAAAGAGTGTGAAGCTCCCGTATCAAACAATACCTTAGAGGGGTACCCAGAGACTAACACAAAGCCTAAAATATAGACAACATACATAAACGATCTTGATGGTCTAAGATGAAAGATTAACTCAAACTTTCATACATGTAACCACATCGGGTTGACGGATGGCTTCCAGCTGCCCAAGGTTATACGCCCTTGGTTGTTTGGGTTGGAAATGAGAAGCGTTAGACTCCGCCATCTTTCCTTTCTCCATTGCGCTGGGACTGGAGTGCACCGACTGTTCTTGTCTCGACTCCTGCTCCGCGCCACACTCAGTACAGAAATGAGCTATGTGGCCCAGTTTGCCACACTTGTAGCATGATTGTGGTCCCTTGAAGCGAGACCCCCCTGACGTCGTACTATCCTTCTCCCAATTCTTGTAGGGATGGGACTTCTTCTTCCACTTAGTCCCGTCAGTCCTTCCTTGAGATTGAGAGGAATTTCCTTCTCCCTGCTTGGCCACAAAACTCTTTCGATGTTGGGTTCGCTCCAAGTCTCTCTCCAACGTTCTGGCAGCCTCAACCAGCTTATTGAAACAAGCATTTTTTATAGATATGAGGGGTTGTCTCAGATTCTCCCTCAGCCCGTGGTAGAATAGGTTGTCCCTCTCCACATCGTCAGCCATGGTCGTTCCAGCATAACGACCCAACCGAGTAAAGTCCTGAACACACTCATCCACCGTCTTGTCCCGCAGCACCAAGAGCAGAAATTACCTATGAAGGGCTAACCTCATCTACGCGGGAATGTACTTTTTCAAGAAAGCATTCCCAAACTCCTCTGTGGTCAGGGTGTGACCAAGAAACTAGACACAAAGACAATCATAGTCCTACAATACTCCTAGGTGGACAACTTCATTACATGATTCGATGGCGGCATTTGATCACGAATCTTTACTTGGGACACTAACCTCCATCTGATACTAAATTGTAATGCCTCCCCTGTAATGACTGTATAATATGGGTCTGGTCGGGGTCCCACAGGATAAAGACGCCACAGCTTAAGCCTACCCAACTCAAAACTCAGAACAAAATAGCGGAAACAAACAAACAAAACTAAAAGTTATCTACCACTACAGTAGTATCCCAATTGGTATTAAGGCCTTACAATATCCAATTGTCTAGAAGATTGAAACAACATTAAACAATAGCAACGTGCATAAGCACTCCTAGGATACCTTGGTATGCAAGCCAGAATCATAGAACATAAAGAATCACATTCCACAAAATAGAGCTATAACACATCTGTAACACTTCATGAAGCTTAGACCTTTTTGGTCGGCCATCTTGCTCCCTCTTGCGATCCTTGTCCAGTAAAAATTTGGTTGTAACGTGGGTTAGCAAAGGCTGACCACAACTGTATAACCAACACATCTCCTCTCGGCCATCCCTAGCGGACCCCGAGGAACTCCATCACCATGCAGGTCAGCACTTCATATGCAAAATACAACAACATGTAAAGCTATAAAACAGCTTTGGATGTCTCATATAGCAAACACGTTTTTTTGTTAAGCATATAATAAAAGGGGCCTACAATACAGCATGAATCAGTGGTTTACCGCCACCTCTTTCTTTTTTTATTTCTATATTTTTGTTTCTCTGTTGGTTTGTTAACCCTAATCCCTTTACTGTTTACCTTTTTATATGCGTTGACTTGAATCAACGACACAATAGTATGTGGGCGCCAACTCCATCAGAAAAGGACAAGGCAGCTTTTGGCGCTACAACATCTTTCCCGCAACGGCTTCCTACAACTTTGACTTTGATGACGTCAGCAGTGGTCATCAACATCTGGACTTAGAAAATATTCCAGAAAATCATGAATCGTTGAGTGATGTTAAGTCACTCAACGCCATCTGCCATGCCTCTCAGCGATTCTGGGCTTCTGCATTTTCCATGAATTTGTCTCAGCGGTTTTGTCTCAGCGGTTTTGTCTCAGCGATTTTATCTCAGCGATTTTTCATTATCAGCTGAGACAGGCCTTTGTCTCTGTACTTTCTTCTTATCAGCTGTCTTAGTGGTTTTTGCTCTTAACTGTCTCAGCGATTTTTCTCTTAACAGTCTCAGCGCTTCCTTCTTTATTAGAAGCGTTGAGTGATCCTACTTCACTCAATGCTTCTGGACTTAGAGAAATCTAGACAGTTTTGTCTCAGCTATCTCAGCTGTCTCAACACTTTCTTTTCAGCTGGCTTAGTGGTCTCAACTCCTTCTTCTCAGCAGTCTCAGCATTTTTTGCCTTAGATAGTTTTTTCTGGCTTTATTTTGACAAGCGTTGACCTGAGCTCGACAAACTGTAACCTGAGCTCGACGAACTTTGATCTTCTCATCGGTCTCAACGCTTTTTGCCTTAAACAAGTTTTCTCTGGCTTTTGCTTGACAAGCGTTGAGCTGAGCACGACGAACTATAACCCGAGCTCGATGAACTTCGAGCTGAGCTTGACGAATTTTGAATCCTGAGCTCTTGAGCTTAACCCAAGGAATGTTGAGTTGAGCTCGACGATCAGTGAGCTGAGCTCTGAGATTGACGAACTCTGAGCTGAGTTCGACGACATTTAAGTTTACTGCCCAACTAATTTTTCTTCACCTGTCCAATCATGGACTTACTGCATGCATGAACTAAAACATAAATCAAATACATTAAGTGTGTATGTCATTGACCCATTTGACTTCTTACAAATCTGGGAAATTAGGATCAATAGACCCAACAAGTTGGGAACGTCCGTGCTTGCCTGCAAGACAAACAAACTGATACTAAGAGCCCTAGCTAGACCCCACCCGTTCACGATGACCCAGGCCCAACTCCAAAATCGGGATCAAGTCCACCGAAGGAGACCCAGCGGGACCCAGCTGGAATCGTCCGGGCTTACTCAAAGCTCGGCATTCTCGTCAGTTCCATAGAAGGGGAGTTGTCTCGCCGGGACACTCTCCACACATGACTTTGCAACGTCACGGGCTAGCCAGCCGACCGCAGAGACAAATCACGCCCTATCACATCACAATCTCAATCCTTTCCCGCCCAAATCCACCATTCGTACCGTAACGTTCCCATGCCCCAAGGAAAACATCTACCGTCACAATGGAGCAAACATTGTCCGGTTCCGATTATGCGTACTCACGCGGAATAAGAGGGACATACAACATCACAAACGACATCTGTAGCGTAATGTTCTCGTGCCCCAAGGAAACCATCTACCGTCACAATGGGGCTAACCTTATCCGGTTCCGATTACGCATACTCGCGCAGAAATAAGGTGGACTTACAACATCACAAACGACGTCTTACCATTGACGGATTTCTAACCAAAATCCTTAAGGCTCTGAAAGAGCAGCTAGATCTGATATACTCTAGAGGGGGGGGGGGAATAGAGTATATGGTGCTTGAAAACTTTTTACAACAATTGTTGTAATCTGAGTGAACAGGGAAGCAACTATTAAATCTAATCACAAAATAACCTACAACAGAAATTAATCAAAGATCTAAACTAATCACAAAACAATCACAGCCAAAAACAAAAGATAAAGACAAGCAAGCCAGAAGACACAAGGAGCTATAGTGGTTCCCCTAAACTTGGGTACATCCACTCTTCTACCATCCTAGGTAGGAATCCACTGCAGGATGAGTTGATCAGGTGTCCTCGGCACCAATGAGCTTTTGATAAGGTGCTCAAAAACCAAATCAGATTTTTTGATCAGGTGTCTTGCCACCAATGAGCTTTTGACAAGGTGCTCAAAACCAAGCTCAAACTTTTGAAGGGAGTTTGAGAAACCCAATACAGAGATGGGGATGAGAGAGTTATGGAAGTCTTCTCTTTCTCAAAGCAGCTGAGAAGACTATGTGGATTTTATGTTGTCAAAGCTCCCCCTGAGTTCTTGAGATGTTCAGGAAATGAAGCTTTGTTGTAGGGTGATAGGCCTTCAGAAGTTGATCTCCAGCAAATGATAATTTCAGCAACAGCTGAAATGTTAGGTGTCTGGAGTCTTTGAAAGATGTTGGCCTTGAACACTTGAATCAAAGGTGATCTGAAGATTTTCAAATTTGTTGATCTCCTTTGGTGTGTGTTCTTATATGAATTCCTTTTAGCTCTTTCTCTTGTGAACAATTTATGTTGAGAAAGATGTTGTTCAGAGAATATTGTAGTAGAGAATCTTTTTCTTCTTCTTCTTCTTCTTGTTCTGCTTATTTTTGTTGTCTGTCTGTGTGTTGTGTATATGAGATTCAAAAATCTTTTTTTTGTTTTATTCTCTGGTTCTGAATAGAAATTCATCTGTCAAGAATAGCCGTTAGACTCTCATTAATTGATTTCCTTAATTGTAATTGTCTTCTGGGGGAAAGTCCAAAGAAACATTCCTTGATAATCCCTTGAAACTTGGTGAAGAATAAGTGAAAACGGCTAGAAAATCTTCTGAATTAATTGCTGAATAGCTCCTTAACTGTTCTGAATTTGAATCTTGAGAATCCTTTAACTCATCAAAAAAACGTCGAACTGAGCTCTGCTATCGTCGAACTGAGCTCAGCGATTTGGACTTAGACAGCAACATAGATCGTCGATCTGAGCTCAACTATCGTCCAACTGAGCTCAGAGATAGAGAATCAATACTGAGTCAAGATCGTCGAACTGAGCTCGAAGATAGTCGAATGGAGTTCGACGATTTGTTGAAGTTGAGCTCAGCGATCGTCGAATGGAGTTCGACGATCTGTCGAAGTTGAGCTAGACGATCGTCAATTGGTGTTCGACAATTCGTCGTACTGAGCTCGACGATATGACTTAGTCTCAAACTGAAAATCCTTGGTCTTGAGGGCAGCTTCCAAACCTAAGTACTAACCCTTAGACTCAATTTTAATTGACCTTTAGAGCTATACATGAGGTCAAAAACAGGTTTCCTAAAGACATAGTGATCCTGACCCAAATTAGTAATAGGGTGTTCCAACAATCTCCCTCTATTTGGGTTAGGATTACTATTTACAGAACTTGGAAAAATTAAATAACAACATACAAAGCAACAATACAAAAAAGCAATAAGCAGGCCATAGTAGAACCACAGATATATATCATCCCAGACAGAAATCAGAAATCAAAATGATTGTCACCTTACATAGTTATTTCTTCTCCTTGTTCTTTATAAGTTTGATTTCTCTATTGGGGTTAAGAGCTTCCTTTTTGGATCTTGTGTCATCTGCTGCACCTAAAGAGGTTTGCTGTTTGGGCCTTGGAACTACAGCTTCAGGATGCAGCTCCATATATCTATCAGAATCAAAGAATTTGCTTGAAGCATATCTTTCCAATTCTTGCTTTCTCTGTTCAGACAATGTAGTGATGTTGGAGGAGTCTCTGCCTTGCTCTTTAGCTTTCTTAATTTGGTCCAGTGCAGCAAGCTCTTTCATCCTGGCAGTCCAAGCACACTAATAGAAAATTGGCTTTTAGCCACGATTTTTTTGCCACAGATTCAAATTCGTGGCTAATAACCAAGTATTAGCCACGACTCGTAATTCACGGCTAATGAACAACTATTAGCCATGACCTTACTAAAATCGTGGCTAAAAAAACATTAGCCACGACCTGAATTCGTGGCTAAAATTTTAATATAGGCATAAATTATATTGTAATAAAAAATTTATCTTATAAATAATTATATAATGGTTAATTGATATTAGGGCATGTGCAAATCGATCCCGACCTCAGCCGTCATTCTCTTTCGCGATTCCCGCACGGAGCCCCGTCCCCTCCCCATTCGCGGCCCAGCCCTAGTCGAGCCTTCTCTGTTCTTCGGCAAGACACATCTGTTCTCCGACGAACCCCCTCTCCATTTGCAGGGTGCAGTTCTTCCTCCATTGTCGATTCAGCGGCGATTCAAGCAGGTAATCCATACTTTTATGGTTTAAATTGGAACATCTGGAATTCGGACTCCATGGAGCCATGATTTGTAGAAGCTCACGTAGATTAGGCATCGCCGCGATGTAAGATCTGGAACATCTGGAATTGGAACATCGTGCTTATTTATTGAAGAGTCTTGTTGTTTGAATTTGATGTTGGGAGTGAATTTTTCTCAGGTTTTATATTTGATGTTGAAGAGTCTTCATTGGTTTGTAGATATGTTCAACTTATATGATTTCTTGTAAGTATACTGTGATTAAGGTGGCGTTAGAAAGTTGTTGGAAGCGTTGGGTAAGGGGGGAAGGGGTTATTTTGATTCTTTTAGGCTCGAGATTCAGTTAGTTTTACATCAGAATATGCTTTTCTTCTATTGTTTATAATATTATCACACTTTCATCTTGTTACTGTTTGAGCTCAGAGAGAGGATTATTTGAACTGAGATTTGCATACCTAGTGTAGTTAATTATTTTTCAACTTGCCACAAGAGCAACAAAATAAAGAAGTTTCTCATAACCTGTGCAATTTATTTGGTATCTTCACAAGTTTCATTAATACTTGACGTATGATATGTATATCAATATGTTCCATTTTGAAACATGGCCAAAGCTTTTCATGATAGGTTTTGGATAATGTTGTGAAATGGTTGCATATGATACCGCTGCATGTCCACAAACAAGTGAGCTTGCCAGTTCCAATTTTATACCAACTTAAAAATGAGCTGCTCAATTTTATAGATTGTTGTGAAGCTACGCGAGATTCTTTGTAATGGTTGTGTATATGGGTTTTAGGAGATATTTATATTTTTATCCTTTTATGACATATTAAAAGAAAATCCATATTTATATTCTTTGTAATGGTTTGTTTTTAATGTACTTTTCAATTACTAATTTTTAAAAAAACTTCTAATATTTGAAATTTTATAGGTCGGAGATGAACATGATGCTTTAGAAGACGGAGAGTCGGAGGGCATGATGCATCCTTCAACGAATTAATTAATATGCTATAGTTTTTTGTTGGTTTTATTTTGTGGTGTGGGAATGATTTATATGGATTTATATTGTACTTTTTTATGCTATAGTTTTTTATAAAAGTAACATTTTGTTTGATGGAGCACTTTTTACCATGATCATGGGCAGGAATTTTTTTTGGGTCCGCCACCCGGACCTAAAGGAAGGTCGTGGCGGCCAATAAAAATATGCCAGCAGGTGGGCCCAACATGCTCATATTAACTGTGTATTGCGGACCCCACATAATTACATGCTCCTCTCTCCCATTGATGGGGACCTAGAGGAAGGTCCGGGCTCCGGACCCAATTTTTACAACATGGGCAGACCCATATGACTTGACCTACGTGACTTACATTTTTTTTTGAGCAAGCTATTGTTAGCCTCTGTTATCCTAAAAATAATTACTGCATTGAACCTCCCCACTTCATATTATTGCTTGAAATATTTATGCCCGGAGCATTTATTTGGTTGGATTTTTATATGTTGTTCTAAACTTTGATGGTTCCAATATTTTGTTGCTTTTATTATGATAATAATAATAATAATAAATTTATAAAATCAATTTCCCCGACAGTTCACGTGTACCACAACGATTTAGCCATTATTTTGTGGCTTAGATTTTTTTTTAAAAAATGTTTGTTCATTGTTTGGTATTAATAAAATGATTTGCTTATAGCCATTAAAAAAGGTGTTTGCAATAACCAATGTTTGCTAATAGCCAAAAAATGGTTTGCTTATAACAACCCTCTAGTTTAAAGCTTTCGTAGTTGATGGTCATTGCTGTGATATCAGGTTGTTTAAATCTTTTCAGGTACAGGCTTGGTTAAGAAGAAAGGCTTTAAAGGTTCTTTTGCAGAAGCAGGAGCTTCTGCCAAGGTATTTCACTATAGTCCTTTTTGGTCCCTGTTATGAATTTCCTGCTTCATTGCCTAATTTAAATATATTTTGCAGACATTTGCAGTTTTGTCTGGAGTTCATAGTCTTGTTATATGCTTTCTTAAGAGAATGCGTGGAAAAGATGCTGGTATGAAACATACATTCATTATTAATGGCCTAGAAATAATTCTTTTATCAATAACTAATCTGCATAACATTTTTTATGGCAGTCATTAATGCTGGTGTAGCAGGATGTTGCACTGGCCTTGCTTTAAGTTTTCCAGGTAATTCTTATTTTTTGGACCACATTTTGCATAAGACTGTGGATACTTTCTTACAGAATTGCTTGATGATTTTTAAAATTAGAACGTTGATTAGGTTTAAGATTTTTTTGATGGGGATTATGAGGCTGCAAATTCTAATTTTTATTTACATTTACAATTGTGTTGTTTGATTTTAAGCATGTGTTCTATGCTGCTGTGGGTTGTTTCTTTATTATGCAGTTTCAGTACGGTTTCTTTTTGAAGATGTAACTTGCCCACCAGAAGGTATAGTGATCAACATTATGGTGAAATTGATGATCTTTATGAGCTCACTAGGCATATCCAACACCATGGTATTTTGTGTTGGATATGTCCAGTGAGCTCATCTAAGATGACATAAAATATAAAGGAGAACAAAAATTAAGCCCATCTTTTTTGGTGAACATTACTGTGTGCTGCGTGTTCTTCTTCAATATTCTTTGACGAACATTACGATGGATGAATGAAACCAATCAAAGCAAGAAGATTAATTTTTTCTTGTTTTTCTTAAGTTTCAGTATATTTATAGTTATGTTTTTTTATTTGCCTACCTTACGTTTCTTATAAACAACCCACAGCATGGATTAAGGAGGGGGAGCACTTATCTAGTTCACTGTTGGCAAATTATTTGTGTTTATTTGTATGTTACATTATTATTTTTGTTATTTCAGTTCTGTGCAGACTTCAATGAGAAGTTGCTCTCTTCTGCTAACTACATCACAAAAAGACAAGCTATCAAGGTGTTGTTTCTTTTATGTCTGCCTTGACGTATGATATGTCACAGCTTTATCTTTCATAGTAGTATATTTGGAGTTTGCAGATAATTGATGTTGACATGTTTTATAAGGCACCATTTTTTTGTCTTACTAATATCTAATCAGCTTTTGGGAGAGATGTTACTTGATCGATCAAATTCTGCGGTTATGTTGCGATATGTTAGTTCGAAGGATAACTTGATGATCCTAATGAATCTTCTAAGGGTAAGTGATATCTTCTTGCGTACAATTTATTTTTTGTGCAAAAATAGAGCAAGGAGATTTGGATCCCTAAGAGATATATCAATATTACTGATCTCTGTAAAAAATATTTCTGCAACATCTCAATCATTATCGCAATCTTGTTGGCCATGATAGCTATTGTTGGACTCCTTCATGCCTCAATTACATTGCAGAAGCTCTGATACGTCCTGAAGCAGCGGGAGCAAACATTGATCGTTGGCATCTAGAAACTCTCGCATGAATTAGACAGCATGTTTTCGCTGCCACTCATAAGGTTCTCACAAACACATTAATGATAGAAGTTAGGTTTAAAAAGTTTTTTTATTACTTCTTATTACAATATCCTATTTATAGCACAATGGTGCAGTGGTTTCTTTCAAAAGTACTCGGATATGGTTCGACATTCATGCTGTCTTTAACCCATGCTGCTCTAGCTGCATGGTTTCAGCTGATCGATTATCCTTATGCAGATATTTTGATGGATCATATGAAAGTCTGTCACAATGATGCGAAGAAGATGAGAAAGCTAGACACATTCATGTCCTGGAAGGATTTGAGAAGGTGGTTTCAGCTCTACACGATTCAGAGGGCTCAAGAAATTTTGAGGATGTAGAATGGGAGATGAATAGCATATGGGAAATGCTGCATAATAAACGAGAGCTCAGATAAAATCCAGCTAAATTGAAATTGTAGTAGCTTGGATTATTTGAAATTTATGAGCTTTTTTGGATTATATGGTGTAGGTATTGATTTATATTGTGAAAATTGCTTTTGTACACCCTTTCTCTTATTAATTACATGACATAATTTGTGATATACTGGAAATTTGTGGCATTTTTTTTTAAAAAAATATTAGTCAACTATTAGCCACGACACAATTCCGTGGCTAAAGTTTTTTAAAAAAATGATGGTCAAATTTACCACGGTTCCAAACCGCGGTAATAACTTTTTTAAAAAAATTTCGAGTATTTGCCCCGGAAATATCCGTTGCAAAAAAAAATATTTTAGCCACGACAAATATTTCGTGGCAAATAAGGAACTTTTAACCACGGTAAAGAACCTGTGGGAATAAGTCCTGCATTCTAGATCTTTGCCCACGGTTTAGATCCGTAGCTAATGTTCGTGGTAAAAAAGTTTTCCCCACGGAATCGGCGTGGCAAATACTTTTTGCCACGCGAGTATTGCCCACGCTCATTTTCCGTGGGTAGGCCGTGGCTAAAAGTCTTTAGCCACGGTTTTTGACCTTTTGCCACGACAAATTGTCGTCGCTAAAAGTCCAGTTTCTAGTAGTGGCAGTTGGATTATTTTCAGGATCTTCAAAGGGCACTGGTGGCTCATATCTATTGGATGGATTATCTTGAGGAGGCCTGGATGAAACTACTTCCTTCAGCTTATAGGGAAAAAGGACCTGAGGTTGTGTCTGATGAAGCTTGTCCTTCCATGGAGTAAGGATGTTGCCTTGAATAACCTTTTGAATAAACCTGGACTTCCCTCTGGTTTCCTCTAAAGTTTCCTCTTCTAGATTGAGAACCTCTAGACTGGCTTCCCCTATAATAAGATATTGCATGTGGCTGATAGGAGGTTTGGCTTTTAGCATGAGGTTGAGCAGCTGAGCTTCCACCTGCACCTGCATCAGGAGGAGGTGGTGGAGGAGGATGAGAATGATGAAACTGGGAAGATCCTTTTTCATACTTCCTCTTTTTCTTCATGGCTTTAAGTTGGTTCTTTGAATACTGCATCTAGTGCTCAGTTATGGGGCAGTCATGAAGAATGTAATATGGAATGTCATTATTGTCCTTGACTTTGGCTGGAGGTACTCTTTTCATGGCTTTGCTCCTTGCCTTTCTCTTTCTGGCAATAGTAGCAGAGGAGTCATCAGAATCAGTCCTGAATTCATCACTTTCAGAACTTTGCTCATCATATTGAGCATCAATACTTTTCATGTAATCCTTCTGAAGTTGAGTTGAAGCAGATGTAGAAGCAGTGGTTGGAGCAGCAGCAGATACATCACTAGTAACAGAAGTTGAAGCAGCAGCAGCAGCAACAGACACAGAAGTTGAGGCAGTAATAACAACAGACACAGAAAGTTCTGGAGCAGCACTCTTAGAAGGTATAACAGCAGTAATATTAGCAGCAGTAATAACAGTAGCAGTTGGGTCAGCAACAGTTTCAGATGAAACACTTTCAGATACAACAATATCAGCAACATCAGGAATATCATCAGCAAACACAGAAGGCTCAAAATCATGTGCCTCTGTCATCTGCATATCCTTAGAGATTAACTCATCAGCAGTATCAGCAATAACATCAACAAAACTTTCAGCAGGAAGGGCAGCAACATCAGAAACATCAACAATGCTTTCAGCAGGAGTAGCAGCCGCATATACTGAATTGACAAAAGAATAAACAATGCTGATGTCACAGCTAGAGAAGGGCACAATGGCCTTAGACAAATCCTCTGATGGGTGGACAGAAACTCTCTCTAGAAGACAACTGAAATAGGCTGAATCAAATACTAAAAGTAAGGACCTGATGTCCACTGGGAAGACTGCAACTGGAGCTTGAAGAACAACAGCAGCAGCAGCAATAAAAACTGAAGAAACAGCAGACAAGCTCACTTCATAAGGCATCTCCCCCTGCCTAGATTCAGATAAGGCTGGATCAAGGCACACTAATGAAGGGATTGCCTGAGGGAAGAGGGAGGATATCCTGGCAGAAAGGGATGCCACTGACTCAAGTAATGGAACCAAGGAGGTCTCCAATAGAAGAGATAGCCTGGGGGCTAGCAGTTCATATATCCTGTCAGCTAGGGCTGGAAGATCTACTTGCTCAATAGGGATGTGAGTAGAGGTAGAGGATGGAGGTGGAGCTACTGGTGATGGTGGTGGAGAGCTGGTGGATGGTAGGAGTGATGGTTGAGGTGTGGGTATAGTGGAGATGGAAGACAGTGGAATTGAGATAGAGGGTGTGAAGGTGGGTTGATCAATGATCTCTTGTAGAAGTTCCTGGTAAGATGTTGATGAGGAGGGTAGCTCAGGAGGAGATGAGGGTGAGTCATCCATGAAGGAATCATCAATAAGATTGAAGGAGGGAATGGAGGGTGATGTGGCAATGTCTGGTTGAGGGTAGGAATATAATAGACGGAAGATTTCTTCTGTTGTTGGTAGAGTTGGAATTGGAGATGGTATTGATGTTGGAGAAGGGCTGGAGATGATGATAGTGGATGGAGTTTGAATGGTGGATGGAACTGGAGAAGATGGAATTGGAGGAGGAGGAGGAGGAGAGGCAGCAACAGTCAAGTCATCTGCAGGGGCAGAGACTTGAGGGGAAGTGATTATTACAGTCCTGGTGCCTGAAGGTGTGCTTGAAGAGGGCCTGCTGGGCTTGGTGATCTGCCTGTCCCATTTGACAAATAGGGCACATAACATTCTCTTAGATGCATTAATATGTATCCCAGATGATACAAGCAGAGTAGGGCATCTGTTCTGCAGAAAGAGGCCTAGAATCCTCCCAAAATTCACAAAATTCTTATTTATTTTCTTTTTAATCAGGTCAAAAAAGACCTCTCCCAAGTTCAACTGTTTATTGTCCACTATGGCTCCCATTAAGCATAGCTGATACCTAGAAATGGTATCATGTGCTGAGTGCTTAGCCAACAAAACCTTCCCAACTACATCAGCCAAGAACATGTACTCCACAGCTAGGTTCTTCTTTAGCAGCTTGCTAGGGTTAGCTTCACAGTGACCCATTCTTGCAAGTAGATCAGCAAATTTCTCTCCAGACAGATCAGCAGAATCTCTACCAGAACTTAACTCAAAAACTTCTGTCAGAAGAGCTGGAGTCAAGGGTACCGGGGTGCCAGAAATTGAACCAATTATACTGTTTTGATCCTGGTTGTGTGCATTGTAGACCAACTCCTTAATCTCATCAGCAGCAAGTTTGATCCTGGCAGTCATGATTGTAGCAAGTTTCTGCTCCTTGAACAACTCCAAAATATCCTGGAAAACTTGATCAGTGGTGCTGAAGGACTCCATGTCAATGTCAAAGCCAGCATCAAATTTCATTGCGGCGAGAACAGCAACAGAAACTGCCATGGTTACCTGCAAAAACCAATAAACAAAACGACCAAGTGTTGAAATGTTTGAAGGGAAAGAGAATTTTTGCAGAGAAACTGAAAGCGCAAAAGGAGAACGACGGCGAAAAATGAATTTTATATTAGGGTTCGACGCAGAAAAGGAAAGATCGTTGAACTCAGTTCGACGATCGGGGCTTCTAAAGGAATCTGAAGAGTCTTCAATATCGTTGATCTCCGTTTGACGATATTGGAGAGCGTCGAGCTCTGTTTGACGATCGTTTAGAGAACAAAATCATCGAGCGCCGTTCGACGATCGTTGACCGAAGAGATAGTTCATACTATCTGAGAAGCACTGAACTCAGGTCGACGATTTCGGAAATCGTCGATCTCCGTTCGACAATCTGGGGGAAAATCGTTGAGCGCAGTTCAGAGACCAGAAAAACACTCTAGACACTAAGAAAAATCAAGATGTTTGCCTAGTCTTGGTCAATTTTTAAACTTTAAAATCTTGGATATTATTTTAGACTTCCTCCATCTAACATTCCTAACTGATTTAGGAAGAAGGTGTGTTTCTTTTCATCCAAGGGCTTGGTGAAAATATCTCCCCTTTGTAAATCAGTTGTGATATATTGCAGTTCAATTTTATTCTTCTCAACATTATCTCTTAAGAAATGATGCCTAATTTCTATGTGTTTTGTCCTACTATGGAGGACTGGATTTTGAGCTATAGAAATAGCACTGGTGTTATCACAAAAGATTTTAGACTTCTCTAAGTTGTAGCCATAGTCTAGGAGTTGGTTTTGAATCCACAAGATTTGTGAACAACAACTGCCTGCAGCCATATATTCAGCTTCAGCAGTTGAATTTGACACAGAAGTTTGTTTCTTGGAAAACTAAGAGACAAGTCTGTCACCAAGGAACTGACAAGTTCCACTGATGCTTTTCCTATCAATTCTGCATCCAGCATAATCAGCATCAGAAAATCCATTTAAATCAAATGCTGAATCTTTTGGATACCAGAGACCTAGATTTGGACAACTTTTAACATACCTGAGAATCCTCTTTACTAGTGTTAGGTGTGACTCTCTAGAGCTTACTTGGAACCTAGCACATATACATATAGCAAACATTATATCTAGTCTACTAGCTGTAAGCTACAGTAAAGAGCCAATCATTGCTCTATATGTTGTCTGATCAACATGTTTCCCATGTTCATCAGCATCCAATACAGCATTAGTAGGCATAGGTATTTTCATACAAGATGCTTCAGACATGCCAAATTTCTTAACCAATTCATTTGCATACTTGGTTTGAGAAATAAAGATGCCTTCAGCATGTTGTTTGACTTGCAATCCTAGAAAGAAGGATAGCTCACTCATGCTACTCATTTCAAATTTAGAATGCATTAGGTTGGAAAACCTTCTGCACAATTTTGAATCAGTAGAACCAAAAATAATATCATCTACATAAATCTGTACTAGTAGGGCATGAGACTTATGAGTTCTAATGAAAAGAGTTTGGTCTACTCTACCCCTTATAAATCCATTTTCCAAAAGGAAGCATGCTAGGGTCTCATACCATGCTCTAGGAGCTTGCTTGAGACCATATAATGTTTTGTTCAACTTAAAAACATAATCAGGATAAGTTGGAGAGAAAAAACCTGGAGGTTGTCTGACATATACTTCTTCTTTGATGTCTCCATTTAGAAATGCACTTTTGACATCCATCTGATATACCTTGAAGCCTTTATGTGATGCATAAGCTAAGAAGATTTTGATGGCTTCCAATCTTGCAACTGGTGCGAAAGTCTGGTCATACTCTATGCCTTCTTCTTGAGAATATCCTTGAGCAACTAGCCTTGCCTTATTCCTTACAATTACTTCTTGATCATCCAGTTTGTTTTTGAACACCCACTTTGTTCCAACAATGGAGTGATCATAAGGCTTTGCAACTAGTTCCCACCCTTTGTTCCTTTCAAATTGATGCAGCTCTTCTTGCATTGCAATGATCCAGTGTGGATCTTGCTCTGCATCTTGAATGGACTGAGGTTCAATTTGAGATAGGAAGCAAGTGTGCAACAGGTTTTGGTTGACCTGATTTCTGGTTTGCACACTAGCTAAGATGTCTCCAATTATTTGGGAAATTGGATGGTCTCTTGATGTTACTAAATCAACAGGGGGTGTTGATTGTTCACCAACATGTGTTGTTGTTTCCTCTTGTTGTACAACAACTAGCTCTTCAGGTTATTTCTCTTCAATGTGTTGAATACTTTCTTCATCTTCACTGCTTTCCTCTTTTTGAGTAACCTGTAACTTGTTCAAGTCTTCAACAAGAGAATGTTCCTGCAAAGGTGCTATGGTAGAAGTGTTCTTCTCCTTGAAAGACATGTTAGATTCATCAAATGATATATGAACAGATTCCTCAATTTTTAGAGATGATTTATTATAAACCCTATAAGCCTTACTGATCATGTAGTATCCCAGAAACACTCCTTCATCAGCTTTAGCTTGAAATTTTGCTAAATATTTCTGGTCATTATTATGTATATAGCAAATACAACCAAAAACTCTAAAATAATCAACTTTAGGTTTCTTCCCTTTGAGTAATTCATAGGGAGTCTTACCCTTTAGTTTATGTATCAAACTTCTATTCAGCTCATAGTTGGACGTGTTCACTGCCTCTGCCCAAAAGGATAGAGGAAGATGAGCATCTGACAACAATATAGTGGCAGATTCAATAAGGGTTCTATTTTTCCTTTCAGCTACCCCATTTTGTTGAGGAGTTCTAGGAGCTGAGAAAGTATGCTTGATCCTTTCACTCTGATAGAACTCTTGCATAAGAAGAGAATCAAACTCTATCCCATGATCACTTCTGATCAGGGCAATGTGAGTATTGAACTCAATCTGTATGCATTTGAGAAACTCTGTCAAACACTTAAAGTTATCAGACTTCTTCCTCAGAAAGAACACCCATGTGAATCTAGAGAAGTCATCTACAACTACTAAGGTGTAAGATTTCCCTCCTAGGCTTTGTACTATGATGGGTCCAAAGAGATCCATGTGTAACAGATACAATATCCTAGGTGAATCACTCTTACTAAGTGACTTAAAACTATTTTTAGTTTGCTTGCCTAACTGACAAGCCCTGCAGAGTCCTTCCTTCTTGTAGGGGCCAGAAGGTAGTCCTCTAACAAGGTTGTCCTTGGATAGCCTAGCAATAGTTCTAAGGTTTAAGTGTCCTAGTCTCTTATGCCATAAAATATTAGGTCTATAGACAGAATTGAACAGGCAAATATCTACATCTATTGAAAGAAAATCTACTAGATAGATATTACCTTTCCTTTTACCTGTTAACACAGTTGTGTTGTCCTCTGACTTGATCTTGCATAATGCTTTGCTGAAGGTCACCTGGTAGCCTTCATCACACAGCTGACTGATGCTTATTAAGTTGTGCTTCAGTCCTTCCACATAAGCTACCTTCATGAATGTTACTGATCCAATCTGGACTGCACCATATCCTTTAGTTTGTCCAAAGTTTGAATCACCAAAGATAACTTTGGGTCCAAGCTTGGCTTTAAAGGATGTGAGGTTGTCCTTGTTTCCTGTCATGTGCTTAGAGCACCCACTATCCAAGTATCATTGCTGGTTTGATGTTGGATAGGTCTTCACCTGCACATAAAATAATTCATTTGTTTTTGACCCAGTTTACCTTGGGCCTAGGTTGATAACCTTTAAACTCAGAAATAGAAGACATCCCAGGTTGACTCTTATAACCTTCAGGATGATATCTCCTTGGAGGTATAATCCATTCAGTATAAGGGTTAAAGATTTGGGATGAAGGACCCCTAGGATTGGATTTTGATTTGCCCTTGAAAGTGTTTCCAGAGCTCTGATCTCTATTCGACGATCGTGGAGCTGCGTTCGATGATCTTGGGTCAGATCGTCGAGCTTCGCTCGACGGTCGACTATGGCAGAGTTCAGGAGCTTGAGATCGTCGACCTGAGTTCGACGATTTTGCCTGAGATCGTCGATCTGCGTTCGGCGATCGTCGAGCTCCGTTCAACGATTTCTGCTGGAACTTTGTTTTCTTAGGCAGATCAGAATTTTTCCTAGCTACCTATACAACTCCCTTTCCTTTATCAGAAATGAACTTGATTGGAGTTGTTAGAACTATGGGTTGGCTGGATGAAGCATCCAAGCCCAGTGTACTACTAAATCTGGAGTTAACTGTGCTTGTGATGTCCATCAGCTTGATACTTCTCCCATTAAGGGATTCTTCAAGCTTCTTGGCCTCTGATAGCTCACCTCTCAGTGAAGTTATCTGCTCCCTATAACACTCCAACTCCTGAGAGAGTTTGAGGTTTTCTGACTTTAAGGTATTATGTTCAGATAAATGATTTCTGAGAGAGATAATTTCTTTCTCAGATTTTAGTAAGTCTAAACATAATGCTTTAAACTCAGATTTAAAGTCCTCTGAATTGAAATCAAAAGAGCTGATTACCTGGTCCTCTTCAAGTTGAGTCTCTGAGTCTGACTCTGAGTCTTCTTCATCTGAATTATGTTGTGAGGCATTGATTTCCATCATGCAGAACTCCTTCTCTTCTGCATCATCTTCATCATCACTGGAGCTGGATGAGGCTTCTGACTCCTCTTCAGTCTCACTCCAGGATTCAGCAACAAACCCCTTTCTTGTTTGTTTGTTTTTGCTTGAGGAGGGTTTGCCATTGTTATTTCTCTTGGAGTCTTTCTCCTTTCTTCTTTCTTTCTTATCCCTTCTGTCCTTGTTTTTGTTTTCTGGACAGTCAGGTACAATGTGCCCTGGTTTCCTGCAACCAAAGCAGACAATTTCCTTATTATTAATTGAATTATCATACATTGGCTTATCATGCTCCTTGTATGATCTCTTTCGGAAGTCCTTTCTGGGCATCTTGTAAAATCTTTTGTCCAACAGACTGAGCAGTTCATCATTGCATGTGACTTTGTCTTCAGGATGATCTTCAGTTGCTTTGAAGGCTATTGTCTTCTCTTTTCTTGTGGCTGGTGAAGCAGCCTTCTGCTCTTCTTCTCTATTTTTGATTAGTAGCTCATAAGATTTGAGCTTGCCCAAAAGAGCTTCTGTGGTAATCTCATTCAAACTTCTGGCATCCTTAATTGGCCAGATTCTTGAATCCCAAGTGCTAGGGAAGCACATTAGAATTTTGTCATTAAGTTCAGTCAGTGATATCTCCTTATCCAAAGTCCTGAGTTCACTGACTATCAGACTGAGTCTATAGTACATATCTCCAACTGACTCAACTTCTCCCTTCTTGAAATTCTCATATTGATATATGAGGTGGGATCTCCTGTCCTTTCTATCATCAGCTAAGCCTGAGTCTATTTCAGAGAGTTTATCCCAGATTTCCTTTGCTGAATTGCATTCAGCCACCTTTTGAAAGATGTTATCAGACATGGTCTGGGCTAAGATGTTCATAGCCTTTGCATCAGCTAACTTCCACTTCTTGATATCAGCATCTGTTCCTGATGGGGGTGGAATAGCATTTGTACTTGAGTTCTCTAGAGGTCTTGGACAAACTGTCAAAACAGAATTAAAAATATCCTCGTCAATAGAATTCATGTATAATCTAATCCTTGCTTTCCAAAGTGCAAACTTGGATAGATTGCACACTGGAGGTCTGGTGCTAGCATAATCTTTGTTTTGGGCCATGATTTGTGAAGAAATAATCTAACAATAAAATCTACAGCAAGCAGATCTAACTAGGGATCTTTGGGTTCAGGTGTTAGCATGTGCAACCACCAAGGTGTGGTATGTTTAACCAACCTCGCTCTGATACCAATTGAAAGAGCAGCTAGATCTGATATACTCTAGAGGGGGGATAGAGTATATGGTGCTTGAAAACTTTTTACAATAATTGTTGTAATCTGAGTGAACAGGGAAGCAACTATTAAATCTAATCACAAAATAACCTACAACAGAAATTAATCACAGATCTAAACTAATCACAAAACAATCACAGCCAGAAATAAAAGATAAAGACAAGCAAGCCAGAAGACACAAGGAGCTATAGTGGTTCCCCTAAACTTGGGTACATCCACTCTTCTACCACCCTAGGTAGGAATCCACTGCAGGATAAGTTGATCAGGTGTCCTGGGCACCAATGAACTTTTGATAAGGTGCTCAAAAACCAAATTAGATTTTTTGATCAGGTGTCTTGCCACCAATGAGCTTTTGACAAGGTTCTCAAAAACCAAGCTCAAACTTTTGAAGAGAGTTTGAGAAACCCTTTACAGAGATGGGGATGAGAGAGTTATGGAAGTCTTCTCTTTCTCAGAGAAACTGAGAAGACTATGTGGATTTTATGTTGTCAAAGCTCCCCCTGAGTTCTTGAGATGTTCAGGAAATGAAGCTTTGCTGTAGGGTGATAGGCCTTCAGAAGTTGATCTCCAGCAAATGATAATTTCAGCAACAGCTGAAATGTTAGGTGTCTGGAGTCTTTGAAAGATGTTGGCCCTGAACACTTGAATCAAAGGTGATCTGAAGATTTTCAAATTTGTTGATCTCCTTTGGTGTGTGTTCTTGTATGCATTCCTTTTAGCTCTTTCTCTTGTGAACAATTGATGTTGAGAAAGATGTTGTTCAGAGAATATTGTAGTAGAGAATCTTTTTTTTTCTTCTTCTTCTTGTTCTGTTTATTTTTGCTGTCTGTCTGTGTGTTGTGTATATGAGATTCAAAAATCTTTTTTTTTGTTTTATTCTCTGGTTCTGAATAGAAATTCATCTGTCAAGAATAGCTGTTAGGCTCTCATTAATTGACTTCCTTAATTGCAATTGTCTTCTGGGGGAAAGTCCAAAGAAACATTCCTTGATAATCCCTTAAAACTTGGTCCAGAATAAATGAAAACGGCTAGAAAATCTTCTGAATTAATTGTTGAATAACTCCTTAGCTGTTCTGAATTTGAATCTTGAGAATCCTTTAACTCATCAGAAAAACGTCGAACTGAGCTCTGTTATCGTCGAACTGAGCTCAGCAATTTGGACTTATACAGCAGCAGAGATCATCGATCTGAGCTCAACTATCGTCGAACTAAGCTCAGAGATAGAGAATCAATACTGAGTCAAGATCGTCGAACTGAGCTCGAAGATCGTCGAATGGAGTTCGAAGATTTGTTGAAGTTGAGCTCAGCGATCGTTGAATGGAGTTCGACGATCTGTCGAAGTTGAGCTAGAAGATCTTCGATTGGAGTTCGACGATTCGTCGTACTGAGCTCGACAATATGACTTAGTCTCAAACTGAAAATCCTTGGTCTTGAGGGCAGCTTCCAAACCTAAGTACTAACCCTTAGACTCAATTCTAATTGACCTTTAGAGCTATACAGGAGGTCAAAAACAGGTTTCCTAAAGACATAGTGATCCTGACCCAAATTAGTAATAGGGTGTTCCAACAGGCTCGTTATGCATCATCACGGAGTCGGACTAACAGTCACGACTGCAGCTTCACCCACAATGTCTAATCCACTAACGGAGCAGATTTCTTGTGTAATAACATGTCGAGGATGGACACAATCGACCCGGTGACTCTTCTTCAACCATGGCAACTCAAATCCATCTCATTTGAGAGATCTGGTGCCTAGAATGCTTGAAAGAAAACAAGAAAAGAGTAGATGTCATGCACGCATCCTAAAACCGAGAGGAGAAGTGTATTTACCTTACGACTCCTCTTCTTAGCCATGAAACTCTTGTCTAGCACGGATGAAAACGAGCACCTTCAAGTCCTCTCCATGGATTTGGCCTCGAAACGACGATCGAAGGCCTAAAGCTCCGTCAATGGCGGAAGAAGGCTCTCTACTTCCTCCAATACCCTAACTCTCACTTCTCAAATGATAAAATGAGGGGAAACAACCATTCAGCCCTATAAAAGCACCCTAGAGGGATAGTCTTGGGCCTTAGGATCAAAACCTAAATGAAATCGGATGACTAAAAAGCAAAACGACGAAACTCCTTTCGTCCGCTGCTGCCGGGAGGTAACTACCTACTGCCGAGTGGTAGTTTCCCGAGAGCTCGGCCAGAAAAAAATATCACGGTAACGTCGGCGATAAGGCTAACAACGCGCGGTAGAGTCTTTCTCGAGAACTCTACGCTCGACGAACAGGGCACTTCATTCGACGTTGGACGAAACAGGGCTATTGTCGGGCGATAGCTACTATCGCTATGCGGTAATCCTCCCGCGCTTGACGAATGGTCCTTCCATTCGACGTTCGATGAAACAGGGCTATCGCTGAGCGTCACCTAGCTAACGCCGCATACTAGCATTCAACGCTCCCAATGCCTGGCCACTCAACACTCTTAGCGCTTGCCTACTTAATGCTACGCTATCACCAGGCGATAACAACTACCGTCGGGTGATAACATTCAGAGACTCAAGTTTTGAAAACTGCGGTGTCACAATATGACCATTGTGGCTGACCACGTTCCCTCAGGTTTCTCCGTGCGCCGACCCAGGGAGGTTGAGGCCATAAACACATTTTTCGAGGATAAGCTCGCCATCATCATCTCACACTTTGAGGTGGGGCTGCGCCTCCCGCTCTAGCCGAAGATCTGCGAGATGCTAAAGTACTATGGGGCAGTCCCTGCGCAACTGAACCCGAATGCGATTGCCATGATGGTGGCATTTGAATGCTTCCTCCGGTGAGAATGGATCGAGTTCAACCTCATCGTCTTCCGAAAGTTGTTCATATATCGTGCCACCAGTGATGGGGTCGCCTTTCTCGCTGGCTCACAATTCAAAGTTTGCGAGACGGCCAATAAGACCCACAACTAATTCTAGAAGTTCGTCTTCATCAAGGGTGAGCTCGGTAACATACCCTTCTTGCCTCAGCAGTGGAGCGAGGAGGTGTATCGGCCACCGACCGTGATGGGTGACGACGTCGAGCTCCACAAGTTCTTCCTCAACAAAGACTTTGAGGTCGCCTACCTCCGACGGGGCCTCGAATCGATCCCTCCGGTTCATCCCGGCAAAGGTAAAGTTATTTTCCCTCTCACTTTAATGGGCCCGCCCAAAAATTGATCTTTCTGATGATAAGTTTTTTTCTGCAAGGGAGCGACTGATTTCCGAGCATCCGTCCTTCACGTACTCGGTACTTTACCCCGACCCACTCTCTTGCGAGATGGCAGCATCGGCAACCTACCGGAGGTAGTCAGAATCGACCAAACTGCCGTCCAGTACGAAGCGACCCGACCTCATGAGTTCCGGCTCGCCTCGCCGCACACCGCCGCTGAAGAAACTGAAGAGGGCGACAGTGGTCTCTAAGGGAAAACAGATCACCCTTGACTCGCCGGAGAAAGAGTAATGTGGTGGCGACCCTCTTTCTTCCTCTGTTGTTGAGGAGTTCCCGGTCTGCCGAAGGAACATCGACACTTTGGTCTCGGTGGGAAGGCAAATGACCAACTCGGTGAGCCAATGGTCCAGTGGAACGAACATGCCCACAGAGTCTCCATCTCATACCTCCTCCCTCCTGGTTTGAGCGCCTCCCTCCTAGCGGGCACGCATATGCCCGCGACTTTGGGTTATATGGCTACGAGGACGCCGAGAACTATAATGATATGACCCTCTAGCAGATTGGCCATGAATGATCGTGAACGCAAATGTGGGTCATGGAGCTTGCGCACATGTTGCTCCACCGCGACTTCAACCTCAGCCAAAATTGGCGAGTGCCGAGCAGGACCAGGATATCGCCAAAGATGAGGCCGCCGACTTGGCGAGGTGGCTTGGAATCGCCGAGAACATCATTAGCAAGCGTGTCGGTGGCGTGGTGAGTGCTTGTTAACCTCTTCCTATTTTACTTTGCTTTCATAGTTTCCTTTCTTACCCCCTTTCTCCACGCAGGATGCCAAAACAGCGGACCGCCTGCGCACTCGCACTGCCGAGCTGGAGGAGAAAAATAAAAAGCTGAAGGAGCAGAATAAGTCGCTCCAGGGTGAGCTCACTCGCCTAATGGATATCATCCTCCCTCACTCTGGAGGCGATCCGGGCGCCCAAGTACAGACGTCGAAGATATTCAGCGAGGTGGAGGTCAATGAGAAATTGTGAGTCACCTCCATAAAAACTGTCAATCACACCCTGCAGGCCACACGATATCTACAGGTGTTGTTGGCAGATTGCGTGGAGGTGACTGCAAAGGACCTGGTGTCGGAGATATTCCTCCCCATTCCCACCCTTGCCGAGAAGGAGGACCGCTTCAACTCGCTCTTAAAAAATGTCTCAGTCTTTGAGGATGAGCCTTCTGGGGGAGAGGACAAGAGTGGACTGTATTTTTATTTTTTCTGTAATGCTTCTTCCCCCCTAACTTTGTGAACACGCCGCGAGGTGAGTCCTTTTTGTAATAGAAAAGATATCATTGAAAATTTACTTAGACATTTTTTTGTTCTATGTTTATTTTCTGCATTGCACTCGCGCGGGCGTGTCACCCCCTTGCTGTGTGACCTTGCTAGGAGAGAACTCGCCGTGTGTGCCCATCCTGATTGATTTTAGACTATGTAGTTGTTCGCAAACCTCGGGATCTCGCCACCCCGTAGAAGTAGGAGTTGTACCAATCACCGAGTGGGACCCGCGACCTCCTGGTTCGCCCGATAGATCCCTTTCCCTTTAGAAGGTTATTAAAGACCTAATTTTCACAAGTAAAAACCTAATGGGGTGGAATTCATTTGTCGAGAACACCCCGGCTCGCCTTCCTTTGTAGTTTTCGAGATCTCGTCTCACCCCCTTTGGCATCGCTTTGCCAAGTTATTGTCGCCCCTTAGTAGTTGTCGAGATCTCGGCTTGCCACAACCAATTTGTTTGGAAATTGTTGTATCTGACCATTTACTTCCTTTGTAATTTTTGCCCTCACCCTCTGCCCCAAGTTCACCTTTGAATGCCTCATGTTGACTATCAAGAGCTGCCCGATACTCGGTTTCAGAGCATCAACGATGTCCACTGAGTGCCCTGCCCTGTCAGCTAGATGAGGGCCTGACAGCAGGAGAAGCTCAGGACTTAGCTCCAGGGCAACATCAATATCCACCGAGGACCCCTACCTTGTCAGCTAGGTGACAGCCTGACAACGTGAGGTGCTCGAGACTTAAGAAGAATCTCTCGAGTGACATCCAACCTTGCCAGTGTAACACCCCAAAAAGGAGTTGGCGAGAATAGGAAAATCGTCGAGCGGAGCTCGTCGAAGATCGTCGAGCGGAGCTCAGCGAAGATCGTCGAGCGGATCGTTGAGTGGAGTTCGACGAAAATGTAGAATGTCGAGCTGAGTTCGACGAAAATGTAGAATGTCGAGCTGAGTTCGACGATTGTGGCCTGTTATGTGAATCAAACCCATTCGACGAACTTACTCCCAATCGATGAAGTTCGATCAACGAAATCGGTCCCGTTCGATGAATTGGCGGAAAATGTGGATATGGCCAAGCAGTGACTCGTGTTAGATGGCTGGTGAGCGGTCAGTCGGTGATGGTTGACTTCATCAGCTTAAACCCAAGCCATTGATGTGATGAAATCATGTGGCTGGGGTACAACCCGAGTCCTTATCGGTAGAGGAATTGAATTAGGAAATCATTCTTTCCTTTCTCTCTCTCTCTCTTCCTTATTTCCCGACCTCTGGAGCAGAGAACTCCCTGCTGATAGGGTTTAGGTGGACTGTTTGAGTTGCTGGAGGAGATCTTGTGGCCGGAATCAATAGCCGAAGCTAGAATCGCAAAGGGTAAAGTGGGCGGTCATTTCCATCCGCATAAAAAAGCTTTGTCATGGCTCCGAAGAGAACGTCAAGGGTAACGATCTTCTTACTTGTACATGTGAAGTCCTTATTTGGCATACGCATGGATTTCCCCCACCAAAAGGTGGAATGTTGAGGGATTTCCGTTGGGTTGATTCTTGAAATCCCCAAGAAGTCTTGCATATAGACTCGAAAATGTGTAGTACGGAATAGGCATACTGTGTGAAGCCCATCTGGACAGGTTGTTCTAGATTGGTGATGCTTTATTTTGTACACCGGAGAAGACTCCGCATTAAATGAGTATTGTGTGGAGTTGGTGGGTTGTTCCTGTGAACTGGAGTATCAGGAAGTACTGGAGTGGAATTCCAGGAAAATACCCTCGAAGTGCATGTGATGTCTTCTTTGAAAGTTCAGTGTTTCTGGCACTGCAGGTAGCTACAGGGTTTTCTGGATAGTTGGTCCAGATATGATTTGGGCTGGGTACAGAAAGAGTGTTCTGTCGCTAACGCCAGACGATCATGGTTATCACTGGCAATAAATCCTAGATATCCTATGATTGTGAAGCCAGTCCTTCAGGGACAGTGTGGCTATTATGAGTTATGCGCTCTTAAAGGCCAGTGAGCCGAACGGACAAGGGGATGCCATCTCGCATCAGTATAGACATTGAACTGGCGATTTGAGCAATGGGCAAGGGCTGAACTATATCTGCATGATGGTTGTCTAACTTGAGTGCCTAAGTGAACAGCTTCGTTAGGATCACATCATAAGAGTCTTGGGTTGTTCGCTATCAATACTAAAGTCTCCAGTCATGGGTCGTGGAGCATGAATGCTCAAGTTTTATCATTGGATTTGAGACCTGAGAACGGTGGTGGGACCCTAGTTTTCTGGTACACCGATAATGTGCCCTACGTGCATGAAGCGTTGGGTCGTGTGGTCGATGTTTGTGATATATTGATGGTGCGTGAGTGCACATATTGTGATATATTTGCTTGTGAAATGTTATGCCTGCAGGGAAGAAATATCGCTGCCCCAGGTAAGGGGTAGGGTCGTTATAAATTGGTCAGCTGAATGCTGACCATTGTTTTGTTTGCCACCGTTGCGGTGGTTTGTCCCCATGCAGGTGCTGGAGAGCCGAGCGAAAAATAGTGGGCTGAAGCCCTTGCTGCTGTTGTTGCCGCTATGCTGGCCCTCGAAGGCCAATTAAAGAACTGTTTTGCTATTTTTATGTGTGGTCGGTCTGCGTGCCGATGTATGTAATACCCACTTGTAAAAGATAATTGTAAGGCCTTAAGGCCAAACATTTGGTGTATGTTGTGTTGGAACACCCTATTACTAATTTGGGTCAGGATCACTATGTCTCTAGGAAACCAATGTTTGACCTCCTGTATAGCTCAAAAGGTCAATTAGAATTGAGTCTAAGGGTTAAAAGTCTAAGTTTGTAGCTGCCCTCAAGTCCAGGATTTTCTGTTTGGAGACTAAGTCATATCGTCGAGCTCAGCAGGACGATTCGTCGAACTCCGATCGACGATCGTCTAGCTCAACTTCGACAGATCGTCGAACTCCATTCGACGATCGCTGAGCTCAACTTCATCATATCGTTGAACTCCATTCGACGATCGGTGAGCTCAGTTCGACGATCTTGACTCAGCTTTGAATCCATATCTCTGAGCTCAGTTCGACGATCTGTGAGCTCAGATCAACGATATTTTGCTGTTGTATAAATCCATATCGCTGAGCTCAGTTCAACGATAGTAGAGCTCAGTTCGACGTTTTCAGATAACTTCAAGGATGTTTCTAGATTCAAATTCAAATCAGTTAAGGAGTTATTCTACAATTAATTCTGAAGATTTACTAGCCGTTTTCATTCATTTCTGGACCAAGTTTCAAGCGATTTTCAAGGAATATTTCTATTGACTTTCCTCCAGAAGACATTTTGCAATTAAGGATGCAATTAATGTAGACCAACGGCTATTCTTGACAGAGAATGTTTTTCTATTCTGTACTAGAGAATAAAAGAGAAGGATTTTTGAATCTCTCTCAGATAGAACAAAGATACTCAGACAGACATTAGTAATCTTCAGAACAAGAACAAAAATATTCTGTCTCAAAGAATTCTCAGAACACATATCCAAGGAGATCAAACTTTCTCAAATCTTCAGATCTCTTTATTTTTCAAGTGTTCAAGGCCAACAACTTTCAAGACTCCAGACATCCAACATTTCAGCTGTTGCTGAAATCATCTTTTGCTGGAGCTCAACTTGTGAAGGCCTATCACCCTACAGCAAAGCTTCTTTTCCTGAAGATCTCAAGGACTCAGGGGGAGATTTGACACCATCAATCCACATAGTCTTCTCAGCTATTTGAGAAAGAGAAGATTTCCATCACTCTCTCACCCCCTCTTTGTAAAGGGTTTCTCAAACTCCCTTCAAAAGTTTGAATTTGGTTTGTATGCACGTTGTCAAAAGCTCATTGGTGGCAAGACACCTGATCAAAAAATCTGATTTGGTTTTTGAGCACCTTATCAAAAGCTCATTGGTGCCCAGGACACCTGATCAACTCATCCTGCAGTGGATTCCTACGTAGGGTGGTAGAAGAGTGGATGTACCCAAGTTTAGGGGAACCACTATATTTCCTTTTGTCATCTGGTTTTGCTTTTCTTTATTTTTGTTTCTGGCCTTAATTATTCTGTGATTAGCTTTTGATTAGTTTAGTTCTGTGATTAGATTTATTACTGCTTCCCTGCTCACTCATATTACAACAATTGTTGTAAAAAGTTTTAAAGCACCGTATACTCTATTCACCCCCCGTTTAGAGTATATCAGATCTAGCTGCACTTTCAATTGGTATCAGAGGGAGGTTGGTTAAACATACCACACCTTGGTGGTTGCACATGATAACACCTGAACCCAAAGATCCCTAGTTAGATCTGTTTTCTTTTGTGGTTTATTATTAGATTTTGTTTTCACAAATCATGGCCCAAAACAAAGATTATGCTAGCACCAGACCTCCAGTGTGCAATCTATCCAAGTTTGCACTTTGGAAAGCAAGGATCAGACTGTACATGAATTCTATTGACGAAGATATTTTTAACTCTGTTTTGACAGTGTGTCCAAGACCTCCAGAGAACTCCAGTACAAATGTTGTTCCACCTCCATCAGGAACAGATGCTGACATCAAGAAATGGAAGGTAGCTGATGTCAAGGCTATGAACATCTTAGCCCATACAATGTCTGATGACATATTTCAAAAGGTGGCTGAATGCAATTCAGCAAAGAAAATTTGGGACAAACTCTCTGAAATAGTCTCAAGCTTAGCTGATGAGAGAAAGGATAGGAGATCCCATCTCATATCTCAATATGTGAATTTCAAGAAGTGAGAAACTGAGTGAGTAGGAGATATGTACAACAGGCTCAGTCTAATTGTCAGTGAACTCAGGACATTGGATAAAGAGATCTCACTAACTGAACTCAATGATAAAATTCTAATGTGCTTCCCTAGCACTTGGGATTCAAGAATCTGGCCAATCAAGGATGCCAGAAGTTTGAATGAGATCACCACTGAAGCTCTATTGGGTAAGCTCAAATCTTATGAGCTACTCATCAAGAATAGAGAAGAAGAATAGAAGGCTGCCTCACCAGCCACAAGAAAAGAGAAGACCATAGCCTTCAAGGCAACTGAAGATCAGCCTGAAGACAAAGTCACAGGCAATGATGAGCTGCTTAGTCTGTTGGCCAAAAGATTTTACAAGATGGCCAGAAAGGACTTCAGAAGGAGATCATACAAGGAGCATGATAAGCCAAGGTATGATAAGTCAATTAATAATAAAGAAATTGTTTGCTTTGGTTGCAGGAAATCAGGGCACATAGTTCCTGACTGTCCAGAAAACAAAAACAAGGACAGAAGGGACAAGAAAGAAAGAAGAAAGGAGAAACACTCCATGAGGAATGGCAATGGCAAACCCTCATCAAGCAAAAACAAACATACAAGAAAGGGGTTTGTTGCTGAATCCTGGAGTGAGACTGAAGAGGAGTCAGAAGCCTCATCCAACTCCAGTGATGATGAGGATGATGCAGAAGAGAAAGAGTTTTGCATGATGGCAATCAATGCCTCACAACATAACTCGGATGAAGAGGAGTCAAAGTCAGACTCAGAGACTCAACCTGAAGAAGATCAGGTAATCAGTTCTTTTGATTTTAATTCAGAGGACTTTAAATCTGAATTTAAAGCATTATGTTTAGATCTGCTAAAATCTGAGAAAGAAATCATCTTTCTCATAAATCATTTATCTGAACATAATAATTTAAAGTCAGAAAACCTCAAACTCTCTCAGGAGTTGGAGAGCTGTAGGGAGCAGATAGCTTCACTGAAAAGTGAGCTGTCTGAGGCCAAGAAGCTTGAAGAATCTCTCAATGGGAGAAGCTTCAAGCTGATGGACATCACAAGTACAGTGAACTCCAGATTTAACAGTACACTGGGCTTGGGTGCTTCATCCAGCCAACCCATAGTTCTAACCACTCCAATCAAATTCATTTCTGACAAAGGAAAGGGAGTTGTAGAGGTTGCTAGGAAAAATTCTGATCTGCCCCAGAAAACTAAGTCCCAGCAGGAATCGTCGAACGGAGGTCGACGATCGCCAAACGGAGATCGACGATCGCCGAACGCAGATCGACGATCGCAGGCAAAATCGTCGAACGCAGGTCGACGATCTCAAGTACCTGAACTCTGCTATAGTCGACCGTCGAACGGAGCTCGACGATCTGACCCACGATCGTCGAACGCAGCTTCAAGATCGTCGAACAGAGGTCAGAGCTCTGGAAATTTTTTCAAAGGCAATTCAAAATTCAATCCTAAGGGTCCTTCATCCCAAACCTTTAACCCTTATACTGAATGGATTTTACCTCCAAGGAGATATCATCCTGAAGGTTATAAGAGTCAACCTGGGACGTCTTTTATTTCAGAATTTAAAGGTTATCAACCTAGGCCCAAGGTAAACTGGGTCAAAAACAAATGAATTGTCTTATGTGCAGGTGAAGACCTATCCAACACCTAACCAGCAATGGTACTTGGATAGTGGATGCTCTAAGCACATGACAGGGAACAAGGACAACCTCACTTCCTTTAGAGCCAAGCTTGGACCCAAAGTTATCTTTGGTGATTCAAACTTTGGACAGACTAAAGGATATGGTGCAGTCCAGATTGGATCAGTAACATTCAAGAAGGTAGCTTATGTGGAAGGACTGAAGCACAACTTAATAAGCATCAGTCAGCTGTGTGATGAAGGCTACCAGGTGACCTTCAGCAAAGTCTTATGCAAAATTAAGTCAGAGGACAACACAACTGTGTTGACAGGTAAAAGGAATGGTAACATCTATCTAGTAGATTTTCTTTCAACTGATGTAGATATTTGCCTGTTTAATTCTGCCTGTAGACCAAATATTTTATGGCATAAGAGACTAGGACACCTAAACCTTAGAACTATTGCTAGGCTATCCAAGGACAACCTTGTTAGAGGACTACCTTCTGGCCCCTACAAGAAGGAATAACTCTGCAGGGCTTGTCAATTAGGCAAGCAAATTAAAAACAGTTTTAAGTCACTTAATAAGAGTGATTCACCTAGGATATTGTATCTGTTACACATGGATCTTTTTGGACTCATCACAGTACAAAGCCTAGGAGGGAAATCTTACACTTTAGTAGTTGTAGATGACTTCTCTAGATTCACTTGGGTGTTCTTTCTAAGGAAGAAGTCTGATAACTTTAAGTGTCTGACAGAGTTTCTCAAATGTATACAGATTGAGTTCAATACTCACATTGCCCTGATCAGAAGTGATCATGGGACAGAGTTTGATTCTCTTCTTATGCAAGAGTTCTGTCAGAGTGAAGGGATCAGGCATACGTTCTCAGCTCCTAGAACTCCTCAACAAAATGGGGTAGCTGAAAGGAAAAATAGAACTCTTATTGAATCTGCCACTACATTGTTGTCAGATGCTCACCTTCCTCTATCCTTTTGGGCAGAGGCAGTGAACACCTCCAACTATGTGCTGAATAGAAGTTTGATACATAAACTAAAGGGAAAGACTCCCTATGAATTACTCAAAAGGAAGAAACCTAAAGTTGATTATTTTAGAGTCTTTGGTTGTATTTGCTACATACATAATAATGACAAAAAATATTTAGCAAAATTTCAAGCTAAAGTTGATGAAGGAGTGTTTTTGGGATACTTCATGACCAGCAAGGCTTATAGCGTCTATAATAAATCATCTTTAAAAATTGAGAAATCTGTTCATATATCATTTGAGAATCTAACATGTCTTTCAAGGAGAAGATCTCTTCTACCATAGAACCTTTGCAGGAACATTATCTTGTTGAAGACTTGAATAAGTTACAGGTTACTCAAAGGGATGAAAGTAGTGAAGATGAAAAAAATGCTCAACATATTGAAGAACAACTTGAAGAGCCAGTTGTTGTACCACAAGAGGAAACAACAACACAGGTTGGTGAACAATCAACACCCCCTGTTGATTTAGTAACATCAAGAGACCATCCAATTTCCCAAATAATTGGAGACATCTCAGCTGGTGTGCAAACCAGAAATCAGGTCAACCAAAACCTGTTGCACACCTGCTTCCTATCTCAAATTGAACCTCAGTCAATTCAAGATGCAGAGCAAGATCCACACTGGATCATTGCAATGAAAGAGGAGTTGCATCAGTTTGAAAGGAACAAAGTATGGGAACTAGTGCCAAAGCCTAAGGATCACTCCATTGTTGGAACAAAGTGGGTATTCAGAAACAAACTGGATGATCAAGGAGTAATTGTAAGGAACAAGGCAAGGCTAGTTGCTCAGGGATATTCTCAAGAAGAAGGAATAGAGTACGATAGACTTTTGCACCAGTTGCAAAATTGGAAGCCATCAGAATATTTTTAGCTTATGCAGCACATAAAGGCTTCAAGGTATATCAGATGGATGTCAAAAGTGCATTCCTAAATGGAGACATCAAAGAGAAAGTATATGTCAGACAACCTCCAAGTTTTATCTCTCCAACTTATCCTGATTATGTTTTTAGATTGAACAAAGCATTATATGGTCTCAAGCAAGCTCCTAGAGCATGGTATGAGACCCTAGCATGCTTTCTTTTGGAAAATGGATTTTTGAGGGGTAGAGTAGACCAAACTCTTTTCATTACAACCCATAAGTCCCATACCCTACTAGTGCAGATTTATGTAGACGATATTATTTTTGCCTCTACTGACTCCAAACTATCCAGAAGGTTTTCCAACCTAATGCATTCTGAAAGTGCAGCTAGATCTGATATACTCTAGAGGGGGGGTGAATAGAGTATATGATGCTTTAAAACTTTTTACAACAAAGGTTGTAATGTGAGTGAGTAGGGAAGCAGTAATAAAACTAATCACAGAACTAAACTAAATAACAGCTAATCACAGAATAATCAAGGCCAGAAACAAAAATAAAGACAAGCAAAACCAGAAGACACAAGGAAATATAGTGGTTCCCCTAAACTTGGGTACATCCACTCTTCTACCACCCTAGGTAGGAATCCACTGCAGGATGAGTTGATCAGGTGTCCTGGGCACCAATGAGCTTTTGATAAGGTGCTCAAAAACCAAAGCAGATTTTTTGATCAGGTGTCTTGCCACCAATGAGCTTTTGACAAGGTGCTCAAAAACCATTCTCAAACTTTTGAAGGGAGTTTGAGAAATCCTTTACAGAGAGGGGGTGAGAGAGTGATGACAGTCTTCTCTTTCTCACATCAGCTGAGAAGACTATGTGGATTGATGGTGTCAAAGCTCCCCCTGAGTCCTTGAGATCTTCAGGAAAAGGAACTTTGTTGTAGGGTGATAGGCCTTCAAAAGTTGAACTCCAGCAAAAGATGATTTCAGCAATAACTGAAATGTTGGATGTCTAGAGTCTTGAAAGGTGTTGGCCTTGAACACTTGAAAACTAAAGAGATATGAAGATTTCAGAAAGAGTTGATCTCCTTGGATGTGTGTTCTGAGAATTCTTTGAGACAGAATATTTTGTTGAAGATTACTAATGTCTGTCTGTGTATCTGTCTTAGAGATTCAAAAAAAAATTCTTCCCTTTTATTCTCTGGTACTGAATGGAACAACATTCTCTGAGAAGAATAGTCGTTGGTCTGCATTAATTGCATCCTTAATTGCAAAACTGTCTTCTGGAGGAAAGTCCATAGAATTATTCCTTGAAAATCCCTTGAAACTTGGTCCAGAAATAAATGAAAACGGCTAGGAAATCTTCAGAATTAATTGCAGAATAACTCCTTAACTGATTTGAATTTGAATCTAGAAACATCCTTGAAGTTATCTAAAAACGTCAAACTGAGCTCTGCTATCGTCGAACTGAGCTCAACGATATGGATGTATACAGCAGCAAAATATCATCGATCTGAGCTCAAAGATCGTCGAACTGAGCTCAGAGATAGAGATCCAAAGCTGAGTCAAGATCGTCGAACTGACCTCACCGATCATCGAATGGAGCTCGACGATATGATGAAGTTAAGCTCAGCGATCGTCGAATGGAGTTCGACGATCTGTCGAAGTTGAGCTAGATGATCGTCGATCGGAGTTCGACGAATCGTCGTACTGAGCTCGACGATATGACTTAGTCTCCAAACAGAAAATCCTGGTCTTGAGGGCAGCTTCCAAACCTAGACTTCTAACCCTTAGACTCAATTCTAATTGACCTTTTGAGCTATACAGGAGGTCAAACATGGGTTTCCTAGAGACATAGTGATCCTGACCCAAATTAGTAATAGGGTCTTCCAACAATCTCCCCCTATTTGGGTTAGGATTACTATTTACAAACTTTGGAAAAATTAAATAACAACATACAAGCAGCAAGACAGAAAAGCAACAAGCTAAACATTGCAGAATCATAGAGACATATAACATCCCAGATAGTAATCAGAAAATACAGAGAATGTCACCATACATTGTCATTTCTTTTCCTTGCCCTTAACAAGTTTGATTTCTCTGTTGGGATTGAGGGCTTCCTTCTTTGATCTGGTATCATCTGTTGCATCTAAAGATGTTTGCTGTTTAAGCCTGGGCACTACAGCTTCAGGATGCAATTCCATGTATCTATCTGAATCAAAAAATTTGCTTGATGCATATCTTTCTAGCTCTTTCTTTCTCTGTTCAGACATTGTGGATATGTTGGAAGAGTCTCTTCCTTGCTCTCTAGCCTTTTTGATCTCATCCAGTGCAGCAAGTTCCTTCATTCTTGCAGTCCAAGCAGCTGGATTGTTCTCAGGGTCCTAAAAAGGTACTGGTGGCTCATATCTGTTTGAAGGATTATCTTGAGGAGGCCTGGATGACACAGTTTCTTTCAGCTTATAGGGAAAAGGACTAGATGTGGTGTCAGTTGAAATTTGTCCTCCCCTGGAATAAGGGTGTTGCCTTGAGTAACCTTTGGAGTAGACCTGGAGATCTCTTTGATTTCCTCTGTATCCTCCTCTCCTAGATTGAGAACCCCTAGATTGGCCTCCCCTATTATAGGATCTAGCATGAGGCTGATAGGGGGCCTGACTTCTGGCAGGGGGTAGAGCTGCAGAACTTCCACCTGCACCTGCATCAGGAGGAGGTGGTGGAGGAGGATGAGAGTGTTGGAATTGTGAGGAACCCTTTTCATATTTTCTCTTCTTTTTCATTGCTTTCAGCTGATTATTAGAGTACTGCATCCAGTGCTCAGTAATATGGCAGTCATGAAGAATGTAGTATGGAATATCATTGTTATCTTTGACCTTGGCGGGAGGTACTCTCTTCATTGCTTTGCTCCTTGCCTTTGTTTTCCTGGAAATGGTAGCAGAAGAATCATAGGAGTCTGTTCTGTACTCATTACTTTCATAACTCTGGTCATCATACAGGGCATCTATTTTCTTCATCAGATCTTTCTTGAGCTGTACAGAAGCAGATGAGGCAACAGATTGTGTAGCAGCAGATGTTGAAGCAGTAGCAGAAATGACAGCAGCAGATACAGAAGGTGTTGCAATAGAAGTAGAAGCAGTAACAACAACAGCAGATATTGCAAGTTCTGGAGAAGTGACAACAACAGAAACAACAGTTTCTGGAGAAGTAACAGCAGCAGCAATAGTTTCACTAACAACAACATCAACAGTAGAGAAATCATTAGAAACTGCAGAAGGCTCAAACTCAGGTGCCTCTGACATAAGAATTTCCTTAGAGATTGGCTCAACAGCCATAACAGAAATATCAGCAGCAGTAGAGGCAACAACATCAACAGCAATGCTTTCATCAGGAGAAGCAGCAGCATATACTGAGTTGACAAAAGAGGTGATAATGCTGGGGTCACAGCAAGAGAATGGCACAAGTGCCTTGGACAGATCCTTTGGGGGCTGGACAGCAATTATCTCTGGCAGACAGCTGAAATATAACTAATCAAAGTTTGAAAGCAAAGACCTGAGGTCTATTGCAAAGACTGCAGTAGGAGGGATTTGTTATTGAGACACAGCAGCAGCAGCAGACAGGCTCACAGAAATAGCAGCAATAGCAGCAGCAGGAAGACTCACTTCATAGGGCATCTCCCCCTGCTTAGATTCAGACAAGGCTGGATCAAGGCACAATGCTGTAGGGGTTGCCTGAGGGAATAGAGATGAGAGCCTGGCAGAGAGGGCTGTCACTGACAGGTGTAATGGAGCCAAGGAGGTCTCCAAAAGAAGAGAGAGCCTGGGGGCTAGCAGTTCATACAACCTGTCAGCAAGGGCTGGGATATCTACTTGCTCAAGGGTGACTAGAGCAAAGGTAGAAGATGGAGGAGCAGCTGTTGGTGATAGTAGTGGAGAGCTGGTGAATGGTGGAAGGGATGGTTCAGGTGTGGGTAAGGTGGATATGGAGGACAGTGGGATGGAGATTGATGGGGTGAATGTGGGTTGGTTAATGATTTTTTGTAGAAGTTCTTAATAGGAAGTGGAGGATGAGGGTAGCTCAAGAGGAGAGGAAGGTGAATCATCCATAAAGGAATCATCAATGAGGGTGAAGGATGGAATGGAGGGTGATGAAGTGGCATCCGGTTGAGGGTAGGAGAATAGTGGATGGAATTATTCTTCTGGTGTTGGTAGAATAGGTACTGGAGATGGTGTGGATGTTGGAGAGGGGCTGGAGATGATGATGGTGGATGGAGTTTTAATGGTAGATGGTATGAGAAGGGATGGAATTTGAGGAGGAGGAGGAGCAACAACTGCAGGCAGGTCATCTGCAGGGGCAGAGACCTGTGGGGAAGTGACTCTGAGATTCCTTGTGCCTGAAGGAGTGCTGGAGGAGGGCCTGCTGGGCTTGCTGATTTGTTTGTCCCATTTACCAAACAGGGCACAAGACAGTCTCTTGGATGCATTGATATGGATTCCAGAAGAGACCAGCAAGGCAAGGCACCTGTGCTGCAGAAACACCCCTAAGATTCTTCCAAAGTTGACAAAACTTTTGTTTATCTTCTTCTTGATAAGGTCAAAAAAGGCTTCTCCCCAATTCAAGTTCTTCCTGTCTACAAGGGCTCCCATGAGGCAGAGCTGATACCTTGAGATTGTATCATGAGCAGAGTGCTTTACCAGTAGCACTTTCCCAACTACATCTGACATGAATCTGTATTTCACAGAAAGCTTCTTTTTCAAGAGCTTGCTAGGGTTGGCCTCAGAATGACCCATTCTGGCAAGAAATTCAGTATACTCTTCTCCAGACAAGTCAGCAGTATCTTCACCATTTCTCAACTCAAAAACCTCTGATAAGATTGCTGGGGTTAGAGGTACCTGTGTGCCAGATATCGATCCAAAAATGGTGGAGTTGTCTTGATTGTGGGCAGTGTAGACCCATTCTTTGATCTCATCAGATGCAAGCTTGATCCTTGTGGTCATAATTGCAGTCAGGTTCTGTTCTTTGAATAGCCCCAAAATATCCTGAAAGACCTGGTCGGTTGTGTTGAAGGATTCCATGTCGATGTCGAAACCAGCATCAAACTTCATGGCGGCGAGAACAGCAACAGACACAGCCATGGGTACCTACAAAAATTCAACAAGCAAAATGACCAAGTGCAGAACCGTTTGGAGGGAAGGAAAGTTCTTGCATAGAAATCGAAAGCACAAAGGAGAACGACGGCGAAAAATGAATTTTATATTAGGGTTCGACGCAGAATTGGAAAGATCGTTGAACTCAGTTCGACGATCGAGGCTTCTAAAGGAATCTGAAGAGCCTTCAACATCGTCGATCTCCGTTCGACGGTATTGGAGAGCGTCGAGCTCCGTTCGACGATTGTTCAGAGAACAAAATCGTCGAGCGCCGTTCGACGATCGTTGACCGGAAGAGATAGTTCATACTATCTGAGAAGCGCTGAACTCAGGTCGACGATCTCAGAAATCGTCGATCTCCATTCGACGATCTGGGGGAAAATCGTCGAGCGCAGTTCAGAGATCAGAAAAACTCTAGACACTAAGAAAAATCAAGATGTTTGCCTAGTCTTGGTCAATTTTTAAGCTTTCAAAATCTTGGATATTATTTAAGACTTCCTCCATCTAACATTCCTAACTGATTTAGGAAGAAGGTGTGTTTCTTTTCATCCAAGGGCTTGGTGAAAATATCTCCCCTTTGTAAATCAGTTGGGATATATTGTAGTTCAATTTTATTCTTTTCAACATTATCCCTTAAGAAATGGTGCCTAATCTCTATGTGTTTTGTCCTACTATGGAGGACAGGATTTTGAGCTATAGAAATAGCACTGGTGTAGTCACAAAAGATTTTAGACTTCTCTAAGTTGTAGCCATTGTCTAGGAGTTGGTTTTGAATCCACAAGATTTGTGAACAACAACTGCCTGCAGCCATATATTCAGCTTCAGCAGTTGAAGTTGACACAGAAGTTTGTTTTTTACAAAACCAAGAGTCAAGTCTGTCACCAAGGAACTGACTAGTCCCACTGGTGCTTTTCCTGTCAATTCTGCATCCAGCATAATCAGCATCAGAGAATCCAGTTAAATCAAATGCTGAATCTTTTGGATACCAGAGACCTAGATTTAGACAACTTTTAACATACCTGAGAATCCTCTTTACTATTGTTAGGTGTGACTCTCTAGTGCTTACTTGGAACCTAGCACATATACATGTAGCAAACATTATATCTGGTCTACTAGCTGTAAGATACAGTAAAGAGCCAATCATTGCTCTATATGTTGTCTGATCAACATGTTTCCCATGTTCATCAGCATCCAATACAACATTAGTAGGCATGGGTGTTTTCATACAAGATGCTTCAGACATGCCAAATTTCTTAACCAATTCATTTGCATATTTGGTTTGAGAAATAAAGATGCCTTCAGCATGCTGCATGACTTGCAATCCTAGGAAGAAGGATAGCTCACAATGCTACTCATCTCAAATTTAGAATGCATTAGGTTGTAAAACCTTCTGCACAATTTGGAGTCAGTAGAACCAAAAATAATATCGTCTACATAAATCTGTACTAGTAGGGTATCAGACTTATGGGTTCTAACGAAAAGAGTTTCGTCTACTCTACCCCTTATAAAACCATTTTCCAAGAGAAAGCATGCTAGGGTCTCATACCATGCTCTAGGAACTTGCTTGAGACCATATAATGATTTATTCAATCTAAAAACATAATCAGGATAAGTTGGAGAGATAAAACCTGGAGGTTGTCTGACATATACTTCCTCTTTGATGTCTCCATTTAGAAATGCACTTTTGACATCCATCTGATATACCTTGAAGCCTTTTTGTGCTGCATAAGCTAAAAATATTCTGATGGCTTCCAATCTTGCAACTGGTGCAAAGGTCTATTCGTAGTGTATTCCTTCTTCTTGAGAATATTCCTGAGCAACTAGCCTTGCCTTGTTTCTTACAATTACTCCTTGATCATCCAGTTTGTTTCTGAATACCCACTTTGTTCCAATAATGGAGTAATCCTTAGGGTTTGGCACTAGTTATCATACTTTGTTCCTCTCAAATTGATGCAACTCCTCTTGCATTGCAATGATCCAGTGTGGATCTTGCTCTGCATCTTGAATGGACTGAGGTTCAATTTGAGACAGGAAGCAGGTGTGCAACAGGTTTTGGTTGACCTGATTTCTAGTTTGCACACCAGCTGAGATGTCTCCAATTATTTGGGAAATTGGATGGTCTCTTGATGTTACTAAATCAACAGGGGGTGTTGATTGTTCACCAACCTGTGTTGTTGTTTCCTCTTGTGGTACAACAACTGGCTCTTCAAGTTGTTCTCCAATATGTTGAGCACTTTCTTCATCTTCACTGCTTTCATCCCCTTGGGTAACCTGTAGCTTTTTCAAGTCTTCAACTAGAGAATGTTCCTGCAAGGGTTCTATGGTAGAAGAGATCTTCTCCTTGAAAGATATGTTAGATTCATCAAATGATATATGAACAGATTCCCCAATTTTTAAAGATGATTTATTATAGACCCTATAAGCCTTGCTGATCATGGAGTATCCCAGAAACACTCCTTCATCAGCTTTAGCTTGAAACTTTGCTAAATATTTCTTGTCATTATTATGTATGTAGCAAATGCAACCAAAGACTCTGAAATAATCAACTTTAGGTTTCTTCCCTTTGAGTAATTCATAGGGAGTCTTTCCCTTTAGTTTATGTATCAGACTTCTATTCAGCACATAGTTGGAGCTGTTCACTGCCTCTGCCCAAAAGGATAGAGGAAGGTGAGCATCTGACAACAATGTAGTGGCAGATTCAATAAGGGTTCTATTTTTCCTTTCAGCTACCCCATTTTGTTGAGGAGTTCTAGGAGCTGAGAAAGTATGCATGATCCCTTCACTCTGACAGAACTCTTGCATAAGAAGAGAATCAAACTCTGTCCCATGATCACTTCTGATCAGGGCAATGTGAGTATTGAACTCAATCTGTATACATTTGAGAAACTCTGTCAGACACTTAAAGTTATCAGACTTCTTCCTTAGAAAGAACACCCAAGTGAATCTAGAGAAGTCATCTACAACTACTAAAGTGTAAGATTTCCCTCCTAGGCTTTGTACTGTGATGGGTCCAAAAAGATCCATGTGTAACAGATACAATATCCTAGGTGAATCACTCTTATTAAGTGACTTAAAGCTGTTTTTAGTTTGCTTGCCTAATTGACAAGCCCTGCAGAGTCCTTCCTTCTTGTAGGGGCCAGAAGGTAGTCCTCTAACAAGGTTGTCCTTGGATAGCCTAGCAATAGTTCTAAGGTTTAGGTGTCCTAGTCTCTTATGCCATAAAATATTTGGTCTACAGACAGAATTGAACAGGCAAATATCTACATTAGTTGAAAGAAAATCTACTAGATAGATGTTACCTTTCCTTTTACCTGTCAAAACAGTTGTGTTGTCCTCTGACTTGATTTTGCATAATGCTTTGCTGAAGGTCACCTGGTAGCCTTCATCACACAGCTAACTGATGCTTATTAAGTTGTGCTTCAGTCCTTCCACATAAGCTACCTTCTTGAATGTCACTGATCCAATCTGGACTACACCATATCCTTTAGGCTGTCCAAATTTTGAATCACCAAAGATAACTTTGGGTCCAAGCTTGGCTCTAAAGGATGTGAGGTTGTCCTTGTTCCCTGTCATGTGCTTAGAACACCCACTATCCAAGTACCATTGCTGGTTAGATGTTGGATTGGTCTTCACCTGCACATAAGACAATTCATTTGTTTTTGACCCAGTTTACCTTGGGCCTAGGTTGATAACCTTTAAATTCTGAAATGAAAGACATCCCAGGTTGACTCTTATATCCTTCAGGATGATATCTCCTTGGAGGTATAGTCCATTTAGTATAAGAGTTAAAGATTTGGGATGAAGGACCCTTAGGATTGGATTTTGATTTGCCCTTGAAAAACTTTCCAGAGCTCTGACCTCTATTCGACGATCTTGGGTCAGATCGTCGAGCTCCGTTCGACGGTCGACTATGGCTGAGTTCAGGTACTTGAGATCGTCGACCTGAGTTCGACGATCTTACCTGAGATCGTCGATCTGCGTTCGGCGATCGTCGATCTCCGTTTGGCGATCGTCGACCTCCGTTCGACGATTTCTGCTGGGACTTAGTTTTCTAGGGCAGATCAGAATTTTTCCTAGCTACCTCTACAACTCCCTTTCCTTTGTCAGAAATGAATTTGATTGGAGTTGTTAGAACTATGGGTTGGCTGGATGAAGCACCCAAGCCCAGTGTACTATTAAATCTGGAGTTTACTGTGCTTGTGATGTCCATCAGCTTGATGCTTCTCCCATTGAGGGATTCTTCAAGCTTCTTGGCCTCAGACATCTCACTTTTCAGTGAAGCTATCTGCTCCCTACAGCACTCCAACTCCTGAGAGAGTTTGAGGTTTTCTGACTTTAAAGTATTATGTTCAGATAAATGATTTCTGAGAGAGATAATTTCTTTCTCAGATTTTAGCAGGTCTAAACACAATGCTTTAAATTCAGATTTAAAGTCCTCTGAATTAAAATCAAAAGAACCAATTACCTGATCTTCTTCAGGTTGAGTCTCTGAATCTGACTCTGACTCCTCTTCTTCTGAATTGTGCTGTGAGGCATTGATTGCCATCATGCAGAACTCTTTCTCTTCTACATCATCCTCATCATCACTGAAGCAGGATAAGGCTTCTGACTCCTCTTCAGTCTCACTCCAGGATTCAGCAACAAACCCCTTTCTTGTATGTTTGTTTTTGCTTGATGAGGGTTTGCCATTGCCATTCCTTTTGGAGTCTTTCTCCTTTCTTCTTTCTTTCCTGTCCCTTCTGTCCTTGTTTTTGTTCTCTGGACAGTCAGGAACTATGTGCCCTGGTTTCCTACAACCAAAGCAAATAATGTCTTTATTATTATTAATGGACTTGTCATACCTTGGCTTATCATATTCCTTGTATGATCTCCTTCTGAAGTCATTTCTGGCCATCTTGTAAAATCTTTTGGCCAACAGACTGAGCAGTTCATCATTGCCTGTGACTTTGTCTTCAGGCTGATCTTCAGTTGCCTTGAAGGCTATGGTCTTCTCTTTTCTTGTGGCTGGTGAGGCAGCCTTCTGTTCTTCTTCTCTATTTTTGATGAGTAGCTCATAAGATTTGAGCTTACCCAATAGAGCTTCAGTAGTGATCTCATTCAGACTTCTGGCATCCTTAATTGGCCAGATTCTTGAATCCCAAGTGCTAGGGAAGCACATTAGAATTTTGTCATTAAGTTCAGTTAGTGAGATCTCTTTATCTAGTGTTCTGAGTTCACTGACTATTAGACTGAGCCTGTTGTACATATCTCCCACTGACTCAGTTTATCCCTTCTTGAAATTCTCATATTGAGATATGAGGTGGGATCTCCTGTCCTTTCTCTCATCAGCTGAGCCTGAGACTATTTCAGAAAGTTTGTCCCAAATTTCCTTAGTTGAATTGCATTCAGCCACCTTTTGAAATATTTCATCAGACATTGTCTGGGCTAAGATGTTCATAGCCTTGGCATCAGCTACCTTCCATCTCTTGATGTCAGCATCTGTTCCTAATGGTGGTGGAACAACATTTGTACTGGAGTTCTCTGGAGGTCTTGGACACACTGTCAAAACAGAGTTAAAAATATCTTCGTCAATAGAATTCATGTATAGTCTGATCCTTGCTCTCCAAAGTGCAAACTTGGATAGGTTGCACACTGGAGGTCTGGTGCTAGCATAATCTTTGTTTTGGGTCATGATTTGTGAAAACAAAATCTAATAATAAACTACAAAAGAAAACAGATCTAACTAGGGATCTTTGGGTTCAGGTGTTAGCATGTGCAACCACCAAGGTGTGGTATGTTTAACCAACCTCCCTCTGATACCAATTAAAAGTGCAGCTAGATCTGATATACTCTAGAGGGGGTGAATAGAGTATATGGTGCTTTAAAACTTTTTACAACAAAGGTTGTAATGTGAGTGAGCAGGGAAGCAGTAATAAAACTAATCACAGAACTAAACTAAACAATAGCTAATCACAGAATAATCAAGGACAGAAACAAAAATAAAGACAAGCAAAACCAGAAGACACAAGGAAATATAGTGGTTCCCCTAAACTTGGGTACATCCACTCTTCTACCACCCTAGGTACGAATCCACTGCAGGATGAGTTGATCAGGTGTCTTGGGCACCAATGAGCTTTTGATGAGGTGCTCAAAAACCAAAGCAGATTTTTTGATCAGGTGTCTTGCCACCAATGAGCTTTTGACAAGGTGCTCAAAAACCAGGCTCAAACTTTTGAAGGGAGTTTGAGAAACCCTTTACAGAGAGGGGGTGAGAGAGTGATGGCAGTCTTCTCTTTCTCAGATCAGCTGAGAAGAGTATGTGGATTGATGGTGTCAAAGCTCCCCCTGAGTCCTTGAGATCTTCAGGAAAAGGAACTTTACTGTAGGGTGATAGCCTTCAAAAGTTGAACTCCAGCAAAAGATGATTCAAGCAATAACTGAAATGTTAGATGTCTGGAGTCTTGAAAGGTGTTGGCCTTGAACACTTGAAAACTAAAGAGATCTGAAGATTTCAGAAAAAGTTGATCTCCTTGGATGTGTGTTCTGAGAATTCTTTGAGACAGAATATTTTGTTGAAGATTACTAATGTCTGTCTGTGTTTGTATGTGTATCTGTCTTAGAGATTCAAAAAAAATTCTTCTCTTTTATTCTCTCGTACTGAATGGAACAACATTCTCTGAGAAGAATAGCTGTTGGTCTGCATTAATTGCATCCTAATTGCAAAACTATCTTCTGGAGGAAAGTCCATAGAATTATTCCTTGAAAATCCCTTGAAACTTGGTCCAGAAATAAATAAAAACGGCTAGGAAATCTTCAGAATTAATTGCAGAATAACTCCTTAACTGATTTGAATTTGAATCTAGAAACATCCTTGAAGTTATCTGAAAACATCGAACTGAGCTCTGCTATCGTCGAACTGAGCTCAGCGATATGGATGTATACAGCAGCAAAATATCGTCGATCTGAGCTCAAAGATCGTCGAACTGAGCTCAGAGATAGAGATCCAAAGCTGAGTCAAGATCGTCGAACTGAGCTCACCGATCGTCGAATGGAGCTCGACGATATGATGAAGTAGAGCTCAGCGATCGTCGAATGGAGTTCGACGATCTGTCGAAGTTGAGCTAGACGATCGTCGATCGGAGTTCGACGAATCGTCTTGCTGAGCTCGACGATATGACTTAGTCTCCAAACAGAAAATCCTGGTCTTGAGGGAAGCTTCCAAACCTAGACTTCTAACCCTTAGACTCAATTCTAATTGACCTTTTGAGCTATACAGGAGGTCAAACATGGGTTTCCTAGAGACATAGTGATCCTGACCCAAATTAGTAATAGGGTGTTCCAACACATTCTAAATTTGAGATGAGTAGCATGGGTGAGCTCTCCTTCTTCCTAGGATTGCAAGTCAAACAGCATGCTGAAGGCATCTTTATTTCTCAAACCAAATATGCAAATGAACTGGTTAAGAAATTTGGCATGTCTGAAGCATCTTGTATGAAAACACCCATGCCTACTAATGTTGTATTGGATGCTGATGAACATAGGAAACTTGTTGATCAGACAACATATAGAGCAATGATTGGCTCTTTACTGTACCTTACAGCTACCAGACCAGATATAATGTTTGCTACATGTATATGTGCTAGGTTCCAAGTAAGTCCTAGAGAGTCACACCTAACATTAGTAAAGAGGATTCTCAGGTATATTAAAAGTTGTCCAAATCTAGGTCTCTGGTATCCAAAAGATTCAGCATTTGATTTAACTGGATTTTCTCATGCTGATTATGCTGGATGCAGAATTGACAGGAAAAGCACCAGTGGAACTTGTCAGTTCCTTGGTGATAGACTTGTCTCCTGGTTTTGTAAGAAACAAACTTCTGTGTCAACTTCAACTGCTGAAGCTGAATATATGGCTGCAGGCAGTTGTTGTTCACAAATCTTGTGGATTCAAAACCAACTCCTAGACTATGGCTACAACTTAGAGAAGTCTAAAATCTTTTGTGATAACACTAGTGCTATTTCTATAGCTCAAAATCTAGTCCTCCATAGTAGGACAAAACACATAGAGATTAGGCATCATTTCTTAAGGGATAATGTTGAAAAGAATAAAATTGAACTACAATATATCCCAACTGATTTACAAAGGGGAGATATTTTCACCAAGCCCTTGGATGAAAAGAAACACACCTTCTTCCTAAATCAGTTAGGAATGTTAGATGGAAGAAGTCTTAAATAATATCCAAGATTTTGAAAGCTTAAAAATTGACAAAGACTAGGCAAACATCTTGATTTTTCTTAGTGTATAGAGTTTTTTTGATCTCTGAACTGCGCTCGACGATTTTCCCTCAGATCGTCGAACGGAGATCGTCGATTTCTGATATCGTCGACCTGAGTTCAGTGTTTCTCAGATAGTATGAACTATCTCTTCCGGTCAACGATCGTCGAACGGCGCTCGACAATTTTTGTTCTCTGAACGATCGTCGAACAGAGCTCGACGCTCTCCAATATCGTCGAACGGAGATCGACGATGTTGAAGACTCTTCAGATTCCTTTAGAAGCCTCGATCGTCGAACTGAGTTCAACGATCTTTCCAATTCTGCGTCGAACCCTAATAAAAAATTCATTTTTCGCCGTCGTTCTCCTTTGCTCTTTCGATTTCTCTGCAAGAATTTTCTTTCCCTCCAAACAATTCTGCACTTGGTTGTTTTGGTTGTTGAATTTTTGCAGGTACCCATGGCTTTGTCTGTTGCTGTTCTCGCCCATGAAATTTGATGCTGGCTTCGACATCGACATGGAATCCTTCAGCACAACCGACCAGGTTTTTCAGGATATTTTGGGGCTATTCAAAGAGCAGAACCTAACTGCAATCATGTCCACAAGGATTAAGCTTGCATCTGATGAGATTAAGGAATGGGTCTACACTGCCCACAATCAAGACAACTCCAACATTGTTGGATCAATATCTGGCACTCAGGTACCCTTAACCCCAGCAATTTTAACAGAGGTTTTTGAGTTAAGAACTGGTGGAGATACTGCTGACTTGTCTGGAGAAGAGTATACTGACCTGCTTGCCAGAATGGGTCATTCTGAGGCTAACCCTAGCAAGCTCTTGAAAAAGAACCTCTCTGTGGAATACAGATTCATGGCTGATGTAGTTGGAAAAGTGCTACTGGCTAAGCACTCTGCTCATGATACAATCTCAAGGTATCAGCTCTGCCTCATGGGAGCCCTAGTAGACAGGAAGAATTTGAATTGGGGAGAAGTATTCTTTGACCTTATCAAGAAGAAGATAAACAAAAGTTTTGTAAACTTTGGAAGAATTATAGGGGTGTTTCTGCAGCATAGGTGCCCTGCTTTGCTGGTCTCTTCTGGAATCCACATCAATGCATCAAAGAGACTGTCTTGTGCCCTATTTGGTAAATGGGACAGACAAATCATCAAGCCCAGCAGGCCCTCCTCCAGCACTCCTTCAGGCACCAGGACTCTCAGAGTCACTTCCCCACAGGTCTCTGCCCCTGCAGATGACCTGCCTGCTGATGTTGCCTCTCCTCCTCCTCCTCCTATTCCATCCCTTCTCATACCATCTACCATTCCAACTCCATCCACCATCATCATCTCCAGCCCCTCTCCAACATCTACACCATCTCTAGTCCATATTCTACCAACAACAGAAGACCAATTACATCCATTATTCTCCTACCCTCAACCAGATATCACTTCATCACCCTCCATTCCATCCTTCACCCTCATTGAAGATTCCTTCATGGATGATTCACCATCCTCTCCTCCTGAGTTACCCTCTTCCTCAACTTCCTATCAAGATCTTCTACAAGAGATCATTGACCAACCCACCTTCACCCCATCCATCTCCATCCCACTGTCCTTTATATCCACCTTACCCACACCTCAGCAATCCCTTCCCCCATTCACCAGCTCTCCACTACCCTCACCAACAGCTACTACTTCATCCTCTACCACTGCTTCAGTCACTACTGAGCAAGTAGACATTCCAGCCCTTGCTGACAGGCTGTATGAACTGCTAGCCCCTAGGTTATCTCTTCTTTTGGAGACCTACTTGGCTCCATTACACCTGTCAGTGGCAGCCCTTTCTGCCAGGCTCTCATCTCTTTTCCCTCAGGCAGCCCCTTCTGCAGTGTGCCTTGATCCAGCCTTGTCTGAATCTAGGCAGGGGGAGATGCCCTATGAAGTGAGTCTGCATGCTGCTGCTGCTGCTGCTGTGTCTCAAGCTTTAGTTCAACCTCCTACCTTATTCTTTGCATTAGACCTCAGGGCTTTGCTCTCAAAATTTGATTCTGCATACTTTAGATGTCTGCTAGAGCCAGTTGCTGTCCAGCCCCTAGAGGTTCTATCCAAGGCCCTTGTGCCATTCTCTTGCTGTGACCCCAACATGATCACCTCTTTTATCCACTCAGTGTATGCTGCTGCTTCTTCTGATGAAAGCATTGCTGTGGTTTCTGATGTTGCTACCTCTCCTGCTGCTGAACATTTTGATACTACTGCTGATATTTATGTTACTGCTGATGAACCACCTTCTAAGGAAATCCTTATGACAGAGGCACCTGAGTTTGGGCCTTCTGAATTTTCTGCTGATATTTCTACTGCTAATGTTGCTGTTAGTTCAACTGTTGCTGCTGGTGTTACTTCTCCAGAACCTGTATCTGCTGCTGTTGTTACTGCTTCTACTTCAATTGCAACAACTTCTGTATCTGCTACTGTCACCACTGCCACTATTTCAACCTCTGCTGCTACATCCTCTGCTGCCTCATCTGCCTCTATACAGCTCAAGAAAGATCTGATGAAGAAAATTGATGCCCTTTATGATGATCAGAGTTCTGAAAGTGATGAGTTCATAACAAACTCTGATGATTCTTCTGCTACCATTGCCAGGAAAAGAAAGACAAGGAGCAAGGCCATGAAGAGAGTACCTCCTGCCAAGGTCAAAGATAACAATTATATACCTTACTACATTCTTCATGATTGCCCTATCACTGAGCACTGGATGCAGTACTCTAAGAATCAACTGAAAGCAATGAAAAAGAAGAGGAAATATGAAAAGGGTTCTTCACAATTCCAACACTCTCATCCTCCTCCACCACCTCCTCCTGATGCAGGTGCAGGAGGAAGTTCTGCTACTCAACCCCCTTCCAGAAGTCAAGCTCCCAATCAGCCACATGCCAGATCTTACCATAGGGGAAGCCAATCCAGGGGTTCTCAATCCAGGAGAGGAGGATACAGAGGCAATCAAAAAGATTTCCAAGTCTACTCCAAAGGATACTCAAGGCAACACCCATACTCCAGGGAAGGACAAATTTCTTCTGATACCACATCTGGTCCTTTTCCCTATAAGTTAAAGGAAACTGTGTCATCCAGGCCTCCTCAGGACAATCCTTCAAACAGATATGAGCCACCAGTACCTTTTGAGGACCCTGAGAACAATCCAGCTGCCTGGACTGCAAGGATGAAGGAACTTGCTGCACTGGATCAGATCAAAAAGGCTAGAGAGCAAGGAAGAGATTCTTCCAACATCTCCATAATGTCTGAACAAAGAAAGAAAGAGCTAGAAAGATATGCATCAAGCAAATTTTTTGATTCAGATAGATACATGGAACTGCATCCTGAAGCTGTAGTTCCCAGGCTTAAACAACAAACATCTTTAGGTGCAGCAGATGATACCAGATCAAACAAGGAAGCCCTCAATCCCAACAGAGAAATAAAACTTGTTAAAGGCAAGGAAAGGAAGTGACAATGTAAGGTGACAATCTCTGTGATTTCTGATTATTATCTGGGATGTCATATATATATATCTGTGGTTCTGCAATGTCTAGCTTGTTGCTTTTCTGTTTTGCTGCTTGTATGTTATTTAAATTTTCCAAACTCTGTAAATAGTAATCCTAACCCAAATAGGCGGAGATTGTTGGAACACCCTATTACTAATTTGGGTCAGGATCACTATGTCTCTAGGAAACCAATGTTTGACCTCTTGTATAGCTCAAAAGGTCAATTAGAAATGAGTCTAAGGGTTAGAAGTCTAAGTTTGGTAGCTGCCCTCAAGTCCAGGATTTTCTGTTTGGAGACTAAGTCATATCGTCGAGCTCAGCACGACGATTCGTCAAACTCCGATCGACGATCGTCTAGCTCAATTTCGACAGATCGTCGAACTCCATTCGACGATCGCTGAGCTCTACTTCATCATATCGTCGAACTCCATTCGATGATCGGTGAGCTCAGTTCGACGATCTTGACTCAGCTTTGAATTCATATCTCTGAGCTCAGTTCGACGATCTGTGAGCTCAGATCGACGATATTTTGCTGCTGTATAAATCCATATCGCTGAGCTCAGTTCAACGATAGCAGAGCTCAGTTCGACGTTTTCAGATAACTTCAAGGATGTTTCTAGATTCAAATTCAAATCAGTTAAGGATTTATTCTGCAATTAATTCTGAAGATTTACTAGCCGTTTTCATTTATTTCTGGACCAAGTTTCAATGGATTTTCAAGGAATATTTCTATCGACTTTCCTCCAAAAGAAATTTTGCAATTAAGGATGCAATTAATGCATACCAACGACTATTCTTGACAGAGAATGTTTTTCTACTCTGTACCAGAGAATAAAAGAGAATGATTTTTGAATCTCTCTCAGATAGAACATAGATACTCAGACAGACATTAGTAATCTTCAGAACAAGAACAAAAATATTCTGTCTCAAAGAATTCTCAGAACACACATCCAAGGAGATCAAACTTTCTCAAATCTTCAGATCTCTTTAGTTTTCAAGTGTTCAAGGCCAACATCTTTCAAGACTCCAGACATCCAACATTTCAGCTGTTGCTGAAATCATCTTTTGCTGGAGCTCAACTTGTGAAGGCCTATCACCCTACAACAAAGCTTCTTTTCCTGAAGATCTCAAGGACTCAGGTGGAGCTTTGACACCATCAATCCACATAGTCTTCTCAGCTATTTGAGAAAGAGAAGATTTCCATCACTCACTCACCCCCTCTCTGTAAAGGGTTTCTCAAACTCCCTTCAAAAGTTTGAATTTGGTTTTTGAGCACCTTGTCAAAAGCTCATTGGTGGCAAGACACCTGATCAAAAAATCTGATTTGGTTTTTGAGCACCTTATCAAAAGCTCATTGTTGCCCAGGGCACCTGATCAACTCATCCTGCAGTGGATTCCTACCTAGGGTGGTAGAAGAGTGGATGTACCCAAGTTTAGGGGAACCACTATATTTCCTTGTGTCATCTGGTTTTGCTTGTCTTTATTTTTGTTTCTGGCCTTGATTATTCTATGATTAGCTTTTGATTAGTTTAGTTCTGTGATTAGATTTATTACTGCTTCCCTGCTCACTCATATTACAACAATTGTTGTAAAAAGTTTTAAAGCACCATATACTCTATTCACCCCCCCTTTAGAGTATATCAGATCTAGCTGCACTTTCATGTTGTATACATTCCTGGGAGATATATATAAATATGTTGTTTATATATAGTGGACATTCATGTTTAATAAGTTCAATTATAACCCTAAGGCTTCCGCTAGAATGCTCTGAGTTAGGATGCATGTTGTAGTCTTTGATATTAACATGTGACCCCGCCATCTGTTTGTGGTATATAGTGTGGGGCCCCGGCCGGACCTTCTATTTTATGTCATGTAACAGATGGAGGTGTTACAATTTGTTATCAGCTTGTCTTGGTCTTCCTCCTTCGAATTCATGGTCGAATTCTTTTGTGTGCTGGCGAGTATGGGTACGTGTGACTCGTTATAACATAAATGCACTCAAGAATGTCCACTAAGTAATGCAAATACACTTGTTTGAGGAACCTCCATGTTCCTACTATGCTGTTGTTACTTTTGCCAAGTCGCTAAAGTGCGGCTTTTACACGTATAGGTGACGCGAAGTGGTGCGGGGAAGTCGGAGCCCCAACGTTCTGATGAGAGTACGACACCAGTGGAGAAGCCTACACCTCCTCCTTCTGCAGAGATAGTATGCTTAGTTGCGGAGGCATTGTTTGCTATGATCCAGGCACAGCCGACAGGGCAGGGGCGGCCTGCGGTGGTTCCAGAACAGGTGAGTGTGAGGCCCAAACTTATTACGGCTGTGGTAGATCCCCGAGCAGCGGAACGACAACAGAAGTAATTTATGAGCTTCAATCCTCCTATGTTTACGGGGGCGGGATCCCCAACGCAGGTAGAGGATTGGCTTGTGCGCTTCAATAGGATATTGACGGCGATAAGGATGGCGGAAGAACAAAAAGTAACCTTGGCCACTTTCCTGTTAGAAGGAGGGGCTCGGCTTTGGTGGGATGAAATGGAGTTATACCACTTGGCAGGAAGATAACTGATGGAAGTCTCGATCGAGGAGCATTCGAGAATGTTTTTGGCAAAGCATTTACCTTCGGCTCAGCGCATAGCTATGGAAAATGAATTCCAACATCTAACTCAGGGAGAAAGTAGTGTTGATTCCTACTTACGTGAGTTTACTAGATTGGGACGTTATGCGGGGACACATTTGTATAAATGTGCAGGAACTGGGAAGGAGAAGAATGCTGAGTAAAGGAGAGGTGGACCTACGTGTTGGCAATGGAGCAAGAGTTGTTGTTATCGTCGTGGGGGTTTACCGTATTTCTTTGCACAGTGGGCTTTTTTGGAACTTGATAACTGCTATTATGTTCCTGCAATAACTAGAAATATTATTTTTATTTCATGTTTGGACATGATTGAATTTTCTTTTTATTATTAAAAATAATTATTGTTCTATATTTATGTTATAGCTCAAATGTTTAATGGTTTATATGTTTTGAACTTAGACCATCAGATCTATAATATAGAAAATACTACAAGACTAAGAACAAATGACTCGAACCATACATACCTTTGGCATTGTCATTTGGGCCATATAAATGAGAAACGTATATCCAAGCTCCATAAAGATGGGCTACTGGACTCATTTGATTATGAATCATTTGAGAGATGTGAATCTTGTTTGTTAGGCAAGATGACTAAGGTCCCTTTCACTGGCTTCAATGTGAGGGCTGATGATCCCTTGGGTATATTACATAGTGATGTATATGGACCCATGAGTTCTATGGCTAGAGGTGGGTACTTCTACTTTGTTACATTTACTGATGATTTCAGTAGATACGGATACGTGTATCTTATGAAGTACAAATCCAAGACCTTTGAAAAGTTCCAAGTGTTTAAGAACGAAGTAGAGAACCAATTGGGTAAGAAGGTTAAAGCGCTCTGATATGATCGAGGTGGCGAATACCTAAGTCAGGAGTTCTGTGATCATCTGATAGAGTGTGGTATTGTTTCATAGCTCACTCCACCTAGGACACCGCAACATAATGGTGTGTTTGAGTGGAGGAATCGTACTTTGCAAGACATGGTGCGATCGATGTTGGGTCATGCAGATCTGTCTATTTCCTTTTTGGGTTTTGCTCGAGAAACTGCTACTTTAACACTAAATCGTGCTCCAGCGAAAGCGGTTCTAAAGACACCATTTGAGATATGTACTGGGGAGCGTCCTAGTATATCGTTCATTAAGGTTTGGGGATGTGAGGCATACATGCGATGTCAAATGCCTGAGAAGCTGGAACTCGAATCAGATAAGTGTTATCTTGTGGGGTATGCTAAGTAAACTAAAGGTTACTATTTCTACCTACCGTCTCAGGGCAAAGTATTTGTCCCGAGGACTGGTGTCTTTCTTGAGAAAGAGTTCTTAAGTAGAAAGACTGCTAAGTTAGAACTTGAAGAAGTTCAAGAACCATAAACAGTGAATGAACCAGAATTGGAACTTGAGCAGGGACTACAAGTTGTTGTAGCTGGAGAGTCTGCTCAAGAAACACAAGTTCCACGTAGATCTGGTTGACCAAGGTTTGAGCTTGAGAGATTTGGATTTCTAGTGTCTAAAATAAGTAATGTGTTGCTTATGGATCATGATGATGAGCCTGCAACCTACCATGAGGCTATGAGTGGACCGGACTCCGGTAAGTGGCTTGAGACCATGAAATCTGAGATGAACTCCATGTATGAAAACCAAGTTTGGACCTTGATGGAACCACCTGAAGAGGTAAGACCCATAGGTTGCAAGTGGGTCTTCAAGAAGATGACTGACATAGATGGGAATGTACAGACATTCAAAGGGCGGCTTGTGGCTAAAGGTTTCAAGCAAATTCATGGTATTGACTATGATGAGACTTTTTCCCCGGTTGTCATGGTTAAGTCCATCAGAATTTTGCTTGCAATTGCTGAGTACTATAACTACGAGATCTGGCCGATGGATGTCAAAACGGCTTCCCTAAATGGAAACCTTCATAAGAAAGTGTACATGACACAACCTAAGGGTTTTGTATCTCCAGGTGAAGCTACTAAAATATGCAAGCTGTAGAGATCCATTTATGAATTAAAACAAGCTTCTCGAAGTTGAAATCTTCATTTTGATGAAAAGATCAAAGAATTTGGTTTCATCAAGAACGAGGATGAACAGTATGTTTACAAATGAATTAGTTTGTGTGTTGGATCCCTAGTAAGATTTGGGCTAGGTTAGTTAGGATCATGTGACCCACAATGTATATCCAGGGTCATAGTTGTATCCTAGAGTCTAGGCAAAGTCCTTAGAGTCAACAACACATGGACTAGCTATCAACAAGACTGCCAGAGACTCAAGACTTAGAAGAATTCAAGACTCTGTAAAGTGAGTTCAACGTTCGTCGAACTCAGGTTGACGATAGTCGTGCTCAGCTCGACGATCTCAGAGCAAATTCTCTGATCTGAGCTCGACGAACTTGGTACTCAGGTCGACAAAAACTTGGACACTACAACAACACTTCAAGTTCAGAAAACATCAAGATATTCTAAGTCCTTAGAATCAGACTTTGGTCGACGAACTTAGTTCTCAGCTCGACGAACTCTACTCTTTGGTCGACGATCTTTAGTCTACCTTCTGCAGTCAGTCCAAGACTATGTTCTCTAGACTCAAGTCGACGAACTCAGTTCTCTGCCCGACGAATTCTGGATTATATACTTCAACAACTTAGAACCACAGAATACTTATGTCGACACACAGGATATCAGTCGACACATAGAATATTTGACAACTCCAGAAACTCAACTCGACGAAATCAAATCTTAGGTTGACGAATTCTGGAGACTTTAACTTTCATTTCAGATACAACTGTGAATATTCTAAGTCCAGAATATTTGCTAAACTCCAGTCGACGAACATAGTTACTAGCTCGGCAAACTTTAGACACAGAAAAGGCAAAGTTTCTGAAGCATACAGTTCTGTTATCAGATCGACGATCTTGGAACTCAGCTCGACGAACAGAAGTTAGCTGATCTACGAACACAACAACTCAGCTCAACGAACTGTGGACTCAGCTCGATGAATTCTGTCATCAGTTCGACAATTCCAGACTTAGCATTTATTCCTTCTGTTCTTAGTCTATGGCAATAATTTCTGAATGATTAATGACAAAATATTCTCTGAATATTACCGTTGGATAGTACATTAATAACGGCTTTCATCAGAATTATTGTCTTCCATTTTTCCAAGAGACAGTTGGGGAAAGAAATCAATGCAGTTTATTTTCAAGGACCGCCAGCATTGATTGCCGCAGAAGGATTCAAATTTCGAAAGGAAATTCCCTCAGAAAATATAAAATAGATTTTTCTCTCTTTCCTGAGATATAGAGAAAAATATAGAAAGCAAGCAAGTAAGAACAATCAGTACCAGAGAAATTGCAGAGACACGGCATACACAGACATAGAGATTTTCAATCAGACTGTCTTCAACAGCTTCTTTGATCCTTTCACAAAAGCTCTGATACAAAAATAAGATCTGCTCTCAGAAGAAGACGAACAACTATACAAAATCAAGAGTATTCTTACTTCAACCCTCCGGGACTTACATGGACATCAACTACCAAATCTGTCACGAAGATCCTGCAGATCAAGGTTAAAAGGTTGAAGGCCTATCACCCTGCAACAAGGCTTCAATATTTCCCTGAACCATTCAATATCTCAGGGGGAGCCATTTGCTACCATCAATATCCACAAGTCTTCTCTCTGATTGTTGACATAGAAGACATAATCAACTCTCTCACCCCCACTATGTAAAGGGTTGTCATCTCACTTCAAAAGTGATTCCTGCTTACAAGTCCCCTGATCAAAAGACTTGGGGATTTGGATTTTGAGCACCTGATCAAAAGCTCATTGGTGTCAGGCACCTGATCAAAAACCTGAGTGGATTCCTACCAGGGTGGTAGAAGAGTGGATGTACCCAGGTTGGGGAACCACTATAAATTTCTTGTGTCGTCTGGTTGCCTTCTTTCTTTTGTTTTCTTGATGTGGCTGTGGTTGTTAGTTTCTGTGCTTTTTCATTTTGATTTATTTACTACTGCACTTATACTAATCTGCATTATCCATCAGATAATTTTATAAAACTCTGAATACTCTATTCACCCCCCCCCCTAGAGTATTCCTGATCAAACTGCTCTCTTTCAATTGGTATCAGAGGAGGTTCCTTTGGTTGTACAAGCTAACCCTTGAACCAAAGATCCTTTGTTAGATCTAAATTTTATTTTTATTTCCATATTAGATTTATATGTACGACTATGACACAAAACAAGGATTATGCAAGCACTCGACCTCCAGTTTGTAATCTAAATAGGTTTGCCATCTGGAAGGCAAGAATTAAATTGTACATGAATTCTATTGATGAGGATATCTACAACTCTATTTTGACAGGTCCCCATCAAGCTTCAACTTCTGCAACATCTAAAAACACTACTGTAGTTCCACCACCTGAGTGGACTGAGGCCCAGAAGAAAGCTGCAGCTCAGGTTGTGATGAGGAGTGGTATTAAGACTCTCTAATCAAGGTTGCGGGTTCGAGACCCCGTGGCAACAACCTACCGCTGCTGATAAACTGGAACGGAGATTTGGTTGGGGTGCAATGGGCCTGCAGGCCTTGATGTTTAGGCTTACTATCAGTGGTGCCATGGGGCGAGACAAGCTGGCGGCCCAGACAAGGGTACGGTGGGCCTCTGATCTCTAAACCCGGGCTGCTAGTAGGCTGGTGACGCCGTGGGGCGGCCTAGTGGGCATAAACCCGGGTCGTTACAAAAAGTGCACTTTTTATGTAACGGCCCGGTTTAGAGCTCAGAGGCCCACCACACCCTAACCTGGGCTGGAGCAGCTTGTCTCGCCCCGTAGCCCGTTATAGGGCTGCAGCCCAGGCACCCAAACCCCTAAACAGCCTGTTTCTCAGCACGGTAGGTTTTTGCGCACGCCAGGGTTCGAACCCGCGTCGCCTTAACAAGGTACCTTCAACAGCCCTCATCACCAACTGAGCTGCAGATCAATTGGTGATGAGAGTTGAAAGAACTTCATAGTTAAGCGTGTTTGGGCTGGAGAAGTCCTGGGATAGGTGACCTCCTGGGAATTCCCCGTACTGTCTGCTTAATGGGGAATTTCACTCATCAAAGGGAGGCTATAGCCACCAACAACCCTCCTGTGGAGGGAGAGTGGTTGGGGTGCTTGGGCTGCATCCTGGTAACGGTCCGCCGGAATCCTGGTGGTGTTGATCCACGGACGGCAAAGGGGATGTTACAATAAAAAGTGCACTTTTATTGTAACCCCCCTAGCCGATCCAACGTGACAATGTCACGGCTCGGCTCTAGGCAACGCTACCAGGCTGCAGCCCAAGCACCCCAACCCCTCTCCCTCCACAGGCGGGTTGTTGGTGGACACAACCTCTCTTTGATGAGCAAACTCGACAGTTAAGTTGGGCCGTACGGGGACTTCCCAGGAGGTCACCCATCCCAGTACTACTCTCGCCCAAGCATGCTTAACTATGGAGTTCCTTCAACTCTCATCACCAGTTGAGTTGCAGATCAATTGGTGATGAGAGTTGAAGGAACTCCATAGTTAAGCGTTCTTGGGAGAGAGTAGTCCAGGGATGTGTGACCTCCTGGGAAGTCCCCGTACGACCCAACTTAATTGTCGAGTTCGCTCATCAAAGGGAGGTTGTGGCCACCAACAACCCGCCTGTGGAGGGAGAGGGGTTGGGGTGCTTGGGCTGCAGCCCAGTAGCATCGCCAAGAGCAGAGCCGTGACATCGTCACGTTGGATCGGCTATGGGCGTTACACGCGGTACTTCAAGGTAGCCTCATCATCAATAGAAAAATCTGGCAATTCACCTTTCTCAACTCGAAGGTACAAATGCAGAAGATCAGGATCATCCTTCTGAGGCAGTCTCGTAAGCGTAATCCACAAAGGTTCTGCCACTGCCAAACTACTCTGTGAATCGCAGCTTCCCACAGAAATGCCCATCAAAAGAAACTCCTCCACTAAAAGCTCGGCGGAGAGATCAAAAATCTTCCCTGACTTCCGACTCAGGGCGTCGGACACCACATTAGCCTTGCCAGGATGATACTGGATCTCAACATCGTAGTCGACCACATACTCCAACCATCGCCGCTGGAGCAGGTTCAATTCCTTCTGGGTGAAGACATACGTCAAACTCTTGTGATCAGGAAAAATCTTGCACTGCGCGCCATAAAGCAAATGTCTCCACAACTTTAGCACATAAATCACGGCTGCAAATTCTAGGTCATGTGTAGGGTAGTTTCTCTCATGCGTCTTCAGTTGCCTCGAACCGTATACAATTTCTTTCCCACCTTGCATCAACACGCAACCAAGTCTGACATGCGAGGCATCCGTATATACATCATACTCCATACCCTCAGTAGGCAAAGACAAAATCGGAGCTGAACATAATCTTCTCTTTAGTTCTTCAAAAGCCTCTTCACACTTTTTATCCCATACAAAGGCTATATTCTTCTACGTCAACTGGGTCCACGGCGCAGACAAGGTAGAGAATCCCTCTACAAATCTTCTATAATAGCCAGCCAAACCCAAGAAGCTTTTGATCTATTTGAGAGTAACAGGTCTCGCCCATTCCATAATAGCAACGATCTTTTCTGTGTCCACCGATATTCCCACCTTATTAATCACGTGGCCTAGGAAAGAAACTTGAGGCAACCAAAATTCACACTTGCTCAACTTAATTGGCGTATAGCTTATGGTCTCTCAGATTCGCCAAGACTAGTCGCAAATGTCGATCATGCTCCTCAGCATATCTAGAGTACACCAAAACATCGTCTATAAAGACAATCACAAACGAATATAGAAAATCCTTGAAAACTCTGTTGATCAAGTCCATAAATGCATACGGGGCATTGGTCAAACCAAACGACATCACAAGAAACTCGAAATGACCATAACGAGAGCGGAACGCCGTCCGCAGAACATCTGAGTCCCGAATCCTCAACTGGTGATAGCCCGAACGAAGGTCAATCTTGGAAAACACGGCACTACCACGCAGTTGGTCAAATAAATCATCAATCCTTGGCAGAGGATATCTGTTCTTAATGGTCACTTTATTCAGTTCCCGGTAGTCAATGCACAACCTCATCGACCCATCTTTCTTTTTAACGAACAGCATGGGCTCGCCGCATGGCGAAGAACTCGGCCTTATGAAACCATTCTCCAACAACTCATCCAACTGGACTCGCAACTACTCCAGCTCACGCGGGACCATGCGATATGGCGCCTTAGCAATAGGACGCGTACCGGGCTCCAAATCAATAATGAACTTCACATCTCTCTCGGGCAGGAGACCAAGAAGATTATTAGGAAAAACATCAGAAAATTACAGTACCACTGGAATCTCCTCCAAACACGGCAAACAAGACTTGGTATCCAACACCGAAACCAAACAAGCAAAACAGCCGGAACTTAAAAGTTCCCGAGCACACACCGCCGAAATGGCCGGAGAATCCTGCCAAGAATATCCATAAACGCTCCCGGGTTGACCGTTGTCCTTGATGAAGTCCAAGCGCTTACCCATGCACCGGATAACTGCATCGTACCTGGATAGCCAGTCCATGCCCATGATAACATCGAAGTCCTCCAGGTCAATCACCTTCAGATCTGCCTTCGCTGGAAAATCCCCCAACAAAATTGGACAATCATGGATACCCAGTTCTGAAACCACAGAGGCACTAGAAGGGAAATTAACGCAAAAGGCACCACCAACAAAACCTAGGCCCAAACGGAACTGCTCCACGAAGGCTCTAGTCACAAACGAGTGGGTAGCGCTGGAATTGAAGAGAACGCGCGCCCAGCGGTTCTTCACTCTAAATCTTCCTGAAATAACATAGGTCGAAGTCTGCACTTCGTCTGCAGAAAGAACATTCAGCTTCCCCTTTTCTTTATCCATTTGCTGAGGTGGTGGCAAAGCCTAGAGGGTAACTGGCTGCAGAATAGGCTGGATCTCTGGACACCTTGTCTTGAGATGACCCTTCTGCCCACACTGAAAACAGACTTTATCTTTTAACCAGCAACGTGCAACATCATGCCCCTTCCTCCCACACAAGGCACACACCAAATCCCCTATGGGATCACCCTGAATTGCATGGACCTGTTCCTTCTTTTGCGCTCCCAACCTTTTGAAACACTTCTCAAAGGGGTGGCCTGGCCGGCCACAGAATCTACAAACCTCTTTGTTCTTCTTCCTCGAGATAGTATCAGGCTCCTGGGGGCTCTTCCCTCCACCGGACTTCCGCTTGTCCTTCCTCATCTGCTAGCCTCTAATCTTGGCATTATCAATGGCCTCAACCCTCAAGGCAGCTTCAACCACACTGAAATAGCTCATAGCTCCATAAGCATTTGCTAACTGCTGGATGTCACTTCTCAGACCACCCAGAAATCATTTAACTCGTTCTGCTTCAACACTTACCAGACTAGGAGCAAACCGGCTCAATTTGCTAAACTCAATTTCATACTCACTAACTGTGAGTTTCCTCTGCTTCAAATGAAGAAAATCATTCATTAAGCCATCGCGCTCAACAGATGGCAGAAACTTCCTTAGCAGCATCTCCTTGAAGGTCTCCCAAGAACATCCCTCTTTCAAGCATTCCTTCTCTCTCAGCCACCAACTCTTTGCCAATCCCTTAAGCTGATAGGCGGCTAATATCACTCTCTGATCAGGGATAACTCCAGAATAGGATAACATCTCCTCGATGGCTATAAGCCAATCATCCAGCACCATAAAGTCTGCCTTTCCATCATAAGTCGGAGGTCCTAGTCGCTGGAAGTGTGATATGAATGTCATCTCCGGGGGCAACACATCAGGAGGTACCAGGGGAGCAGGAGGAACAGGAACAGCTACGCCTACGGCAGGGTCCGACACTCTCGGAGGCTGTCCTGCCACAACTGCTAACAGGGTCTGGATCTGAGTTTGCATACCCACCATCTTCCTAGATAAGGCTTCATTACACTACCGCAGACTCTTAATCAAAGCCTCACTTTGCGCTCCAGAAGACTCACCCTCAAATTGGGGAATCGATCTCGTCGAAGGACGTTTCGCCATCCTATAATCGTGTTAGCATGAATTAAAACCTAGCCCAACTGCTAGAACAAAACTACCCGGTACAGAGGAACATGCTTAAATATGAACTTCAACTGCTAAACTTGCCCTGGGATTTTTTTTACAATGATGATGTTATGCTTTTCCTAGGATGGTTCACCACCATCACACTAACCCTTGTACCTAGACCATGAATGCATGTATTTGTATTCCCCATTTTTTTACTCAAAACCATGTGTGTACATATGTCATCATGCAAATCTTTAGCTTGACACGTTGTGCTGATGAAATGTTATGCTATGCATGTTTTGCTATGCATTCTAAAAAAAACCTTAATGCATGCCATGAGCGATCGTACGCATAGCAAGGCTATGCATCCCATACTACATAACATTACATGGAACGAAGAAAGAAAACGTGCTAGTCGCATCCATATGGTGAGATTATGCATCTCATACTACATAACCCTCACATGTTGCCTCCTATGGTGGATCCATATACAAACACATATTATGCACCTCATACTACATAATATGCCCTGTATACTTCTATTCATGCTTATGAGTGTAGTGTTCATGCTTCAGCCAAGACGTACAGATGACATATCGGTGTGTGTATGGTATGATGCTAAACTACTAACACTAGCAAGGGAAGGTTGCTTGACCAAATTGTCAAGCAACATGGCTCTGATACCAACTGTCGCAACCCGCATTTTCTCCAAAATTAAGGAGGCATCAGAGTATGATAAAACACGCGCTGTGATGCAACGTCGAGCAGGGGATAACTGCTGACGCTTAGTCAAAACAAAACTACTCTAAATCATGAAAATTCATAAGTTAAAATGAATAGAAAACCAGTTTTATTTAATGGCTGTATCCCTTGGCACAGTGGATCAGCTAGTCCATGATTAAAAATATATTTTTTCGCAGCAAAAAATACTTTAATTAAGTTATTTTGACATCCTAAATGAGCATAAGTGTCCTCGAGGGACGACTCATGGTATGCACGACTCTAAGGTTAATATAGTATATATAAAAATATATTTATTCGCTGCAAAAAACACTAGCAAGGGAAGGTTGCCTGACCAAATTGTCAATTAACCTGACTCTGATACCAACTGTCACAACCTGCATTTTCTCCGAAATTAAGGGGGCATCAGAGTATGATAAAACACGCGCTGTGATGCCACGTCGAGCAGGGGATAACTGTTGACGCTCAGGAAAAACACCACTACTATAAATCATGAAAATTCATAAGTTAAAATGAATAGAAAACTAGTTTTATTTAATGGTCGTATCCCTCGGCGCAGTGGATCAGCTAGTACACGATTAAAAATATATTTATTCGCAGCGAAAAATACTTTAATTAAGTTATTTTGACATCCTAAATGAGCATAAGTGTCCCGGAGGGACGACTCATGGTATGCACGACTCTAAGGTTAATATAGTATATATAAAAATATAGTCTTTATGCTATTAGGAAAAAAAAGTAGTGACTTAGTTTTATAAATATGATGTGCATGAGATACATATAGTAACGCTTTAGGGTTTAAAATACCTAATATGCAACCTAGCATAAATCATTCCCAGAAAACAAGTGAACAACCTCAAATAGACAAAAGTAGCAGTTTTAGTTCATACTCAGCAACATAAGGAAACCACCAGTGGGCGTTAACAACCTGACACGAACCCACTGGTGAGTATGCATGTCTATACAGAAAGGAAAATAACTACCTCACAAGGATGAAGATCGACAACCTCAGCTACCCAGGAGGGTAACAGCAAAGCCCACCAAAAGAACTAGCCGCTCAACCGACTATAACCTGGACATGAGGCATTCAAATAAAGAACACTTCAGTAAGAATATAGTCAAAATAAATAGAGCATTAGCTTTAAGAACAAGTAAAGAAGGGTTTACCACCCAGCAACAATAAATGCTATCAGAAGAAGAAAAGCAGGACAATAAGAAAAGAACACTGTCTAAAGAACAGTAAAAGGAAACACACTAAGTGTTAGTACAATAGCAACCTGCTCTGCAAGAAGAACCTGCAGCAGCAACAAGGCATATAAACATGAACCAAAGAAATAGCCATAAGCAAGGAAAGGAGCTAACAGTCCTAACTATGCGGGTTAATGGCAGGGGTCAAAACATGGATCTGACTACATAACCAAAACCAGATCCAAAAGGGGCAAAGGGGTCAAACAGTGGCAGCTCTAGGGTCCAACACACCAGCCAAAGCGGGGGCAAAAAGGTGGTGGCCACGGCTCTTCACATAAAACCACCCCTCTAGAGGCACCAAAACTCCACCGCCTGCCACAACCCAAGAGTCGGCATGCAAAAGAACTAGCCGAACACACCACACCCCCTAGGGAAAACCACACTAACAGCCCTACTAGAAAACACAACCGTAGACAAAAGCGTCGTGCTCACACGACACAGTGTTGAGTGGGTTACACACACTCAACATCAACAATATCCACGATGTTGAGTGAGGTCCTCCCACTAAACGTCACACGACTTAGCCGCAAAAAAAAGAAAGATGGTTATGGAGTTGAGTGAATACACCACACTCAATGCCAAGGCCCAACAGTCTAGGTGTTGAGTGAGGTCCACTCACTCAATGCTTTTGACTTAGCTAAATTCCTAAAATCCTGGAGCTAACCCTACCCCCAGCCCACTCAATGCCAATAAACCAGAGAGTTGGAAAATCATTTCCAACTCTCTTACCACTCCTCCTATCTAATCCATTGAAGCCAAAAGCATAGGTTTACTCCTAAACTAAGCCCAACACTAATCCTAGCAACCTAACAGGACTCCAACCCGAAAGAATGGTGAAATGGAAAAAAAACAATTATTTTAAGAAAAGTCGGCCTGGACATATTTTCTAGCTGAACATAATTGGCGGAACAAGAATCTATAGTTATTAACAAGGGAAAAGCAAGAAAGCAAGCATTTGGCAAGGGCAAGGAGCCACTTGCCTCACTTCTGCAGGAAGAAAACAGCTGCAACACCACCGAACGTCGGCGGTAAAAGAATCGGCCACCAGCACCTCCAGCCACCTATTTTCGGAAAACCTGGAGCTTTTTAGCGTGGAAGAGGAAGAACTGCGGGAACCCTAGCTTCTAAAAACAGCCCGAAAAGCTAAAATACATACCTATGAAGCAAGATCTTCGCGAGAGTAGCTCAAATCTGCTGTTACTCGAGAAAAACAAGCCCTAACTCAACAGCTATCGCCGGCCAAATGTCCCAGCTCCTCCGCCTCCCAAGTTCCTTCCGCTGGAAGCCAGGCACTAGCTTCGGGAAAATAAGAGAAAATGAGGAGGAAGAGGAGGACTGCTGGCTTCTAAATACATATATAGTAATGTCTGAGTCTAAGGTAGACATACTGGTGTCGATACAATGTGTCGACACACCACGGTGTCGACACACCATGGTGTCGACACCTGACACACCATGGTGTCGACACACCATGGTGCCGATACACCATGGTGTCGACACCCGAGACACCATGGTGTCGACACACCATGGTGTCGACACGCCCCAGTAGCTAATAAAAAAAGCATAAGCAAACAATCAGCCTATAACTAACCTTATAAGTATATAACTATTACTATACAACAAAATCATTAGCTAGTTATCTAAACATATTTATATATATATACATGAAATGAAAATAGCTCAACACTTAGCCTAAAAACAGGGCACCAGCCCTACCAAGCTCGGCCACTCAAGTCCATGCACACAAAAGCAACTACTACTTGCTAACAAGCAAACGTCGAAACGACGCGAAAACAAACGATCTCGGATTTCGACAAAACTCGCACCGTAGCTAAACACCCAAGCTACGAAAACAACGGCGAAGTCGAAAACAACATCTGATGATCAAACACTCGGGCTAACGCCCCCCAAGCCAAAGTACAAGCATTCCCTGAGAGGCTCAGCCGAGTCACCAAAACAGACTCTGGCTAGCTGGGGAATCTTGCAAACAGGCTACAAATAGGCCACTCCAGGATCCTAAAAAGCTAAGACCACGCTCTAACAATGGCAAAAGGCCAGAAACGCATCATCGTAATGTCAAACAACGATGAAGCAATACACAAAAAAAACTGGGGGCGTTACACTAACTAGAAGACTGGCAGGCCTCAGCCGTTTCTTGTCCAAGGAGGGGGAGAAGGCTTTTGGAAAGCTCAAGCAACAGCTAACCCAAGCTCCCCTCCTCCAAGGCCCACGGGGTAATGAAGATCTCTTCCTCTACTTGGGAGTCGGGGTGGAAGCAGTTAGTTCAGTGTTGGTTCAGAAGGAAGGCAAGAGGCAGCTTCCTATCTACTATGTTAGTAGAGTGTTGCGGCAGGCGGAGATGAGGTACCCTATTTTGGAGAAGCTGGTGTTCGCTTTGGTGGTTTCGGCTCGTAGGCTCCGTCTTTATTTCTAAGATCACTCCATCAAGGTCGTCTCTGATCATCCTCTACGGAGTATCCTGGATGGAGTGGAGCACTCTGGTAGACTAGCAAAGTGGGCGCTGGAGATTAGCGAGTTCGATATTTCTTACTCTCCAAGGGTAGAAATCAAGGCGCAGGCGGTGGCGGATTCCATTGCCGACTTCTCAGCCGAGGTAGAAGGAGAGGAAGGCTCTTCTAGCACGGTGTCCTGGAAGATGTTCGTGGATGGGGCTTCAGGAAGATATTCTATGGGAGTCGGAGCCGTGCTCGTAAGCCCTCAGGGAACCAGGATCGAGCAGGCAGTCGAGATCCTCTTCTCAGTTACCAACAATCAGGCGGAGTACGAAGCCATGGTGGCCGGCTTGCGTCTCAACAAGGATTTGGGAATTCAAGATATAAAGGCCTTCACCGACTCGATGGTAGTCGCGTCCCAGATCAGAGGCGAGTTTGAGGTGAACGATCAAAATTTACAGCGGTACTTGATCAAAGTGAAAGGTCTGATTGGGGGTTTCTATCTTTCTTCGTCGAGCACATACCCCGAGAGGAGAATTCAGAAGCTGACTACCTTGCTAAGTATGATCCTCGGGTTGGGGGGGCCATGACTGAACTGTTCCGAACGTCCATCGAGGAAGGGGAGATGATGGAGATCGAAAAAAGGGCATCCTGGAGGGATCCATTTATTTCTTTCCTGACGACAGGTCAGATTCCTACCAGTGAGGGAGACCAGAGGAGGTTTCGGTACAAAGCTTCCTACTATTTTGTTCAAGAAGGAGAGCTCTACCGCAAGACCATCTCAGGTCCTCTGGCTCATTGCCTGTCAGAGATTGAAATACCATGCATCCTGGAGGAGATTCAATCAAGAAAGTGCAGCAGTAACTCAGGGATTCACACTCTTGAACAAAGGATTCTAAGGCATAGATACTTCTTGCCCACCATTCGGAAGGATGCGGAAGCCTTCTCAAAAAAGTGTCTCCAGTGCCAGCTCTTCGCGCCTCTTCAACTACAGCTAGCTCAGCACCTTCGCTCGATCACTGCCCCATGTCCCTTCGCAATCTAGGGAATGGACTTGATCGGCCCCTTTCCTCAGGCTAGCATGCAGAGGAAATTCGTCCTCGTCATGATCGACCACTTCTCCAAGTGGATTGAGGAAAAAACTTTAACCAAGACCACGTCGCAGATTGTGAAGAATTTCATTTGGGGAGAAATTGCGTGCAGGTTTGGTATTCCTCTCGCCATCGTCACCGACAACGGGCCGCAGTTTTCCAGTTTGGAGTTAGAGGACTTCTACAAGCAGCTAGGGATGGATCTTCGATTGGCCTCTGTGCATCATCCTTGTAGCAATGGACAGGTGGAAGCCGCCAACAAGTTGATCATCAACCTTATGAAGAAGAAAGTCACCAACTTGAAAGGCAATTGGGCGGAGCAGCTCCCCTTGGTCCTCTAGGCCCTGAGAACAACTCCAAACTCGGCCACGGGGGAAACTCCCTTCAGGTTATCCCACGGGTTCGAGGCACTCATCCTAGTGGAGTTCGAGATCCGGAGCCTGAGAGTTATAGCAGCTGGAGATGGTAGCGAAGAATGGCACTTGGAGAATGAGGATGCCCAAAGACTCTCACTGGATTTCGTAGAAGTGCTTCGTGGCTTGGCCTCCATCCGCCAAGAGGAGATCAAGCGGCGCATGGCGAAGCACTTCGACAAAAACGTCCGCCTAAAGCATTTCCTCATCGGAGATCTGGTTATGAAGAAGGTTGACGCCGCAGGAAGAGGAGCAATAGTTGGCAAACTACATCCAAATTGGGAAGGTCCCTTCATTGTCTAGGAAGTCTTGGCCACCGGAAGCTATTATCTCCAGGATCAGGTTGGAGAGGAGCTGAGAGGTACTTGGAGAGGGGATGACCTGAAAAGGTTTTATCCTTAGCGGCCAATGATGTATTTTGTTTGTACATGCCTTCACATATATACAATGGCAACTGTTTTGCTTCTGTTTATTCTTTTTTCATCTCAAGTCTTATGGGAACTCATGATGTTGCTCTAGGATCGATCTGAGAAGTCGGCTGTCAACTTGTTCCCCAGTGCGGATGATGGGATGATTTCTCGGGATATAAGCATCCTTGGACCCCTGCATTGACGGTCGAGATCAGCTCCCCCCTTGTATGTCGGCCTAGCTACCCCCGATTGCATCTCTCCTCCGACTGGAGGAACTCGCGGGAACAAGTTTGGACTCCAACCTCTTAGATTTGAGGAAGGATCAACCTTGCCAAGCTCTCCTTTTGGGCAACGACCCTTCAGCTTATTTTTTAAAGGCAGGATAACTAGCCAGAGAGTCAGGGTAGGCCCAAGGAAATATGTTAGTCGCGAGTGCGTCCTGAAGGACCCTCGGAAAAACATTGCCCCGCGCTTTCGCATTTGCGCTCATAGCCAGTTGGCAGAGCTGAGAGCGATCACAGTGGTTGGATTGGGAAACGTGCCTTCGACCTATTTCTCGTAGATAGTCTAGTTCGGATGATGGGACGATGCCTCGGGATATAAGCTCCCATGTAAGACCGGACCCTTTGCATTGATGGCCGAGATCAGCTCCCCTCTTGCATGTCGGCCTAGCTACCCCTGATTTCATCTCTCCTTCGACTAGAGGAACTATCTGGAACAGGGTTGGATGCCAACCTCCCAACTCGACGTCGGTGAGATCAACGTTCGATTTTTGATGTCTTCGTCCTCAAAGATATTGATGCGCTTAATCCGTTTTCAAACTCTTGAAGCAGCATGAAAAATAATGTTCAAGTCCTCGAGTGGTAGGTCCTCATAAGTCCAAGTCCCTGCACGAGCTCCTCTCCTGCACATTGGCCAACGACCTCCTCGACTGAGATAAAGATCCTCGCTGGAGTGATGATGTAGTCCGAGATCTCTATACAAGCTCCTCTCCTGCAGACTGACTACTTGCCTCCCCGAGTCGACCTACACCACTCTAGTTGAGCAAGGCTCCTGAGAGTTATCGACTCCAACAATATTCAAGTCCTCGAGTGGCAGGTCCTCAAAAGTCCAAGTCACTGTACGAGCTCCTCTCCTGCACATTGTCCAACGACCTCCTCGAGTGAGATAGAGATCCTCGCTGGAGTGATGTCGTAGTCCGAGATCTCTATACGAGCTCCTCTCCTACAGACCGACTACTTGCCTCCCCGAGTCGACCTACACCACTCTAGTTGAGCAAGGCTCCTGAGAGCTGTCGACTCCAACAATGTTCAAGTCCTCGAGTGGCAGGTCCTCGTAAGTCCAAGTCCCTGCATGAGCTCCTCTCCTGCATATTGGTCAACGACCTCCTCGAGTGAGATAAAGATCCACGTTGGAGTGATGTTGTAGTCTGAGATCTCTGTACGAGCTCCTCTCCTGCAGACCGACTACTTGCCTCCCCAAGTCGACCTACACCACTCTAGTTGAGCAAGGCTCCTGAGAGCTGTCGACTCCAACAAACGCTCAAGTCCTCGAGTGGCAGGTGTAACGCCCCGAAACTCAAAAGAGCGACGGTGGACATTTTGGGTCATATTTGGAATCTGGAAGTAGGCACACGGCCTAGGACACGGGCATGTCCCGGTGCGTGTCAGGCTGGAGTCGACGATTTTGTCGAGAGGTCGACTATTTTTGAGTAGACGATCGTCGAGCAGAGAACACGGCCTGAGACACGGGCGTGTCTCAGGGCGTGTCGAGCCCGTGTCGATGATCGGCCCGGGGTGTCGACGAATTTCGCTGGATGAAGTGTCGAGACGGGGCACACGGCCTGAAAAATAGGCGTGTCTCAGGGCGTGTCGAACCCATGTCGACGATCGGCCAGGGAGTCGACGATTTTCGCTCGACGAAGTGTCGAGACAAGGCACACGGCCTAGGATATCGGCGTGTCCAAGACCGTGTCAGGCAGTCGACGAACTTCGCTCGACGAAGTGTCGAGACAATGAACACGGCCTGAAGCCCCGGCGTGTTCGAGTAGACACGAGTTAGGACACGGGCGTGTCCAATACCCTTGTGAGTCTCAGGTTATTTTTGGGCTGTGTCGATGGAGGCACACATTCGACCACACGGCCGTGTCAGTTGGAACACGGGCGTGTCAGGTCGAACATAGGCGTGTTAGATGCCCGTGTGTTGTTCCAGGCGCGTCGATTTTGACGGCGAATGGGGGACACGGCCCTGGACACGGGCGTGTGTCAGGCCGTGTTTACTGCTTTTATTCATGTATGACCGGCCTGCGTGCCGTGGTTTGTAAATCATGTAATATTAAGTAAACAATTTTGTAAGGCCTTAAGGCCAGTACTTGTGTATGTACACATTCCTATTTGGTATATTAGTGCACATTCGTGCTCTTTGTGCTGGGTTCTTAATTGAAACTTTTTAACTGCTTCCGCTAGAATGCTCTGTGTAGGACGTTGGATTAGTTGGATGGTTTCCATTGAGTAACCATCTGGTCTATCTGTGGTATATGGCGTAGGGCCCCGGCCGGACCAACTGCTATATCCTATGCGACGGATAGGGGGTGTTACAGCAGGTCCTCATAAGTCCAAGTCCCTGCACGAGCTCCTCTCCTACATATTGGCCAGTGACCTCATCCAGTGAGATCAAGATCCTCGCTGGAGTGATGTCGTAGTCTGAGACCTCTGTATGAGCTCTTCTCCTACAGACTAACTACCTGCCTCCCCGAGTCGACTAGCTCCCACGCCCAGTTGAGCTTGTCTCCTGCTGGGTGTCGACTACTCCCAATCATAAATCATGCTCAGCCCCTCACTGGATGTCATTCTTGGTAGCGAAATAAATCGTGCAGGAGTGGGCAGACTCTGGCGAGTATGCGAGCAGATATGAGGCGAGTATGCGAACAGGTATAGGCGAGTAGGCGAGTACGCTATGGCGAATATATGTGCAGGTCACAAGCGAAAAGTGGGAGGCGAGCTATGAAGAGCGACTATGGTCATGCGAGTATGAATTATGCGACTATGAACGATGCCAATGCATGGGTAAAAGCGAGCCTATGAGCCTAGCGAGTATCATCAACAAGCAAGTATGAAAGAAGGAAAACACAACATGGTAATTCAGACTTGTATTTATATTTTTTCAAAAATTTACAAGTTACAAAGGTATCTATTACAAAATGTTGCTAACTGGAATTCGCGAGTATGACAAATATCGGCGAGAAATTAGGACTCATCGTCGCCAGTATCAGGCCAATATTCCTCATCTCCGATGTTAGCATCCTCTTCCTCGCCACTTTCCTTGCTCTCCTCCTCGCTGCTACCACTGCCGCTGCCGCTGCTACCGCTGTCGCTGCTGCTGGAGCTTTCTAATGATGAAGGTATGCGATCTGGCGAGATTGTTGCCTCAGCGAGCAGCTCGGGGATCAGCTCGTCCACTGTGAACTGCTTCTCCCCATCGTCAAGTTTCTCCCCCTCGTCAAGTTTCCCAGGACGCCATCGAAGTCGCCCTCAACGACAACCAGCAGCTTGCTCCAGCAATGCACCTTATTCGCCATCCCCACCAGAGTACAAACATGACTACTGAAGTAGACCACGCCCTCGGCAGTCACGGCGAAGGCGAATATCATGCGAAAGATAGATAGGTTGAAGGCGACCCTCTACTTGCGTAAATAGCAGAGGAACCCCATGATGATGGAGATGCCGTTGGGGTTGATCTGCGCGGGGACGATGCCGATTTACCGCAATATCTCGCAATATTCAGACCACAGCGAAAGTCGCAATCCCGCGTCGAAATGGCGAAGGGGAAGGACCAGCGCGCCCTCTATATATGTGTTGAGTCCCTCGCTACGGCTCAGGATCCTGGTCTAGTATCCTTCAGGGAGGAGCCTTTCCCTAAAACTCTCTAAGTCGTGCTCAGTGGTGATCGACTTCTTGAAAGCCGCATCCGCGAAGTTGGAGGCATGGGCTTGGCGGCGAGTACTGGCATCATCTCCAACCATTTTCGCGAGCTTAACGAAGGGAAGAAGAGAGAAAGGCGAGAAACAAAGCAAAGTCACTGCGTGCGAGCAGGAAAAGATACTTGCGAGCTAGGGGTAGAAAAGCGCAACAGCGTACTTATGTCCTACCTACCCCCTCTATTTATAGGCACCGGGGGGGTATATCTTCCTTACGGCGAGTATCAGACCAAGTCGTGCCCGAAGCGAGTAAGCTGATTCCGTTGCGCAAGTCGCACAGTACAAATAAAGCATGATCGCAACCTACATAACAAACGCGGCACAATCCTGACAAGATATCGCACAAACATTGGAAACAGAAAAAAGCTAATAATGGTGCGAGATCCAAGCTCACTTATTACAAATCAATAAATGTCCATGAAGTCTCACTCGCGAGCTTCAAATAAAAGAAAGAAAAATCCTAAGGCCTATGTCTCTCTGGAGGGTGAGGATGTCGCCCAACCCAACACATCTCGCGCACCCGCCGAAAGTGCTCCGTCGCCAGCGCCATCGCGTTATCGCCAAGCCGCAACTGCTCCTCCATCCTCTTCAGCCGGCCAACAGAACCCATGCTCACGCGAATACCGGCCAGCTCGTCGAGAACAAGCTGGAGGCAATGGTTGTTAAGCGCCAGCTGGCGATCATTCTCCTTTACCATGTGGAAGCGGGCTTCATAGCTCTCCAGAGTACTCTTGAGCTCTTCGATCTTCGACATCCGCACTTCCAGCGATGATATTCGCTGATGAGGCTCGCAGATCGCCAGTTGGTTAAACTTGCTCTCCAGATCCAGGTAGGCGTGAGTAGCAGCATGGTGATATTCGATGCACGTTAACCTAATGGAGTCGATGAAGGCCGCCCCTGGAGTCGTCGGCCGATCTGTCAGCAAAAGAAAGTCACCAGATTAGACAGGGTACTTAGCCGCTATATGCGACATCAATAGTGACACGTACCGCGGTGAGGAGATCTAGATCGGCGAGGAGAGGATCCGCAAGTTAGCTCATCTCGCCGGCTCGAAGATGGCCCACCAGCGTGCCCGGCCGCCTTGCTTTTCCCGCGTCCCCCTTGTCCGGAATCCGCAACCCTCGGCGGGAAGTAACTCGGCCGAGACTTGACCGGCTTACTGACTGCGGGCTGCGATGAAGGGGGCAGGGGAAGCGACGAACTCGCCGGTTGCTGAAGGTTCTTCAGCGGAGGAGGCGAAGGAAGTCGCGTCATGGCAACTTGGGAAGGCGTGATACGAGGCGGCGCAGCGGCAAGGATGCAGTTACCTACTGGATGGAGGCGACATTTGTAAGAGGCGGCGGTGGGGGCAGCGAAGAACTCGGCGGGGGCAGTGAAGACCTCGCCTCGGGCAGAGAAGACCTCGCCGGAGGCAGTGCAGAACTCGTCGGAGGCGCCGCAGAACTCTTCGCGGGCAGCGCAGAACTCACCGAAAGACCCTTGCTCGCTGGGGTCATCTTCTTTGGAGGATTCTTCAGCAACAGTTCCTTGTTCGATGAAGTAACTGAGGCCTCAGATGTCTTTCAGCCGCCAACATTTATCCGCACCGTGTGCGCTGTCTTTACTGGTCTCCCGACAGGTAGGGCGACCAGCAGCGCAGAGCTCAATGAGGCGACATTCAGAACCGCGTCAGCGCCCCCCCGATGGAGAATCTGCGAGTATCATGGTAAGGTTAGAGGGAAGTGGAAACGACCATCAGTGTAGGAAAGCATCTCGGCAATATGACAACCTGGCAGGTCAACGACTTCAACCTGCTGCGGCATCGGAGTGGAGGCGAGTTCCAACTCGGGGCCAGGGTCATGGCGAGTTCAGGAATGTCGAGCGAGTCGAGGAAGCTCTCATCAGAGGCGACGACATGGGGAATATCGTCAAGCCCCAGGTCGCTGATCAGCTGCTGTGTGCTAGCAGAGCGCACAGGGTTGCTAGTGGAAGTCGCGGTTTGTGAAAGAGGTGGCGGCGAGATATCGTCACCAGAGGCGGGTTTCTTCTTGGACTTTTTAACCTTCTTCTTGAGGGGGTGGTAAGTTTGCAACGACGTCCTCCTCATGCGGCCTTTTCGGCTTAGCGACGCCAAGAGCACCGGTCAGCGCGGTGAGGCTGTCATGAAGAAATTTCGCAGCGTCCGACATTATGCGTGAGTTCTGAAGATCCATCTAAAGAACTAGGCCCCCCTATCTATAGAAATTGGCAGGCAGGTACAAGAAGTGAGTAACCCAGATACTCGGCAGAGCAGCTCGCCGAATAAGTGTTGGATGTTTCTTTTCGATCTCCTACGTCGCTTAGAAAGAGCAGAGATTGTGTACAACCCGTATTCGTCGAGAGTGGGTCCTACCACAGCCAAGTCAGTGGAAGTTAAGGTCAACAAGTCAAGACAGGAGTCAAAGATAGACTATAAGATCGCGGAAGGCCTGGGCGAGTATAGTCGAGCTCCCCTCGCATAGTCGCCAGGTAGGCGACTAAGCGAGATACTCGCCCAGCCCATGCGAGTTCCTCTGGAAGTCGCCTAGTCGCTAGGAGGTGGGGTATAAATATGACACCCCCTCCCCTCCTTGGATTGGCTTATAAATAGGACCCCAGGGGTACGAGGTGAAGGATTGGAATTCCTCAGGAGTATACTCGCGCGCTTCATTTTCGAGATACTAGCTGAGTCTTTGGATTCCTTTTCCTTGGAGTGCAAGTCGCAACCTTGCGACTTCGCCAGCTAGCTTCCCTCATATCCAGTTCGGCCATCTTTGGTTGAGAAGGGGATGCTCCTTTCGATCATCCAGGTACGTGTTGGGACCTTCCTGCCGCAATATCTAGGGTCCTGTTTGACCAAATTCTTCATCCTAGTCACCATAGCCGTCTGATCTAGCTTCTGAGCCGGTAACCTTAGGAGGCTTTGGTCCGAATTCTGAGGTTAGGATTTTTCCTGGCTTCAACAATAAAGATTTGCCAAAGTATCTTAAAAAGTCACCTATTTACCCCCCTCTAGGTGATTATCTACCCATAGGATTATCTTTCAAAATTGAATAGTAATGTTAATTTGACTAAAGAGAAATTAATCTCTGAGTCAATTGCTTCCTGAGCCGAGAGAATATCATCCTTATCTTCTTCACATCAACAAGAATAACAATCTTCAAGAATCCGCCCCTTGTGATGGAAGTAACTCAGTACCTTGATTCTGATTCTGCTCGTGAAGGAGAAAGAAGAAAGATCTTCTATCAGCTAACCTGTTTTGTAGAACACGGATTGCTCTACCTTTTCTTCACAGATCCAGAGATTGATCTTCAAATTCGGCTCAGCTTGGATCATGAAGCAACTTCAAATTTGGCCTTGGCTAATTCTTCTTCCTCAGAGAAATCCTCTAATCTTGCTATAGTAGATGTTGATCGTTGCAGCTAACTCAGAAACCCTTCAAAATCGTTGATACGATCTTCTTGTTTCTGCAACAATGGTGGGGGAAGAAGACGAAGTCCCGCTTAACTTTTTTGTAATGAATTGATCCCTCTGAAAACTTCATTTGATCTAGATCTCATCTTCTATTTATAATCTTGTCTTCCAGTGAGATGATTGACATGTTTAATTGCCTTAACGACTGATTATATCCTTAGTTTTACAGAATGAGACTAACGATGAAGTTAGTGATGAGTTGTAGCTCTTCCATGATCATTTTAGAATTTTGTTAAGTTTTGTTGACTTTGCTGACGTCATCAGTTATGGACTTAGCCAATTTCACAAAATCACTCCAGGCATTGAGAGTGTTGAGTGAATGAGCTTCACTCAATGATTCTGGACTTATTCAATTCTTTAGCTGGTCCAGGCATTGAGAGTGTTGAGTGTATAAGCTTCACTCAATGTTTTTTGCCTTAGCTTGATCTTCAGCTCTTTCTGCATTTGGCGTTGAGAGCGTTGAGTGTATAAGCTTCACTCAACGCTTTTTTGCCTTAGCTTGATCTTCAGCTCTTTCTACATCCTTGACGTTGAGGGTATTGAGTGAACTGGCTTCACTCAATGATTCTGAACTTAGAATAATTTTTAGTTCTTTCTTCAAATATGGCGTTGAGTGAACTGGCTTCACTCAATAATTCTGGATTTAGAATAATTTTTCTCTACATGAAGGCGTTGAGAGCGTTGAGTGAATAAGCTTCACTCAACGCTTTTATACTTAGCCAACATTCTGCATCATTCTGTCTGAAAGCGTTGAGAGAGTTGAGTGGATAAGTTTCACTCAACGCTTTTATACTTAGCCAAGTCTCCTTCTGTCTGAATTGGATGAGTGAGTTGACCTCACTCAACGCTTTCTGTCTTTGCCTCTGAAATCTGGTGTTGAGTGCGTTGAGTGAACTGGCTTCACTCAACGCTTCCAGACTTAGGTGTTTTCTCTATTTCCTCTTAGGCTGACTGTATTAGCTTGGATCAAAGCTTTTTGATCTTGGCGTTGAGTGAACTGGCTTCACTAAACGCTTCTGGACTTAGTCAATTTTTGTCTCCTTCTCCTTTGGCTTTGTCAAAAACAACATGGAGTTGAGAAATCAAGCTTCACTCATCACTTCTGGCTATATGGCATTGAGTGAGTTGACTTCACTCAGCGCATGTGGACTTAGACACTTTTTTACCTTGCTAACACTTAATAATTTGAATACCAGCCATGTCTCAGCGCTGTTAGTTGTATGGCATTGAGTAAACTAGCTTCACTCAACGCTTATGCACTTAGCTACTTTTTGCCTTTATAATTATCTGTCCTTGACTTCTGGCATTGAGTGAGCTTGCTTCACTCAACGCCTGTGGACTTAGTGAAATTTCTCTATCCAGCTTCCTTTGTTATGGCATTTGTCATTGAGTGAGCTTCCTTCACTCAATGCATGTGGACTTAGACAGAATTTCTTTCTCTCCAGTCAGCTTTTTTGAGTCCACCTATCAATGTCACTTGGATCACCTGTCCAGTTAATATGACATAGACCAACCTGCATGCATGAAATTAACCATACATCAAATACAACTATGTGTATATCATTGACATGTTTGACTTCTTACAAATCTGGTACATTTGGGATCAATGGACCCAACAATCTCCCTCTATTTGAAGAAGTCAAAACACCACTTCAAAAACCTTTATCAATGATACACACTAACATATGCAGCAACAATATACAATAATATATTAACATAAGAGAGTTAAGGGTTACCACATTTCCCATTTTTCTGCTAGTATGGTGATCATCACCTACTCCCCCTGTGTTGCTGCAAGGTTCACTTTTTCCCTTAGTATGAGAACACCACCTGCTCCCCCTATTTTGATGCATTGACACCTAGTCACCTTAGTCACCTTCTCCCCCGTTTTGACTTCTTCAGACGGAGGGAGAAGCTGGCCATCTGTGATTATCTTCTCCTTTTTCTGATTACAAATAATAAATTGGCGCTGAACTTGCTCCCCCTCAACAAGAGCATCTTCTACCAAGACTTTGGACATTCCAGTGTTGATACCATTTTATGTTCTTCACAGCCTGCAAGATGATGTAGTGTAAGACCCCCCCCCCCCCCCCCCCCCCGTTTATCTCCGGGGTCTTATGCCCAGAATTATCTTTTTGCTGTAATACCAACACTCAGGAAGGTCGTCACTACAAAACATCGATCCTGCTGACAGTAACGATCACTAAAAAAGTAGAAGTACATAGTTTAAAACAATTAAGTCTAAGTCCACGATTATATTTAATATAAGGAAACTGAATCACAACACAGTCCACATGATAATAGAATGAAAACAGAAGCAGTAAATCAATAGAGATAAACGGGCCCTTGCCCGGTACATCATGTCCTCACTACAACACTCTCGCAGAAGCAAACTATACTAATCACTCAAGGATCCTGAGTTTGGTGCTCATGTACTAGACTGCCCCACCTCCATGTGTACCGTACTCCGCTGGTGCTGCATCTCTTGCTGCTACTCCATGTCTCCCATCTGGAGCCCCTGAAACTCCTAGGCACTGTGCATGAAGAAGGAGAGGGAAGGTATTGAGGTGGAGAGCGAATAAGAGCAGGTGACGACAGTCCTATTCTAGCAGTCATATTGTAATATTCACAGTGCTATAAAATAAATGCAAGCTAGCAATACTAATATAATAGAGCAGTAATAAATAGAAAGTAAAGTGCACCATAAAGGAAATGTAACAGTTAACCACAGATAAAGTAACCTTAGCTTATAAGCATGTCCACACAAGCTTATAAAATAAGGGGTCATTTTACAAGGCCTAACATATAAAAATTCACATACTAATTTATACGTTAGGGGTAAGGGTTGAAATATGCTGATGATTTGATATGCTATGTTATATGGGTTTGATGGTAATGATTCATACAAGTGCAACACACACACACACGACTCTATACGCACAGACCTCTAGTTCCCCCCATTTGGAGTTATCTAAATCTCAGCTACCTACCGTCGTGGCAAATAGAGGCAGTGGGTTGGGCCACCCCACCTCTAGGACGGCATTCACACCACCTAACCTAGACCTTTGTACACCTCAACGCGAAGAACACACTGCAGAGCCTCAACGTACTCTGCTGGCAAATCCACAAGTCTTTTCCTTGGCTAAGTGTAAACCACACCGGCCAAGTCATCGTATCAACATCGGTCTGAACGACCGTCAAATACAAAAGACCTGCCACCTTATGCACATGAAGCCATGAATTGTCGAGCCATCGGCTCCCCGGACTAACCTGTCTGTTACAATTACCTTCTGAGCCTTTGGCTCGCTAGGCTAACTTCCCCATTTCCACAACCACTGAGCCTACCGCTCGGGTAACGAAACCAAGCAAGTCTCTCGCGCCATCAGGATGAGTTAAAGTGAAGTACTAGTATTTACTAGTTGCTCTTTAATTATTTTGGTGTTACGATTTAAGGTTAAAATTGGACTGCCCAGGGCATTCCCTGTGAAGGGCTCTCAAGGGTATTAGGAACTACGATGGGCTGAAGCTCAAAACTCCCTTTCGCAAGGTACTTATTATTATTGGTATCTACCCATATCCCAACTCTCCTGATCCTACACCTGATCTAACCCTAAGTGTATTTAGACTTCCTCTAAGGGGAAAAGATCCATTGTCAATCCCGAGAACAACCCTACATCCTAGTCAATCAGACTATCACAACTTGACTCCTTATGAAATCTTAGATGAAATACACAAACAACTTCACCTTCCCCAGCCAAGGCTTGCAAGTTATCTTATTTCTACAACATTACTATGTTCAGACCTAATGAGCTATATGACATGCATGAATGATGATCCCCTTCAAATATTCATCCAAATGATCTACGATTATTACTGGGGGTCTAACATGATATTTTAAAGATAAATCCAGAATATAATATTTTTCCTAATTTATTTGGCATTTATTTAATTTTCTGCAAAATCAGGCCAAATGTATTTTTGAACACCAAGTACAAGTTTGCTGACATGGTATGGCCTTAAAAAAATTATAACAAGTGTATATCATGAAAATTACAATAATTACTGAATTTCACAATTTTCCAAAAAGATTTTAACCTCCAAACTAATTATCGACTAAATAACCACAATGATAGGGCAAAATAGGAAATAATATAATTATTCATCCAAAAATCATAGAAAACTCACCAAATATCAATAGTGAATATAAAAGTCTACTACCCAAAAATCATAATTTTCTATGCATGTTTAGTCACTTAATAAATCATTTAATAATATTCTACATAAGGCACTTTATGAAACAACCTGTATAAAAAGAATTCCAATAATTTTATAAAAATTCCTAGAGCTTATTGATGCCCTAAAAAGTCCTCTGCCCAAGTTTTATAGCTTTTCAGTGAGTAAATAGTTCATAATAAATTCCTCGATGAATAGGGCAAATACTAGTTTGTGAATGAAGTACCAAAATTATTAATCCAAAATTCATGACAAACTTTCCAGAGATTAGTGACAACTATTTAAGGTTACTTCCTAAGCCTCATGGACATCCAAGATCATATGACTAGATAATAAAATCACAAGTAAAAGTGCCCTAATTGGTCCTAAACTATTGCAGAGGGGATGAAGGTTCGTAAAGGTCCTAAAATCATTCACTATGACTTAATTCCACCCAAGGAACTCTCCTACCTAGTTTCAAAAAATTCCAAGGGCATATGGTTGCATGTCCTTCATTGAGCTCAAAACTCAACCCTACGGTTAACACTATGGTTCTAGGGCATACCAACCCTAAACCACCCAAAATCTCTTATGAGTATATTTTATATGACATTAAGTCAGCGGCCAAGGATTCATCCCTTTTGGGTGAGGATTGGCCACACAACCCATTAAACAACATTTGCCATAATTTGCCCCCTTAGGGGCAAACTTTGGTCATACCAGTACCTACTCAAATAAACCCCAAATGGGTTGAGATTTTTATCAGTGACCTATCAGGACCCTAAGGGTCATCCACCAAAATGTTCGGGAATTATGAGTTCATTAGACCCCCCAATTAACTCATACATGGATTATTAGATTTTTACAAAAACTATAGGAAATGTTTTCCAAAAATTCCCATTTTTGGATATGTTAGGGGTATATATATAAGTAACCACCAGTCCAAATTTCAAGTCACTTAGATGGATGGATTGGTGGAAGCACTCAATTTAGTCTCTAATTAATCCTAAGTATAAACTGTACCATTTTGAGTGTTGTGGTAAGACCACTGACCCAAATGGGTTGAAATCAATTTTAAAATAAATAGACCTGATGGGATACAATTTCATGTTGGCCACTTTTACTGTAGAGGGATCTAAGTATTTTTAATATTTAAAACCAAATACTGCATAAAATACTATTTAATCTATTGTATAAAATCTTATTCAGCATAGATCTTAAAGCCAAACAGACGGAATCCGTGTGTCTTCTTCCTCTGGTAGATGGTCACGATTCCTCCACCCTGGAGTTACTTCCATGACCATTTCTCGGCCACCCGGCCACCTCCCTGGCCGGCCACCGCCACCACCACCTTTGTTGAGGTGGTGGCTATCGCTGGGCGGCGGCACGGCCGCCGGAGGGGCTATTTCTGGCGAACTAGAACTTCAACTTTCATGGAATTTCTTCAATCTCCTAACTGGATCTGGCGCAATTGAGCCTGATTTCTCTCCTAGTCGAACTAAGATGCTAGCAGAGAGGGAGAGGGGGAGAAGTTGACATGTAGCCGCGTTTGGCGGCAAGTACGGTGGTGGTGAGCCATGGTCGACAACATCTCCGGCTATCTCCTTTCTCCAACTATTGCTTAGCTCCGGCAGTCGTTTTCCACTCCTTTGGGTTCAATGAAGGTGATGGTGGGCTTGATAAGAATGAAAGTGATGATGGGCTTCTCATTTCTTCCTTTTATAAGAAGAGTTAGGGTTCAAGTTTCTTGCTACATGTCACCCTAATAGTGGACCGCCAATCATTGCCTTAAACAGGTCTTCTTGAAATGATCATTGTATTAATTAGGTTTGCTGAAGAGATTACGTTCAAACGTGCCATCATTGTTTTATCCCGAAAACCCGGTTCTAGGCAGATATATATAAACCAGCAAATACAGCTTTTAGACTTGTAAGGATTAGCCTGGACAATCTAAGGTACACTCTCCATTTAGCTCTTCGTCTAAGTCAAGTTATAGACTTGTCCCATTTCAGAAGCATCCTCATCCATAAATAAAAGTGATTTTGAGTCTGAGGAAGACATCAATCAAGTGATTGATAAGTATGGTGAACTTCTGGAAGCATTAAAAAGAAGTAAGCAACTGACTAAAAAGCAGGCTCAAGAGATTTCATCTCTACAGCTTGATGCTTCCCAGCACTCTGAGACAACAATCTTGTTGGAACAAAAAAATTAGGGAAATCAGTCAGTTGAATACTATTACTATTATATAGATAGGCACCATAAAGTATAAGAATGATCTCATTAGAGATCTAGAAGAAAAGCTCCAAAGGGAGAAGAAAATTATGACAAGTTTTTTTAAGCCAAAATCAGTGTTGCCCATATTGACTCCTTCAACTCTCAGAGAGACAAGAGAGGAGTTGGATTCAAGGGAAACACCAGAGCTGCCTCTTTTAAAAGAAAGGGAAAAGCTCCAGCTAAGACACTCATTCCTTTTAAAAGGGTAATACTCCCTACTAATAGGTATGACCAGGACTCCATGTATGGTCACTGGAAGAATGAGAATTTTACTTGGAAGGATACTAATGTATCTTCCGATGTAAGGAGAAGAGGAATGGGGATGAGTGCCTTCAAGGCTGCTCATGAAGAAAAACAAATGACACATCTTAGACCATTTATCTTTGATGTTCCAGCTCCAACTCTTAAGAATGGGGCAGTGGCCAAACTTCAGACTCAATCAGCAAAGACTCAGACTAAAAGTCTGTCTTTTAGCAAGCCTGATTTTGGTGTTTCTGATGCTATCAGGAGCATGCTTTCTGCAAAGAAACCTGCTGTCGATGGCACTCAAAAAAAGCTAAATAAAGCTGCTGAAAGAATTTCCTTGAGCCAGATAATTGTTGAAAGGAATCTGAAGAAGACTATTATTGTTCCTTCTGGAAAGGTTGCTGCTGTTAACTCAGTCACTAGACCAGCTAGTAGGATCATGGAACTGAATTTCAATCTGAACGCATGACAAAGTTTTGTGAAGAACTTGAGATTCATCAAGAGTTTTTCTCGCCAAGAACACCCCAGCAAAATGGGATTGCTGAGAGGAATAATAGGACACTCATAGAAGCTAGTAGGACATTACTGAATGACACAACTCTCTCAGAATATTTCTGGGATGAGTCAGTAAACACTACTTGTCATGTCCTCAATAGGGCTTCTATCACCAAGAGCCATAAAAAGACTCCTTATAAGATATTGAAGGGCAGAAAAACAAACTTTGCATATCTTAGAATTTTTGGGAGCAAATGTTATGTGCTTAACAATGAGAAATCCTATATAACTAAGTTTGATGTCAAGTCCTATGAAAGGATCTTTGTTGGGTACATCAATCATAGTAAGGCTTATATGATCTATAACTTGACAAGTCAAGTTGTAGCGGAGTCGGTTAATGTAGTGTTTGATGAGTCAAATATGATTAACAATGAACTGTCAAGCTCCTCTTCTAGTCATACATGCACAAAAGTAATGATGGATAAGCTGACTATTAAAGAAGCTAAACCTATAGTTCAAGACAAAGATGAAAGTGTGTGTATTCTAGAATAAGAGCAAGGCACACATGAAGTGGATGATGTTCAACAAGATGGAGACTTTGAAGCATAGAATGTTGAAGGAAGATTGCCTCCAACAGTCAGACATTTGAAGGATCATCCAGGCCACAAGATCATTGGTGATGCAAGTCAAGGTGTACTCCAGTTTCTTGTCATAAGTAGAGCCCAAAAAGTTTGAAGAGGCAAACATGGATCAGTTTTGGATTGTAGTTATGCAAGGGAACTGAACTAGTTTAAGAGGTGTAAGGTCTGGAAGCTGGTTCCTAGACCACAAGGACATAATGTCTATTGGGTCCATTGCCCTCAATGTCATAGATTTGAGTAAGTCAATCTTATCAATGATATTCATAAAGTTGTATTTGATGTGTGACTGAATTCATGCATGCAGCATGTCCTAGCAACATTGATGGGACAGATAGCCTAAGTGGCTAAGTCAGGTAAACTATTACATATGATGTGGAAAGACAGAAATCTGTCCAACTCTACAGGCATTGAGTGAAGGTTACTCACTCAACGCCAGATGACTTATAGGGCTGAATGAAGCCTATACAGTCAAAGTTATAAAGTGGCAAGCTGAGAAAGTGGCCATGTCCACTGGCGTTGAGTGACGTCAACTCACTCAATGCCATATAGCAAAAGGCTGTGAGACATGCTGATACAGTAAAAGCCTAAGAGGAAATGGGCAAAAAAATGTTAAATTCATAGCCGTTGAGTGAGTATCACTCACTCAACGCCATACTCTATATTCGTTGAATATTGCCCTATAAGTCAAAGCCATAAGAAAAACTGTGGTGAAATTTGACTAAGTCCATAAGCGTTGAGTAAGGTAAGCTCACTCAACGCTATATGATAAAGAGTTGATTGTATCTCATCCAGTCAGTGTCTGTGTCTTTAAGACACGAAAATTTGGGTAATTCTAAATACGTTGAGTGAAACTTACTCACTCAACGCCATGGAGCAGAAAAATCTAGCTAAGGCAGAAAGTGTTGAGTGAGACATGCTCACTCAACGCTCTCAATGTCATGACTCAGAAAATCTATCCTAAGCAAAAAGTGTTGAGTGAGGCGTGGTCACTCAACGCTCTCAACACTTAAAGATGCTTAAAAAACAGAAATTTGGTTAAGGTAGAAAGAGTTGAGTGAGGCAAGCTCACTCAACGCTCTCAACGCCTAAATAACAGAAAGCATGGCTAAGACACAAGGTGTTGAGTGAGGTGTTCTCACTCAACGCCTCAACGTCATGCACAAAAGGCTACAGAAATGGTTAAGGTAAAAAATCATTGAGTGAGGCTTACTCACTCAACGCTGTCAACGCCAAGATAGACATAATTGTCTGAGTAATTTGGTGTTGAGTGAAGCTCACTAACGCAATGTCTATTCTACTGATGCTTAGTTTTGGCTAAGTCTACAGGTACTGACGTCAGCAAAATCTACAAAGTCAACAAAGTCAACTTATTTCAAATCAAGTACAGAGAACTATAGAACACGACAAACTCTGTCGTGAAGATACTGTACTCCTCTTTTGTTAAAACAAGGTGCAGCTGGATGCTTCAAGTGGGGCCCACTGTCTTCTAAGAGTCGTTGATCGGCGAACTACAAAAGGAAGAGCGTGGGCAAGACGGCAACAACTTTTCAAGGCTTATCATTTTCAAAAAGTGTTGCGGGTGTACTTCATCTTCTTGACCATTGCTGCATGAAAAAGCTTGAAGTCTTCCTGTAATATGCTCAGTTAGCTGTGTGTCTTCTTCATTGACACTAGTAAGAATAGAAGGCTTTCCTTCTGAGGGAGTAGCAGAAACAAGGAAGAAATCTCTGCATATCAAGTTGCTTCTTGGCTCAGCAAGATCTAAACTGAAGATCCATTTTCTGAAGCTGAAAAGAAGAAAGAAGAAAGAAACTAACTCTGTCCAGGGAAGGAGGAGGAAGCAAAACAGTTTACTACTAGATACTTCCCGCTCAAATATTTATAGTTGTTGTTGGGAATTGTGTCCTACAATATTCTTCAGGATTTTAAGAGGCATCACCAATCATGCTAAGGGGAAAAATGTATTTGATGTGTGCTTAAGTTCATGCTTGTAGATAATCCATGATTGGACAAGTGAAGAAAATGAGTATGCTAGAAACTCAGAATTCGTCGAGTTCAGCTCACAATTCATCGAGCTCAGCTCGGCTTTCATCGAGACAGGAGAAGAAAAAGAGTTTTCTGGAAGATTCTGAATTCATCGAGCTCAGCTCACAATTCGTCGAGCTCAGCTCGCCATTCGTCGAGCTAAATTCAGAAGTGTGGGACTCAGAATTCGTTGAGCTCAGCTCACCATTCGCCGAGCTGAGCTCACCATTCGACAAGCTAAATTCAGAATTTGGGATTCAAAATTTGTCGAGATCAGCCCACAGATCGTCGATCACAACTCAACATTCGTCGAACTAAAGCGAGAAAAATTGACTAAGGCAAAACCGATGAGACAGCTGAGACATCTGAGAAGAATGTCTCAACATAACCGCTGAGATAAAGATAGCTGGAATTTTTCTAAGTCCAGAAGCATTGAGTGAAGCAGGTTCACTCAATGCTTCTAATGAATAAGGAAGCGCTAAGATAGTTAAGACGAAAATCGCTGAGACAGGAGATAGTCTCAGCTGTGAAGCAGAAACTGCTGAGGCCGCTGAGAAGAAACCGTTGAGACAAGAGATAGTCTTAGCTGTAAAGAAAAACCGCTGAGACAGTTGAGAAGGAACCGTTGAGACAAAGACAGCAGAATTTCTCTAAGTCTAGAAGCGCTGAGAGAGGCAGATTCACTCAACGCTTCTAATGAAGAGCCAAGATAGATGGCGTTGAGTGACTTAACATCACTCAACGCTTATTGAAGATCTGGAATTTTATCTAAGTCTAGAAGGTGATGACCACTGCTGACATCACCAAAAGTCAACAAGTCAAAGTATCTCATGCTATTGCAGGAAAGCTATAGCAGCGCAGGGTGACCATTGCTGACGTCAACAGAAGTCAACAAAGTCAAAATTATTCTTACTATTGCGGGAAAGCTGGAGTAGCGCCGAAAGCTTATTTTTCCTTTTCTGAGGGAGGTGTCGCTCCCCATCTTTGGTTGGGCCCACACTTAAATTGTACCATTGATTTAAATTAACTCATATATAAAGAAGAAAGAAAATGGGATTAAGGTTATGAAAAAAATATACAACTCACAAAGGAAATATATAAAATAGAGGTGGCTGGACTTCATCTTTTCCAACAAGTTTGAAAGCAAAAGTCCAGCAGAGCTAGACAGAAGGCAGAAAAAGTTAGTTGAAGCTCTTTCAAGTTTAGCAAGAGTGTTCTCTCCAGAATAATGCAGCTGATTCTTCAGATCATTAAGGAGATAGTTATGTGAAGGGCAGTCTGCCTTCAATAGCAGATAGTTGTTCACCTGTGCAGCAAAGAAGCCGTTGGCTGTAGAATAAGACTCATCCCTTCTATAACAAGTGGGCTGGACTGATATCTTCTCAGTCCAGTAAGGTAGACTCAAAGATTTATCTCTGAGTCAGTGTTTTAAATTTATTTAACTTCCTGTATAAATTTCTGTAGGATTCAGTTAATTTTAATCTGAGTTGTAGGGCCTTTTGTCCTGAGTGTATGTGACTAATTAGTTATTGAGGTAGGTGCCCTGCTAGGGTACTGAGGTAGGATCCAAGTGTGGATCTGAGTGTAGGGCTATCCTCCCAACCTGAGTAGTAGGCCTTAGAAATAAGAGTGAGGCAGGTGATTACTGAGTCACTGAGCTGTAAGTGATAAGTGTGTCATTGAGTTGTAGGTGATTACTGAGTCAGCTTCTATACTAGACACGAACACTGAATCCTACTTCTTGCTACACCACGAAATACAAGCTGAACCACAATTGAAAACGTAACCCGAAGTTGATCTTCGATCATCCGAATCCCCACCATAGTCAGCATCCGTGTATCCAAGCAAAGCAAAGTCCGCATCTCTACTATAGAGGAGTCCCATATCAGAAGTTGACTTGACATACTTCAGAATGTTCTTCGCTGCCATCAGATGAGACTTCCTTGGTTCGTTCATAAACCGACTTACTCGGCCAACAACATAAGCAATGTCTGGCCTGGTAATTGTTAGGTAGATCAAGCTCCCTACAAGAGCCCTAAACACCAAGGGATCAGGAAGAATCCTTCATTCATCTTATCGAAGCTTCAGCCCATGTTCCAGTGGAGTAGAGCAACACTTCCCTTTGCCCATGCCAAATCGACTCACAATGCGATCCGCATATCCCTTCTGGCAAATGAGAATTCTGCACTCCTTCCTCTCCACTTCAAGACCAAGAAAGTGATGATTCTCTCCCAAGTCTTTCATCTCGAAGCGTATAGCAAGCTCAGCCCTGAGCCTTGCTACTTCCTCCTTCGAATTCCCTGTGACGATCATGTCATCCACATACAGTAGGACAAATACTTGAAGCTCCCCCTTCTTCTTGACAAACAAGCTAGAATCCGAGTTGGAAGCAAGATACCTGCAGAATTGCAAATACTCTGCTATCTTCCCATGCCAAGCTCTAGGAGCTTGCTTCAACCCATAGAGAGCCTCTTGAGCTTGCAGACATAGTTCGGATGAACTTCAGAAACAAATCCAAGTGGCTGATCCATGAAGATGTCCTTGTCAATCTCTTCGTAAAGAAAGGTGTTCTTCACATCAAGCTGCCACATCCTCCATCCCTTGCAAGCAGCCAAGGCAATCACCACTCTAACTGAAGTCATCTTAACAACCGGACTAAATGTCTTCTCATAGTCTTCTCCATACTGTTGTGAGAATCCTCGAGAAACCATACGAGCTTTGTATCAATCAATGCTCCCATCAGCCTTCTTCTTCAACTTATACATCCACTTGCAAGTCACTGGAGTAATGCCATCAACCTTGGGCACAAGATCCCAGGTTTTATTCTTCTTGAGAGCAGAAATCTCTTCCTTCAAGGCATCATCCCACTCCTTGACTCCAGTGGCCTCAATGAACTTTACAGGCTCTCGCTCATCCAGAGGACCTGCAAAGAAGCAGGAGACAAAGCTCACTGCATTCCCATCACAGTACCAAGCTGGTGGCTTCACAACCCTCTTTGATCTTCGAAGAGGTTGTTCCTTGCTCACTACCTTTGTTGCTTCTTCAGGCTCAACACCACCTTCAGGCAAGCTTTGAGCAATGCTCCCCCTGCTTCCTGAGCCATAAGCCTCAACATCAGAACTTGAAGCAACAGGAGCTACTCGTGAAACAGCAAGCTCCTCTTCCAGGCCTTCAGCAACCACCATTGGTTCTTCATCAACCTTGTTTCCGGTTAGCTAAACCGAGCCACCTCCATACGATGTCAGCTTGTCAAAGACAACATCTCTTGACATAACAAACTTTTTCGTCGCAGAATCCATGCATTTCCATCCCTTCTTCCGCTCATCGTAGCCAACAAAGAAAAGCTTCCTTGCCTTTGCATCCAGCTTAGTCCTTGAAGCATCCAGGACATGCACATAGCAAGTTGAACCGAACACCCGAAGGTGTTCCACACTAGGCTTCTCCTTCAGCAACATTTCAAAAGGAGTCTTCATGTTGATCGGGCTAAGCGGCATACGATTGATAACATAAGAATCATAAGACATCCCTTCCTCCCAGAAGGACCTTGGAATGTCTTTCGCATGAATCTAACATTTGCAAGTCTCCGTCAGATGACGGATCTTCTGCTCTGCTACTCCATTCTATTGTGGAGTGTGAGCACAAGTGAGCTCTCGTTGGATCTCGTGCTTCCTGCAGAAGTTAGAAAACTCGGAGGAGATAAACTCACCACCGTTATCTATTCTAAGCTTCTTGATCCGCAAGCCAAGTCAGCCCTCCACCAACTCCTTGAACTCCACAAACAAACAGAAGTCTTCAGACTTCTCTTTCAAGAAATATACCCACGTATATCTTGAGTAGTCATCAATCAGAACCAGCATGTATCTGCTCCCACCAAAGCTGGCAGTGACGGTTGGTCCCATCAAGTCTCCATGGATGCACTCCAATGGTCTCTTGCTCCTCGTTTGTGATTTATCAAATGGAAGGCGATGAGCCTTACCGTACTGACATCCCGCGCAAACGTGACCATCACCAAATGAAGAAAGCTTAGGCTAACTTACAAGGCTTTTGTTTGTCATAGCTTTCAACTTCTCCATTCCTACATGCCCCAGCCTTTCATGTCATATAGTCGTACTATCGTTTGCTCTCATCCGATCAACATAAGAGTTAGTTGCAAGAACAAACAAGTTCTTAACTCTTCTCCCAACATGAGCAACATCAGCCTTAACCGCTGATACATTGCGAAGGAACTTCACTTCTGTTGGCCCAAACAGAACGTGATAACCTGCGTCGACCGCGTTGGTCACAGAGAAGAGGTTCTTCTTCATGCCCGGTACGTGATACACACTCCTTAATGTGAGTGGCCCCTTATCACTATCCAAATACACAACTCCCTCCTTCTCTACTTCATAAACAGTGTTATCAGCAGTTATAATAGCTTTGTTACCTGAGTAAGCTTGCAAGGAGGAGAACTTCGACTTGTCTCCGGTGAGGTGATGACCACACCCGAAGTCCACGATCCATTCGTTGTTGAAGTCCACAGCGGACAAGGCATGAACACAAGTGCCCGTTATGAAGGCTCCGCCCTATCCAGCTTCCTCACTCTTAGAGCAAGCTTCATCCTTGAATGCAGCATGCCCAGGCTGTAGCTTGACCTTGTCGTCCCGCTTGAAGTGTCCTTGCTGATGACACCTATAGCACTTCAGGTTCTTCTTATAGTCCTTCTTAGGAGCAGTGCTCCTATGTGTCTGATAAGAAGTTGAAGGCTCATTCTCAGCAGCGACTTGCTTCTTCTTCCCTTCCCATCTCTTCTTCTGCTTGCTTGTGAAGAGTGCTCCACTGCTCTCCTCAGAAACAGTAACACCAGTCATCTGTCTAGCCAAGCTTTCCTGCGAAGCAAGCAGGTTCTCAAGCTCCAGCAGAGATGGCCGAGTGGCCCAGCCTTGAACTGATGTAACAAAGGCAACATACTCCTTCCGCAAGCCGCGGATTATGTGCCTTTTCAACTTAGCCTCCGATAGAGGCACATCAGGATCCAGCGCTGACAGCTCAGCACACAAGCTTTTCATCTTCAGAAAGAATTTCGAGATGGTTAGGTCCCCTTGAGTTGCCCTTGCCAACTCATTCTCCAAAAACTGGAGCCTAGACACGTTCTTCCTACTGAACAACTCATTAATAGTTGTCGAAATGTCAGCAGCTGACTTACATCCAATGATGTGATCAAACAACTCTGGTGAAACAGCTCTCTTGAGAACAAACTCTGCCTTAGCATTTGTTTTCTCCAGAGCCTCACCTGCTCAGGAGTTCCAAAGACAACAGTCACTTCCTGTCCGTCGTCACCACCGACGACCTCCCATAGCTCCTAACCAAGAAGAAAACTCTTCATACACGACTTCCACTTCTTGAAGTTAGTCGTGGTCAAGAGTTCAATACCAAAACCCCTTGCATAACTCCCTTCCATTGCAACAACCTTTGGATAAGCTTATCATAAGCATAGAGCAACAACAGAGCAACAACACTAGTTGTCCACCGCTCAAGTTGATCACCGCTCAAGTTGATCACCGCTCAAGCAATTGAACCTCGCTCTGATACCATGTTGACTTTTCTCAAAGTGGTCAGCAAGACAGCCTAAAGCCAAATGAATATTCTCAGAACTATCCATTTAACACTTTAAACTAGCGGAAGACCAAAGAGCAAGCTTAACACCACATGCAAATGGAAGAACAAGCAGATCGTATTTTCGTTAACTTCTTTACAAGGCGAGGTATACGTAGTGAGACATGATTTTGCTAGTAAAACAGCTACAAACAGAAAGCTCAAAAAATAAGTCAGGCGGACAGCAATAGAAACCGCCGAGACCGCTAAGTCCACCAAGATTGTTGAAGCCGCACGAACTACAGCAACACGCTGAATAGATCATGGAGTCCTCCTGAGACTGGGAGGTCGGGCGGACACACCGTTATTTGCTGCCTGCTGAGGAACTGAAGAACAGACCGCCTACCCGCCTGAGACCGGCGGACAGGTTATTGGAACTTGAACAAGCTGAAGCAGAGAACCACTGACAAGCCGCAGAAGCAACCAGCTGAGACCGTAGAGACCGCACACTTCCAAGTACTTGACCAAAGTCATAGCCAAACTCCTGGCTCCTTGAAGCTAGTCACGCGACCTGCATATAGCAAAATGTCAGCTGTACTCAACCCACGCGGACACAGAAGTTCAGACCGCAGCAATTGACCAAGCCCCACTTACTATTCACTCAGTTACTGTGAAAGTGTCGGGGGGGGGGGGGGGTTCTATTTATAGGCGAGGTGAGGAGTGTGGTCACCACCCTAGTGAATAAAATTACCGCCCTAGCCCGCGCGCTAACTCAACCCAGTCTGCCAAGTCCGCACGGACTTGACCATACCTCCAAGAGCTAGAACAAGAAAGCCAGTCCGACTCTATGAGGACTCACATGTTGCCGACCTGCCTAACACTAGCACAAAGCCAGTCCGCCCAAGGCAAACAGTGATAGACCACCACCCAATACAGCATGCGGACACCCCCACAACACAAGCTGCAACAGCCCGCAATACCATATCACGCGGACTCAGGAGACAATCTGCAGAGCTCGACAAACAACGCCACCCCGCCGAGTCCACGACCAACATGCAGTCCGCCCGGTCAACAGTGGACTCTTCGGACACTACAGACACAGAGAACTTGTCATAGCAAATGACCAAGTCCAACAGCCCACCAAGCACTGGCACGAGCATGGCGGACACAAAAGCTCTAGACCGCCAACCATCATGACAGTCTGCCCCAAGATGGATAACATCCACTTCATCATGGATAGCTCGGTAAGAAGCAAGGCACCGTCCACACAGATGCAGACTCCGTGGATGCCAAAGTACGGAAAAGGGCAGAGTCCGCAAGCTCTACCCTAACAGCTCTCCACAAAGGTCACCTACCAGACTCCAACACCAGTCCGCGCAGTCCTCCACAGCAGAACATCGCTGCACCACCTGAGCTCGGCAAGGGCCACAGCCGAACACCAAGGCCAGTCCGCAACAGTGGACACCGCGGACTCTCCAGTCTGCAAGCCTCCCGTGGATAAGGCACACAACCTGCTGGTAAGCACAAGCTTGCAACACACAAGGCCGCTGAACAGAGCACAACCTACAGCATGCAAACCTCTATCCACTAAGTCCGTTTCGCCAGAAGCCCGACATCCTTGGCTAAAGGCCAACCAGGTCGCACAACAGACCGAACAAAGAAGCATACTAGGCCGCTCAAGCCGCTTCTCAATCAACCAAGCCACCAAGACAGCCATCGCCCAAGCCTCAACCTGCAATCCGCCCAGGCCGCGGAACCAGTACGCACAGGCCGCCCGGCTTATCCATCACCCACTTCCACTTCACAAATTTCAACACTGACCGACATCCACTGATGTGGTCCAAGAGCTCTGATGAGATCACCTGCTTGAGAATAGACTCCGCTCTCGCATTTGTCTCCGTCCAAGCTCTCATCTCTTCAGTATTGCCAGCAATAACCTCTTGTCTTTCTGCTCTGCACACCACCTCCCAAAGGTCCTCTCCAACAAGAAAGCTCTTCATACAAGACTTCCTCCTCTCAAAGTTAGTCTTTGTAAGGAGTTCAATCCTAAGACCACTTTCATCTTCCACTGCCATGGTTCTACCACTGGTTCCCTCTTAACAAGAGCAACAATCACTTCAGTTGATCACTGCTTATCCACTCCAAACACCCTCTGATACCATGTTGAATTTTCTGGATTATGGAATGAGCAGGGGTTATCTCAACAAAAGTAAGTCACAATCAGAAACACATGCAACAATAAGAGTCTATATTGATTAACAACAAACTCCTTTGCAAGGCGAGATATACATGGCGAGACATGATTCGCCAAAATCACCAAAGGGAGAGTAGAGACAATTACAAAGACAAAACATGTCAAGCCGAGTGGACTCAAACACGAAGCCGTCGGTCTACTGCTAAGGAGTCAGCACAGTCCGCCAGGTCGCTAGACCGCAACCCAAGCCGTGCGGACTGCCCATTATTCTAATACAAGCTCTAGATGCCGGTCTACAAGCCGCCTGACCGCGAGGTCGCCTAGCCGCTAGACCGCACAAGTTGCGATGCCGAACTGAACAGGCCTCCTGAAGCAGGCGACTTATTAAACCCTGAAACCAAGTTGCCAAAGAGAAAATTCCCTGGTAGCTGTCCGTGACCTGCTGTTTACCGCTTGTTGCTTAACCGCAAAGTCCATACTGTCGCTGACTACAATCAGAGCCAAGTCCTGGCTTTCCAGCGCTATCCGCACAACCTGCACAGCACAAACCGGTCAACTCTATCAACCCATGCAGATACTAAAATCTAGTCCACAACAACTATTGGCGGGCTTAGTTACTGTTCATTCATTCTCTGTTCCTGATGTGACATAAGTCCTATTTATAGGCTCGATGAGGAGTGTGGTCACCGCCCTACCTGATAGGATCACTGCCTCATCCCGCAGTAAGAATAAGAATCTCCGCAAACTGTGGATACACTCCAGTCCTCCGTGACCTATGCAGGATAGCCAGTCCGCCTATGCTTTATCAAGGTCGGACAACAACGCCAGTCCGCCTTGTCGCCAATGGCCAATCCAAGTCTGCCACAACCGAACTCTGCAATAACTTATCCGCATATCCGCGGACACAACTCCAGTCCGCTTATCCTGAGCCCATAGCCTTGCCACAAAGGTAGCTGCCGGACTCAGCAGACACAGCTCCAGTCTGCACACACTACAAACAGCTCCAGTCTGCATGCCATTGCGGACGCAACTACAGTCTGCATTCCCCAAATTCGCAACCAAGGCACGCAGCACTACTGCCGAGCTTGGCGGACTGAGACGCATTCCGCGCTTCACTTCGCGATCTCCCCGGACTGAGCCAAACCTGAACTTGGTTCAGAACCAACCAATTCCATGCCACTGGCCACAAGGGACAGTCCACACTTACTGGAGGATACTGGATCCAGTCCACCTGCCCTGGTGAACTCCAGCATCTGTCCGCACTGACTGGCGACCCTCGCGGCTTCCACTTTCCGCTTCACCAGAGCAAGACCAAGGCTTCTGCCGAGCCGGTCTGCCAAACTGTAGTCCAGTCCGCTTCTTGTCGGACTCCGCTGATAGAATCTCTATTCGTCCGGTTACCTTCTGGGATTTAACTGCCTGTTGAGCATAAGCCGACCTAGCAAACCGCCGTTGCTGTTCGCTTAGTCCACACGGACATACCGCCAATGTCGCCACAGAACAAGTCGTCTGCAACAACCATGCCGACCTAGCTATCCGCCAACCCTGTCCGCGTAGTCCGCACGGATAGGTTGCCCAAGTCCTCCAATCACCCACTTTCACTTCACAAATTTCAACATCTGATAGTAGCTTCCCTTCATCGTTCATCGCTTTCCTTTTAACAGCATTGGTGCCCCTCGGCAATCCACAGAACAGTAATGCCCTTGAGAAGTCTTCCTCTTTGAGGTGATCTGCTTATTCACAGGCTGGAAGCCTCAAGATCCGGGTGAGATTAGAGGCCTTTGCTTTAATCAAAGTCTTACGAACCTTGATTTTGATGATGGTATTTTCACATCTGAGCTTTGCATTCTGGAAGAATTCAAGGACATCTTTGTCCAGCACCTTGCAAGGGTGTTCGAGGACAAAGGAGAGGACGGTTGTTTCAAGCATCAGGATCACATTCCTAAATTCATCTGACGCAGAAGCAAAACCTATTTGAACCAATTCTCCACCCCTAGCAACCCACTGCTTGTTCTAGGAGCCATAGAGAATCAGTGAATGGAGAACGGAAAATGTCTAGACTGTACTGATGATTGAAAGGACTGCTGTCACTGACGGAACAGCGAGAACAGGTGAAGGATTGGGAGAAACAGTTGCTGGAAATTGAGCCTTTGGAGGAAATCGTTGCTGGAAATCGGAAAGCTTTGCTAAATCGCTAGCTTTGAACTGATCGAAGAGAACGGGAGCAGGGCCACCGGATGGAGATGATGAAACTTGCGCTGGAGCCGAAGGGTCGGGAGGACATTTTGGCAAATTTCGCTATTTTGGTTTCGACAAAATGTGTCACAGTTGCCCCGAGTCTTGATTATTTATATATATATAATTTAAAATTTGACCTAGAAGGCGCGTACCTGATATTCGACGGCTCTTCGGATCCAATATAGAAAGAGAAATTTTGACCTAAGTTAAATTCGGCGAGTTTCATCGAACGTAAGGTCGGATTCGTCGAGTATAGACGTGTATTTCTGACGAATCGACGAAATTGTCGTCCCATATTCAATGAATTTCCCTTGGGAAAATTTTCTTCCTTAATGAATTTCCTGAGAAACTTCCTGTCTTTTTGTCCATTCTCGTGAATCTTTGTTCAGCATTCTTAGTTCCATTTTGAAGAACGAAAACCTTGCCTCGTCCAGCTGCCTCGTAAAAATGTCTGCGACCTTCTTATTCGTCGGTACATAACTAAGGGATATATCTTTGTTCTCCACATGCTCTTGGATGAAGTGATATCACACTTCAATGTGCTTTGTCTGGTTGTGAGAAAGTGGAGTATACGTGATCGCTACTGCACTGGATGATTCACAATATATTGGAATCTCTCTAAACTTTAGGTTGTAGTCTTCGAGTTGATTCCTGATCCATAGAATCTGTACAGGACAACTACCAACAGAGATATACTATGACTCGGCAGTTGAGGTTGCCACACAATTCTGCTTCTTACTGCTCCATGAAATAAGTCGTATATTGAGGAATTGACACGTCCCGGAAGTGTTTTTCCTGTCATTCCTGCTTCCTGCAAAATCTACATCTAAAACTCCAATTAGCTCGACATCATCACTTCTCGGGTACCATATGCCAAGATTGGGTGTACCCTTAAGGTATCTTAAAATTTGCTTTGTAGCGATGTAATGAGATTCCTTTGAGTTCACCTGAAATCTAGTGCAGATGCATGTTGAAAACATTATGTTGGGTCTACTGGCAGTAAGGTAGAGCAAGGATCCAATTATGCTTCTGTACTTGGTTTCATCAAAAGGTTTCCCTTTCACTTCTTTGTCCAGAGACATAGCTGAACCCATTGGAGTCCTCATCGAGGGTGCGTTCTCCATTCCAAATTTCTTAAGAAGCTCCTTGGTGAACTTCGTATGAGAGATGAAAATTCCATCTTCAGATTGTTTCACCTGAAGTCTTAAGAAATACTTCAGCTCTCTCATACTGCTCATTTTAAACTTCCCTTGCATAAGTTTGGAAAATTTCTTGCAAAGGTTGACTTCCGTAGAGCCCAATATAATGTCGTCAACATAGATTTGCACTAGCAGAATCTTGCCCTTTACTTCCCTAAGAAATAATGTCTTGTCTATCTTTACTCTTGTGAGCTTGTTCTCAAGAAAAAAGCTAGACAACTTCTCATACCAAGCTCGCGGAGCTTGCTTTATGACGTAGAGAGCTTTATTAAAAACTAAACATGTTCAGGGAAGGTAGAGTTGACAAAATATGGGGGTTGCGCTACGTATACTTCCTCTTTCAGATTCCCGTTGAGGAATGCTAACTTCACGTACATTTGATGGACCTTGAAGCCTTTGAGGATAGCATACGCAAGAAAAAACCTGATTGCCTCGAGCCTGGATACTAGAGCAAAGGTTTGGTCGAAGTCGATACCTTCTTCTTATCTATATCCTTGAGCTACAAACTGAGCTTTGTTCTTTATGATTACGCCATTCTCATCCAGTTTGTTTCTGAAAACCTACTTTGTGCCGATCAAATTCTGTCCCTTGGGTCTAGGCACCAACTCCCAAACTTTACATCTTTCAAACTGGTTGAGCTCCTCTTTCATTGACATGATACAAGAGGCATCCTTATTTGCTTGTTAAAGCTTCTTTGGCTCAACCTGAGAAAACAACTAAGATGCAATAACTCATTACTTGTAACTATTCTTGTTCTAACTTCATTGTCTAGCTCTCCAATGATTTGATCAGCTGGGTGATCTCTTATGTATCTGAACACTAGGTTTCTTCCTCTTCCTCCAGCAGGTTCTGCTACATCATGAGCATCCTTTGGGGTTGGTTCATCTAGATGTCCTTCATCCACTATGCCTAGATCGACGACCTTGATTGAGCTTGGAGCAACTTCCATGACTGATTCATCCAAGCTTAGTTCTTTAAACCTGGTAGCTGCTTCTGCACCAATAATATTAGCTGAGCTGCTTTGGAGCATGCTTGTCTCATCAAATACAACATTAATATACTCTTCTACCACCAGGGTTTTCTTGTTAAAAATCCTATATGTCTTATTATGGCTACTATAACCTACGAAAATACCTTCAAAACATTTGTTACTAAACTTTGTGCGGTAATACTTCCCATTATTAAACATGAAGCATTTACTTCCAAAGATTCTAAAGTAGGACACATTTGGTTTTCTGCCCTTCAAAAGTTCATATGGAGTCATACGATGGTTCTTGTTGATTAGAGCTCTATTTTGCACATGGAAAGCTATGTTGACTGCTTCAGCCTAGAAGTACTCTGGAAGTGAAGCATCATTCAACATAGTCGTACATGCTTCAATTAGGGTTCTATTCCTTCTCTCAAAAACTTCATTTTGTTGTGGAGTACGCGGGGCAAAAAACTCATGGAAGATACCTTGGCTTTCACAGAATTTTGTCATGGAACTAGACTCAAATTCTATTCCATGGTCATTTCTGATTTTGACCACTAAGCAGTTCAATTCATTTTGAATTTGCCGGACAAAATTAGTGAAAGAATCAAAGGTGTCTGACGTGTGTTTCAGAGAGAACACCCAAGTAAAACGAGAGTAGTCATCAACAATTACCAATGTATATACATTACCTCCTAACCTGTGTATTGGCACGGGACCGAATAAGTCCATATGAAGTAAATACAAACTTCCCGAAGAATCTTTTTCAACAATACCCTTGAAGGTAGCCCTTATCTACTTACCCATTTGGCATGAGTGACATGGACTCTCTTTAAGGCACTTAATGTTGGGGGCATCACGCACTAAATTGTGAGAAAATAACATATTTATTGTTTTGAAATTAATATGTGCTAATCTCTTGTGTCATTGATCACAAAGAGACGCACAACTTTAAGCCAAAAACACACTTGTGTAGAATTACCTAAACATAGAAAATTTAAACAAAATATTTTTCTACTCTGAGTGTTTGTTAAGATCTTCTCCAAATTAGCAGATGACTTTATCAGATACTTCTCCTCATAGAACTCAACGATAAAGCCTTTGTCACATAGTTGACTTTTGCTTATCAGATTTTGTTGTAATACTTCAACATAAATTATGTCTATGAAAGAAACTATGTCGTTGGAAATCATATTGTAGCCTTTAGTAGTTCCCCTGTCTGACCCTCCAAAGATGACTTTTGATCCATCTTTGACTGGGGTAAAATCAAGCAATAGGCTTCTTGTCTCGGTCATATTCCGAGAGCATTCACAGTCCAAATACCATATCGGATTTCTGTTGTCCTTTGGACATACCTGCAACCATAAATCATTTTATCTTAGGAACCCAAACATATTTGGCTCCTTGAATCCTTATCATCTTACCACCACTCGGTACATTAACCTGGCAAGTGGTCGGTCTCACATGGTTAACTCGTGGAGTTTCAAAATTTGCAGGGTTAAACCAACAATCTACGCCAAAATGACCAATTTTGCCATAGTACCAACACTCAAACCTGTTGTACTTTCTCATGTACTCCTGCTTTGCCCTTTGAATAAGAGGTCTAGCAAGGGCAACATACTTGGAGGTGGAAGCCTCCTGATTATAACATACATAGGGCTTCTCCATGTAAGACCCCCTTTTTTTTGCTACTCTGTCGGGTCTTATGCCCAGAATTACTGTTTCACGGTGACACCTTCGCTTGGGAAGGTCGACACTACGAAACGCCAACCCTGCCGGCACAACAGAATCACCAAAGATGTAGAAGCTTATAAAAGAAGATAGTAAATACCAAGTCCACAAAATATATCACATATAAATATATAGCATGAATCACAGCATGTCCCAGAATAAAAAGAGTATCAAAAAGACAAGCAACAAGGTAAACGGGCTTATGGTCGGTACATCAGAATCCTCACTACAAGGTCACTTGCGGAAGCTAATAAAACTAAACACTCACGGAGCCAGATGCGGGTGCTCCCATGCTAGACTGGCCCACCTCCATGTGCATCGTGCCCTACTGGTGCTGCCTCTCCGGATGCTGCCTGTCTCCCATCCGGAGCCCCTGAAAAACGATATGGTCCACCGACCGTTAGTCATAAGACTAAGCCAACGATCATCCCCGCCTCCCCCCGCGACTCCTAGGCACCGTGCGGGAAGGGGGATATGGAATATATTGAGGTGGAGAAGTGTCAAAGCAGATGGTGCTGGACCTAAACTAGTAGTGATATCACAGAGCTATAAAAGTGGACAGCAGTAATATGATAATACTAGAGTAAGGCAGTAAAGTAAGAACAGTAAGAGAGCAAATTATATTGAAGAATAACCTTAACCTATATAAATGATCATACAAACTTATAAGTTAAGGGTCTTTTACAAGGCTCCCATCGTATAAGCTATACCATACTAGGTTATACGATGGGGTGTTAGGTTTTATGCAAGTATGAGTGTAGTGAAATGTTATGCAGATAAAATGTTATGTTCACACAAGTGCAACTCACGCACACGATACTATGTGCACAGACCTTTAGTTCCCCCATTTTGGAGTTAGCTAAACTTCAGGTACCTCATGTTGTGCCAAACAGAGGTAGTGGGTCGGGCCAACCCAACTACTAGGCCAGCATTCACGCCACCCAACCTAGACTTTTGTATGCCTCAACATGAAGTACACACCACGAAGCCTCTACGTACCTTACTGGCAAAACCACCAGTCTTTTTTTTGGCTAAGTATGAACCACACTCGCCGAGTCAACGTACCGACGCCGGCGTGAATGACTGTCATGTAACAAAGACCCACCACCTTATGTTATGCACATGCAAATAAGAACTTCTGAGCCATAGGCTCCCCGAACTAACCCATCCGTCAAAACTACCTACCGAGCCATCGGCTCGCCGGGCTAACCTGCCCACTACTAAAACCACCAAGCATACCGCTCGAATGACCAAGCTAAACTAACAACCCTGAAACTAGAGGTGAGTGTAAGTGGAGTTTTAGTATAGACCAATTACTCGTGTAATCAATTTACCCTTACAGTTTACGTTAACCTTGGACTGCCCAGGGCATTCCTTGTGAATGGCTCTCAAGGACACTAAGAACTACGATGGGCTGAAGCCCAAAGCTCCCTTTTGCAAGGCGCTTATTGTTATTGGTTACTACCCTTGTCCCAACTCACTGATTTACTCTTGAACTATTCCTAAGTGTAATTGGACTCTCTCACCAGGGAAGGACGATAATTCGTCGCCCCCGGGTACAACCTTAACCTAGCCAACCAGGCTCTCACAACCTGACCTACATTGATGACCTCAGTCATACTCTACAGGTTAAGTATACCACATACCCCGTTACCCCATACCTAAGCTCTCAAGATTCCTTGATATTGTTGTTTTGCTATGTGCAGACCTAGTGAGTTAAATGACATGCAAGAATGGTGACCCCCCCATAAATATTCATCTGAATGCCCTAAGATAATTATTGGGGATCTATAGTGACAAGATTAGACTAAGTATAGAAAGTTGTAATTTTCCTAATTTAATTGGCATTTATTTAATTTTTCCCAAATTAAGTCCATAGGTGATTTTGAACATGAAGCACTAGATTTACATAAGTTATGACCACCCAAAAATTATGAACTCCATATGATGTCAGTAAATCAGAGAATACCAAGTTTCATAATTTTTCATAAATGCTTTGGCCTGTAATTAATTAATGCATAATAAATCTAATAATTATGGGTAAAGAAGGATGTACTAAAATTTTCATCAAAAAATTATGGAAAAATTACTTAATCTTAAGAGTGACCCGAAATGACCTTTGACCAAAGATCATAATTTACCAAGCTCATTAGGTACCAAAATAAAATCAATTAATTTTACTTAGAAACAAGCACCTTGTGAAGCAACCACTGTAAACAGACTTCCAAAAAATCCACAAAAATTTACAGAGCTTTATAATGTCATAAAAGGTCCTCTGACTAAATTTCATGAGTTTTCAGTGAGAGGTTAATTCATAAGAAATTCCAAAATAGATAGAGTAACTTGATGGGTTATGAATGAAGTACTCCAATTATTGATCTAAAATTCATACTAAAAGTTCTAGAGTGTTGTTATGGTCTTAAATCATAACTGACTAAGGTTCCGTTTGGGGGGACTTATTTTCACCGGTCAAGCGGTCATGACCGCATGAATCAAGACATATTTTAAGTCCCGATTCATTGCGTCATGACCGCTTGACCGGTGAAAATAAGTCCCCCCAAACGGAGCCTAAATCTCATGCAATTTCATGGTTAGAAAGTCATATATAAAAATTCTTCAAGAAAACTCACAATAGTGCACTTTACGAAGGAACCTACTTGTAAACTCATCCCAACAACATGTAAAATATTCCAGAGATTAATATGACTATAAAAATGACTCTTACCACCATCCCATGAAAATCCAAGGTCATAGGACCCCTAAATTATTCTTTAAGGTGCAAGGGTCTAATTAGGTATAAAGTTATTTAAGTGGGGTGCAAGAGTCCAACTACCACCTACAACAACCCTAGGGCATTACTCCACCCTAGAAACCCATGGGGTAAACCCAAAGTCCAAACAAGGACTAAACACTCCAAGTCCTTCACAAACCCTAAAAAGATCAATCCAAGGGTTGAACTAGGGCATTAGGGCTCAACCACCCTAACCCACCCCAAACTCTAAGAGAGGGTGACCTTACTGATTTTGGGACTCTGGCCATAGTCCCAACCCCTTTGGGTGAGGATTGGCCCCTCCATGCCCCAAGAATCCTAAACCATAAACTCACCCTTTAGGGCCCAAACTTTAGTCACATCAAAACCCAATCAAATCATACTCAAATGGGTTGAGATTTTAACCAGTGACCCATGATGACCTCTAAGACCATCCACCAAAGTTTTGGGCATTGGTGAGGTCATTAGATCCCTTAATTAAACTATACGAAGATTATTAAATTTTTACCAAAACTATAGAAAAGTTTTCTCCAAAAAATTCTCATTTTTGAATATGTCTTAGGTATAAATAAGACTGACTCTCTGCCCAAATTTCAGGTCATTTGTACATGTGGTTCAGTGGGGGCACTTATTTTAATCTCTGACTAGCCCTAAGTATATACTGCACCATTTTGGGTGCTGAGGTCAAACCACTGAGCCAAATTGGTTGAAACAAATTTTAAATTAAAATAGACCTCAAGGCTATAACTTTGGTGTTGACCACTTTTTCTGTAGGAGCTTCTAAGTATTTTTAATAATTAGAAACGTTTACTGAAATTAATGAGACCGAAATCAAATAAAAGGAATTAATTAATCATAAGATTAAATCGGAGGCGGCACGAATCTTGGCGCAGATCGTGCGGCAGCTGGTCATCTTCGTCCTCCATCCTACGGCTGAGATTGCCCCATTCTGGATCCCTTTCCAAGTGCTGCCACTGGCCACCCGGCCATCTCCCCGGCCGGCCACCGCCTCCACCACCTTCGTTGAGGTGGTGGCTATCGCCAGGCGGCGGCACGGCCGCTGGAGAGGCTGTTTCCGGCGAACCCGAGAGGTGGAAAAAGCTCAAAAAAATTGGGAAAAAACTCACTTTATCGGTCTCAATTGAGCCTGATATCTCTCCTATTTGATGTAGGATCCTAGCACTGAGGGAGAGGGGGAGAAATTGACCTTCTGGGTGGAGCGCAGCCATCTCGATTGTCGGGTCGCCTTTTGCGGTGGAGGAGTCGCCGGATTTCTGGAACAGCACTGTGGAAGGACTCAATTTCGTCGAGGGAAGAGTGTAAACGACTCCTCTGGGTCTGGGGAGTCCTTTTAAAGAATCAAAATGGGGAGGAGAGGGGTCTTTATTCATGGCTCCATTAATGGCTAATGAAGAGGTTTCAGCCATGGGTGGTTACACTGTTCCGGGTATTGAACAACCACCAAAATGACCCCTGGCCTTCTCTACACTGAATGGGGAATAGAATCAAAGCTTTGGTGATGAAGGGAGAGGCCCTTGGCCTCCCTTGGCCATGAATTTTCTTCCTCCTAATTTCTCGCTCCTCCATTAAAGGGCAAGTAGAGTTTTTCTCTCTCCTAGTCACCGTAGCCATAATTGATTGATTAATTCAGTCAAGTTACACCCCCTAAACCCATCTAGATGATTAAAATGGAGCTAGCCCAAATGGATTTGGGTTTGAGCTTGAGTTAGCCTATTTGGGTTAACTTAACTCAAAGGGGGAGTAGCTCAACCCTAGGCCACATTGGGTGACCCAGCTAACCCTAGAGGGTGATTAGTGACCCCTTGAACTCTACTAAGGTCTAGGGAGACCTTGGGGGGTGGGTTTGGCACCTTGGGGGTCACGTGACCCTTAGGAAGGGTACTTTGACTAAATTAGGGCTAGGGTTGGCTTGGGTCAACTTAGCCTCCTTAGTTGACCCCAATGGGTCCTTAGTGATCCTATTCCCCCCATAAAGAGCTAGGGAAGTTGTGGTAGGGTCCTAGAGTCAAGTTAAAACATTAAAGTCAAATCCTAGGGATAACATTTGAAATGTGCTAATTGTAGACCATGGCGGTCTCACCTTCTTTTCTAGGTTCACTTGGTCTTCCTGGGCTTCCTAGGGTTTTGTCATGTCCTTGCCACAACAAAACCAATCTTGGGGGTCAAGTTATTTAAGGGATGTTACACTCCATCTCTTTTACCTTAGGTACAAAAGTCTTGGCTTTTGGTGCCTTCTTATAGTTATGTCCATGAACATATGAACCATAATTCTGAAGTTGAATCTCTTCATAAGGTGCTTTGAAAACACTGGCAACAGAGTCTCGGGGATGGGTCCATCCCTGGTATCGCTTCTTGTGATCTATATAAGTAGGCCTAGTAAGATGACCGTAGGACGACTCAAGGTCAAACTTGTTCATTGGGAAGATAACCTTCTTAAATGAGGGTTGACCTAGTGTTGCCTTCCCCTTTTCTTTGACACTGGCTTTCTGCCAGCCTTACCTTTACCATTTTTGTGGCCAAGACTACTACCCTTCTTAGGAGCTAAAAACACATCATTGAGAGGAAGAATAGTCCTCGACTTGGAGTAACTTCCCACAAATTTTCTCTCCACCAAGAGATTTTCTTCTAGTTCATCAAGGTATTTCTCCTTCAGACCCAGTATTTAAGCAGAGCACTTGAGTTCCTCTTTCAAGGAGTACACTTCATCTTTGAGAGGAAGTATTTTTGCAATTTCCTCCTTCAGACTTGTTTTCACTACCTTGAGGGAGGCAATCTATTTCAACTGCATTTTGACTACCTTACGACATTTGTCAAATGCTTTCAAAAGGTTCTCATTCTGAACCATCAACTCGGAATCCTCTTCCTCAGAAGAATAACCTTCATGACCACTAATTGACGTTTCTACTTCTGAGGGTATCGTGTGCGAGTTTACCTTCCTGTGATACTCTGAGTCGCCAACTTCCTCGTCTGATCGAGCCATAAGCCCGAAGTAACTTCTTCGTTCTCCGAATTGGATTCACTGGAGATGCTGTCACTAAGAGTCTTGGACTTCTTGGCGACGAAGCTTTTCTCTTCCTTCCTTTTGCCTTTGAAGGACCTCTTATCATCCTTCTTGGAACCTTCCTTCTTATTTTATGGACACTTCGTAATCATGTGTCCAGGCTTATTACAATAGTAACAAACAGTGTCAAAGGAAAACTGTTTAATTGATTTAGATTTATACCTATCCTCTTTGTTGTAGCTTTTCTTAGCTCGATCACCGTCATGACGTGATCTCTGGAGATCAGATGAGGTTGACTGACTTTTCATCTGCCTTCTCTTGCTGAGCAGTTTCTTGAACTGCTTAGAGATGAGAGATAACTCCCCATCAGATAGCTCAGAGCCTGATGTGCTTGGCTCAGAGTCTTCTGGGGGTGTCTGGAGCACGTGTCCTTACTGGTGACACAGCTTTAGACTTCCTCTAACCTTCAACCTTCAGGGCAACTGTCTTCTCTCTACTTGAAGTCCTGCTGCTTTGCTCCTCCTTCTTTCTAGTGTTCATTTGAAGCTCGTAGAAGAGCAACTTTCCAAACAGGTTCTGAGAGTCAATCTCAGGCAGCTTCCCAAACTCCCTAATGGCTACCACTTTAGTGTCTCAATCCTTTGTCAAAGATCTGAGGAATTTGTCGTTCAATTCACCATTATTGAAGGTGTGACTGTAGTTTCTGATCCTATTCATGATCTTGAATAACTTATCGAAGCTGTCTGCAATGGTATCATTGGCCCCTTGCTGGAAGGCTTCGTACTCTTAGTTCAACAATGATCTGTGATCATCTCTAACTTCTTTTGTACCTTCCATGAGAACCACCAGTCAGTCTCATATCTCTTTGGCAGATTTGTAGTGGAATAGGTTTTGGAGAATAGAATGATCCACTAAGCTTGCAATAATATTCTTCGCCTTCTTATCCAATGAGACCAAGACAATTTCATCCTTCGTGAGATCCATCATCTTCTTAGGAATCAAGATATTTGGGTTCAGAGCTGAGGCATGTGTAGGTATATGTGGTCCACCTTCCACGATCTGAAAAATTCTTCGATCAGTTGCTTCCATGAAGAAGCTGACTTGTTCTTTCAACGTGGGAAAGTTCTCTTTCGTGCACACCAATAACTTCATAGAAGACATGTCTTTACTTCTCTCCATGGTTACTAAGCAGAATCTCTTGACGCTAGATCTGGGATCTTATTTAAGGTGTTAATCTTATATCGAACAAAACGTCCCACTAATTCCAATTGAAAGTATCTAGTGTCTACCTAAATCACCTAGAGGGGGTAAATAGGTAATGTCTGTGTCTTTCGTGGAATAATAATTACTTTAAAATATGCAAGCACACAGTACACAGAGATCTATAGTGGTTCCTCGTGTTGGGTACGTCCACTGTCCCGCCTCGCCTATCTACCATGAAGGGCTAGATTCGGCAACTTCACCTTTCTTGGATTTCAACAAATATTACACCTTGAAGCTGCAACTCCTACAACTCGGAGACGACGCTCCTACCACTCGGAGAACAACCTCTCCTACAACTCGATCCACAAACAGATCTACGACTCGATCCTCAAACGGATCTATAATTTGATCCACAAACGGATCTACAACTCATTGAAAAATCTCCTACAAAAATAAATGAATATTACAAAGAAATAAACATTAAAGTCTTCACTCTGACGTTCTTCGATTATGTAGATCTTGAAATTTTGGAGAACTCCGAAAATTGAAATTCTTTGAAGACCTTGAATCTTGAATTTTCAATCAACTAGATCTGGAGGAATAGAGATATTCAGAGAGTAGCAATCCAGTCGTACATGTCGATGACGATTGAATCGTGCAATGTTCGTTGTAGTCAGCCGATCGTAGATGTCGGGTATCGTACAGAGGCCGGCAGATTTGTTATTTTTAGAAAGTTTCTCGATTTTAAATTGAGTGTAATTAGTAAGATTAGCAATAATGGGAAGATTAGGAATCTACTCTAAATATATATTGACATCTTTAATAGCAACGGCTATAAAAGAATTTCCAAAAGAAAAACTTCCGAAAATTACGGTGCATGGCTACCGCAACCCGAGCCTGGATTTGAAAAAAATATTGTCGGAAAAATGACCTAAGTCATATTCGTCGAGTATCGACAAGTATCGCTAGTATACTCGCCGAATAGTTATTGATATACGATGAAAATGACTTGGAGAAATTCAGCTCAAGCTAGCCAGCCACTCAACGCCAAGGCTGGAATCATACTCGACGAATTCGTCAAGTATCGACTAATATACTCGATGAATTTGACGATTATAGGCTAGCAGACTTGACGCTCTTGACATTGTCGACTCACTCGATGCCAAGATGCACTCAATGCCCTCGACGCCAAGATGCACTCGATGCTCTCAACGCCAAGATGCACTTAACGATTTTGCCTTAAGAAAAATCAAAGAAGTAGCATCGAGATGATTCGACCAATTCGTTGTGTATCGTCATGTATATTCGATGAATTTGTCGAGTATCGTTAGATACATTCGACGAATTCGACGAGTATACTTGATGATACTCGACGAATTTTACTTATTGTTTTTCCAATCTTTCTAGATATTTCACCACAGGTATATAAGATGAATTCGACGAGTGATAGTAAGTATATACGATGAATTCGATGAATATCCATGATACTTGACGAATATCCCTTACGATACTCGAAAAATTTTACTTGGGTAAAATTCTGTTCTACTGAATTTGAGATCTTCTTCCATGAACCTCCTCATGTACTTGAAATAGTATACTCCAATAGAGAGATTACACGTGAGTCAACACAATAGCCTATACAATGAAGGATTAAATTGTATAGTCCCGTGTTTACAGACCCATTGTGACCTGACATTTGTGTGTACTTAGCATAGTAAACTTGCAAGTACATAACTAAAAATACGATATCAAATACAGTCACAATTCATCTTAGCTTAACCGGACCCTTCTTCAAATCAGGGTTATTGTGGATACAGTACCCAACAGTTTCATTCAGCAAAGTCTCATTAATTGCAAATTTAACCCGTGAGTGATCCTCGTGCAAATTAAAGTCACGAGTGATCCTCGTGCAAATTAAAGTCGCGAGCGATACTCGTGCAAATTAAAGCCACGAGTGATACTCGTGCAAATTAAAGTCGCGAGTGATCCTCGTGCAAATTAAGTCATGAGAGATCCTCGTGCAAATTAAGCCACGAGCGATACTCGTGCAAAATCGGTAAGACTGTGCATGCGGTTTGAATACAAAAGCTATTCACTGAACCAGCCTATCTACGCCACGACATTGTCAGGGTCTTCCCCTCTCATGACTAAGCCGCCAGAGATCCTCGTGCAAATTAAGTCGAGAGCGATCCTCGTGCAAACTAAACCACGAGCGATCCTCGTGCAAACAAGGTCAAAAACAAGCCCTAGACCAACCAAGTCCCAATAGCGTCCCGCATAAAGCAACATCGCAAGTCAAACAACATCCAGACAAAAATAAGAAAGAAAAGGCTATCACCACAGCAACATACAAGTACATGCACAAACGTGCTAATCAGAACCATCAAACAATAAAGGCCATGTACAAGATATCAGACTAGAAAGAGAAAAAAATGCAAACACACTAATACAAGAATATAACGCTTCTACACATCAGCCACGTCAACATCAGAACCCTCATCGCCTGAGATATCATCAAAACTAAAGATGTATATGTCGCATCCCAAGCTCCTGCCAACAAGTCGAAAAGGCTTCGAAACTCCACGCCTAAGCGTCAGTTCAAGAATGTCCTCCATTTGAGGCTCCACATCCTTGGTCTAAAACTCATCACGAACCTCCTCGCTAATCAAGCAATGATCCCACATATAATCTAAATACTCCAGGTACTCCGCATGTTCAGCGGCCTTCAACTCTGACACGTGGCTATCCGAAGATAACATCCCCATTTGAGCCTTCGCCGCATGAATCTCTGTCTCTAAACGGGAAGTCTCCTCCTAGGCATGCATCAGCATCTATACGGTCCTCTCCACCTCCAAGGACGCCCGAGTCTTCTCCAATTCTGCCTTCAGCTCTGACCCGATCCGGCGAAATCGAGAAATGTCCCGATAAGGATCATCCCTCAAAGTAGCAAGTGAGCTCGTCATCATCTGAAACTTCTCCTGAAGAGCCAGATACCCGTCCTTCAAGATCATATAATGATCATTCCAACTAACGGAAATCTGAGCATGGGCCTCAATCTACAAGAAAAAAGACGGAGAAAAATCAGTACAAACATAACAACAGAGGAGAACCAAAACAGTCAAGTTTGATTACCACTTCATTCATAGCCTTCAAAGAAGAAGACAACCTCGGAGCAGCTGCCTCCATAGAGAAAGCCCAAGGGACAGAACATCCAAGCACTTGTACCTTGGGGGTAGGATCATCTCGACCATCAGAAGAAATGGTTGTACCCTGAGAAACCGAACAAAGCACCGTACCATCGCCATCACGAGGGGCTGCAATGGCCTTCCTCTTCCGACCGCAATTCAAAGATGTCTCGGTAATCCGCCCAGAATCTGAAGAAATACCGCACCACAGCAAGTGTTTCTCTTCTACAAATGAGGAAATGATGAACAACCAGTTTGCCAACTCGCGGGGCTCTGAAAATCCTAGCACTGGGGAAAACTCCAGCACCTTCCCCTTTTGGCAGCGACAACGATCAGGACATGCATTCCCAGCTCTGGCAAGCCCCAAGAGTTCTTGAAATAGCCAAATAAAGTATTTTCGTGACGGCGGTGCATCCGAGTCTCAAAATCAAGCCAGCTCTTGTTGCTTTGAATTTTCACACGCTCACCACATTCAGAGCGAATGTCACACCAATCTCGGAAGCAGTCCAAAGTGGACGAGGATTTTGAACCACTTGTTCATGAAAGAAAATAACCAATCCCATGAGGCGACTACTCCCAGTAGAATAAACTAGGAAATCGTCATACCGCAAAATTTCAAAATCTTGATCACTCCCAAGCATGGTGGGAACCGGAAACCCGGCCTCAAAGTAGTCTCACAGATCGTCGACCAACCACGAGGAGGATTTTGAACCCTCTCTTCAACGCGCGACATCTTCACCTCAAGGTCGGCAGGCAAACCAAACCTTCTCCTCCAAATCGCAACCTAATCGTCGGTAAATGCAGATGCATCGGCCTCGTTGTACGGTTCGAACCTGGCACAAAAAATCAAGATTGGACTTAAATAAAAATCCACAAATCAAAAAATTTCTGCCCGTGTCATGTGCATGAAGGCGCGTCGCGCAGGGAAACCAAACCATAAAACACGCCCAAGTACACATGCACAAACCTACTTGCGCACAACTTGGAGCATGCACACAATATTAAGCGCACGCGCACGTGCATCCTCATGCTCCCACATCACGACATGCATGCGCACGGCCAGGCATGCGCTACTATACGTGTGCGACCTGACGCGCGCACCCACGTGCGGTCAGGCATGCACGCCCACGCACGCAGGGCCTAGTGCATGCGCTCGCCCGCACACGCACCTGCGCGTGTAGGTGCACTAACGTCCTTCATCGGGCACATTCTCCGCCTCTCCTTCTCCTCCTTGGCATATTCTAACATTTTTACCTGAGTTTGCAAAACTCCATCATCCGTTGTATCAAGACTTTCACCATTCGCCATCGTCACCACTATGAAGAATGAGCAAAGGGAAGATCCTTATTTTTCTTCACCCGAGCCAGTCTCTTGCAACAAGGATCTGGGGGGCAATTGTTAAGAATGAGATCCATATTTATAAGGATGGGTTCTATACACATAACCACACCCCCTGATCTCCACCAAAAATAGTGGGATCATGGGTTTGACCACACGCGCGATTACCGTGCCCGATCTCCCCGCGCACCGATCCCATCACGCTGAACAACAGAACCGGCACGGACGTCGCCTCACTGGCACCGGGTGGCCGGCTTCATCCCCAAACGATGGCCTCCCCCTCCACTTGCCTCCACCAGTCGTCCCCTCGGCCGCCACCGCGCGACCTAGGATGCGGCCGAGCCGGCTGCCGACGCGCGGCCCTAGGAGCGGCCGCGCCGGCCGTTCTCCCTCATCCGCCAGCACACAGCTGAGGGAGCGGCCGTGACGACTTCTCTGCCTCAGCCACCGGAGGGCGTCCGAGGGAGCGGCTGTGACGCACGCTCCTCCTCGGCCGCTAGCCGCGGCCGAAAGAGCAGCTGCGGTGGCCGCTCCTCCTCGGCCGCCAGCCGCGGCCCCTCGTACTTGGCCGCCATCTGCGGCCAAGAGAGTGCCCGTCGGGCGCTCCTCGGCCATCGGCGCGCGGCTAAGGGAGCGGCCGCCGGCAGCTGCCATGAGAGCGCCAGCCGGCCGCTCCTCCTCGGCCGCTGGTGCGCGGGCAAGGCAGCTGCCGAGCCAGCCTCCCCTCCTCGTCCGTAGCCGAGGGCCACCCCCTCTCTGACGAGATTGGCGGCAAGTTCGTCGGCCGCCCGTGAGAGCCCGTCCCCACCGTCTGATCATTCGGGGTCATTTCTCATCGTCTGATCCACGTATAACCACCCACCAATCGCCGGGTTAGTGGGGAATTTTATTATTAATTTAATTGGTATACAAATAGCGAAATTAATTATCCTAATATGCACCCCAAACTATAACAAAAATATTTATAATGGTGGGTATGGTGTGAGGATAGTCACGTAACCATCTCCTGGATGCTATAAAAGGAGTCTCAAGCCTGCTCATTGTCACCTTTTTTCTCCCAACCTTCTTCTTCCTCTGGTCGAAGCTCTGCCAACTTTCTCCTATGAGCAGCGTTCGAGCCGCATTCAAGCCGCACCTAAGCCACGTACGAGCCGCGTTCAAGCCACCTGACGAAGCCCAATCGCTCAGTTTCCAAGTGACCTTCACAACCGAAGACTCAAGTGCTCCGCTCCCACGTTCAGCACCAGCAGAATGCCCAGTGAAGCCCACTATCGTAAAGTGCAATTTGTAACATACTACAGGTGCGACGACCTGTCTTCTGTCGTGTGTTAAGTGTTCTCTCACCCCAAAATTGTAATGAGAGGCGGCATGTCACCCTCGATTCGACGAACAAGTTGTAAAAACAATGAAATAGTGTGCTTTGACCTGCACAGATCCGGTCACGTGGTTTTTTACCCAGTTAAGGGGGTTTTCCATATTAAAACTTCGTGTGTACGATTGATCTACTACATTGACTGTGTGCGCGCTCGACCGTTCCGAGATCTAAGGCGGTCCAGGTTATTCCGGTCCGACCGGGACGTCGAGTTATACTGCAACAATAACATAATTTTGTTTTGCTTCGGCGCCCTAAACAACACCCTACTATTTATGTGAGTCTACGCAATGAACACAACATGTAGGAAGAAATAGTGGGAGATGGGGAACAATGGAGAGAGATGCGGGGCAAGGCTAGGTAGCTTCATTGTCATATTAAAACTCAAAAGTCAAACCTTAATTCAATGTTGAGAGTCAAAAATCTACAAAGTACACAAATGAACATGAGATTCTGAGCAAAAGACAAAGGGTTTGTTTGAGATAACTATGACATGTGAGTGATGATTGTGTGAATCTATAGTAGTAATTTCAATAGTGGCATGATATATCTGCAATTAAATTTTTCATGACAAATTTATTTTAATTGAAAATTTATGCTTCGTGAAGAGCTATTTTTGGGTGTGCTAATAGTCATAGAAAGTCGTATAACATTTTTAATGTTCTGCAAATTAATATTTTAAAATATAACAACGCACAATTGTTGCTTAAAGTGTGTCAACAAATACAACATTTCAAAACTGTTCTCAATAATGAATACCGAAACAATTATTGAATGTTGCCTAAAACTGCTACTTGATGAAAGTATTTACAAACTATTCTCTATTCTATGTTGAGATAACATTTTATAAATCTTTCCAATTGAAGTGTTACTAAATGTCACAAATGTTATAGTGTTTGGGTGTTCAAGACTGCTAAAGCTTGACTTAATCTGCATGATTGTAGAGTTATTTTGGCCTAAACATAAATTTTTGAGAAATTGCATTGGTGACCTCATTTAACCTAACGCTACTTGCATTTCTCATAGTATGTGTCCACAACCGCCACTACTCTCTAGCCGTGCTCTTGAACATAAGTATAAATTGTGTGGAACAAGACGCTCGTCCACATGACAGAAGGCATGGAACATGAGAAAAGAGCGAAAAGGACACAACTTTAGTTCAGGTTTACCATCTCTAATTGACATTAGCACAGCCTTCATAATTTGTATCAGCAAATTTTTCCCATTTAGCAAAAAAAAAACATTATGAGTAGTTGGTGTGCGAGGGGACTACAAGGCCACAACAAGTTAATAAAGAAAGCTACCCCTCCATCCCCGTTCAAATTTGAAAACACCCAAAAAAAACAATCTTTTTTTCTTTTTCTTTATGTTTCATGCTTTATAAGCTAGCATTTGCAGAAGAAGAGGGGGTGAAGAAGGAGAGGAATCTGTTCTCTCATTGGGATGACCACAGCGAGGTTTATCAAGAGCGTCATGGTCGGCGACTGAGCCGTTGGGAAATCCTGCATGCTTATATCCTACACCAGCAACACTTTTCCAATGGTAACTTCCAGCATCACATCAACGGCTACAGTTTTCAGAAAGCTGCCTGTTTTAATCAATATTTTGTATCCCCTCTGCCGTTTGTCTTCCTTCGTTATCTGTAGGCCTACGTCCCCACTGTATTTGATAACTTCGGTGCGAATGTGGTGGTGGATGGAAGCACTGTGAATCTTGGACTATGGGACACAACAGGTGAGAGTGATTTTTCTGTAATTGTTGGTTTTTGCATCTCTGCAGTAGTTTTGCATCTGTTTTGGTTAAGTGTGAACGAAGCTGTGGGGAGGAAAGAAGGCCACTTATTAGTTTGAGGAGTACGATCTCTTAGCAAAATATAACGATTTCGTCAAAACAGAGAGGAAACTGGTGGTCAAGGAGTAGTTAGATCAGTTTAGGTTGATTATTCATGGGTATGTATTATATAGAAGAATTATGATGATTCTTACATAAAATGGAAAGAAAGTGAATCATGTTGAAGCCAAAAATTGACTTCTTTGGAGTTCGGGGCCCCAAAAGAGGGGTGACCGCGCAGCTACTACCCTCAAGCGAACGATCTATGCACAAGACTAGAAACACAAGTGACAGACCAAAGGTCTCAGCGTGGAGCTCCCACAGCATACCCGGAAGACTAACAAACTCTTCCCCTCCCAAGCCAAAGACTGAGCTAAGACATCTTCGGAGGACACTCTTGACCAACCGGAACATCTAAGGAGGAACTCAAGACCAACTCTCTCCTATCCAGATGTGTCTTCTTGGGTCTATGCAAAATGTTACTCTCCCGCCCTGCCGATGGCGTAAACTCGCCGAATAGCTCTACCTTATGCAGCCCCAATTGGGCTGCCAACAACGTGACTTCGTTGTTCTGAAAGGCTATCAAACCCTCGAGGCCTTCCCGGTAACTTTATTGTTAAATTTTCTCAAAGTGGTCAGCAGGATAGCCTAAAGCCAAATTAATATTCTCAGAACTACCCAGTTGACACCTTGATCATGCGAAAGCCCAAGAGCATGCTTAAAACCAAACACAAATGGAAGCACAAGCAGGTCTTATATTCATTCACACTTCTTTACAATGTGAGGTATACGTAGCAAGACATGATTTCGCTAGTATACAAGCTACAAGCAGAAAGCACAAAACAAGCCGGACGGACAGCACTGGAGACCGCCGAGACCGCCTAGTCCGCCAAGGTCACCGAAGCCGCCCGAACTACAACTGCTACAAGCCGAATAGCACACGGAGTCCGCCAAGGCCGCGAGGTCAAGCGGACACACCGTTATTCGCTGCCTGCTGAAGAACTGAGGAACAGACCGCTTACCCGCCTGAGACCGGCGGACAGGTTATTGGAACTTGATCAATCTGAAGCAGAAAACTGATAAGCCGCAGAAGCTGCCAGCTGAGACCGCAGAGACCGTACACTTCAATGCCCAATTCCTGGCTCCTTGAAGCTAGCCGCGCAACCTGCACACAGCAAACCGTCAGCACTGCTTAACCCGTGCGGACAGAAAACCGCAGAGCGCAACACTTGCTCAAGCCCAACTTACTGTTCACTCTGTTACTGTAGACATGCTGGGGGGGTTCTATTTATAGGCGAGGTGAGTGTGGTCACCACCCTAGTGAATAGAATCACCACCCCAGCCCGCGCACTAGCAAAACCTCCGTCCGCTGAGTCCGCAAAGACTTAGCCGAATTCCAAGAAAACCGTCAGAAGCAAGGCACCGAAGTTCACTACTAGGCGGTCTTGCACCAGACCACCCCCACTATGTGGACACGATACAGTCTGCACAGTCCGCACACAATATCACATGGACAGCCACAACTCCTTTAGTGAAAGTACGCATATGCAAGAGGCAGTCCGCACAACACAAGAGCAAATCCTCCATCCGCCACAAGTCCACGACCAAAGGCAGTCCGCCCGGTCAACAGCGGACTTGGCGGATACAGCGGACACACTGGACTTGTCACAGAATGTGACCAAGTCCAGTAAATCACCAAAGGCCTAGCGCGAGCTCGGCGGACAATGCTCACTCCGCTAATCATCCAAAGCAGATCGCCAACACTGCTCTAGAGTTAAGGTAGAGTCCGCAAGCAATCCTCGCACAGCTGCCCAAACAAGCGGCCAACTTCCGGACTCCGACACCAGTCCGCGCAGTCCTCCACAGCAGCTAACACATGTTATACCACCAGAGCTCGGCAAGGGCCACAGCCAAACACCAAGGCCAGTCCGCCACAGCGGACACCGAGGACACGCTAGTCCGCAAGCCTCCCGCGGATAGGGCACCCAATCCGCCGGTTAACACATGCTTGCAACACACAAGGCCACTGAACAGAGCACTGCCTACAGCCCGCAAACCGCAGTCCACACAGTCTGTTTCGCTAGAAGCCAGACATCCTTGGCCATAGGCCAACCAGGCCGCACAACAGACCAATCAAGCTGCATACCAGGCCGCACAGGCCGCTCCTAAATAGCCAAGTCCCCAAGACAGCCAACACCCAGGCCGCAACCCGCAGTCCGCCCAGGCCGCGGACTGAGTCCGCACAGGCCGCTCAACAACCAAGCCACCAAGACAGCCACCACCCAGGCCGCAACCAACAGACCGCTAAGGCCGTAGACTCAGTCCGCACAGGCCACTCAGACCGCCCGGCCTGCCCATCACCCACTTCCACTTCACAAATTTCAACACTCCCCCTTGAATTGAGAAGTGGTGATAAAGCCCAGCAAGCTACGTAACCGCTGAAAAGGCCCCTTCGACAGCGGCTTCGTGAAGATGTCAGCAAGATTATCTTCACTACGAACATGTCCGACCTGAAGAGATCCCTCCAACACCTTCTCCCTTGTGAAGTGGTGCGCGATCTCAATATGCTTGGTCCTTGCGTGACACACTGGATTGTTTACCAGTTTGAGAGCACTCTCATTGTCACCCCGGAGTAAAGTAGGCCCTTGCACTTCTTCATGAACATCCTATACAAGCCTCCGCAACCAGATGGGTTCCCGAGCAGCCAAGCCGAAGCCTTATACTCAGCTTCCGTAGTAGACACAGACACAGAATTCTGCTTCTTGCTACACCACGAAATACAAGCTGAACCACAAGTGAAAACATAACCCGAAGTTGATCTCCGATCATCCGAGTCACCACCATAGTCAGGGCCCGTTTATCCAAGCAAAGAAAAGTCTGCATCCCTACTATAGAGGAGTCCTATATCAGAAGTTGACTTGACATACTTCAAGATGTTCTTTGCAGCTATCAGATGAGACTTTCTTGGTTCAGCCATAAACCGACTTACTCGGCTAACTGCATAAGCAATGTCTGGCTTTGTAATCGTCAGGTAGATCAAACTCCCTACAAGAGCCCTGAACACCAAGGGATCAGGAAGAATCCTTCCTTCATCTCGTCGAAGCTTCAGCCCATGTTCCAGTGGAGTAGAGCAACACTTCCCTTCACCCATGTCGAATCGACTTACAATGCGATTCACATATCCCTTCTTGCAAATGAGAATCCCTCACTCCTTCCTCTCCACTTCAAGACCGAGAAAGTGATGAAGCTCTCCCAAGTCTTTCATCTCGAAGCGTATAGCAAGCTCATCCCTGAGCCTTGTTACTTCCTCCTCTGAATTCCCTATGACAATCATTTCATCCATATACAACAGGACCAAGACTTGAAGCTCCCCCTTCTTCTTGACGAACAAGCTAGAATCCGAGTTGGAAACAAGATAACCGCAGAATTGCAAATACTCTACTATCTTCTCATACCAAGCTATAGGAGCTTGCTTTAACCCGTAGAGAGCCTTCCTGAGCTTGCAGATTTAGTCCAGATGATCTTCAGAAACAAATCCAAGTGGCTGATCCATGAAGATGTCCTTGTCAATCTCTCCGTAAAGAAAATCATTCTTCACATCGAGCTGCCACATCCTCCATCCCTTGCTAGCAGCCAAGGCGATCACCACTCTAACCGAAGTCATCTTTGCAACCGGACTAAATGCCTCCTCATAGTCTTCTCCATACTACTGTGAGAATACTCGAGCAACCAGACGAGCTTTGAACCTATCAATGCTCCCATCAGCCTTCTTCTTCAACTTATACACCCACTTGCAAGTCACTGGAGTAATGTCATCAACCTTGGGCAGAAGATCCCAAGTTTCATTCTTCATGAGAGCAGCAATCTGTTCCTTCATGGCATCATCTCACTCCTTGACTCTAGTGGCCTCATTGAAGTTTGCAGGCTCTCGCTCATCTAGAGGACCTATAAAGAAGAAGGAGACAAAGCTCACTGCATTCCCATCACAGTACCGAGCAGGTGGCTTCACAACCCTCTTTGATCTCCGAAGAGGTTGTTCCTTGCTCACTACCTTTGTTGCTTCTTCAGGCTCAGCGCCACCTTCAGGAAAGCTTTGAGCAATGTTCCCCCTGCATCCTAAGCCAGAAGCCTCAGCACCAGAACTTGAAGAAACGGGAGCTGCTGGTGAAATAGCAAGCTCCTTTTCCAGCCCTTCAGCAACCACCTTCTATTCTTCATCAACCTTGCTTCCGGTTACCTCAACCGAGCCACCTCCATACGGCGTCAGTTCGTCAAAGACTACATCTCTTAACACAACAAACTTCTTTATCGTAGGATCCATGCATTTCCATCCCTTCTTCCGCTCGTCGTAGCCAACAAAGACAAGCTTCCTTGCCTTCGCATCAAGCTTGGTCCTTAAAGCATCCGTGACATGCACGTAGCAAGTTGAACCGAACACCCGAAGGTGTTCCACACTAGGCTTCTCCTTTAGCAGCAGCTCAAAAGGAATCTTCATGTTTATCGGGCTAAGCGGCATTCGATTGATGACGTAAGAAGCACAAGACATCCCCTCCGCCCAAAAGGACCTTAGAATGTCTTTTGCATGAAGCCAGCATTTGAAAGTCTATGTCAGATGAAGGATCTTTCGCTCCACTACTCCATTTTGTTGTGGAGTGTGAGCACAAGTGAGCTCTCGTTGGATCACGTACTTCCTGCAGAAGTTAGAAAACTCGGAGGAGGTAAACTCACCACCGTTGTCTGTTCTAAGCTTCTTGATCCGCAAGCCAAGCCGACCCTCCACCAACTCCTTGAACTCCACAAACAAACGGAAGACTTCTGACTTCTCCTTCAAGAAATATACCCAAGTGTATCTTGAGTAGTCATCAATCAGCACAAGCATGTATCTGCTCCCGCCAAGGCTTGTAGTGACAGTTGGTCCCATCAAGTCTCCATGGATGCACTCCAATGGTCTCTTGCTCCTCGTTTGTGATTTATCAGACGGAAGGCGATGAGCCTTGCCGTACTGACATCCCGCGCAAACGTGACCGTCGCCAAATGAAGATTGCTTAGGCAAGCCTCTTACAAGGCTTCTGTTAGCCATAGCCCTTAGCTTATCCATTCCTACATGCCCCAGCCGTTCATGCCAAATAGTCGCGCTATCGTTTGCTCTCATCCGATCAACAAAAGAATTAGTTGCAAGAACAAATAAGTTCTTCACTCTCCTCCCAACATGAGCAACATCAGCCTTAACTGCTGATGCATTGCGAAGGAACTTCACTTTTGTTGGCCCAAGTAGAACGTGATAACCCGCATCGACCGCATTGGTCACCGAGAAGATGTTCTTTTTCATGCCTGGTACGTGATACACACTCCTTAACGTGAGTAGCCCCTTATCACTACCCAAAGGCATAACACCCTCCTTCTCTACAGCATAAATAGTATTATCAGCAGTTTTAATAGCTTCATTACTTGAGTAGGCTTGTAGAGAAGAGAATTTCGACTTGTCTCCGGTGAGGTGAGGACCACACCTGGAGTCCACGATCTAATCATCATTGAAGTCGACAGCAGACTAGGCACGGACACAAGTGCCCGTCATGAAAGCTCTGCCCCATTCAGCTTCCTCACACTTAGAGTAAGCTTCCTCTTTGCTAGCTAAAAGATAATAGTTGTCAACCTAAATCACCTAGAGGGGGGTGAATAGGTGAGTTGTGCGTCTTTTGCGGGAAAAAAAATCTCATAACAAAGCATAGATCTATCTACCAAAGTATCACAGACGAGACAAGATTTATAGTGGTTCCCCGATCTTGGGTACATCCACTTTCCCTCACCGATCTAGCAATATACTAGACTCGGCTACTCCACTATCTCGGATTGAAAATCAATCCTACCCTCGGAATAAAGTTCCTACAATCTCAATCCAACCAACTGGATCTACAACTCGGAAGGCAAAACTTCCTACAAACTCGGAGTTGAAAACTCCTACACTCGGAGAAAACTTCTCCTACAAGAATGAAATTTTTTTTTAGAAAACACAAACAATGATTTCTTTGTCAGATCTGCAAGCAAGCAACCAGGATCTTCTTCTTGTAAGCTTTGCGGCACTTTCAGAAAGATGAAGAAAATCTCGGCAACAGATCTGAATCTTCTTTGTTTTACACGATCAGAAAGATGATGAGCAGTTGAGAAACGATCTCGATCTGTAAAACTTCTTCAGTCTTATTCCTCTGAAAATTGAAACCCTTACCGGAGAAAAACAGCGGCGGCGGCGGCTTTCTTTCCATGAAGAGAGAGAGAGGAAACAACAACTTGGAGAGAGAAACGGCTGCAGAAATTTCTCAAAAATTTTATCTTTAAAGCTTGTCAGTATCTTATTAGGGTTTGTCGATTAGACAGGACCTTATATAAGATTTTGAATAACGGTCATAATTAGTCTTAATGATATACACGTGGACCAATCATGTCACGGAATTTGAAAATCTGTCAATTATGAACTTAGAAGAATTTCGGAGAAAAGGAGGCGATATACACGAGTAGGAATATAACTACTTGAGTAGGTAAAGGACTACTCGAGTAAGTAGAGGAATGTTACTCGGTATATAACTCATGACTACTCGAGTAGGTTGAAGACAACTACTCGAGTACATATAATCAACTACTCGAGTACTTAGAAGATCTACTCGAGTATACAGAAAAGTTTCACGGGAAGCGGAAAACTACTCGAGTGGTTTGAAGAACTACTCGAGTGAAAAGACTTAGAAAAATTTCTAAACATTGAAAAAATGAGCTACTCGAGTAGTCAGACTGAACTACTCGATAGATATAGTCTACTAGAGTATATAAAAAGACTTACTCGAGTAAATGACTATTTTTAGGAGAAAAGAAATTTAGTTTACTCGAGTCAGAATCTATAACCACTCGAGTATATATATATACTTACTCGAGTGTTTTACTTAGAAAAACTTAGAGTGAAATCTGTGCAACTCGAGAAAGAAGAATGATCTACTCGAGTAGTTAGTAAGCTACTCGAGTATGTGACAGTCTACTCAAGTATATGGACTTAACTTCATGAGAGGGAGATTTACTTACTCGAGTATAAGAATTTTGACTCGAGTATAAAGCAAGTAATTCACTCGAGTAGTTAATGACCTACACGAGTAGAATACTTAGAAAAATTTTCAAGGTGGAAATTCTATCTTCTTTTGGTGAAATCAGCATCCAACTCTATTCACATAGTCCAAGTGCTTGAATATGAAGTGTATCCTAATAGAGAGGCTACATATGAGTCAACACCTTGGGTCATACAATGAGGGATTACATTGTATGGTCCTGTGTTTGGTGACCCATTGTAGACTGACATTGGTCTACACTTCCCATTAGAATCCTGCAAACGCATAACTTAAACAAAGCATCAAATACACACTAATTCATCTTAGTTCCAGGGTGACTTCATCAAATTTGGGTTAATGTGGACATAGTTCCCAACAATCTCCCCCTATTTGTTGAAGTCAGAACCCTTTACACTAGGTGAATTTTCGACATAAAAAGTGCTAAGAAGAAAAATGTGTTCAAGTAAGCAGGAAACTATGAAAAAGATAATGAGAGCAAAAACTTAGAATTATATAAACAGGAATATCCAAATTTATCAATTCTACAGTCATTCATTTCACACTCTCAAAAGTCCTAGAAATTCAGCCTTGATGCTGTTGTCTGTCCAATTTCTCTTGTTGTGTTCTTTGGTAGCGGAATGACTTAGGATAATATCTGGGAGGCCTAGGAGGAGCAGCAGGATTATTCCTTTCATACTCTCTGTCATAAATTCTTCTCTTAGTCATGGATTTCTCATATAATTCTCATTCCTGGGAGCTATAGTGCAGGTTCTAGTTATCATCATAGTCCATTACCAATTTTAGAGTATCCAGAATCAAGAATTTGGAAGTGGGAGACCAGACTTCAGCATAAGCAGCAACAGATCTTTTGTCAGCAGCAGGAACAGGAATTGATCTACTAGCAGAAGGGCCTTCACCATATTTTCTCTTCTTTTTGGAGGTTTGGATCTCTAGAGGAGCATGAAGTAAAATATCAGCAGGATCTTCTTCCCAACCAAGAGTATATGACTCTGGAGGAGAAACTGAGTCTCCAGGCCTTGGAGAGAAAGAAGGATGTAGAGGAGCAGCTGGGGCAGATGCATCTGTAGCTAGAGGATTCAAGTGATGGGGAATGATATTTTGGTCTGCAGGAAATTCAGGTAGGATTTGATTATGCATCTAGACAGTTGTGTCATAAGTATGGAACTTGACACTCTGTATCTGGGCTAACACATCAGCCTTAATTTTCTGCACATGAGTTTCCCATAGTTCCTGTTGGAGGGCAGCAAATTTTTCTAGATATTCTTTTACTAATCCCTCCCCCTTTCTGACTTCAACAGATAAATTCTCTATGGCAGTTTCTTTGAATAGACCAACTTCTTCACATATTTTCATTTTGTTGGCTTCATTTCTCTTGTCCAGTTCTATTTGATTATTTGCAAGGGTGACACCCTGTTCCATAACTTCTCCAACACTAGTGATAGTGTGGTCTAGGGCTTTTCCACCAAGTTGAAATAAGTACTTTAGCTTGTCAGTGTTATGCTGGATTTCAGCAAATCCTCTGCTCATCTCAGTATCGAGAGCAGTTACCTTGTCAATTACAGTCTGTAGACATGTATCAAAATAAGTCCTCTGGTCATGAAGAATAAGTGCAATCTATCGCATCAAATATGAGGAGGAAGAGTCTGTAGCAGCAGCATTTGAAGGAGCAGCAGATGTAGGAAGAGCAGAAGGAAGAGGAGGAGCTACCCATGGAGCTATTTCTCCAATAATCACAGAGCTTGCAGCCCTTGTTTTATGAATGATAGCATCCCATTCTTCTGGATCATAAGGGATAGAGAAATCTAAGTTTCTGAGTGGAGCCTCAGCTGGCTCTGGAGAGGGCTCATTAGTGATAAGAATACTTTATGCCTATTCTGGAGGAGCAACATGAGATTTTGGAGGAGGAGGTACTGGAGAGTGTGCTGGTGGATGAAATGGAAGTGCTTCTGAGGTTAGCTCAGCTATCATGGCATTAATTTCAGCTTCAGAGGAGAGCATATGTTCTTGAGGTTGCTGATCTGATGGTGGTGTAGGTGGATTTTTAGGTAGGGGAGAGTGAGTTGGAGCAGGAGAAGAGGGGAATTCTTGAGGAGATGAAGGTAACCTGTGAGAAAGGGATGAAGTAGGCTCCCCCTCACTTGGTACCCCAGAGGAGCTGGCCACATGATGAGGAGAGGGAGATGGAGTCATGTCTGCTAATTCTGGAATTTCTGGAACCTTAGCAGCTTGGGCAGTGTTCTTCAGTTTCAATTCCCATCTCTGAATGGACTGAATTGAGACCTTCTTCATGTGGTGAAGAGGGGTCCTTTTGGAGAAGCTAAACAGCTGAGGGTTTAACTAACGGAGGAGGAGATAGATGATCCTGGAAAAATTGGGGGCTTTAGCACTGTCGTTGATTTTGTCAAGAATCATCAACCCAAATTGGAACTGCTTGCGGCAAACTATATCTTGCATAATGTCAAAGAAGTACAGGGGAATATCTCTTATAGAGTTAGTCTTACAAAGCAAGATTTTCCCAATGACATCATGAACAAGAAATTTTCCCTCTGCATTCATATCTGAGCATTTGATATACTGAGCATCAGACGGAATACCACAGAATAAGGATGTTCTGTCAGAATCCTCATCATCTAGGTCGTCTTCTTCGTCCTCTATCGGTAATTTGAGAAGTTGACAGACGATAGTCTTGGTGAGTTTGATTTTCATACCTTTTACTTTGGATTTCAGCACTTGTCCATTTCGTATGACCTTCGGGTTCTTGAAGAATTCTGCTACTTCAGGGAAAAGGATTCAGCATAGTTCTTGCAGGATGAACGATAGCCCTGCGATGTCTAGTAGAATCAACAAGTTGTGGAAATCATCAGAAAGTCCTGCAATCCCTGAGATAACTAGTTCTGAGCCCATGCCGATCTTGGTGGAGGCAGCCATGATCCTTGCTCGACGGGAGGAAAGAAAGATGAAGCGGCTCTGCAACTTTTTGAAGGAAGACGAAGCGGCAGTCAGGTACACGAGAGAGAGTGAAATGATTTCGTGTAGAGAGATTTTCGGAAATTCGTATTTATAAACCCTAGGTTTGAGGCTAATTAATCGATAAGGAAATAACTTAAAAGGAAAAGGCGGCATAAGCCTTGGTTGGCGTATAAGAAAATTTGAAAACCAAAGAGGCACATACACGAGAGATAGAAGATGTACTCGAGTATATAGGGAGTTACTCGAGTAGATCTATAAAAGTTACTCGAGTAGGAGAATCTGCAATGACTCGAGCAGGAGAATTGACTGACTCGAGTATATGAAGTGCACTACACGAGTACATGAATTGTCTTACTCGAGTAAGTTAAATGGACTACTCGAGTAGGTCCTTTGATTACTCGACTAGGTCAAGTCTATCTCGAGTCAGAGAGAAAAAACTTTTGAAATGCCAGATTTTGACTAACCCTTTAGTTTCTTTGCTTTGTTGAAATCCAACCATCTCTAATCTTCTTTGTTGAGCATCCCAAGTTCCGTTTTGAAGAATGAGAACTTGGTCTCGTCCAGCGGCTTCGTGAAAATATCTACAACTTGCCTGTCTGTGGAGATATATTGGAGATCTATGTCCCCGTGCTATACATGCTCCCTGATGAAATGATACCTTAGCTCGATATGCTTTGTCCGACTATGCGAGACTGGATTGTTGGCTATTATAATTGCGCTGGAAGAGTCGCAAAACAATGGGACATTCTTGAACTTCAAGTGGTAATCCTCAAATTGATTCTTTATCCAGAGTAACTGTGCACAACAACTGCCTGCAGAGATGTACTCTGACTCGGCCGTTGAGATTGCGACACAGTTCAGCTTCTTACTACTCCAGGAGATTAGCCTTCTTCCAAAGAATTGGCAAGTCCCGGAGGTGCTTTTCCTGTCATCTTTGCTTCCTGCAAAATTTGCATCTGAAAAACCAATTAGTTCGATGTCATTACTTCTTGGGTACCATAAGCCAAGATTTGATGTACCTTTAAGGTATCTCAAAATCCTCTTTGCAGCAACGTAGTGAGATTCCTTAGAGTTCACCTGAAATCTAACACAGACACATGTTGAAAATATTTTGTCGGGTCTACTGGCAGTAAGGTAGAGCAAGGATCCAATTATGCTTCTGTACCTGGTTTCATCAAAAGGTTTCCCTTTTTTATCCTTGTCCAGAGACATAGTTGAGCCCATTGGAGTACTCATGGAGGTTGCGTTCTCCATTCTGAATTTCTTAATCAGCTATTTGGTGAACTTGGTCTGCGAGATGAAAATTCCATCTTCAGATTATTTCACCTGAAGCCCTAAGAAATACTTCAACTTGGACGATCTCTTCATTTTGATCATCTACCTCCCCAATAGGGGTTGGAGAGGTGATCTTGAAGAATTTTCCGTCTTTTTCCTCATTGGGCTCTTTCAGATTGATTTCATCTAGCTTTGTACATGCATCTTCAATGAGCACACTAGACGGATTGCTTTGCAGCAAGCTCGTCTCATCAAATACAACATGTATCGATTCTTCTACCACTACAGTTTTTCTATTAAGTATTCTATATTCCTTACTATGACTACTATAACCTACAAAAATACCTTCAAAACTCTTTTTGCTGAACTTGTTGGTATTATAATTCCTTACTATGACTACTATAACCTACAAAAATACCTTCAAAACTCTTTTTGCTGAACTTGTTGGTATTATAATTGCCATTATTAAGTACGAAGCATTTAAAACCAAAGATTCTAAAGTATGAGATGGTTGGCTTCCTGCCCTTTAGAAGTTCATAAGGTGTCTTATCGTGGCTTTTGTTTATGAGTGCTCGATTTTGCACGTGTCATGCAGTGTTGACGGCTTCAGCCCAGAAGTACTCCGGAAGTGAAGCATCACTCAACATTGTCCTGCAGGCCTCTATGAGTGTTTTTCCTTCTCTCAGCCACTCCATTCTGTTGTGGAGTACGAGGAGAGGAAAACTCATGAAAGATACCTAAGCTTTCACAGAATTCTGTCATGGCCCCAGATTTGAACTCTGTTCCGTTGTCACTTCTGATTTTGACTATGGAGCAGTTGTGTTCACTTTGGATTTGCCTGACAAAATTAGTAAAGATCTCGAAGGTATCTGACTTGTGTTTCAGAAAGAACACTCATGCAAAGCACGAGTAGTCATCAACAATTACTAGTGTATAATCCTTACCTCCCAAACTTCTAATTTGCAGTGGACCAAACAAGTCCATGTGCAATAGATGGAGACATCTATTAGAGTCTTTGCCAATAACGCTTTTAAAGGTAGCCCTTGTTTGATTGCCTTTTACGCACGCATGACAATGTCTATCTTTGACGCACTTGACATTTGGGTCATCATGTACTAAGTTCATTGAAAATAATTTATTAATAGTTTTGAAATTAATATGTGCTAGTCTCTTGTGCCATTGGTCACCAAGAGACGCACTATCTTTTGCTAAAAAGCACACTGGTGTAGAGGAATCTATACAAATGAAATTTAAACAGAAAATATTCCTGCTTCGAGTGCCGGATAGAATCGTTTCCATATTGTCAACAGATTTTATCAAGCGCTTGTCAGCATGGAATTCAACTATGTATCCTTTATCGCAGAGTTGGCTTATGCTTATGAGATTGTGTTCCAATCCTTCGACATAAGCCACATCCTAGAAGGATACATTGTCATTAGTAATCATACCATAGCCTCTTGTAATTCCACGGTCTGAACCTCCAAAGATGACCTTTGGTCCGTTCACAACTGGAGTAAAGTTTTGAATAAGGCTTCTAGTCCCGGTCATATGCCGAGAGCATCCGCTGTCCAAATACTAGATTGGCATTTTGTTGGCCTTTGTACATACCTGCAATCATAATCAATTTGCCTTAGGAACCCAAACACGTTTGGGTCCTTGGTCTCGGGTTAGAGTACTCCCCCTACGAGTGTTAGCATTATGAGCGGTCTTTCTTATATTGCTGACATGAGGAGTTGCAGCATTTCTGGGATTGAACCAGCAATCAGTGGCGAAGTGACCAACCTTGCCACAGTACCAACAGTCAAATCTATTGTACCTTTGCCTCATGATCTCCTGCTTGACCTTTTGGAGTTTTGGTCTAGCAAGGTCAGCATTCTTGGAGGAAGAAGCTTCGTGATAATGATAATCACATGTCTTCTTCTCCTTAGGGAGCCTTTCCACAACGGGTTTTGGCTTTGGTGCCTTCTTGAAGTTATGACCATGATTGAAAGGGTCATAGCTCTGAAGAATAACTTCTTCATAAGGTGCCTTAAAGACACTTTCATCGAAGTTCCTGGGGCGAGTCCACCCTTGGTAGTAGGACTTTGGCTCTACATAGGTAGGCCTAGCAAAGTGCCCGTAGGATGAGTCAAGATCAAACTCATTTGATGGAAAGATGACTTTCTTGAATGTAGTTTGATCTTGGGGGGTTTTCCCCTTCTCTTTGGCTAAGGTCTTTTTGGCGGCCTTATTCATCCGTTGAGACTTATTTCTCCTAGAGGATTTACTAGGAGCTTCTTCATGGCCTAATCCGGCACCTTTGGCCTTGGCTGAGAATTCAGCAACAAATGGAAGAACCGTCTTGGGCTTCGAGAAACTTTCAACCAGTTTCTTTTCAGCTGCAAGTTGGGCTTCCAATTCCTTGATGATTTTCTCTTTGAGGTCAAGGTGCTCAAGAGCCTTGTTATATTCTTCAATAACATTATTGAAGTTTTCTTCGAGCGAGTCAGTCTTTGCGACTTTCTCTCTCAAGATGCTCTCTTCGGCTTTTAGAGATTTGATCTCTTTAGCCAGAGTCTTCACGACTCGACGACATTTGTCGTAAGCCATGATTAACTCCTTGTACTGGGCCATTAGTTCTGACTCATCGCCAGAGGAGCTATCCTTACAATCATGTTTAGAGACTTCAGAATATGAAAGTGGGGTATGAGAGTTTACCTTCCCAGTGAACTGGGGCTCTTGATCATCATCTGTTTGAGCCATAAGCTCAAAGTAAGCTTCTTCTTCTTCACTCGACTCAAATGAGTCGGAGTCACTAAGAGTCATGCTCTTTTTGGCTAACAGGCTCTTCTCTTTCCTCTTTTTGTTGTACGAGGATTTATTTTCTTCTCTTCTACCACCCTCCTTCTTCTTATGAGGGCAGTCGGCGATGACGTGTTCTGGCTTATTACAACAATAGCAAATAATGTCAGTCGAAACATATTTGTTCTGTTTAAAGGAATACCTGTCATGGCTACTTGAGCCTTTTCTTTGCCGATCACAATCGTGTCGTGATCTTCTATAGGAGGCATCCTTGCCTTTCCATTGCTTCTTCTTGTTCAATAATTTCTTGAACTGACGTGAGAGCAGTGAGAACTCTCCTTCTGATAGCTCAGAGCCTGAGGTACTTGGCTCTGAAGTTTCTTCTTCTTCACTAATTTCTAGAGCTGGAGCAGGGGAGGCAGCCTTTGTCTTTCTAGAGGTGTCTGCCTTTAGAGTAACAGACTTTTCTTTGAGAGCAGACCTGCTCTTCTCTTATTCAGCTTTCCTGGTGTTGAGTTGAAGCTCGTATGACATAAGCTTCCCGAAGAGATTTTGTGGGTCTGTCTCAGCCAGCTTCCCAAACTCCCTGATGGCACAGACCTTATTGTCTCATTCTTTGGTCAAGGATCTCAGGAACTTGTCATTCAGTTCTCCGTTAGTGAATACTCTGCCATAGACTATTAGGTCATTCACTATCTTGAAAAAGTTCTCAAAGGTATCAACAATGGTTTCCTTACTTCCATGTCGGAAGGCTTCATACTTCTGATTGAGGAGGGATCTCCGATCATCCCTCACTTCTTCTGTACCTTCCATCAAGGTAACCAAGGACTGCCACATCTCCTTTGTAGATTGGCAGTGGATTAAGTTCTGCAGTATTGAGTCATCAACTGCACTTGTAATAATGTTCTTAGCTTTCTTGTCTAGTGAGACAAGTGCAATCTCATCCTTGTCTAAATCCATCAGCTTCTTTGGAACCTTCTTGGTAGGATCTATAGTGGAGATAGTCATAGGAATATAAGGACCTTCTTCAACTATCATGAAGATTCTCGGATCCACAGCTTCCATAAAGAATTTGATCCTTTCTTTCCACATGGGAAAGTTATTCTTGTTGCATAGGGGAAGCTTGGCAAAATCTTTTGCCTTGTCCATGATAGGTAGATCTCAAATGACAACTATTGCAGGAACTGATCAAGGTGTTAACCTTTTAATGATCAACCTCGCTTTGATACCAATTGAAAGATAATAGTTGTCAACCTAAATCACCTAGAGGGGGTGAATAGGTGAGTTGTGCGTCTTTTGCGGAAAAACAATCTCAGAACAAAGCACAGATCTATCTACCAAAGTATCACAGACGAGACAAGATTTATAGTGGTTCCCCGATCTTGGGTACATCCACTTTCCCTCACCGATCTAGCAATATACTAGACTCGGCTACTCCACTATCTCGGATTGAAAATCAATCCTACCCTCGGAACAATATTCCTACAATCTCAATCCAACCAACTGGATCTACAACTCGGAAGGCAAAACTTCCAACAAACTCGGAGTTGAAAACTCGTACACTCGGAGAAAACTTCTCCTACACGAATGAAAAATTGTTTTAGAAAATACAAACAATGATTTCTCTGTCAGATCTGCAAGCAAGCAACCAGGATCTTCTTCTTGTAAGCTTTGCGGCACTTTCAGAAAGATGAAGAAAATCACGGCAACAGATCTGAATCTTCTTTGTTTTACACGATCGGAAAGATGATGAGCAGTTGAGAAACGATCTCGATCTGTAAAACTTCTTCAGTCTTATTCCTCTGAAAATTGAAACCCTTGCCGGATAAAAACAGCGGCGGCGACGACTTTCTTTCCGTGAAGAGAGAGAGAGGAAACAGTGACTTGGAGAGAGAAACGACAGCAGAAATTTCTCAAAAATTTTATCATTAAAGCTTGTCAGTATCTTATTAGGGTTTGTCGATTAGACGGGACCTTATATAAGATTTTGAATAAAGGTCATAATTAGTCTTAATGATATACACGTGGACCAATCATGTCACGGAATTGAAAATCTGTCAATTATGGACTTAGAAGAATTTTGGAGAAAAGGAGGCGATATACACGAGTAGGAATATAACTACTCGAGTAGGTAAATGACTACTCGAGTAAGTAGAGGAATGTTACTCGGGTATATAACTCATGACTACTTGAGTAGGTTGAAGACAACTACTCGAGTACATATAATCAACTACTCGAGTACTTAGAAGATCTACTCGAGTATACAGAAAAGTTTCACAGGAAGCGGAAAAATACTCGAGTGGTTTGAATAACTACTCGAGTGAAAAGACTTAGAAAAATTTCTGAACACTGAAAAAATGAGCTACTCGAGTAGCCAGACTGAACTACTCGAGAGGATATAGTCTACTCGAGTATATAAAAAGACTTACTCGAGTAAATGACTATTTTTAGGGGAAAAGAAATTTAGTTTACTCGAGTCAGAATCTATAACCACTCGAGTATATATATACTTACTCAAGTGTTTTACTTAGAAAAACTTGGAGAGTGAAATCTGTGCAACTCGAGTAAGAAGAATGATCTACTCGAGTAGTTAAGTAAGCTACTCGAGTATGTGACAGTCTACTCGAGTATATGGACTTAACTTCACGAGAGGGAGATTTACTTACTCGAGTATAAGAATTTTGACTCGAGTATAAAACAAGTAATTCACTCGAGTAGTTAATGACCTACACGAGTAGAATACTTAGAAAAATTTTCAAGGTGAAAATTCTATCATATTTTGGTGAAATCAGCATCCAACTCTATTCACATAATCCAAGTGCTTGAATATGAAGTGTATCTCAATAGAGAGGCTACACATGAGTCAACACCTTGGGTCATACAATGAGGGATTACATTGTATGGTCCTGTGTTTGGTGACTCATTGTAGACTAACATTGGTCTACACTTCTCATTGGAATCCTGCAACCACATAACTCAAACAAATCATCAAATACAAACTAATTCATCTTAGTTTCATGGTGATTTCATCAAATCTAGATTAATGTGGACATAGTTCCCAACACCAGCAACATGCCCAGGCTGCAGTTTGACCTTGCAGTCATGCTTGAAGTATCCTCGCTGATGACACCTGTAGCACTTCAAGTTCTTCTTTCAATATTTCTTAGGAGTAGCGCTCCTCTCTGCTTTATAAGAAGTTGAAGGCTCATTCTCACCAGCAGTCTTCTTCTTCTTCCCTTCTCATCCCTTCTTTTTCTTGCCCGTATAGAGTGCTTCACTGCTATCCTCAGAGACAGTGACTCCAGCCATCTGCCTTGCCAAGCTTTCTTGTGAAGCAAACAGATTCTCAAGCTCCATAAAAAATGGTTGAGTAGCCCAGCCTTGAACTGATGTCACAAAGGCAACATACTCCTTCCGCAAGCCGCGGATTATGTGTCTTTTCAACTTGGCCTCAGAGATAGTCTCATCAGGATCAAGCGCTGATATCTCTACACATAGACTCTTCATCTTCAAGAAGTATTTAGAGATAGTCAGGTCTCCTTGAGTTGTCCTGGCCAACTCATTCTCCAAGAATTGTAGCCTTGCTACATTCTTCCTATTGAACAACTCATCAATGGTTGTCCAAATATCAGCAGCTGATTCACATCCAATGATGTGATCAAAAAACTCCGGTGAAACAACTCTCTTGAGAACAAACTCCGCCTTTGCATTTGTTTTTCTCTAGAGCCTCACCTGCTCAGCAGTACCAAATGCAGTAGTCACTTCCTGTCTGTTGTCACCACCGACGACCTGACATAGCTCCTCACCAAGAAGAAAACTCTTCATACACGACTTCCACTTCTTGAAGTAAGTCGTGGTCAAGAGTTCAATACCCAGACCTCTTGCATAGCTCCCTTCCATTGCCACACCTTTGGGTAAGCTAACTTCCAGAAGTACAGAGCACCAACATAGGTTGATCACCACTCCAGCACAGAGCAACAACACTGGTTGAACACCGCTCAAGCAACTGAACCACCCTCTGATACCATGCTAAATTTTCTCAAAGTGGTCAGCAGGATAGTCTAAAGCCAAATTAATATTCTCAGAACTACCCAGTTAACACCTTGATCATTGAAAGTCCACCTAGTGCCAACTATGTGCACCTATGGGGGGGAATAGGTGACGAGTAGTGCTTTTGCGGAATTTACGAGAGTACCTACACAATAAAAATAAAGAGCACATCACACAGAAAACACAGGAAATTTATAGTGGTTCCCCGACTTGGGTACATCCACTTTCCCCCTTTCGACCTATCTCCCCAACAAGGGACGACTCGGTCACTTCTCCAACGGGATTGAAATCCAATCCCTGCACTAACGGAAGGAGCCCTTCCACACGTGAGAGTCAACACTCCCACAAAACGGGTTGCACCCAACCCTTACAACACGGAACAAAAGTTCCTTTACAACAGAAGTAAATATAGAATGTACACGAGATACAAACTTCGTTTGGAGACTACGGTGTTCCTCTTCGTTCGACGACGTGTTCGTGAAGTCAACGAAAAGTCTACAACCTTGGTCTCTCTTGGAGAGGATCTCCCCGGAACTGGCGGCGACAACTCGAGCGGCGGCTAGCTTCGGGATCGGCGGCTACGATGATGAGCGGCTGCTGAACTTGGAGATCCAAACTTCGTAGCGAAGCAAACTAGGTCTACCAACGGTCACTCTAGGATCGGTCGTCTCGATCGATTCGGACGGGGGAGTTTTCCCGGTCAACAAATCGAGAGACAAGAGATCTCTGGATAGACACGTGAGACACAAGCTTTGCTAAGCTTCTGTCGCCGGAGATTACGAAGGAATCTCGATTGTTGACGGCGACCAACTTGCCCGAGAGCGACGGCGGCGGCGGAGAGGAGTCGCGGAATTAGGGTTACGTGGCGGCTTCGTTTCTTCCTCTTTTTCCGTCGTGTTACTGTTCAAAATACTGGAATATATATACTGTAGATAATTCCAATATGACCGTTTGTGGGACCCACACTTGAAATCCCTAAGTCCGGTTCAAACTAGTCCTGAGGCAGAATCCGGTCCAGCAGCATCCTAAGAAAACGCCAAGTGAAAATCGGCGAGAATCGCAGGCGATTCTCGACGAATCGGCGAGAATCACCAAGTGATTCTTGACGATTCGTCGAGAATCGTTAGTGATTCTCGCCGAATCACTTATTGATTCTCAACGAATTTCACTTTGTATGCATGAGCTGCTTGGCCACTGGTTCGGCGAGAATCACTAGTGATTCTCGCCGAATCTTACTTGGCACCGTTTTGAGGTAGCCAGAAGGAATCGGTGAGAATCACTAATGATTCTCGTCGATTCGGCGAGAATCACTAGTGATTCTCGCCAAATCGGCGAGAATCACTAGTGATTCTCGCCAAATCGGCGAGAATCACTTGGTGATTCTCGTCGAATTTGCCTTAGACGAATTTTCGTCTTCCACCCAGGAGCTGCTTCTTGATCCATCCATGCTCCTTGTCTTCTCTTGCATATGAACGGCCCTGTACTTGAAAGTAAGTGCACTCCAATAGAGAGAGTACACGTAGGCCAACACACTGATCTGCTCAACGAGGGATTACGTTGTGCAGACCCGTGTATATTGACCTACTGCACCCTGACATTGGTGTGCACTTAGCGTGTAGGAGCTACAAGTACAACTTAAGAAGTTTCGTCAAATACATTGTGAATTCATCTTAGCTTGACAGGTGGCTTCCTCAAATCTAGGTAATCGTGGATACAATACCCAACAATCATGCGGAAGCCCAAGAGCATGATTAAAACCAAACATAAATGGAAGCACAAGCAGGTCTTATATTCATTCATACTTCTTTAAAGGGCGAGGTATACGTAGCAAGACATGATTTCGCTAGTACACAAGCTACAAACAGAAAGCACAAAACAAGTCGGGCGGACAGCACTGGAGACCGCCTAGTCCGCCAAGGTTACTGAAGCCGCCCGAGCTGTAATTGCTACAAACCGAATAGCACACGGAGTCCGCCGAGACCGCGAGGTCAAGCGAACATACCGTTATTCGCTGCCTGTTGAAGAACTAAGGAACAGACCGCCTACCCTCCTGAGACCGGCAGACAGGTTATTGGAACTTGATCAAGCTGAAGCGGAAACCTGACAAGCCATAGAAGCGACCAGCTGAGACCGCATAGACCACACACTTCAATGCCAAACTCCTGGCTCCTTGAAGTTAGCCGCGCTACCTGCACACAGCAAACCGTCAGCACTGCTCAACCCGCGCGGACAGAAAACCACAGACCGCAACACTTGCCCAAGCCCAACTTACTGTTCATTCCGTTACTATAGACATGTCGGGGGGTTCTATTTATAGGCGAGGTGAGGAGTGTGGTCACCACCCTAGTGAATAGAATCACCACCCCAGCCCGCGAACTAGCAAAACCTCCGTCCGCTGAGTCCGCAAAGACTTAGATGGATTGCAAGAAACCCGCCAGAAGCAAGGCACCGAAGTTCACTACTGGGCGGTCTTGCACCAGACCGCCCACACTATGCGGACATGATACAGTCCGCACAGTCCGCCCACAACATCACATGGACAGCCACAACTCCTTCAGTGACAGTCCGCATATGCAAGAGGCAGTCCGCACAGCACAAGAGCAAAGCCTCCATCTGCCACAAGTCCACGACCAAAGGCAGTCCGCCCGGTCAACAGCGGACTTGGCGGATACAGTGGACACACAGGACTTGTCACAGAATTTGACCAAGTCCAGTAAATCACCAAAGGCCTAGCGTGAGCTAGACGGACAAGGCTCAGTCCGCCAATCATCCAAAGCAGATCGCCAACACTCCTCCAGAGTTAAGGCAGAGTTCGCAAGCAATCCTCGCACAGCTGCCCAAATAAGCGGCCAATTGCTGGACTCCGACACCAGTCCGCACAGTCCTCCATAGCAGCTAACACCAGCTATACCACCAGAGCTGGGCAAGGGCCACAGCCAAACTCCAAGGCCAGTCCGCCACAGCAGACACCGCGGACACGCCAGTCCGCAAGCCTCCCGCGGATAGGTCACCCAATCCGCCGGTTAACACAAGCTTGCAACACACAAGGCCGCTGAACAGAGCACTGCCTACAGCCCGCAAACCCCAGTCCGCTCAGTCCGTTTCGCCAGAAGCCCGACATCCTTGGCCATAGGCCAACCAGGCCGCACAACAGACTGATCAAGCCGCATAACAGGCCGCACAGGCCGCTCCTCAATAGCCAAGTCCCAAAGACAGCCAACACCCAGGCCGCAACCCGCAGTCTGCCCAGGTCGCGGACTCAGTATGCACAGGCCGCTCAACAACCAAGCCACCAAGACAGCCACCACCCAGGCCGCAACCAACAGACCGCCCAGGCCGCAGACTTAGTCCGCACAGGCCGCTCAGACTGCCCGGCCTGCCCATCACCCACTTCCACTTCATAAATTTCAACATTTATCTCGAGGTCCCCACGGGACGAGCTGTTCAAGAGAATACCGCTCGCCTAAGATAAAAAGATAAATAACATACATACTGCAGCAAATGCATTTTAATTTACAGGAATATAAATTCATACTTCGGCACGCAGGCCGACAACATAAACAAATTAGGCCTTCTAGGGCCGGCACAAACTTGGGCTTAAGCCCGCCACTTCCCGCTTGATACTGCAACACTTGAACGCCGATGTCTCGACAAGCGGCGGCAAGCTAAACATCAGTCGACTAAAAGCGACCCAATAATATTGCTCCCACCCCTTTTTCGGGGCTATGGTGCTTATTCCCTGCAAATAGATAATATACAACTTTCTCGGAGTCTTCTTCGGGAACCCCAAAACATCACCAATCCGGCTCACACGTCCGAATAGGCTTCACACAGCATGCCTAAATCCGTACTCACGCTTCCGGATACTAAATGCAATTAATTGCGAGGATGTACTCATTGACCCGTCGGAGAGCACCCTTCCCCCACCCGTTAGTGGAGAGGGGCTTCCATGCAAATATGTTAATTGAGGGTTTCACCTGCCCAAGAAGGAACTTCGTTACCCTTGACGCGTGCTTTGACGGCTGTGTCAGGAGAGGAGCTCCTGGCTATTCTTGCTAAAGGCGGTACCGGGAGAGGAGATCCTAGCCGACCTTGCTCCAGGCGACTGTGGCAGTGAAGGAGAGCTAGGGCTCGGCCAGCCTCTACTCCAGACGGCTGCGGCGGTGAAGGAGAGCTAGTGCTCGGCCAGCCTTGCTCCAGGCAGATCTTGCTCTAGGCGGCGCCGGTGGCCGATCTTGCTCTGGCCGGTGCCGGGAGAGGAGCTCCCGACCGACCTCGCTCCAGGCGGCAGGAAAGGAAGAGAGTTGGGGAGAGGGGGTTCGGGCTGCATCTACTGGTCGGCGATGGGAGAGGAAAAGAGCGGGAGGGCCTCTCCTTGCTGCGGCGCTGAGAGAGAGAGACAGACAGATAGAGAGAGAGAGATCGGGAGAGTGGGATTTGGATCAGGTTTCTCCTCTACTTCTCTTTCACCCCGTCAGAAAGAGAAGCAAATCGGGGGGGAGAGGGGAGCCGGTTGTTAGGTTTTTTTCTTCCTACTTAATTATATCAAATATTTATATATAAAACTTTATATATTTATGTTTAAATATATAAAAAGAATACATCGACCATGACTGCACCAAATCGCCGCTCATAGCACGCCCCGAGACCGCAACCTGGGGAGGATCCCACTCGGTCAGATACGGGGTTGTACACAATTTCCGCACTTTTCGAGCGAGTTCCATGCTCGAAAAGAAATGTCGACCCCGAGTATCCGGCGAGTGGGAGCCGACCCAAAAAATGTTTGAGAGAATTCCTCACTTGGAGATAAAGGGAGCTCTACAATAGGGCTTACTTTTCACACAGTCCTATTAGATATTTTAACATGAAAATCACTAGCTTGAGTTTTCCCGCCTAGGCTCATTATGAACAGCATACGCATCATTTAATACACTGCAACATATTAATAGTCAACTATTTTCATAGAGGGGAAAAAGCATGTCTGTGCCTAAAACTAAAGACCCCCTAAATATCCACACATAGAAAACGACTACAATCCTAAAATTCATTGACAAAATTACAATTTGTCCACGTATTTATAAGTGGCCCTTATTAGTATCATTGGAACATTTAATATTTACATTGTAACGCCCCCACTCGTCACATGACATATAACGGTGGGTCCGGCCGGGGCCCCACGCCATAGGTCACAGACAAGTGGCGGAATTACTTGTAGTGATCAAATTCTATTCGTATCCTTAACTCAATCCATTCTAGCGCAGCATTTTCTCAGTTGTACAAACTCAACTTCATGAATGTCCACTAATACATAAATGCCACATTTATATATATCCAAACCAGGAATGTATACAACCCACACACACATGGCCTTAAGGCCTTACAAGTTTCTATTTTTACACATATACAGGTTCGTACATCGGCACGCAGGCTGGCCACACTTGAAATCCAACCACGATGCACTTGGCCTTCAAGGGCCTTAGCAACAAGCTTTCAATCCCTGCATTTCATTTCAAGCCGCAGCACCTGCAAGTAGACATCCACCAAAGAGCGGCAAACAAAATAACGGTCAGCTATCGCTGACCAATTATAACGACCCTACCCCATGCCCGGGGCAGCGGTTCCTTCCCTATATGCATTTGCAAGTATAACAGCTAACAATCACACACAACAAATCACAAACGCCGACCGCAGCCCGACGCTTCATGCTCTCAGGGCACCTTATGGTGTACCGGAAACCCGTGATAACATCACCAATCGCACGGTAATTAACTTGTTGGTTGGCCGGTCCTAGTCTCCCCAACACGCATGTTGGTTGCATTCCGCCCAAACCAAGCAGAGGTACGTACCGCATGGAAAAAATGAGCATTCATCCAACGGATCGACCCGCTTTTATTTCGGTGTAGCAAGTCGGGCTATTGCACGCTCCCGAACACTGCCACCAATCGATCTCTCCATCATGCCAAGGTATAGGTTAGCCTTGCCCGTGCTCACATCGTCACTGGCGCACTGTGACGTGGGTCGGCCTTCCCTTCCTGGGTAACCGCAACTTCCCGCTCTCGCAGAGCAAACCACAAGGAGCTTCGCAAAGCATCCAAGATCATATCCATGGCTAGCCCATGCATGAGCATACCATCCACACATAGCATTCAATCATTCAAGACATCAAACACATAGCATCTTTACAAATCCACGGAGTCTTCTCCGGTTTACCCATGACCATCACCAATCCAGACTAACGGTCCAGATGGGCTTCACACATCATGCCTATGCCGTACTCCATAATTCCGGCTCTAGATGCAGACTCAACAAAGGAATCACTTCGCTGATCCACCTTTTGGTGGAGGATTCCATGCATATGCATAAAGAAGGAGATTGTTACCCTTGAAGATCACTTTGGTGCCATGAAGTAGCTGGACGGAAGTCACCGCCTTGACTTAGCCTTCACGAATCCGCTCTCGGATCTTCGTTCCGCACTCCGCAGCTCCTCCATCAGCTGGCTTTCTCTTCCTCCTTCCTTCCCTTGCAATCCCCTCTTCTTGCTCTCTCTTGAAATGAGAAAAAGAAGAAGAGAATGAAGAGGAAGGGTTTAAATCCCCTTTTACCCGGCCTTAGCAACACCTGGCCAGATCCTATCCATTGGATCCAGGAATAGGGAATTAAACGGCTCAGAATCGTCCAGAAAAGCATAAACACGGCCTGACACGCCCTGTGACACGCCCGTGTCACATGCCGTGTCCCCTAAAGCGGTAGTCAACCGACTAAAAACCAGCCAGTACACGGCCTCGTGACACGCCCGTGTTACACCATACACGGCTGTGTCATACGTCACACGCCCGTGTAGCCACCCGTGTACTTCCCCCTGCACCATCTCAAAATCACCCGAGACTCACACGGCCCTGGGACACGCCCGTGTTCCAGGCCGTGTGCACCTGGACATACCCGTGTCCCGCAAACACGCCCTGGCTCACAGTTGTCGGGCAGAGATCGTCGACCGCGCTGACACGCCCTGTGACACGCCCGTGTCACAGGTCTTGTCCTCCACACTCGACACTCGACAATCATCGAGCGCATTGTGTCGACCAGAGGGACACGCCCACTGACACGCCCGTGTCAGTTGGGTCACGCCCGTGTTCCCTGGCGTGTTCCTTCCGTCGACCCAATTTCGTCGACCAGACACCCAACTCCTCAAGCCAGGCACGACACGCCTTGGGACACGCCCGTGTCCCAGGCCGTGTCACCCCACCTGAAACCCAAATGGACTTTGGGGTGTTACAATCCTCCGCTCCTTCAAAGAATTTCATCCTCGAAATTTATCTCACTCCAATCAGTCACAACAAAAGTGCTCAATAGACCAAACACATCATTCGTACGATAGCACAATTAAACCAAATAATAAAATAGTCATATATCCAGTTCACCCGCCATTTTACATCTCATATCTCACAGATACAGATACATATCATGCACATACACACATATAGATGACGGGCCACACTTATTTCCGCTCATCCGTATTATTTTGCAGATAGCGTTTAAACTCTTTGGTAAAGGCCAAATTAAAAACACGAGGTTGAATTTCACCAAGTGCACTTTGCGGCTCTTGCACTTCCATATTATGCAATCGAGGTTGCGTCCGTGATGCAGATGACTCGACCACTACTTTACCCTTATCTTCATAAGATGCAACCGTAGTTTTCTCACTTCGAGGAGGGCCGCTTCGACAGTTAGAGGCTATATGCCCCTATTTTTTGCATTTAAAACAGGTATGTGTCTCAACACGTCTTTGTCCATATGTTGTTTCTGACGCAACATTCGACGAGGTTTGTTCCGCAGGCTTGAATCTCTTATTCTCTCATTTCTGAAAATCCAATTGTTCCGACTGCGGAACTTTGAATTCCAGCTTTTCCACTGCTAGTCTCCTCGTTTCTTGTACTCGCTTCATATCATTTTCTAATGCACGGGTTGTGTCTACCAACGCTTGGAAGCCTTGGCTCACCGAACTCGGAAGTTCCAACCTTAACTCATCCCGAAGGCCCTCATAAAATCGATTCGTTTTTCGAGCTTCCTCGGCGAAAGTAGATCCCGCATACCGCCCCAGTCTGTTAAATTCATGCAGGTACGTATCAATATCTCTCTCACTGTAGAAAGGAGAATAGGAAAATGGAAAGTGCAAGCTTTATTCATCCTCAAGGGGCATTATATAGGATTACAGCAAGAAACCCAACACCGATAGGCAGTGTGGGACTAAACTCAACATATAGTAAAATATTGCATATATTAACTCTAACACTCCCCCTCAAGCTAAAGGGGGACCCTACAGCTTGAACACAACATAAAACGGAATGTACAGGAAGGATGGAAACGTGGGACAAAATAACAGCCACTGAGGCCCAACCGCGTGTCACCGGCGATACTTCAACCGGGAAAGAGCCACACGACGTTGGTCCACAAAACCGACCATGACAACGCTGGATACACTCGGAGCGGAAACTAGGTCAACCACGAAAGACCAAGCCAACCCTACCAAATCGAGAGAAAATGACGAGGAGACACAAACAACATATGAAATCAACCTAGGGGCCATGTGTGACTAAGGCAGGAGTCGGGAAAGAAGTATCTGAGTCGCCATGATCACAAACAGTCCCCCTCACATGGATCATGTGCAAGAAGACATAGGTTATACCTAGGGGCCGGGTGTGACTAAGGCAGGAGTCGGGAAAGAAGCATCCGAGTCGCCATGATATCACAAACACTCCCCCTCACGTGGAATACGTGCATGAAGGTATAGACTACGCCTAGAGGTCGTGACGTACACTCCCCCTCACGTAGATCACGTGCAAGAAGGCGGAAATCATAGAGACGCAACACAACAACCCCAAACAACTTAAAAAAATTGAAATGTTAAACCCTACGGGTCGGGCTGGATCTGAAGAAGAAGGAAGCATTCGTCAGCATGAAGGAGCAGCACAGCAGCAGTAGAGGAGAAGCACGGCTTGCAGAGCAGCCGGAGAAGAAGCAGCTGCGGCAGCAGCAAACCGGAGAAGCAGTGGCAGAGCAGCATCCATGCCGGAGAAGAAGAAGCGACAGAGCAGCATGCTGGAGAAGGAGAAGCGGCAGAGCAGCATCCATGCGGTAGAGAAGTCGGGAGAATATAACGATGGAGGCAGAGGAGGACGCGGGCGGAAGCAGCAGCGATGAAGACGCCGGGATAAGCTGGAAGCAGAGGCGTCGGCGTCGGCAATGCAGAGGGGAGCCGACGGGATCGTCGATGTCGCAGTCGGAAGCCAGAGGAGTCGTCGATGTTGATGAAGGAAGCCGGAGGATGCGTCGGTGTCGATGAAGGAAGTCGGAGGATGCATCGGTGTCGATGAAGGAAGATGTCGACGTCGATGATGTCGGGAGAAGCATACGTCGGGAGATCGGAGCCGCTCCTGTCGACGGGGTCAGAGATCGACTCCGTCGACAGGAGCGGGAGCAGCGGGCGTAAGCCCTAGCAGCGCGCGGGGCGGAAGCACGGGCCGGGTGGGGATTTCGGTCGGGACGGGAGCGGGGGGGGACAATAGCTTATCGGGAAGAAATTTTAGGTCTCAGAACCTCCTCTGATAACATGTAGAAAGGAGAATAGGAAAATGGAAAGTGCAAGCTTTATTCATCCTCAAGGGGCATTATATAGGATTACAACAAGAAACCCAGCACCGATAGGCGGTGTGGGACTAAACTCAACATATAGTAAAATATTGCATATATTAACTCTAACACTCACCCTGCACCAGACGTAAAAACTCATTCTCCATAGCAATCTGCTGGGACACTGGCACGTACTTGGCTAAAAACAAGCAGGAGAATTCTTCCATGGAAACTTCCGCTAACCCGCGACCGGCCAAGTAATGCACCTCCATCTCATCCCACCACAATCTCGTGTCTCCTTCTAACAGAAACGTGGCTAATGTCACTTTTTGCTCCTCCACCGTCCTGATGGCAGTCATGATCCTCTTCACTCGAGCCAACCAATCTTCCGCCTGTGTTGGGGAAATCGCCCTGCCAAACGTAGGTGGATGAAATTCCATAAAGCTTTTCAACTGCTCATCAACAGGCTCTTGCCGAACACCAAGTTGCACAGGTACCACTGCAGGCCTTGTAGGTTGTGTCTGCAATACTGCGAGCACTGTTTCTGTCACCACCCAAATGGCCTCCGCCAAGGGAGGCGTAGGCGCTTCAACCGGTGCTACACTCTCATCAGACCGCTAGGTCTCAGATGGCCCAGCTCCACTCTTCGCCACATATCAATGTACAGAACACCATTAATAATTCATATCATAACCGGACGGATACATTGACTACATGCTCACGCACATCATGTGCATGAAATACATTCCTAGTGGACATTCGTGAGTTCAATTAAGTTCTCTCCTCCCAAACAATCTCAACTTGGCTCTGATACCACTTTGTAACGCCCCCACTCGTCACATGGCATATAACGGTGGGTCCGGCCGGGGCCCCACGCCATAGGTCACGGACAAGTGGAGGAATTACTTGTGGTGATCAAATTCTATTCGTATCCTTAACCCAATCCATTCTAGCGCAGCATTTTTTCAGTTCTACAAACTCAGCTTCATGAATGTCCACTAATACATAAATGCCACATTTATATATCTCCAAAACAGGAATGTATACAACCCACACACACATGGCCTTAAGGCCTTACAGGTTTCTCTTTTTACACATATACAGCTTCATACATCGGCACGTAGGCCGGCCACACATGAAATCCAACCACGATGCACTTGGCCTTCAAGGGCCTTAGCAACAAGCTTTCAATTCATGCATTTCATTTCAAGCCGCAGCACCTGCAAGTAGACATCCACCAAAGAGCGGCAAACAAAGTAACGGTCAGCTATCGCTGACCAATTATAACGACCCTACCTCATGCCCGGGGCAGCAGTTCTTTCCATGTATGCATTTGCAAGTATAATAGCTAACAATCACAATCACACACAGCAAATCACAAACGCCTACCGCAGCTCGACGCTTCGTTCTCTCAGGGCACCTTACGGTGTACCGGAAACCCGTGGTAACACCACCAATCGCACGGTAATTAACTTGCTGGCTGGCCGATTCTAGTCACCCCAACACGCATGCTGGTTGCATTCTGCCCAAACCAAGCAGAGTTACGTACCGCATGGCAAACATGAGCATTCATCCAACAGATCGACCCGCTTTTATTTTGGTGTAGCAAGTCGGGCTATCGCATTCTCCCGAACATTGCCACCAATCGATCTCTCCATCATGCCCAGGTACAGGTTAGCCTTGCCCGTGCTCACATCGTCACTGGCGCACCGTGACACAGGTCGGCCTTCCCTTCTTGGGTAGCCGCAGCTTCCCGCTCTCGCAGAGCAAACCACAAGGAGCTTCGCAAAGCATCCAAGATCATATCCATGGCTAGCCTACGCATGAGCATACCATCCACACATAGCATTCAATCATTCAAGACATCAAGCACATAACATCTTTGCAAATCCATGGAGTCTTCTCCGGTTTACCCATGACCATCACCAATCCAGACTAACGGTCCAGATGGGCTTCACACAGCATGCTATGCCGTACTCCACAATTTTGGCTCTAGATGCAGACTCAACAAACGAATCACTTCGCGGATCCACCTTTTTGTGGAGGATTCCATGCATATGCATAAAGAAAGGACTTCGATGTCCAAGAAGGAGATCGTTACCCATGAAGATCGCTTCGGTGCCATGAAGTAGCCAGACGGAAGTCACCGCCTTGACTTAGCCTTCACGAATCCGCTCTTGGATCTTCGTTCCGCACTCCGCAGCTCCTCCAGCAGCTGGCTTTATCTTCCCCCTTCCTTCCCTTGCAATCCCCTCTTCTTGCTCTCTCTTGAAATGAGAAGAAGAAGAAGAAGAGAATGAAGAGGAAGGGTTTAAATCCCCTTTTACCCGGACTTAGCAACACCTGGCCATAGCCTATCAATTGGATCCAGGAATAGGGAATTAAACGGCTCAAAATCGTCCAGAAAAGCATAAACACGGCCTGACACGCCATGTGACACGCCTGTGTCACAGGCCGTGTTCCCTAAAGCCGCAGTCAACCGACTGAAAACCAGCCAGTACACGGCCGTGTGACACGCCCGTGTCACACCATACACGCCTGTGTCATACGTGACACGCCCGTGTAGCCACCCGTGTACTTACCCCAACACCATCTCAAAATCACCCGAGACTCACACGGCCCTGGGACACGCCCGTGTTCCAGGCCGTGTGCACCTGGACATACCCGTGTCTCGCAAACACGCCCTGGCTCACAGTCGTCGGGCAGAGATCGTCGACCGTGCTGACACGCCCTGTGACACGCCCATGTCACAGGCCGTGTCCTCCACACTCGACACTCGACAATCGTCGAGCGTATTGTGTCAACCAGAGGGACACGCCCACTGACACGCCCGTGTCAATTGGGTCACGCCTGTGTTCCCTGGCGTGTTCCTTCCGTCGACCCAATTTCGTCGACCAGACACCCAACTCCTCAAGCCAGGCATGACACGCCCTGGGACACGCCTGTGTACCAGGCCGTGTCACCCCACCTGAAACCCAAATGGACTTTGGGGTGTTACATACTTCTCCAAGATTTGAAGTTTCCCCTATAGATTTGAAGAAATAAAAATAGCCTCTTTCTGATACTAGTCACGTGACACCTTCATACAAAATCAGGTTGCGAACATAATTGAGCTAAGGGTCAGCTTATCTAACCTTCACTACTTCTCCAAACCTTGAAAACTGACAGATTTTTAAACCAAAGTTGTTTTATTCTAAAAAAAAGTACACTTGGTCAGGACAAAACCACGCGACTCTCTACGCTAAGGAGACATGGCCAACTCTTTCAAGAATAAATAGTTCGTCACTCATGTGACATGTTCTTAATCCCCATTATTTTTATCACGATTACTTAATTCTTCAAAACTAGAATAGGTATGAGATACATGGTCAGTATAAAATAAATATTTGAGAGCAGGGCTCTGTTGGGTATTGTATCCACAATGTACCTGATTTGAAGAAGCCCCTGGACAAGCTAAGGTCAATAGACTATGTATTTGATAAACTTTTTCTAGTTGTGCTTGTAGTTTTCCACGCTAAGTGCACACCAATGTCAGGGTGCAGTAGGTCAATATACACGGGTCTGCACGACGTAATCCCTCGTTGAGCAGATCAGTGTGTTGGCCTACGTGTACTCTCTCTATTGGAGTACACTTATTTTCAAGCACAGGGCCGCTCATATGCAAGAGAAGACAAGGAGCATGGAGGATCAAGGAGCAGCTCCTAGGTGGAAGACGAAAAATCGTCCAAGGCAAATTCGACGAGAATCACCAAGTGATTCTCGCCGAATCGGCGAGAATCACTAGTGATTCTCGCCGATTCGACGAGAATCATCAGTGATTCTCGCCGACTCCTTCTGGCCATCTCAAAATGGTGCCAAGTAAGATTCGGCGAGAATCACTTGTAATTCCCGCCGAACCAGTGGTCAAGCAGCCCATGAATACCAAGTAAAATTTGTTGAGAATCAACAAGTGATTCGACGAGAATCACAAACGATTCTCGACGAATCGTCGAGAATCACTTGGTGATTCTCGCCGATTCGTCGAGAATCGTCTGCGATTCTCGCCGATTTTTCCTTGGCATTTTCTCAGTTAATTTCCTGAACCGGATTCTGTCTCAGCTAATTTCCTGAACCGGATTCTGCCGCTGTTTAATATCTGGACCGGGATTTGGGGGTTACTTCTGTGGGTCCCACAAACGGTCTTATTGGGGGTAGCTACAGTATTTATACTCGGGTATTTTGAACGGAAAAAGACACAGAAAGAAGCCGAGCTTACGGAAACCCTAAAATCGCGATTTCTCTCCTCCGCCGCCGTCACGCTCGAGCAAGCACGTCGCCGCCACTGATTGATCTTCTTCCCGATCTCCGGCGACAGAAGCTTAGCAAAGCTTGCGTCTCACGTGTCTATCCAGAGATCTCTTGTCTCTCGATTTGTTGACCGGGAAAACTCCCCCGTCTGAATCGATCGAGACGACCGATCCTAGAGTGACCGTTGGTAGACCTAGTTTGCTTCGCAAAGAAGTTTGGATCTCAAAGCACTGCAGCAGCGCACCTTCATCGCCGCCAACTCCGAACCAAGCCGCCGCTCGGATTGCCGCCGCCGGTTTCGGGAGATCCTCTCCAAGAGAGACCAAGGTTGTAGACTCCTCATCGACCTCGAGAACACGTCGTCGAACGAAGAGGAACACCGTAGTCTCCGAAAGAAGTTTGTATTTCATATACATTCCATATTTACTTTTGTTGTAAAGGAACCTTTGTTCCGTGTTGTAAGGGTTGGGTGCAACCCAGTTTGTGGGAGTGTTGACTCTCACGTGTGGAAGGGCTCCTTCCGTTAGTGCAGGGATTGGATTTCAATCCCGTTGGTGAAGTGACCGAGTCGTCCCTTGTTGGGGAGATAGGTCGAAGGGGGAAAGTGGATGTACCCAAGTCGGGGAACCACTATAAATTTGCTGTGTATTCTGTGTGCTGTGTTTGTTGTTTTTATTGTGCAGGTACATCTGTAAATTCCGCAAAAGAACCACACGTCACCTATTCCCCCCCCCCCCCCCCATAGGTGCACATAGCCGACACTAAGTGGACTTTCAAGTGGTATCAGAGCCAGGTTACTCAACAAAAAGGTTAACACCTTGAGCTGAATCCTGCCACTAGTGTCAACAAGGAGACATACATCTACTATGGACGGGCTCAAGTACTCCGGCAAGATCCCAGTGTGCAACAGACTCAACTTTCCTATCTGGAAGGAAAGAATCAGGTTCTACATGGAAGCAGTGGACCCTCGACTGTTCATGATCGTGCTGGAGGGACCTTATGTCCCCACTAAGGCCTCCACCATTGATCCCACCAAGAAAGTGCCGAAGACACTCTCTGAAATGGACAAGGATGAGATGGTCCTAGTGGGCCTTGACATGAAGGCAAGAAACATCCTGGTCAGTGCAGTTGATGACTCGATGATGCAAAACTTCAGCAACTGCAGGACAGCTCAGGAGATATGGCAGTGTCTGATCATTCTAATGGAGGGCACAGATGAAGTAAGGGATGATCGGAGATCCCTCCTGAACCAGAAGTATGAGGCCTTCCGGCAAGGGCCTAAGGAAGAGATCGGAGTCACATACGAGAACTTCCTGAAGATTGTCAACGCCCTCAAGGGCTATGGAAGAGTGTTCACCAATGGTGAACTCAATGACAAATTCCTTAGGTCCCTTACTAAGGAATGGGACACAAAGATCTGCGCCATCAGAGAATTTGGCAGACTAGCAGAAACTGATCCACAAATCCTGTTCGGGAAGCTGATGTCCTATGAACTTCAGCTGAACACCAGGAAGGCAGAGGAAGAAGCAGAGAAGGCTGCTGCAAAAGAAAAGACTGTGGCCCTAAAAGCCAGTCACTCCAGAAAAGGGAAGGGTGCGGTGTCCTACCGTGCCAGAAATAAGGAAGAAGAGGAGGACTCCGATCCATGCTCCTCCAGCTCAGAACTGTCGGAAGAGGATTTCTCCCTCATCACTCGAGAGTTCAAGAAATTCCTCAAGATGAGGAATCAAAGAAAGAGAGACGGCTCCTCTTCCAGACATCAGAAGAAAAACTACTCTTCTGACAGGTATGCATCTAAACCTAACAAACATCGTTCTTCTGATATTATTTGCTTTGGATGCAATAAGCCAGGTCACGTTGTGACCGACTGCCATCAAAGCAAAAGAGATAAAGGGAAAGGAGAGGAGCTCAAATCCTCCAGAGATAAGAAGAAGGAGCGGAGCTACATCGCTAGAAGACCAAAGACACTAAGTGAGTCTGATTCCTCAGACTCCAGTGATGATGAGGAAGCCTACTTCGGGCTGGTGGGTCGCTCGGACTCAGAAGGAGAATGCCCCCCATTTACTGGGAAGGTAAAGGCTCACACCCCTCTCTCCGACTCCGACTCTGATCCTGAGTCTCAGGATGATGAACCTGAGGATGGCCCTTCGGCCCGCGAAGCTGAACTCCTCGAAAAGTATGAGCTTCTGCTCAACACTTTCGACGAGTGCCGCAAGAGACTGAAGGCTGAGAAGAAGGAAGTAAAATTCCTTAAGGGTGAGTGTGTATCCCTAAGGGAAGAGGTCACTAGCTTGATCTCTCTCAGACAGGAGCACCTTGACCTAACTTCAAAGCACTCAGAGTCCTTGAAGCTCCTTGATCTCAAGCAGGAGGAAGTCAACAAATTGGTAGAACTACTTGCGGCAGAAAGGAAGATCGTACAGAGCTTCTCTATGCCAAAAACAGTGCTTCCAGTCGTTGACACATTCTCTGCTCAGGCCAAAGGAGCTGGCTTGGGGCATATTGGGGCATCTGGTTCTTCATCTAGGAGAAACAAGAACCAGAGGAAGAATAAGGCCGCCAAGAAGGCCTCTGCTGATGAAAAGGGGAAGGCTCCTCTTAGTCCTGTTGCGTTCAGGAAGCCTGGCTTTCCTTGCAACCAACATGACTTTGAGTCAACATTTGGGCATCATTTCCGGCCCTCGGTTGCAAAGCCTAAGAACCGGTATGACGGTTGGAACTTCCCCCGGAACTTTGGTGAGAGTGCCTTCAAGGCACCTTATGAGGAAATCCACATAGGAAGTTATGGTCCGTTCTCTAGCGGCCAAAATGGAAAGCAGGCACCAAAGGCCAAACCAGTTATACAGAAGGTGACAAAGTCATGTGACTGTTGTCACCATGAGGTCTCCACCTCCAGATCCAAGGCCCCAGCCGCATCCACCGTTCCCAGGGTAAGGCAGGAGCCTAGGAAGAGATACAACAGGTTCGACTGTTGGTGCTGTGGCAAAGTCGGTCACTTTGCCGTGGATTGTTGGTTTAATCCAAGGAACTACGAGACTCCCCATGTTAACAATGCGAGACCGACCACTCGTAGGGTTAACCAACCGAGGGGGAGTGTGCTAACCAGGAATCTAGGACCCAAGTTCGATTGGGTTCCTAAGTCAAATTAATTTTGTTTTGCAGGAATGTCCAAAGGCCACCAAAACGCCAATCTGGTATTTGGACAGTGGATGCTCCCGGCATATGACCGGGACAAGAAGCCTGCTGCGTGATTACACTCCAGTCGAGAATGGACCCAAAGTCATCTTTGGAGGGTCAGATCGAGGAGTCACCAGAGGTTATGGTATGATTTCCAACGGTATAATCTCTATCACCGACGTGGCTTATGTTGAAGGGTTAAACCATAACCTGATCAGTGTAAGTCAGTTATGTGATAAAGGTTATGACGTTAAGTTCTGCAAGAATAAATGTCTGATAATTTCACGTACCTCTTCTGAGACGGTATTATCAGGCATTAGGAGCAGAAATATCTTTTGCTTAGATTTTCTCAGTTTGGATTCATCTACCCCCGTATGCCTTGTGGCAACAGGCAGTGCATCTCTTTGTGAACAATGGCACAAGAGATTGGCACATATTAATTTCAAGACAATTAGTATGCTATTTTCTAAGAACTTAGTAAGAGATGCTCCCAGTATCAAGTGCATCAAAGATAGCCCCTGTCCTGCATGCCAGATGGGCAAACAGACTCGGGCTACCTTCAAGAGCATTGCAGACAAAGACTCCTCCCGATGTCTTTACCTGTTACATATGGACTTGTTTGGCCCAATGCAAGTTCATAGCTTGGGAGGCAAGTCATATACGCTAGTGATAGTTGATGATCACTCACGGTTTACATGGGTGTTCTTTTTGAAACGAAAGTCAGATACTTTTGACATCTTCACTAATTTTGTCAAGCAGGTTCAGAACGAATTTAACTGCTCCGTGGTCAAAATCCGAAGTGACCATGGAACAGAATTCGAATCTGGTGCTATGACAGAATTTTGTGAAGAACAAGGTATCTTTCATGAGTTTTCCTCCCCGCGCACTCCTCAGCAAAATGGAGTTGCGGAGAGGAGAAATAGAACTCTCATTGAAGCCTGCACGACTATGTTGAAAGATGCTTCTCTCCCGGAATACTTCTGGGAAGAGGGTGTCAATACGGCATGTCATGTACAAAACCGAGCTTTGATCAACAAGCATCATCGTAAGACGCCCTACGAGCTACTGAAAGGCAGGAAACCAACCATGTCCTACTTGAGGATTTTTGGTTGCAGATGCTATGTACTGAATAATGGGAAGTACCCGCGTACTAAATTCGGTGAAAAATGCTTCGAAGGCATATTCATGGGATATAGTTCCCATAGTCGGGCATATAGGGTCTTCAATAAGAAAACCCTAGTGGTAGAAGAATCAATAAATGTTGTATTTGATGAAGGAAGCTTGCTTAACAGCAATTCTTCCAGTAGTATTCTTGAAGATGCAGGTGCTAGACTTGACCAGCTGAATCTGGATGAGACCCCTAAAGATGACGCACCCAAGTACGTCAAAGTTTCCACCTCCACGTCATCTGAAAATGTTGAAGATCAAGATGGAACAAATCTTTTAGAAGAAAGAGAGACACAAGAAGTAGCTGAAGCTCCAGACGCCAGACTTCTAGAGCTCCGTCACGTGAGGGATCATCCTAGAGAACAGATCATCGGAGATCCTCGTGTAGGCGTCAGAACTCGAAGAGGTACAACTAACGAAGTATTGCATCTCAGCTTCCTGTCACAGGTAGAGCCAAAGAAGTTCGACGAGGCGAACAAGGATGCGGCATGGATTCTGGCCATGCAAGAGGAACTACATCAATTCGAACGGTGCAAAGTTTGGACGCTGGTTCCCAGACCATACAAGCAGAATGTGATCGGCACAAAGTGGATCTTCAGAAACAAGCTGGATGAACATGGTGTCATCGTAAAGAACAAAGCCAGGCTGGTGGCTCAAGGTTACCGACAGGAGGAAGGGATTGATTTCGACCAGACCTTTGCACCAGTAGCAAGGCTCGAGGCAATCCGGTTGTTCCTGGCGTATGCTTCACACAAAGGATTCACAGTCTACCAAATGGATGTGAAATCGGCATTCCTGAACGGAGACCTGAAAGATGAAGTATACGTTGCTCAACCCCCAGGTTTTGTCGATCCTACTTATCCCAATCACGTTTATTTTCTCAATAAGGCCTTATATGGGTTGAAACAAGCTCCACGAGCTTGGTATGAGACTTTATCTAGTTTTCTTCTTGAGAACAAGTTCTCCAGAGGTAAAATAGATAAAACATTGTTTCTCAGGGAAGTCAAAGGCAAGATTTTGCTGGTGCAAATCTATGTCGATGACATAATATTCGGCTCAACGGACAACAATCTTTGCAAAAAGTTTTCTAAACTTATGCAAGGAAAGTTTGAAATGAGCAGTATGGGAGAGCTCAAGTATTTCTTAGGCCTTCAAGTGAAACAGTCTGAGGATGGAATCTTCATCTCTCAGACGAAGTTCACAAATGAACTCCTTAAGAAATTCGGTATGGAGAGTGCAACCTCTATGAGGACTCCAATGGGATCCACCATGTCTCTGGATAAGGATGAGAAAGGTAAACCTTTCGATGAAACCAAATACAGAAGCATCATTGGATCCCTGCTCTACCTTACTGCCAGTAGACCAGATATTATGTTCTCCACATGTGTTTGTGCCCGATATCAGGTGAACACTAAGGAATCTCACTATGTCGCTGCAAAGCGAATTCTAAGATACCTTAAAGGTACTCCTAATCTTGGCTTGTGGTACCCAAGGAACAATGATGTCGAGCTAATAGGCTTTTCAGATGCTGATTTTGCAGGGAGCAGGGATGACAGGAAAAGCACCTCCGGGACGTGTCAACTCCTCGGCAGGAGGCTTATCTCATGGAACAGCAAGAAACAGAATTGTGTTGCAACCTCCACAGCAGAGTCAGAGTATATCTCGGCAGGAAGCTGCTGCGCACAACTCCTTTGGATCAGAAATCAGTTGGCCGACTACAACCTTCAGTTCAAGGAAGTTCCAATGTACTGCGACTCCTCCAATGCAATTGCCATTGCCAACAATCCGGTGTCGCACAGCCGAACGAAGCATATTGAAGTACGCTACCACTTCATTCGGGAGCACGTGGAGAACAAGGATATCTCTCTCTGTTATGTCCCCACGGACAAGCAGATTGCTGATATATTCACAAAGCCCCTCGACGAGGCCAAGTTCAATCTTTTCAAGACTGAATTGGGAATGCTCAACTATGAGGAGTGAAGACTACAGGAACTCCAGCGTGCGTACAGCTGCAAGAACTAAGGGGGAGCAAAGAGTCAATCGCTACAGACCCCGATTTGTAGAAGCCGAAAAGGGGGAGATTACCCTCTCGGAGTCAAGGCTAAGGTATGGCTCCAGCTTGCTCCCAAGCAATCGGTATTGGTAAGGGATAACTTCACCCAATGTTAAGTTTATGAATTTCATTTACTTTCATTTTCATTCGCTCCATTCACCTTAGCTTGTAGGGTTTAGGCTTCTTCAAATAGGGGGAGATTGTTGGGTATTGTATCCACAATGTACCTGATTTGAAGAAGCCCCTGCACAAGCTAAGGTCAATAGACTATGTATTTGATAAACTTTTTCTAGTTGTGCTTGTAGTTTTCCACGCTAAGTGCACACCAATGTCAGGGTGCAGTAGGTCAATATACACGGGTCTGCACGACGTAATCCCTCGTTGAGCAGATCAGTGTGTTGGCCTACGTGTACTCTCTCTATTGGAGTACACTTATTTTCAAGCACAGGGCCGCTCATATGCAAGAGAAGACAAGGAGCATGGAGGATCAAGGAGCAGCTCCTAGGTGGAAGACGAAAAATCGTCCAAGGCAAATTCGACGAGAATCACCAAGTGATTCTCGCCGAATCGGCGAGAATCACTAGTGATTCTCGCCGAATCGACGAGAATCATCAGTGATTCTCGCCGACTCCTTCTGGCCATCTCAAAATGGTGCCAAGTAAGATTCGGCGAGAATCACTTGTAATTCCCGCCGAACCAGTGGTCAACCAGCCCATGAATACCAAGTAAAATTCGTTGAGAATCAACAAGTGATTCGACGAGAATCACAAACGATTCTCGACGAATCGTCGAGAATCACTTGGTGATTATCGCCGATTCGTCGAGAATCGTCTGCGATTCTCGCCGATTTTTCCTTGGCGTTTTCTCAGTTAATTTCCTGAACCGGATTCTGTCTCAGCTAATTTCCTGAACCGGATTCTGCCGCTGTTTAATATCTGGACCGGGATTTGGAGGTTACTTCTGTGGGTCCCACAAACGGTCTTATTGGGGGTAGCTACAGTATTTATACTCGGGTATTTTGAACGGAAAAAGACACAGAAAGAAGCCGAGCTTACGGAAACCCTAAAATCGCGATTTCTCTCCTCCGCCGCCGTCACGCTCGAGCAAGCACGTCGCCGCCACTGATTGATCTTCTTCCCGATCTCCGGCGACAGAAGCTTAGCAAAGCTTGCGTCTCACGTGTCTATCCAGAGATCTCTTGTCTCTCGATTTATTGACCGGGAAAACTCCCCCGTCCGAATCGATCGAGACGACCGATCCTAGAGTGACCGTTGGTAGACCTAGTTTGCTTCGCAAAGAAGTTTGGATCTCAAAGCACTGCAGCAGCGCACCTTCATCGCCGCCAACTCCGAACCAAGCCGCCGCTCGGATTGCCGCCGCCGGTTTCGGGAGATCCTCTCCAAGAGAGACCAAGGTTGTAGACTCCTCATCGACCTCGAGAACACGTCGTCGAACGAAGAGGAACACCGTAGTCTCCGAAAGAAGTTTGTATTTCATATACATTCCATATTTACTTTTGTTGTAAAGGAACCTTTGTTCCGTGTTGTAAGGGTTGGGTGCAACCCAGTTTGTGGGAGTGTTGACTCTCACGTGTGGAAGGGCTCCTTCCGTTAGTGCAGGGATTGGATTTCAATCCCGTTGGTGAAGTGACCGAGTCGTCCCTTGTTGGGGAGATAGGTCGAAGGGGGAAAGTGGATGTACCCAAGTCGGGGAACCACTATAAATTTGCTGTGTATTCTGTGTGCTGTGTTTGTTGTTTTTATTGTGCAGGTACATCTGTAAATTCCGCAAAAGAACCACACGTCACCTATTCCCCCCCCCCCATAGGTGCACATAGCCGACACTAAGTGGACTTTCAGGCTCTTTTAAAGGAAAATACGAGAGTAGAAGCAAATCATTCATGTGACATCAAAGGGACGATGAAATATACCACTCAAAATAACCTTAAATCTCAAACAACCTCCAACCACCGAGTGAGCCTACACCCCTGCCAGCTAGGTGAGAGTCTGGTCAGCGGGTCTTTTTGGGGTCTCCTCTCCAAACATCCTCCAACCATCGAGTGAGCCTACAGCCCTGTCAGCTAGGTGAGAGTCTGGTCAGCGGGTCTGCTCTGGGTCTCCTCTCCAAACAACCTCCAACCACTAAGTGAGCTTACAGCCCTGCCAGCTAGGTGAGAGCCTGGTCAGCGGGTCTGCTCGGGGTCTCCTCTCCAAACATCCTACAACCACCAAGTGAGCCTACAGTCCTGCCAGCTAAGTGAGAGCCTGCTCAGCGGGTCTGCTTGGGGTCTCCTCTCCAAACATCCTTCAACCACCGAGTGAGCCTATAGCCCTGCCAGCTATGTGAGAGTCTGGTCAGCGGGTGTGCTCGGGGTCTCCTCTCCAAACATCCTCCAACCACCGAGTGAGCCTACAGCCGTGCCAGCTAGGTGAGAGCCTGGTCAGCGGGTCTGCTCGGGGTCTCCTCTCCCCACAAACTTCAACCACCGAGTGAGCCTACAGCCCTGCCAGCTAGGTGAGAGCCTGTTCAGCGGGTCTGCTCGGCGTCTCCTCTCCAAACATCCTCTAACCACCGAGTGAGCCTACAGCCCTGTCAGCTAGGTGAGAGCCTCATCAGCAGGTCTGCTCAGGGTCTCCTCTGTAAACTTCCTCCAACCACCGAGTGAGCCTGCAGCCCTGCTAGTTAGGTGAGAGCCTGGTTAGCGGGTCTGTTCGCGGTATCCTCTCCAAACATATTCCAACCACCGAGTGAGCCTACAGCCCTATCAGCTAAGTGAGAGCCTGGTCAGCAGGTCTGCTCGGGGTCTTCTCTCCCAACAACCTCCAACCACCGAGTGAGCCTACAGCCCTGCCAGCTAGGTGAGAGCCTGGTCAGCAGGTCTGCTCGGGGTCTCCACTCCAAACATCCTCCAACCAGCGAGTGAGCCTACAGCCCTGCCAGCTAGGTGAGAGCCTGGTCAGCGGGTCTGCTCGGAGTCTCCTCTCCAAACATCCTCCAACCACCGAGTGAGCCTACAACCCTACCAACTAGGTGAGAGCCTGATCAGCGGGACTTCTCGGGGTCTCCTCTCCTAACAACCTCCAACCACCAAGTGAGCCTACAGCCCTGCCAGCTAGGTGAGAGCCTGGTCAGCGGGTCTGCTCGGGGTCTCCTCTCCAAACATCCTCCAACCACTGAGTGAGCCTACAGCCCTTCCAGCTAGGTGAGAGCCTGGTCAGCAGGTCTGCTCGGGGTCTCCTATCCAAACATCCTCCAACCAGCGAGTGAGCCTACAACCCTGTCAGCTAAATGAGAGCCTGTTCAGCGGGTCTGCTCGGCGTCTCCTCTCTCAACAACCTCCAACCACCGAGTGAGCCTATAGCCCTGCCAGCTAAGTGAGAGTCTGGTCAGCGGGTTTGCTCGGGGTTTCCTCTCCAAACATCCTCCAACCACCGAGTGAGCCTACAGTCCTGCCAGCTAGGTGAGAGCCTAGTCAGCGGGTCTGCTCGGGGTCTCCTCTCCAAACATCCTCCAACCACCGAGTGAGCCTACAGCCCTGCCAGTTAAGTGAGAGTCTGGCCAGTGGGTCTGCTCGGGGTCTTTCCTTTCGACCTGCCACCGAGTGCGTATAATGCAGTGTGTACTAGCCTCAAAATCTCTGAACATCCTTAATGCATGATTTGAAAATAAGAATACGAGCATATTTAGCAACGGGGACCTTAACATGGGGATAAAGAAACAATTACTGATTCAATGACATAGGGATTAACCATAAGAATAAGGCCGATCAAGAATCTTTGCTCCTCTGGCTGATAATAAACAAGAAGATGCTCAAAGATAAAGAATAAAGATAAGACCACTGATCTGGTACCACTAGAAAATATGCCAACACGGCTTTTTCTGAAGTGTTTCTTGTATTGCTCCGGCAAAAAAGTCATAGGAGAAACATTTTTGGCCCCCCGAGAATGCCTGAACCTTTCACCCATGTTTCTAAATGTTTATCCCATGTATGCTGTCGAATGAAATCAATGATTCCCAGGATGAGCTCATGGTTTTCTTCATCGACCCCCGCAAGTAGAGAATAATCCATTACATCCCTGGAGGCGAGAAATGATGTATCATTCCAGGCAGCTCTTTCCGATAACCGCTTTGCTTTATTTCCAACAAAAATAGGAGAAGTAAGCATTGCCTTAATTAAATTCTGATCTAGAAGAAATTTGTTGTTCCTGTTGCAACCTAGATTGTAGCGTGACCTTGAAGAACCCTTAAGGTCATAAAGCCTTGTTATATTTCATCCAGATAGTAAGTTTTCCATAACTAGCACATCCATTCTCAAATCCTTTCCACCTTTCACATGCTTGATTATAACCTGATGGATTCTAAGAATCTTTGCTAAGCATGTTGGACTTCCTGTAGTAATTGACTCTAAAAGATATTTAAAGTACTCTGAAGCAAATTTGATAAATGATTCCAATTCTATTTTTGTCACCTGTTTTACTACAATCCTGGCATCCAAGGATTTTGCAAAGAAAACATTACTCTTACCACCTTGTGCCCCCCATTTCTTACAACGCCTAAGTGATCTTATGAAATTGTTCACACGGGAATCAAGTCCTTCTCAAACTATCAAACTGTTTTGCATAATAATAGGTAACTGTGTATTTTACTTTACCCAAGGATCCATCGTCCCAAAAAGAAACTCTGGCATGCTTACTATATGCCAGTGGATTGGCACTCAAGAAATTCTTGCTTGCAGATTTTGATAAATTGTTGTATTCTGCCAACCAAATATTTCTGAGTGATTCTTTATCTGCTGACTTTAAAAAGTGGACATTTCCAACATCAGAAAATGACAACTTAGTGAAAGGACCTGATCCGTCTTTTGCTTTACTACAGGTATCACATATCTGAAAATGGTAATTAGTGGAAGCAAGTGCATGTGAAATGATACTGGTTGGTTCATCGTCATAAATTAAGATGACAGTGCCATCAACTCCAACTAGAAGAAGCAATCGAGCTCCACCTAGATGTTCCAATTCCCGAAAAAGGGAGACAAAAACAGGACTGTAATCAGATAGGATTTGACTTGAATTCTTATTCACCAGATTGTAAAAATGCAAAACGGCATCTCGACCAAGAGCAAGAGATCTTCTGAATTTCCTTCTGCCCTGTCGCTTCTTGAGAAATCAGCAGTCTGCACTTCATTAGCTCTCATTGGTTCATCTGAATTGCCAGGGGTTGTCCATTTCTCGTCTAAAGTTCCTGAAAAATCTTCTATAGATTGACACAGTGTGTCAGAAAGGACCCTATGACAAACAAAATCTAATTCAAGATCCAATTTGTTGCTTGATGCCAAGCATACAGGGGAAAGGTTTGCGCACTTTTTATTATCCATAGAATATATTCCAGTATCTCTTAATTGATAACATGGATTGGTATAGCCCGTACTCTCAAAAGATACTTCCTTGTGGTAACGCAAATTTGTAGTCCCCGTAGCAGACTCATTTTTTATTAAATTTAAACTAACAGAACCTCTGAATAACTTAAGAGCTATATTAAAATCAACAAACCTTTCTGGAGCACTTATCTTGTACTTATTCCCTCGCATGAAAACTCTAAACATTTCATGATTATTAATATCTGAACCAGAAACAAACATTAAATGCTGATCCCACAAATATGCCAGGAAAAGTAACTGCTGCCTTAGCTTATTTATCACATGAATATTAATCACCGGCTCCTCCTTTCTCATCTCATTTTGCACAGCTTTATGAAAATATTCCTATTGGCTAAGAAATAATTCACGCTGAAGATAAATTTGATCCATTAAATCAAGGTATAATCAAGAATCAATACCCAACATAAAATATTAGGATAACTAATGAATAAACGTGCCAAAATCGATCTACAACCAACTGACCAAGTAACAAAGTTATGAAAAAAATCGCAAAAGAGTAATAGAATGTTGCATTAACAGGGTAATCCCCAAATCACCCTGATATTGAAATACGTCATACATCATTAGCAAGAACAATAAGGACCCTGTGGGATCACAACCCATGGAAAGATTAGGGATCCTCTGATACCCGCTACTCCACAAACATTCTCACAACACTTGCACTAATCTCTAACAAAACAAACCTCAATAAAATATTTTGCGTCCAAAAAAATTGTGGATTCCCTAAGAACAAGAAATCAAAGGAGTACATGTAGTTAGTAAAATCTATTCAACGAAATAAAACCATAGAAGTTATAAATAAATTGCATTCATTTGATACACGCATCCGAATGATAGTAGAGAAGCACAGCAGGTAGACAACTAAAAAGCACTCGAGATTTATGCATCAACTACAAACAAAACTGGCTTGTCAAAACAATGAATTACTTCTCTTCAGATATTAATTTATGGCGGATAAAATGCATTAAGTTGCTAGATTCTCTAACTTACAGCATACCCCAGCTTCTCTAAGTTGACAGTTTATTGGGTTTCAGAGGGGAAGAGAAGCTAAATTTCTAAAACAATTCAGCATTTATTTATTTATATTCCATATGGAAGTTGGTAGCTATAGGTTGGGGTAAAAAATGTAACTTACAATTAAAAAACGCATCTTCGCCAACTAGATTTATATAAATTTCATAAAACAAATTCAATTTCAGATCATAAGATGCCTTTAGGTCCTTCACGAAGGAAAATTAAAGAAATTTACACAATAAGCAATAACAAAGCACACACTTTCTTATGATCCTCGCCCTATCTGCAATGGATTGATGAGAACAACTACAGGATTCCAACAACAACTATAGGATGGGACGACTTCAAGTATGAGGACCTTACATACGAAATGTCAGTGCATGACCCTGGTCTTCACTTGGTTCCTCTTCTATAGCCATGATGTTCGTCTTAGTTCTTCTGTATTGGTCAATCTCCACGCTCACCGCAACAAAAGTGTTGAAGCCAAAAATTGACCTATGTGGATATTGAGGTCCCAAAAGAGGGGTGAACGCGCACCTACTACCCTCAAGCAAACGATCTAGGCACAAGACTAGGAACACAAGGGACAGACCCAAGGTCTCAGCGTGGAGGTCTCACTGCATACCCGGAAGACTAACAAACTTTTCCCATCTCAAGCCAAAGATTGACTAAGATACCTTCGGAGGGCACTCTTGGCCGACCGGAACATCTAAGGAGGATCTCAAGACCAACTCTCTCCTATCCAGATGTTTCTCCTTGGGTCCATACAAAATGCTACTCACCCTCCCTACTGATGGCGTAACCTCGCCGAACAGCTCTACCTTACGCAGCCCCAATTGGGCCGCCAACAACATAACTTTGTTGTTCTGAAAGGCTATCAAACCCTCGAGGGCTTCCCGGTAACTTTATCTCGATGTCCCCACTGGGCGAGCGGTTCACGAGAATACCGCTCGCATAAGACAAAAAGATAAATAACATACATACGGCAGCACATGCATTTTAATTTATAGGAATATAAATTTCATACTTTGACATGCGGGCCGGCAACATAAGCAAATTAGGCCTTATAGGGCCGTTACAAACTTGGGCTTAAGCCCGTCAATTCCCGCTTGATACTACAACGTCTGAACGCCGACGTCTCGACAAGCGGCAGCAAGCTAAACATCAGTCGAGTAAAAGCGACCCAATAATATTGCACCCACCCCTTTTCGAGGCTATCGTGTTTATTCCCTGCAAATAAATAATATACAACTTCCTCGGAGTCTTCTTCGGGAACCCCGGAAAATCACCAATCCGACTCACACGTCCGGATGAGATTCACACAGCATGCCTAAATCCGTACTCACGCTTCTGGATACTAAATGCAATTAATTGCGGGGATGTACACATCGACCCATCGGATAGCACCCTTCCCCCACCCGTTAGTGGAGAGGGGCTTCCATGCAAATATGTTAATTGAGGGCTTCACCTGCCCAAAAAGGAACTTCGTTACCCTTGATGCGTGTTTTGACGGCGGTGTCGGGAGAGGAGCTCCTGGCTATTCTTCCTGAAGGCGGTATAGGGAGAGGAGCTCCTAAACAAACTTTCTCCAGGCGACTGCGGTGGTGAAGGAGAACTAGGGCTCGGCCAGCCTCTGCTCCAGACGGCTGCGGCGGTGAAGGAGAGCTAGGGCTCGGCCAGCTTTGCTCCAGGCGGATCTTGCTCTAGGCGGCGCCGGTGGCCGATCTTGCTCTAGCCGGTGTCGGGAGAGAAGCTCTCGGCCGACCTCGCTCCAGGCGGCGGGAAAGGAAGAGAGCTGTGGAGAGGGGGGGCTCGGGCTGCCTCTACTGGCCGGCGACGGGAGAGGAAAAGAGCGGGAGGGCCTCTCCTCGCTGCGGCGCCGAGAGAGAGAGAGATATCGGGAGAGTGGGATCTGGATCGGGTTTCTCCTCCCCTTCTCTTTCGCCTCGTCAGAAAGAGAAGAAAAATCGGGGGGGGGGGGGGGGGAGGGGAGACGGCTGTTAGGTTTTTTTCTTCCTCCTTAATTATATCAAATATTTATATATAAAACTTTATATATTTATGTTTAAATATATAAAAAGCATCCATCGACCGTGACTGCACCAAATCGCCGCTCATAGCACTCCCCGAGCCCGCTACCTGGGGAGGATCCCACTCGGTCAGATACGGGATTGTATAAATCAAGTCTTTGTTGCTATTAAGGCTTCGTTAGTTTCGGTTTTTCTCTATTGGCGGTGGGAGGAAAATGCCAATGTCGAAAAAACTGTCTAACTTTGTGATCTAACTATTGGAGAATGAACATGCGGTCCTGCAGAAATAAACCAACCATTAAATTGTGATGTATCCAATGAGACATTTACATTGGAAATCTATATTTTTATTTTTGATGGATTTAATGTTATTGTTTAAATTCTGCTTTATATATTGTTCCATGTAACCATTGAACTTAACTTGAAATGAAATGAAAGAGATGCTCTGTTATTCCTTTTGTTTTTCTCCCGTTTTTCTTCCACCTATTGAATGCATTGTTAGAAGTAAATTACTCACAGTGGTATCAGAGATACTGATTTCAATCACCTAACCACTTATTTATCATGAGCTCATCATCTACCATTCCCCCGTTTAATCTCCCATCTTCAATGGTGAGCTATATGATCACTGTGCGGTAAAAATGGAGACACTGCTGGACTCACAAGACCTTTGGGAGATCGTTCAGCACAGCCCCAAGTCAGAAGAGAAATCAAAAGGAGAAACCAGAATAGCCAATTGAGAGAAGCAGAAAATTCCTTGGCACTGCTCACTGATACGCCCAAAATAGCTATATGTAAATTACGCAAGTGCACGTGCCGAAACAAGTAATATAAAGTGAGAAAAGATCGTTCCCTCGGAGAAGTGACTAACCTAGTGCTTGCAAGTACCAGTTCTACCTTTTCTTTAAATTTAAGTGGATTAACTTGAGTAAATTTTTGATGGTGGAAAGATTAAAAAAACAATAACAAAACTAAATTAATAATGCTTATTTAGAAATTCTTTTATCAAGATGGAGAGGTAGTCTCGTACGTTGATTTTTTTTGTCTATTGTGATGAGTTCTTAGAGTGATCTTTCATAAAATGATTAATTACTATCCAGTAATGATTTGAAAGTGTAGGTCATCATCTTTCGATCTTAGAAATCTGTTTACCGTAATTCCCCTACTTATCTCTAACTTAGGTTGAATGAGAATAACATAAAGCACTCAAATCAATGTTGCTAGCACCGAATGAAATCTCTTTCTTTATTTATGCTATGTTGAAATTTATGCTACACTTACGCCACTCCTCTCTCGAATCTTACAGCGTAGTATAAAGACTAAATTTTGGCTAAGGATTTACATGACTACTCTCTCAAATCTTATGGCGCAAAATAATTATTCAACCCTAAAATAATGTAACTCCTCTCTCGAATCTCGCTACGTAAGTTAGAAGAAGAATACTTGATCCAAAAATTCCATAAAATAACAACATAAATCCAACAAGCAAAGGTTTTCAATCAAACAATCATAAATGAGAAATTACAATCACCACATCACAATAAGTGAAAGTACTCTCAACATACAGCATAGAAATTTAGTTCATGGTCAACGATGAAATCACACAACAAGAAAGATCTTATTAGACATGATGTATAGAAATGTAAATGCTGCAGGAATTTGTGTTCAGAATCCGGTTTAGAGTCTTCTTTCTCCTTGTCGTCGGTGCGTCCAAACCCTAACCGTTCTTCTCCTTCTCCAAGATGATGGCTCTAAGATCTCCCTCTCTAATGAATTTCCAATCCCCGCTCATGGTATGAGATTCTACACTTAAAAATGTGTAGCCCTTATTCAATAGATGCATCCTTCCAATTTTGTTTTGGGTGAAAAATTCGAATTTTGAATTTAAAATCCGTCCAGAAGTTGTTGTAATAACTTTTTTAGGTTGTTGCAACAACCTGCGTAGGCCAAAAATAATTTCAGTTTTACTTTTCCGGATCGATTTCTTCAGCATTTCTAACAAGAAAACATAGAAAAATTTGACATATTAACCATAAACAAAATAGATATGAATTTACTTATATTTTTACTTATTTAATTCATTTTTTTATCAATAAGATGAATATTAAAACACAACAAAGCACTAGATAACTTCTTTTTGGGAAGTTATCACTCACCATCCAGCAAGCAGTCACCCCTAGTATTTTTCCTCGTATCATTGGTGCAAAGACAACAAAGATGGTAATGGGATACCCTCAAAGAGATCTACCAATGAGATCAAAAGTTAATCTCCATTCGGAAGGTAAACCAAAAATGACAATTTGACTCACTCATCATGAATGATGGAGAAACCATTTTTGAGTTCATGATCAAACTCACAAATTTATCCAATCAACTAAGCAGCCTGGGATATCTAATTCCTGAAAATGAAATTGTTCTGAAAATATTAACAAGCCTCCCATACTCTTATGATCATATTGTTGGTGCAATAGAGGAGAGTAATGATCTTAACACTCTCCATGTTGCACCACTTATTGGGAAAATACAATCCCATGAGGAACGATTGAAGCACCATCTGCCCAGTGTTACTCATGCATTACAAACAAAAATGAACCTTAGCAAACCAAACCCAAATCCTAAATAGTCAGGGACTGCAAACAAAAAATTCATCAATCATGGGCTTAACTGGAAGCAGACAAATCAAACAAAGTAGTAGCCACAACACACAGAAAACTCTCAACCTTCTGGCTTGTTCTATACCTTGTGTAAGAAGACCAACCATGATAATGCTAAGTGTTTTTACATGTACAAGAGGTGTAAAAAGACTCGCCCATTTTGATCGTAATTACTGCTACAAAAATAAAGAAGAAGCAAATTCAGTGAGGATACAAAACCTGTAGAAGGAAAGCTTTTTCTAACCTATAGCAAGCAGCCAGCAGAACATAGGAAATCATCATGATGGTACATTGATTCTGGATGCTCCAATCATATGACAAATGACAAAACACTATTTTCAGAATTGGATGAAGGCAACAAGTCTCTTGTATACCTGGGAGATGGAAATTCAAGGAAGATAGAAGGAAAAGGAAGTATACTGGTGAAAGACACATACGGGAAGCTCAAAACTGTATGTGATGTTCAGTTTGTGCCAGAATTGGCTCAGAACTTGCTTAGCATTGGCCAACTAATGAATAATGGTTATACGGTACTCTTCAAATCAAACTCATGCATTATTTCTGATCCTACAAATGTGAAGGTTACCTCAGCCAAAATGACAAAAAACAACGTGTTTTCTCTTACCTTAGAGTCACCAAATCAGGAGGTTCTTTCATCCATGGGTTGCGATGTCGATTTAGATATTACTTGGCACCATATGCTGGGTCATTTAAATTATGACTCAATCAAAAATCTAAATGAACATAATCTTGGAGGAGTACCTGAGCTCAAATTTCATTATGGGATTTGTGCAAAAAGTAAATCTCATTGTCAGTCATTTCACCAAGAACAACATTTCGGCAGAGCGCCCTAGGAACTTTTGCATTGTAACTTGTGGGGACTAGCCCCAACTCCTTCACTTGGCAGCAAACAATACTTCTTCAAGAGGGAGATAGAAGTGATGTTAGAAAAGAAAATAAAGACAATAAGTGATAATGGGGGTAAGTTCACTTCTCTTGCTTTCAAACACTATTGCACAATTTGTGGGATAAAACATGAACTAATTGTTCCCGTCACACCCCAGCAGAATGGGTTAGTTTAACGGAGGAATAGAACTCTAGTAGAAATGGTAAGAGCCATGCTACTTCATAAGGGCCTGCCTAAGAATTTTTTGGGGAAAGCAACTCGCACAACTGTATATATCTTGAATAGAGTTCCAACAAAGGCCTTAAAGCACACCACACCCATTGAGAAACTAAACTCCAGAAAACCAAAAATTGGACATCTTAAAGTGTTTGGATGCCCTGTATTTGCTCACATCCTCAAAGATAAATGTGATAAGCTGGAACAGACAAGTGAAGAGTGTGTCATTGTAGGATATAGTGAAAATAGTAAGGCTTACCGCCTATTCAATCCCACGACACAAAAGCTAATCATTTCAAGAGATGTCATCTTCCATGAAGAAGATGTTTGGTCATGGGCATCAGACATTGAGTGTGAGTCATTTTTACCTCCTATAATCTCAGTTAAGCTCTAAGGAGACTCCCTCCATGAGATTCAGGAAGAACCTGCATAACAGGAGAATTAGGAAGAAGTTGCCAATCCAGATAGAGAAATTCTCTCTGACTCTGATTCTGAGTGTTCATCACCCCATCATTTTAGACCATTAAAAGAAATCTATGAAGCCACTGACAGTGCATTACTACATGAAAAACCAACTTGTTTTACTGAAGCAGGCAAGAAGATTGAATGGAAGCTGGCCTTGGATGAAGAGCTAAGTATTATAAAGAAGAACAATACTTGGACCTTAGTTCCTATAGCAAAAAATAAGACCATTATTGGGTTAAAGTGGATAAATAAGCTAAAGCAAGATGAAGAAGAGAGAGTTGTCAAGCACAAGGCAAGAATTGTTGCAAAAGGATACTCTTAGAAATATGGCAGAGATTATGAGGAGACTTTTGCTCTTGTGGTAAGGTTGGATTCCATAAGACTCATTCTAGCCATTGCCACAAACAACAACTATCCCATTTTCCAACTTGATGTAAAATCATCATTTTTGAACCGAGAATTAGAGGAAGAAGTGTTTGTGGAATAGCCAGAAGGATAATGTAAAAAGGGAAAAGAAGGGCATGTCTACAAGCTAAACAAAGCATTGTATGGACTCAAGCAGGCCCCCCTGGGCATGGCATTCCAATATTACTACCTACTTCAAGGAGGAAGGTCTAATTCCCAGCTCCAGACAATCACAAACTAATTATGGCCCTCTATGTCGGTGATCTGTTGATCATTAGAGGATCCATCAGAAACATTAATGAGTTCAACAGAAAGATGAAGAAAAGGTATGAGATGACTGATCTTGGTCACTTAAGTTTGTTCCTTGGTATACAAGTAAAGCAGCAAGGTGGCTCATTTTTTTAAGCCAGGATCTATATGCAATCGAACATCAAAAGAAGTCAAAATGTGGGACTGTAATCCCTGTATCACCCCCATGTGCACCAATCCAAAGCTAAGCAAGTATTATGAAGGACAAGAGAGAGCAGATGAAGGAACCTTCAGGGGACTAATTGGCTCACTGATATACCTCACAAATTCCATACATGATTTAGAGCACTCTGTGAATATGTTGTCTCTCTTTGTGAGCTATCCAACAAAGAAGCATGCGGATGCCGGAAAATGAATACTTTGATACATCAAAGGAACCCTAAACCACGACATCTTCTTCACCAAGGAACTCAACCTGCGACGCATAGGTTTTTGCGATTTCGACTGGGGAGGCTCCATTGATGGTAGAAGAAGCACGAAAGGCTATGTTTTCTTCTATGGGACAAGTCCAATCTCATGGAGATCAAGGAAGCAACCAACGATTGCCCTCTCAACAATAAAAGTCATCTACATGGCTATCAACTCGACAATCTGAGAAGGAATTTGGCTGCAATGCATGATTGAAGAACTCATTTGAGGAAATAAGGAGCCGGTTCACCTAAATTGTGATAATACTTCCGCTATCTCCCAATCTAAAAACCCGTCTTCCACAATTGGACCAAACACATAGGGATAAAGTACCATTTCAACAGAGAGAAGTTAGAAGATGGAACTGCTAAGCTCAATCACTGCCCAACCTCGTCTCAGCTTGCCGACATCTTCCCAAAAGCTCTGAGTCAGGGGCATTTTGGAAAACTAAGAGATGTCCTAAAAGTGCAGCACAGTCCAAATCGAAAGGGGGTATTGGAGATTGAACCAGCAGTCCTATAGAAATTAACCAACTGTTAATTTGTTATGTATTCGATGAGTCATTTACATTATAAATCTATGTTTTTATTATGATATATTTAATGTTATTGTTGAAATTCCGCTTTATATATTTCTCCATGTAATCATTGAAGTTAACTTGAAATGAAATGAATGAGATGCTCTATTCTTCCTTTTGCTTTTTCTCCCGTTTTTCTTCCACATGTTGATTGCAATGTTAGAAGTAAATTACTCACACTAACATACTGTAATGGGAACATGAAGAAAGAAAGAAGAGGGAAGAGATTATAGGGTAGCAGCTTGGAGCCCGCGCATCGTGCTCCAGTTGGTTAATATTCAAAAGGCAAAAATGTCTCAGATAGAGGTCTGGCACACACACCAATACACTGACATTACAGTTATAATAGAAAAGACCATAACATATTTATGCGTACAACATTATATATATATATATATATATATATATATATATATATATATATATATATATATGCAAATAGATATTAAGAGAGTATTAGATTAGTATTCTAACACCCCTCCTTTATCTAGGTCTCTTTATTTCCATGGTCGGCTTTGGCACTGCTGACCACCCCGATAGCCTTGCGAAATGCTAGAAATTTTTCTACTGAGAGCGCCATAGTCATCCCATCCGTAAGTTGGTCCTTAGTATTGCAATGACACACATTGAGTTCTACTTTCTCTATTAGCTCTCTGATAAAATGATGTTTGATCTGTATGTGTTTAGTGCGACTATGAAGAACTGGATTTTTGCTGATCGAAATTGCAGAGGTGCTGTCAACCATGATAATAATAATGTGACTTTTCCTGTTTCAGAGTTGTAAGCAGTTAATTGAAGCACACACCCTCTTTTGCTGCCTCCCCAGTGTCATATACTCTGCCTCAATGGAGGAAAGGGCGATGTTTTTCTTCTTTCTCGATCTCCAAGAGATTTTCATCTACCCCAATTGAAACAAGAAGCCGCTAGTTCTTTTGTGGTCATATGCACTGCCTGCCCAATCACTATCGGAATACCCTTTTATATTATCATCATCTTTTTCTTTTCTTTTGAACACGATCCTAAGGTATTTAATGCCATGCAGGTATCTTAAAGTTCGTTTGACAGCACGCATATGGGCGGTGCTAGGTTCATTGGCAAATCTTGATACAATTCCCATCGCATGTTCGATGTCGAGGCGGCTATTAGTTAAATTAATTAGAGCACCAAATATGCTTATGTAAGTTTCCTCATTGACTTTGTTTTCTCCATCCTGTTTTTGTAGTTTCTCCCTGTGTCGATGGGGGTGGAAGTGAGTTTGCAATCACTCATATTGTGTCGACGTGATAATTTAGTAACATACCTCTGTTGGTGAAGAAAAATACAGTCTAGGTTCTGGGATATTTGTAATTGTTAAATTTTCTCAATGTGTTCAGCAAGATAGCACAAACGCCAAATTAATATCTTCGGAACTACCCAGTTCGCACGTTGAACCAGCGGAACCCGAGGACTAGAGGTTTACACCCAACAAACAATGGAAGCACAAGCAGGTCTTTTATACATTCACTTCTTTACAACACGAGGCATACATAGCGAGACATGATTTCGCTAGTATAACAGCTGTAAACAGAAAGCACCAAAAAACAAGCCGGGCGGACAGACACCGGAGTCCGTTGAGATCGCCGAGGTCGCCGAGGTCGCCGAAGCCGCCCGAGCTAAGCTGCAAACCGCCGAATACCACGGAGTCCGCCGAAGCCGCAAGGCCGCGCGGACACACCGTTATTCGCCTCCTGCCGAACCCGAACTGAGGAACTCCCCTACACGCCTGTAGCCGGCGGACAGGTTATTGAAGCTGGCAAAGATGAAACAGAACTGACAAGCCGCAGAGCGACCTCCTGCTGAGTCTGCAGAGACCGCACACTTCCAAGTACTTGACCGAAGTCACAGCCAAACTCCTGGCTCCTTGAAGCTATCCGCGCGACCTGCATACAGCAAACCGTCAGCCTGAAACAATCCGCGCAGACTGACAAACACAGACCACCGCACCTTGCCCACCCCAACTTACTGTTCACTCAAGTTACTTAGGTTACTGTAGATGTGCCAGGGGGGTCCTATTTATAGGCAAGGTGAGGAGTGTGGTCACCGCCCAAGAGATAGCGACACCGCCCCAGCCCGCGCGAATTGCCAATCACCGTCCGCCGAGTCCGCAAGAACTTGGCCGGTTACCAAGGAAAACCTCCATGAGCAAGGCAACCATTGACGAACCCGCTCCAGTCCGCCTAAGCTAAGCGGACAAGGCATCAGCCCGCAAAGCTCCAACCACTGCAGGACAGCAAACCCCCTTCAATGGCTGTCCGCACCAACCCGAGGCAGTCCGCAAGACTCAGACCTCAATCCGCCACAAGTCCACGACCAAAGGCGGCTAGCAACAGACCGCCCGGTCACAGCGGACTTGGCGGATACGGCGGACACACTGAACTCGGCACCAAGCGTGACCAGTCCCAAAACCATTAAGGGCCAATGCGAGCATGGCGGACGCAAAACCCCAGTCCGCCAAAACACCACAGCACAGACCGCCACAGTCCGCGAGCTCCTTGCACTCCTGCCCTATCGCAGCGGTCTAATCCCGGACTCCAACACCAGGCCGCCAACACGATCTCCACAGCAAACACCTGCTGTGCCACCAGAGCTCGATAAGGCCTCAGCCAAGCTCTAAGCTCAGTCCGCAACAGCCCAAACCGCGGACACAAAAGTCTGCAAGCTTCCCGCGAACATGAGCCAACCCGCCTATCAGCACAAGTTTGCACCTGCGGCCACTGAGCAATGCACCAGTCCGCAAGCCTCTCTATCCGCAGATACCAGGCCGCACAAAACCGCGGACTCCATGCAACAACCCGCTCAGAACACAGCCGGCTTCCACCAGACTTTCCACCAGGCCGCATAACGCAGTCCGCCCAGTCCACCCAGTTCGCCAAAGCTGTCCGCCACAGGCCGCGCGGCCTGTCCCGTCACCCACTTCCACTTCACAAATTTCAACACTCCCCCTTGAAGTGAGAAGTGGTGACCAAGCCCAGCAAGCTGCGCAAGCGTTCAAAGGGCCCCTTCGACAGTGGCTTCGTGAAGATGTCAGCAAGATTATCTTCACTCCGAACATGCCCGACCAGCAGAGATCCTTCCAACACCTTCTCCCTGATGAAATGGTGATCAATCTCTATATGCTTGGTCCTGGCGTGACATACTGGATTGTTAACCAGTTTGAGAGCACTCTCATTGTCACCCCGGAGTAAAGTAGGCCCTTGCACTTCTTCATGGATATCCTCTATGAGACTCCTCAACCAAACAGCTTCCCGAGCAGCCAAGGCCGAAGCCTTATACTCCGCCTCCGTGGTTGAAACCGACACCGAGTCCTGCTTCTTGCTACACCACGAGATGCTAGCTGAACCGCAAGTGAACACATAACCTGAAGTAGACCTCCGATCATCCGAATCACCGCCATAGTCAACATCCGTGTACCCGAGCAACGCAAACTCCGCGTCCCTTCCATAAAGGAGTCCCATCTCAGAAGTCACCTTGACATACTTCAGAATCCCTTTTGCCGCCACTAGATGAGATTGCCTTGGTTCAGCTATATACCGACTTACTCGGCCAACAGCATAAGCTATATCCGGCCTTGTAATCGTCAGATAGATCAAGCTCCCAACAAGAGCCCTGAACACCAAGGGATCATGAAGAACCCTTCCCTCATCTCGTCGAAGCTTCAACCCAGATTCCAGTGGAGTAGAGCACTTCTTCCCTTCGCCCATGCCGAACCCCTTCACAATACGATCAGCATATCCTTTCTGGCTAATGAGAATCTCGCACTCCTTCCTCTCCACTTCCAGACCGAGAAAGTGATGCAACTCTCCCAAGTCCTTCATCTCGAAGCGTATAGCAAGCTCAGCCCTGAGCCTTGCTACTTCCTCCTCCGAATTCCCTGTGATGATCATGTAATCCACATACAGTAGGACCAAGACTTGTAGATCTCCCTTCTTTTTGACGAACAAGCTAGAATTCGAGTTAGAAGCAAAGTATCCACAGAATTGCAGGTACTCTGCAATCTTCCCATACCACGCTCTAGGACTTGCTTCAACCCATAGAGAGCCTTCCTGAGTTTGCAGACATAGTCCGGATGCTTTTCAGAGACAAAACCAAGCGGCTGATCCATGAAGATGTCCTTGTCAATCTCTCCGTAAAGAAAAGCATTCTTCACATCGAGTTGCCACAACCTCCATCCCTTGCTAGCAGCCAAGGCGATCACCACTCTTACAGATGTCATCTTCGCAACTGGACTGAATGTCTCCTCATAGTCTTCTCCATACTGCTATGAAAATCCTCTAGCGACCAGGCGAGCCTTGAATCGATCAATGCTCCCATCAGCCTTCTTCTTCAACTTATATACCCACTTGCAAGTGACCGGAGTAACGGCATCAACCTTGGGCACAAGGTCCCAGGTTTCATTCTTCTTCAGAGCATCAATCTCTTCCTTCATGGCACCTTCCCACTCCTTCACTCCAGTGGCCTCGTTGAAGTTTGCAGGCTCTCGCTCATCCAGAGGACCTGCAAAGAAGCAGGAGACAAAACTCACTGCATTCCCATCACAGTACCGAGCCGGTGGCTTAACCACCCTCTTCGATCTCCGAAGACATGGCTCCTTGCTCACGACTTCCGTTGCTTCTTCGGGCTCCACTCCTACCTGGGGCAAGCATTGAGCAGTGCTCCCCCTGCTTCCTGAGCCAGAAGGCTCAGCCTCGGAGTTTGAAGCAACAGGAGCTGCTGGTGAAACAGCAAGCTCCTCTTCCAAGCCTTCAGCAGCCACCACCGGTGCTTCCTCAACCTTGCTACTTCCGGTTAGCTCCACCGAGCCACCTCCATATGACGTCAGCTCGTCAAAGACAACGTCTCTTGATACCACGAACTTCTTCGTCACAGGGTCCATGCATTTCCATCCCTTCTTCCGCTCATCGTAGCCAACAAAGACAAGTTTCCTTGCCTTCGCATCCAGCTTTGTCCGTGAAGCATCCGGGACATGCACATAGCAAGTTGAACCGAACACCCTAAGGTGTCCCACACTCGGCTTCTCCTTCAGCAACAGCTCAATAGGAGTCTTCATGTTGATAGGGCTGAGTGGCATCCGGTTGATAACATAAGCAGCACAAGACATTCCCTCCGCCCAAAAGGACCTTGGGATATCTTTCGCATGAAGCCAGCATTTGCAGGTCTCCGTCAGATGATGGATCTTCCGCTCCGCTACCCCATTTTGTTGTGGAGTGTGAGCACAAGTAAGCTCCCGTTGGATCACGTGCTTCCTGCAGAAGTTAGAAAACTCGGAGGAAACAAATTCACCCCCGTTATCAGTTCTAAGCTTCTTAATCCGCAAGCCAAGCCGGCCTTCTACCAACTCCTTGAACTCCACGAACAAACGGAAGGCTTCCGACTTCTCCTTTAAGAAGTACACCCAAGTATACCTTGAGTAGTCATCAACCAAGACAAGCATGTATTTGCTTCCACCAAGGCTGACAGTAACCGTCGGTCCCATCAGGTCGCCATGAATACACTCCAATGGTTTCTTGCTCCTTGTTTGTGATTTATCAAATGGAAGGCGATGTGCCTTACCATATTGACAGCCCGCATAAACATGCCCATCACCAAAGGAGGACAACATCGGCAACCCCCTCACCAGATTTCTACTAGCCATTGCCTTCAGCTTGTCCATGCCAACATGCCCCAGCCTCTCATGCCAGATAGCAGCACTATCATTGGCCCTCATTCTATCAACATAAGCACTGGTGGAAAGAACAAACAAGTTCTTCACCCTCCTCCCAACATGAGCAACATCAGCCTTCACCACTGATACGTTGCGAAGGAACCTCACGTCTGTTGGCCCAAACAGAACGTGATACCCAGCGTCCACCACGTTGGTCACCGAGAAGAGGTTCTTCTTCATGCCCGGCACGTGATACACACTCCTTAACGTGAGTGACCCCTAATCACTACCCAAAGACACGACCCCATCTTTCTCTACTGCATAAACAGTATTATCAGCAGTGATAATAGCTTCGTTACCTGAGTAAGCCTGCATGGAGGTGAACTTTGATTTGTCTCCAGTGAGGTGATGACCACACCCGGAGTCCACGATCCACTCGCTGTTGAAGTCCTTAGCAGATAAGGCCCGGACACAAGTGCCAGTCATGAAAGCTCCTCCCCATTCTGCTTCTTCACTTCTTGAGCAAGCTTCCTCTTTTCCCGCAGCATGCACAGGCTGCAGTTTGATCTTGCAGTCTCGCTTGAAGTGCCCTCGCTGATGACACCGGTAGCACTTCAGGTTTTTCTTCCAGTCCTTAGGAGCATTGCTCCTCTCCGGCGGATATGAAGTTGAAGTCTCCTTCTCACCAGCGGCCTGCACCTTCTTCTTCTTCTTCCCTTCCCATCCCTTCTTCTTGCCTGAGAAGAGGGCTTCGCTGCCTTCCTGATTCAGGTTCACTCCAGCCATCTGCCTTGCTAAGCTCTCCTGCGAGGCAAGCAGATTCTCCAGCTCCAGCAGAGACGGCTGAGTAGCCCACCCTTGAACAGATGTAACAAAGGCCACATACTCCTTCCGCAAGCCGCGGATAATGTGCCTTTTCATCTTTGCCTCAGAGATAGGCTCATCAGGATCTAGTGCCGACAGCTCAGCACACAAGCTCTTCATCTTTAAGAAGTATTTGGAGATGGAAAGGTCTCCCTGAGTTGCCCTGGCCAACTCATTTTCCAGGAACTGAAGCCGAGCCACATTCTTCCTATTGAACAACTCATCAATGGTTGTCCAAATATCAGCAGCCGACTCACACCCAACGATGTGATCAAATAGTTCCGGAGACACAGCTCTCTTCAGAATGAACTCTGCCTTAACATTTGTTCTTCTCCAGAGCCTCACCTGCTCAGCAGTACCGAAAGCAGCAGTAACTTCCTGTCTGTCGTCACCACCGACGACTTCCCACAGCTCCTCGCCAAGAAGATAACTCTTCATGCACGACTTCCACATCTTGAAGTTAGTCGGCGTTAAGAGTTCAATGCCCAGACCTCTTGCAAAGCTTCCTTCCATTGCAACACCTGTTGGCACCCTTTCAGAAGCTCCGAGCAACAACACAGGTTGAGCACCACTCAGTCACTGAGTAACAACGCTGGTTGACTTCCGCTCATGCAACTGAACCTCAGAAACCTCCCTCTGATACCATGTTAAATTTTCTCAATGTGGTCAGCAAGATAGACAAAACGCCAAATTAATATCTTCGGAACTACCCAGTTCGCACATTGAACCAGCGGAACCCGAGGACTAGAGGTTTACACCCAACAAATAATGGAAGCACAAGCATGTCTTTTATACATTCACTTCTTTACAACACGAGGCATACATAGCGAGACATGATTTCGCTAGTATAACAGCTGTAAACAGAAAGCACCAAAAAACAAGCCGGGCGGACAGACACCGGAGTCCGCCGAGACCACCGAGGTCGCCGAGGTCGCCGAAGCCGCCCGAGCTAAGCTGCAAACCGCCGAATACCACGGAGTCCGCCGAAGCCGCAAGGCCGCGCGGACACACCGTTATTCGCCTCCTGCTGAACCCGAACTGAGGAACTCCCCTACCCGCCTGTATCCGGCGGACAGGTTATTGAAGCTGGCAGGGTTGAAACAGAACTGACAAGCCGCAGAGCGACCTCCTGCTGAGTCCGCAGAGACCGCACACTTCCAAGTACATGACCGAAGTCACAGCCAAACTCCTGGCTCCTTGAAGCTATCCGCGCGACCTGCACACAGCAAACCGTCAGCCTGAAATAATCCGCGCGGACTGACAAACACAGAACGCAACACCTTGCCCACCCCAACTTACTGTTCACTCAAGTTACTTAGGTTACTGTAGATGTTCCAGGGGGGTCCTATTTATAGGCAAGGTGAGGAGTGTGGTCACCGCCCAAGAGATAGCGACACCGCCCCAGCCCACGCGAATTGCCAACCACCGTCCGCCGAGTCCGCAAGAACTTGGCTGGTTACCAAGGAAAACTGCCAGGAGCAAGGCAACCATTGACGAACCCGCTCCAGTCCGCCTAAGCTAAGCGGACAAGGCATCAGCCCGCAAAAGTCCAACCACTGCAGGACAGCAAACCCCCTTCAATGGCTGTCCGCACCAACCCGAGGCAGTCTGCAAGACTCAGACCTCAATCCGTCACAAGTCCATGACCAAAGGCGGCTAGCAACAGACCGCCCGGTCACAGAGGACTTGGCGGATACGGCGGACACACTAAACTCGGCACCAAGTGTGACCAAGCCCAAAACCATTAAGGGCCAATGCGAGCATGGCGGACGCAAAACCCCAGTCCGCCAAAACACCACAGCACAGACTGCCATAGTACGCGAGCTCCTCGCACTCCTGCCCTATCGCAGCGGTCTAATCCCGGACTCCAACACCAGGCCGCCAACACGATCTCCACAGCAAACACTTGCTGTGCCACCAGAGCTCGACAAGGCCTCAGCCAAGCTCTAAGCTCAGTCCGCAACAGCCCAAACCGCGGACACGCCAGTCCGCAAGCTTCCCGCGAACATGAGCCAACCCGCCTATCAGCACAAGCTTGCACCCGCGGCCACTGAGTAATGCACCAGTCCGCAAGCCTCTCTATCCGCAGATACCAGGCCGCACAAAACCGCTGACTCCATGCAACAACCCGCTCAGAACACAACCGGCTTCCACCAGACTTTCCACCAGGCTGCATAATGCAGTCCGCCCAGTCTGCCCAGTCCGCCAAAGCTGTCCGCCACAGGCCGCGCGGCCTGTCCCGTCACCCACTTCCACTTCACAAATTTCAACAGTAATCCCAGGAAGTACCTCAGCATACCCAAGTCACTCATCTCGAATTCTCGCTTCATGATGGCTTTGAACTCATTTATGAGTTGTGGTGAAGACCCCCTATGATGAGGAGATCTTCCTTATAAATGCAAACCACAACAAAGTTATTGTGAGAGGAGTGTTTGACATATAAAGAAGATTCGTAAGGACTTCTGATGTATTTATGTTTCTTTAGGCAGGCATCGATTATATCATTCCAGGCTCGAGGTACCTGACATAGTCAATACAAGGCCTTTTCTAACTTGTAGTCCTTCTCCTCACTTCCTTTAATAATGTAGCCCTCTGGTTGTTACACAAAAACTTCCTCTTGGATTTCACCGTTTAGAAATGTGGATTTAACATCTAGCTGATGGATTTTTAGATGGTGTTAAGCTACAAAAACATGCAGCATCCTTATGATCTCCATCCTGGCCATGGGAGACTATGTTTCAATAAAGTCTCTTCCTAGTTGTTGTGAATATCCCTTGGCCACCAATTGTTCTTTATGCTTTTCCACTGCCCCTTGCTCATTCAGTTTTAACTTGTACACCCATTTCAAACCAATGATGGTCTTGTTTGGGGGCATCGGCATAAGTTCCCATGTATTGTTCTTATTGATCATGTTGATTTCATCATTCATAGCATTGAACTATTGGGGTTGGATAGCCGCATTAGAAAATTTTGAAGGCTCTTTGCACAAGAGTACCACATTGCAAGATTCATAAATGTCGGCTAGTAAACAAAATTTGTGAGGACATGATGAGTCTGACCTGGATTCTAGAAGTGAATCATGTGAGTAGTTTGGACTGGGCGGCTGTGGACTGAGCTCAGCAGTGGGTTCAAAGTGGGCAGCAAGTTCTTCCAGGATCTCATCCACAACATCCTCCAAGACTATGTGAAAGGCATGACATTGATCCTCACTTGAAGAAATGTTGGTTTGGTTGTTTGTTATGCCAGGTTTCATATGGCATGGTATTGTACTTTAGGGCTTTGGTAGGAGCACTATTAAGAAGATACACGGCTGCACTCATTGCCTCCCCCAAAACTGATTGGGTAGTTTCTTTTGAAAAAACATACTTCTGCCCATCTCCACAACGGTTCTATTTTTGTCTTCCACGACCCCATTTTGTTGGGGGTATATGGGACAGTAAGCTAGCACCTAATTCCATTCACAGTAGGAGATGAACTCCTTGCTGATGAACTCGCCCCCATTATCTGTCCTGAGGGCTTTCATTGTTTTGATTGTCTCATTTTCAACTGAGTTTTTGAACTTTTTTAACATTTGGAAGGCATCTGGCAAGAGATTGAGGAAGAAAATTCATATCATATGAGTGCAGTCATCGACAAGTAAGAGATAGTATATGTTCCCTGCCCAAGTTGGGGAAGTGGTCGTCCCCCACACATCAGCATGAATCAAATCAAGTGGTGCAAGAGCTCTCCCTTGACTTTGATTTGGAAATGACATCATGTGAATTTTAGTTTGTGAACGGATGTCACGGGATACTGTCTCCAACTGAGAATCTTGAATAATAGTGACCATGCCCTTTAATTTCTTCAGATCACCGAAATTTAGATGCCCACACCTAGAATGCCAGAGCATGGACCCCTCCAGGCTTCTAGCAGTGTTGGCAATGGTCAGTTCATTTGGATTCATAGAGAACTTGAGGGGGAATATTTTGTTGTTGGATATTTTTACTATAGTTAATGTCTGATGAGTCATGGTATCCTGAATGTTACATTCATCCTTATCAAATACTAATTTATATCCTTTTTTTTCAGTAGTTGACCCACACTTAGGAGATTCTGAGATAGGCTAAGGACATATTGAATTTCACGAATGTGGTTGATTGTGCCAGTGTGCAATTTCACATACTCCTTACCCTTGCCTTCAATAATTCTAACATTACCATCCCCCATGATCACCTCTGATTTTTCTGATTCATCTAAGTGAACAAAGGCTACCCTATTGTTGGACATGTGATTCGAGCACCCACTATCAAGGAACCAAACTTCAGCTTCTGGTGTGGTAGATTTCAGACATGAATAAAATAGTGATTCAAGGTTGTTGGGGAAGTTGGCTTCTTCTCTGGGCATGGAATCCCTATGCCAGCAGTCTCTTTGAAGATGGTTCGGGTTTTTGCATCTTTTGCACTTAGAAAAGCAGTCCTTGGTAAAGTGGGTGCTTTTGTTGCACAGTTTGCAATAGGATCTAGATCCTTGATCGACCCCCTTCTCTTTATTGTGTTGATTCAAAAGATTTTTCTCATCAATGTTTCTTTCTTTAGAGTGTTGACTCCATGTATTAGATGTAGCTGGAGAGATCGATAGTCTGCTTTGAAATGCTTGTTATATCTGAGTTTCTTTTCTCTTCATCCTAGCTTCATGCCCCTATAGGTAACCCATGAGCTCAATGACTGACATTTTGTTGATGTCCTCTGCTTCTTGGATGGCTGCTACAACATGCTCGAAACCAGGGGTTAAGCTGCCAAGAATGTGTGAAACAACACGCTTCTCGGGAAGTTCGTTGACATAGGTTCTGATCTGATTCACGATCATAGTTGTTCTGGAAATATAATGATGGATAGTCTCACTTTCTTTCATTATACTGGTATCGAACTCTCTCAAAAAATAGTAAGTTTAATATAGATCACACGTTCATTTCCTCTATACTCTTCTCTTAAGATGTCCCACGACTCCTTTGTCGTTTCAGCATCTATTATGAGGGGGGGGGGGGGGGGGGGGGGGGGGGGGGGGGGGGGGGATGGACCAACCCACTCCGTGTTGGAAACAGAAAAGTACTTTTGCATCTCTTTTCTGAGTTTCCATGGTGAGCTAGGCCTTGGAGACAACTCCTTTATCCTTAGTTGTCTTTGTTGTTGATGTTGTTCCTCTGGAGATAGTAACCCATCCTGAACAAGATCCCAAGATCCTTGAGAAACAAAGAAAATCTTCATTTGCTTGTTCTAGCAGTCGAATGCTTCCCCTTTAAAGATCGGAATTCCTGTTTGCGAGAACAGGAACGTCTGTGAACAACCCGACATCTCCATATTATGAAGCAACTGGAGAAGAAAAAAATTATACAGTGATTGGAGATACTACATTGGAACTCCTGATGACACTAGCTTTTAGCTCTGATACCATGTTAAACTTTGTGATATAACATATTGTAACAAGAACAAGGAGAAAGAAAGAAGAAGGAAGAGTTTAGAGGGTAGTAGCTTGGAGCCCGCACATCGTGCTCCCGCTGGTTAATATTCAAAAGGCAAAAAGGTCTAAGACAGAATTCTGGCACAGACACCAATACACGGATATTACAGATAAAATAGAAAAAGGTCCATAACATATTTATATATACAACATTGTATTTATAAATATGTAAAGAGATAAAAGGGGATAGAGAGAGAGAGAGAGAGTATTAGATTAGTATTCTAACAAAAACATGTCTGTTAAAATTCCTTTCTTCACCTCCAATGCACCAAAATGCCAATGTAGACCTTCAACGTCAAAGCTGCCCCACCCACCATTCTTACCGTTTCCATTCCCAACGCTCCAAAACGCCACCGCCGAAACAAACAAATTCTAAGGCTCCGTTTGACGCGATGGTGGTGGTGGTTATGAACCGTCGTTTGCGAACATCCAGCCTCGTCTAAGGAGCTTCATCCATATTTATATTCAAAACTAGTTTTCTTTTCTTGGTGTCAGTCATAACTGTTCTCATACCAAAAAGACATTCTACGAGCATGCCTAATTCATGCCACATAGAGGGGGATCAATTTAGGAAGTTGTTTCATCCCCATCTTCAATTGGTCTATGTTCAACCATCACCATCCTCCCAACAAACCACGAGGCACATGAGATTTTTGATTTGTTCACACTTTTGCGTAGAATATGAGCTTAATTACAAGTGCATTAAGGAAAATTTCAGTCAATCTTTGCTTCTTTCTTGCTGATAAGTCGTATCAGATCTGACGATTTGGGCTGAGATAAGGTGTGGTTTGTGATTTTCATGGGTCTTGAATTCTGATTGGGTGACATTCAACAGAGGGTGATTCACACAGTGATTCACCTGATTGAATGTGCTCTTAGTGCATTTATTTGCAGATGCTTAAAAAAGCTTTAATTTTGAGGACCGATGAACAATGTGGAGTATTGATGCGGAATAATATTTGATTGATGGAAAATACTTTGGTATAGAAATGTCATATGCTTGCATTAACATATAAGATTAAACTTTTTGTTTGATATGTGGTTGACCACTGGTATTTTTGGCATGCTCCTTGATGGCTGGTGCACCTACTAATCAAATAATTGCAAATCCAAATTAGCTTAGTTATTTAGATGAAATGTAAGTGGTGTTCTAAGGGTCTGTCTGAAGCAAACTCTATGGAATATCACAAACCGTTTTTATGACTACGGCCCGATCTGACTGCCCATGGGAGTAGTGACCATCACTATAATTTGCTGCGCCTACCCAAACGAAGAACTGGAAACTGTGATGGCCAGAGTACGTCCCTCAGGCATCATATCTATAACATCCAAAAAATCACAGATTAGAGGATTAAATTTGAATTCTTGTTGATTAAATAAAGAAATAATTAACATCCTCTCATTAGAATTTACTTCCATAGGACTGAGAAGTGATTACAATTATTGTGTCATAGAAGTTTCCTTTGATTTGAAAACACCAACTATAAGTAATATCACTAAGCTAGTAGATGGATCAAAGTTTGCAATTTCGAAAATTAGAGGGGTGCAAACTATAATAACACAAACTTCGAAGGGAAGTCCTGATAAATATCCCTATATGTATATAGATTTGTCCTAGAACATTGAAGGTGTTGGAAGCGGGTGAGATGCATACCCGGGCGAGATGCCCCGGGCGAGACGGGCACAACCCCAGGCGAGATGGGCCGGCGGGAAGCCTCCTGCGAGGTGGCTCCGGCGAGAGTGCACGGGCAAGACGAAGCTCTCCGCGGGACGAGACGGGCTTGGCGAGATGATCCTGACGAGAGGGGACCAGGCGAGACGGCTCCTCCTCTCGCTCGGTGAGATCACAAACGGGCAGGACTCACGCTCACCGTCCCCTTCTCTTCTCAACCACTGCGAGAATCAAAACAAAGAAACCGTTCAAGTCTAACTACTTCTAGCGCTGCAGCGCACCACAATAGAAGGGGGGCAAACTTTACTATCTCATCAAATCTCAAATGGACTACATACATGCCTATTTATAGGCAACCAAAATCAACCACTTTCTCTCTCCTATTTAATACATACTCTCTCTCTTATTAATTATCCTTCATAGCTAAGGTACTATCCCTCAACATGACCCGATAGCCCTTTTCCACTAGCGGCCATGACTTAGAATGTTACTCCTCAAGCCCGGCACATAGAATACATCATTGATATGCACCTCCTTCCCATTCATCGTGACCGCCATCACTCCTCTTCCTTCCACAGATATCTTCGAGGCGTCGCCAAAACTGACTTCACCACCATTTTCTTCAAGGCTGGTGAACAGCCCCTTATCTCCACACATGTGGTTACTTGCGCCAGTGTCTAAGTACCACACTCCGTTCCTTCCTCCCGCGGCACCTTGGATCGTAAGGAACATCATCGGGTCGTCACCCGTGTTACCTGCCTCAGCATAGTGGTTGGCTTCTCCTCCCTTTCTTGGAGCCCAACAATCGTAGCTCTTATGCCCGAACTTGTTACAGTTGTAACATTGAGTCTGGTACATATCTCCTCTTCCTTTTCCTTGACCTCTTCCCTGGTCCCTTCCTTGTCTTCTACCTTGGCCTCTCCCTTGGCCTCTTCCTCTTTCTCCTCTATCGTGTCTCCATCCCTGAGGTTGTTCTGCCTCCTTCTGGTTGTACTGATTTCTTCCGAAGTCTCTTCTACCTCTTACTCTTCTACCTCTTCCTTGGTAGCCTCGGCCACGCTGGCCTCCTCCACTTCCTGAGCTTTCTCCAAAGTTAAGCTGGGTCTGGAGTGCTTTCCCCAAGCCACTCGACTCCTCATCATCCTGCAGCATGCGGTACTCATGGGCTTGCAGTGAGCCAACAAGTTCATCCACTGTCATCAGGGTGAGATCTTTTGACTCCTCAATCGCCACCACCACATGCCTGAACTTCTTAGACATAGATCGCAGGAGCTTCTCCATGAAGCTTACATCATCAGTCACATCTCGATTCCTCTTCATCTCATTCGTGAGCGTCCGCAGACGGGTCACATAGTCACCAACCTTCTCTAAACCCTGCATCTTCATCACTTCATACTGAGCTCGAAGGGACTGCAGCTTCACCTTTTCCTTATCAACTCCCTGCATGGAGCGTTGCAGAATCTCCCATGCCTCCTTTGATGTCTCCGCATCTGAGATCTTCTCGAAGGTCGCCTCATCCACGCGTTGGTAAAGTAAGAAGAGAGCCTTCTTGTCCCTCTTCTTAGACACTCTCAACGCCGTCCTCTGAGCGTTAGTCAATGCCGCTTCTGCTTCGGCAGTAAGCTCCTCAACACCGTCCTCTACTACCTCCCACAACTCTTTGGAGGCGAGCAACACCTTCATCTGAATACTCCAATTTTCATAATTGGTCTTCGTCAATTTTGGGACTTGCCCTGGCATGACACCTCCCATCTCCATCTCTCCTTATCACGTGACCTTCCGAGCATACTTCCAGGGGATCGTAACCTCGCTTTGATACCACTTATTGGAAGCGGGTGAGATGCCTACCCAGGCGAGATGCCCCTGGCGAGACGGGCACAACCCCACGCGAGATGGGACGGCGGGAAGCCTCCTGCGAGGTGGCTCCGGCGAGAGTGCATGGGCGAGACGAAGCTCTCCGCGGGACGAGACGGGCTTGGGGAGATGATCCCGACGAGAGGGGACCAGGCGAGACGGCTCCTCCTCTCGCTCGGTGAGATCACAAACGGGCAGCACTCACGCTCACCGTCCCCTTCTCTTCTCAACCACTGTGAGAATCAAAACAAAGAAACCGTTCAAGTCTAACTACTTCCAGCGCTGCAGCGCACCACAATAGAAGGGAGACAAACTTTACTATCTCATCAAATCTCAAATGAACTACATACATGCCTATTTATAGGCAACCAAAATCAACCACCTTCTCTCTCCTATTTAATACATACTCTCTCTCCTATTAATTATCTTTCATAGCTAAGGTACTATCCCTCAATAGGACCCGATAGCCCTTTTCCACTAGCTGCCCAAGACTTAGGATGTTACTCCTCAAGCCCGGCTCATAGAATACATCATTGATATGCACCTCCTTCCCATTCATCGTGACCGCTATCACTCCTCTTCCTTTCACAGATATCTTCGAGGCGTCGCCAAAACTGACTTCACCATCATTTTCTTCAAGGCTGGTGAACAGCCCCTTATCTCCACACATGTGGTTACTTGCGCCAGTGTCTAAGTACCACACTCTGTTCCTTCCTCCTGCGGCACCTTGGATCGTAAGGAACATCATCGGGTCGCCACCCGTGTTACTTGCCTCAGCATAGTGGTTGGTTTCTCCTCCCTTTCTTGGAGCCCAACAATCGTAGCTCATATGCCCGAACTTGTTACAGTTGTAACATTGAGTCCGGGACATATCTCCTCTTTCTCTTCCTTGACCTCTTCCCTGGTCCCTTCCTTGTCCTCTACCTTGGTCTCTCCCTTGGCCTCTTCCTCTTCCTCCTCCATCGTGTCTCCATCCCTGAGGTTGTTCTGCTTCCTTTTGGTTGTACTGATTTCTTCCGAAGTCTCTTCCACCTCTTCCTATTCTACCTCTTCCTTGGTAGCCTCGGTCACGCTGGCCTCCTCCGCTTCCTGAGCTTTCTCCAAAGTTAAGCCGAGTCTGGAGTGCTTTCCCCAAGCCACTCGACTCCTCATCATCCTGCAGCATGCGGTACTCATGGGCTTGCAGTGAGCCAACAGAAGGATGGGGCCGTTGAAAGAAAGGGTAGGCGAGTGCGGAAGGAGTTGTAGAATCGCCGACAGGGCTGGCTTTAGCCTTGTTTTTTGAGGGACATCTGGATCGCGGCAGGAGTTGCAGAGTCGCCGGCACTTGTGTAGGCGAGTGCGGAAGAAGTTGTTGAAGGAGCTGCGAAGGAGTTCTGGTGGAAGAGGAGTAGGGTTGTGGGGTTTTAACATCCGCAGGTTGTGGGTTTTGATCAGATTGGCATAATTATTTTGTCGACTTTGATTGTGCTGTTGCTATGAAATCTGTGAACAAATTTCAGCATCAAGTGGTATAATAAGTACATAAGAATAAGAAGTGATTCCAATTATTGTGTTCTGAAAGTTTCCATTGATTTGAAAATACCAGTTTTAAGAAATAACACTAAGCTAGTAGATGGCTTTGTTACCTCACTGACTTAATTCGAGCAATATATAGACACACAATCACGCATACACACACATTTAAATTATGTGCTGTAAATGTAGGTCAAGAGGACTACAACCAGTTGAGACCCCTCTAAGTTACAGAGGAGCTGATGTGTTCTTACTAGCCTTCTCCCTCATCAGCAAGGCCGGCTATGAGAACATATATAAAAAGGTTCATTTATGGATTTTTTTTTTGTAAACTACTACTCTTCATTATTCAATGACTGATGACTTTTGCTTTTGTTGCTGCCTTCAGTGGATTCCTGAACTGAGGCATTATGCTCCGAATGTACCAATTGTATTGGTTTCAACCAAGCTTGGTAAGAAGCTCATCTATACAAACTACAAGATTCATAGAAAATAGGGTTAAATACTGGGACCTCCCCTAGGAATTTGCATAATTACAGGTTGCACCTCTGATCTATCTAAATTACATTTACCTCCCCTTTACATTTCCCCAGTCTACAAAACTGTCCTTTTCGTTAGAAATATGGAATGAAATGATAAAATCAGCGAGATAATTTTATGATATTCTAATTTTATCCATTGTAATGACTACATTGAAAGAGGTGACCTTTTCCTTTAGAAATATAGATGGAAAGTGATAAAATATATCAAATTATTTTATAATATTACAATTCTACCCTTTGTAATAACTATGTTAAATTTTCTCAACGTGGTCAGCAAGATAGCCCAAACGCCAAATTAATATCTTCGGAACTACCCAGTTCTCACGTTGAACCAGCGGAAAACCCGAGGATCAGAGGTTACACCCAACAAACAATGGAAGCACAAGCAGGTCTTATATACATTCACTTCTTTACAATCCGAGGCATACATAACGAGACATGATTTCGCTAGTATAACAGCTGTAAACAGAAAGCACCAAAAAATAAGCCGGGCGGACAGCACCGGGGTCCGCCGAGACCGCGAGGTCGCCGAGGTCGCCGAGTCCGCTGAGCACGCCCAAGCTAAGCTGCAATCCGCCGAATAGCCACGGAGTCCGCCGAAGCCGCGAGGCCGCGCGGACACACCGTTATTCGTCTCCTGCTGAACCTGAACTGAGGAACACCCCTACCCGCCTGAAGTCGGCGGACAGGTTATTGAAGCTGGCAAAGATGAAACAGAACTGACAAGCCGCAGAGCGATCTCCTGCTGAGTCCGCAGAGACCGCACACTTCCAAGTACTTGACCGAAGTCACAGCCAAACTCCTGGCTCCTTGAAGCTATCCGCGCGACCTCACACAGCAAACCGTCAGCCTGAAACAATCCGCGCGGACTGACAAACACAGACCGCAGCTCCTTGCACACCCCAACTTACTGTTCACGCAAGTTACTTAGGTTACTGTAGATGTGCCAGGGGGGTCCTATTTATAGGCACGGTGAGGAGTGTGGTCACCGCCCAAGAGATAGCGACACCGCCCCAGCCCGCGCGATAGCAAAACTCCGTCCGCCGAGTCCGCAAGGACTTAGCCGGAAACCAAGGAAAACCGCCAGGAGCAAGGCAACCATTGACGAACCCTCTCCAGTCCGCCCAAGCTATGCGGACAAGGCATCAGCCCGCAAAGCTCCAACCACTGCAGGACAGCAACCCCCTTCAATGGCAGTCCGCACCAACCCGAGGCAGTCCGCAAGACTCACCTCAATCCGCCACAAGTCCACGACCAAAGGTAGACAGCAACAGTCCGCCCGGTCACAGCGGACTTGGCGGATACTGCGGACATCATAGCCTTGACACAAAGTGTGACCAAGTCCAAAACCATCAAAGACCAATGCGAGCATGGCGGACACAAACTCCCGTCCGCCAAACACCCTAGCACACACCGCCATTAGTCCGCGAGCTCCTCGCACTCCTGTCCAACGCAGCAGCCATCCCCGGACTCCAAAACCAGTCCGCCAATCGATCTCCACAGCAAATCGCCTGCTGTGCCACCAGAGCTCGACAAGGCCTCAGCCAAGCTCTAAGCTCAGTCCGCAATAGCCCATACCGCGGACACGCCAGTCCGCAAGCTTCCCGCGAACATGAGCCAACCCGCCTATCAGCACAAGCTTGCACCCGCGGCCACTGAACAATGCACCAGTCCGCAAGCCTTCATCCGCTCAGGCCGCTCCTTGGCAAAGCCAATCAGCAAACACCCTGTCCGCAGACACCAGGCCGCATAGTCCGCGGACTTCATGCAACAACCCGCTCAGAAGACAACCGGCTTTCCACTAGACCTTCCACCAGGCCGCACATCACAGTCCGCCCAGTCCGCCAATGCTGTCCGCCCCAGGCCGCCCGGCCTGTCCCGTCACCCACTTCCACTTCACAAATTTCAACACTCCCCCTTGAAGTGGGAAGTGGTGACCAAGCCCAGCAAGCTGCGCAAGCGTTCAAAGGGCCCCTTCGACAGTGGCTTTGTGAAGATGTCAGCAAGATTATCTTCACTCCGAACATGCCCGACCAGCAGAGATCCTTCCAACACCTTCTCCCTGATGAAATGGTGATCAATCTCTATATACTTGGTCCTAGCGTGACACACTGGATTGTTAACCAGTTTGAGAGCACTCTCATTGTCACCCCGGAGTAAAGTAGGCCCTTGCACTTCTTCATGAACATCCTCTATAAGCCTCCTCAACCAAACGGCTTCCCGAGCAGCCAAGGCCGAAGCCTTATACTCCGCCTCCGTAGTTGAAACCGACACCGAGTCCTGCTTCTTGCTACACCACGAGATGCTAGCTGAACCGCAAGTGAACACATAACCTGAAGTAGACCTTCGATCATCCGAATCACCGCCATAGTCAGCATTCGTGTACCCGAGCAACACAAACTCCGCGTCCCTTCTATAGAGGAGTCTCATATCAGAAGAAGCCTTGACATACTTCAGAATTCCCTTTGCCGCCACTAGATGAGATTGACTTGGTTCAGCCATATACCGACTTACTCGGCCAACAACATAAGCAATGTCAGGCCTTGTAATCGTCAGGTAAATCAAGCTCCCAACAAGAGCCCTGAACACCAAGGGATCATGAAGAACCCTTCCCTCATCTCGTTGAAGCTTCAGCCCAGATTCCAGTGGAGTAGAGCACTTCTTCCCTTCGCCCATGCCAAACCGCTTCACAATGTGATCAGCATATCCTTTCTGGCTAATGAGAGCCCCGCACTCCTTCCTCTCCACTTCCAGACCGAGAAAGTGATGCAACTCTCCCAAGTCCTTCATCTCGAAGCGTATAGCAAGCTCAGCCCTGAGCCTTGCTACTTCCTCCTCCGAATTCCCTGTGATGATCATGTCATCCACATACAGCAGGACCAAGACTCGTATCTCTCCCTTCTTCTTGACGAACAAGCTTGAATCCGAGTTGGAAGCAAGGTATCCACAGAATTGCAAGTACTCTGCAATCTTCCCATACCACGCTCTAGGAGCTTGCTTCAACCCATAGAGAGCCTTCCTGAGTTTGCAGACATAGTCCGGATGCTTTTCAGAGACAAAACCAAGCAGTTGATCCATGAAGATGTCCTTGTCAATCTCTCCGTAAAGAAAGGCGTTCTTCACATCGAGTTGCCACAACCTCCATCCCTTGCTAGCAGCCAAGGCGATCACCACTCTTACTGAAGTCATCTTCGCAACTGGACTGAATGTCTCCTCATAGTCTTCTTCATACTGCTGTGAGAATCCTCTAGCGACCAGGCGAGCCTTGAAACGATCAATGCTCCCATCAGCCTTCTTCTTCAACTTATACACCCACTTGCAAGTAACCGGAGTAATGCCATCAACCTTGGGCACAAGGTCCCAGGTTTCATTCTTCTTCAGAGCATCAATCTCTTCCTTCATGGCACCTTCCCACTCCTTCACTCCAGTGGCCTCGTTGAAGCTTGCAGGCTCTCGCTCATCCAGAGGACCTGCAAAGAAGCAGGAGACAAAGCTCACTGCATTCCCATCACAGTACCGAGCCGGTGGCTTAACCACCCTCTTTGATCTCCGAAGAGTCGGCTCCTTGCTCATGACTTCCGTTGCTTCTTCGGGCTCCACTCCTACCTGTGGCAAGCATTGAGCAGTGCTCCCCCTGCTTCCTGAGCCAGAAGGCTCAGCCTCGGAGTTCGAAGCAACAGGAGCTGCTGGTGAAACAGCAAGTTCCTCTTCCAAGCCTTCAGCAGCCACCACTGGTGCTTCATCAACCTTGCTACTTCCGGTTAGCTCTACTGAGCCACCTCCATATGACGTCAGTTCGTCAAAGACAACGTCTCTTGATACCACGAACTTCTTCGTCACAGGATCCATGCATTTCCATCCCTTCTTCTGCTCATCGTAGCCAACAAAGACAAGTTTCCTTGCCTTCGCATCCAGCTTAGTACGTGAAGCATCCGGGACATGCACGTAGCAAGTTGAACCGAACACCCTAAGGTGTCCAACACTCGGCTTCTTCCTCAGCAACAGCTCAATAGGAGTCTTCATGTTGATAGGGCAGAGTGGCATTCGGTTGATAACATAAGCAGCACAAGACATTCCCTCCGCCCAAAAGGACCTTGGGATATCTTTCGCATGAAGCCAGCATTTGCAGGTTTCCGTCAGATGACGGATCTTCGGCTCCGCTACCCCATTTTGTTGTGGAGTGTGAGCACAAGTAAACTCCCGTTGGATCCCGTGCTTCCTGCAGAAGTTAGAAAACTCGGAGGAAACAAATTCACCCCCGTTATCAGTTCTAAGCTTCTTAATCCGCAAGCCAAGCCGGCCTTCTACCAACTCCTTGAACTCCACGAGCAAACGGAAGGCTTCCGACTTCTCCTTTAAGAAGTACACCCAAGTATACCTTGAGTAGTCATAAACCAAGACAAGCATGTATCTGCTTCCACCAAGGCTGGCAGTAACCGTCGGTCCCATCAGGTCGCCATGAATACACTCCAATGGCTTCTTGCTCCTTGTTTGTGATTTATCAAACGGAAGGCGATGTGCCTTACCGTATTGACAGCCCGCACAAACATGCCCATCACCAAAGGAGGACAACTTCGGCAACCCCCTCACCAAACTTCTACTAGCCATCGCCTTCAGCTTGTCCATGCCAACATGCCCCAGCCTCTCATGTCAGATAGCAGCACTATCATTGACCCTCATTCTATCAACATAAGCACTGGTGGAAATAACAAACAAGTTCTTCACCCTCCTCCCAACATGAGCAACATCAGCCTTCACCGCTGATACGTTGCGAAGGAACCTCACGTCTGTTGGCCCAAACAGAACGTGATACCCAGCGTCCACCGCATTGGTCACCGAGAAGAGGTTCTTCTTCATGCCCGGCATGTGATACTCACTCCTTAACGTGAGTGGCCCCTGATCACTACCCAAAGACACGACCCCCTCTTTCTCTACTGCATAAACAGTATTATCAGCAGTGATAATAGCTTCATTACCTGAGTAAGCCTGCATGGAGGTGAACTTTGATTTGTCTCCGGTGAGGTGATGACCACACCCGGAGTCCACGATCCACTCGCTGTTGAAGTCCTCAGCAGACAAGGCCCGGACACAAGTGCCCGTCATGAAAGCTCCGCCCCATTCTGCTTCTTCACTTCTCGAGCAAGCTTCCTCCTTTCCCGCAGCATGCCCAGGCTGCAGTTTGACCTTGCAGTCCCGCTTGAAGTGCCCTCACTGATGACACCGGTAGCACTTCAGGTTCTTCTTCCAGTCCTTAGGAGCATTGCTCCTCTCCGGTGGATATGAAGTTGAAGTCTCCTTCTCACCAGCGACCTGCACCTTCTTCTTCTTCTTCCCTTCCCATCCTTTCTTCTTACCTGAGAAGAGAGCCTCGCTGCCTTCCTGATTCAGGTTCACTCCAGCCATCTGCCTTGCTAAGCTCTCCTGCGAGGCAAGCAGATTCTCCAGCTCCAGCAATGATGGTTGAGTAGCCCACCCATGAACAGATGTAACAAAGGCCACATACTCCTTCCGCAAGCCGCGGATAATGTGCCTTTTCATCTTTGCCTCAGAGATAGGCTCATCAGGATCCAGTGCCGACAGCTCAGCACACAAGCTCTTCATCTTTAAGAAGTATTTGGAGATGGAAAGGTCTCCCTGAGTTGCCCTGGCCAACTCATTCTCCAGGAACTGAAGCCGCGCCACATTCTTCCTATTGAACAACTCATCAATGGTTGTCCAAATATCAGCAGCCGACTCACACCCAACGATGTGATCAAACAGTTCCGGAGACACGGCTCTCTTCAGAATGAACTCCGCCTTAGCATTTGTTCTTCTCCAGAGCCTAACCTGCTCAGTAGTACCGAAAGCAGCAGTGACTTCCTGCCTGTCGTCACCACCGACGACTTCCCACAGCTCCTCGCCAAGAAGATAACTCTTCATGCACGACTTCCACTTCTTGAAGTTAGTCGGCGTTAAGAGTTCAATGCCAAGACCCCTTGCAAAACTCCCTTCCATTGCAACACCTGTTGGCAACCTTTCAGCAACACCGAGCAACAACACAGGTTGATCACCACTCAATCACTGAGTAACAACACTGGCTGGCTTCCGCTCACGCAACTGAACCTCAAAAACCTCCCGCTTTGATACCATGTTAAATTTTCTCAACGTGGTCAGCAAGATAGCCCAAACGCCAAATTAATATCTTCGGAACTACCCAGTTCTCACGTTGAACCAGCGGAAAACCCGAGGACCAGAGGTTACACCCAACAAACAATGGAAGCACAAGCAGGTCTTATATACATTCACTTCTTTACAATCCGAGGCATACATAGCGAGACATGATTTCGCTAGTATAACAACTGTAAACAGAAAGCACCAAAAAACAAGCCGGGCGGACAGCACCGGGGTCCGCCGAGACCGCGAGGTCGCCAAGGTCGCCGAGTCCGCTGAGCACGCCCAAGCTAAGCTGCAATCCGCCGAATAGCCACGGAGTCCGCCGAAGCCGCGAGGCCGCGCGGACACACCGTTATTCATCTCCTGCTGAACCTGAACTGAGGAACACCCCTACCCGCCTGAAGTCGGCGGACATGTTATTGAAGCTGGCAAAGATGAAACAAAACTGACAAGCCGCAGAGCGACCTCCTGCTGAGTCCGTAGAGACCGCACACTTCCAAGTACTTGACTGAAGTCACAGCCAAACTCCTGGCTCCTTGAAGCTATCCGCGCGACCTCACACAGCAAACCGTCAGCCTGAAACAATCCGCGCGGACTGACAAACACAGACCGCAGCTCCTTGCACACCCCAACTTACTGTTCACGCAAGTTACTTAGGTTACTGTAGATGTGCCAGGGGGGTCCTATTTATAGGCACGGTGAGGAGTGTGGTCACCGCCCAAAAGATAGCGACACCGCCCCAGCCCGCGCGATAGCAAAACTCCGTCCGCCGAGTCCGCAAGGACTTAGCCGGAAACCAAGGAAAACCGCCAGGAGCAAGGCAACCATTGACGAACCCTCTCCAGTCCGCCCAAGCTATGCGGACAAGGCATCAGCCCGCAAAGCTCCAACCACTGCAGGACAGCAACCCCCTTTAATGGTTGTCCGCACCAACCCGAGGCAGTCCGCAAGGCAACCATTGACGAACCCTCTCCAGTCCGCCCAAGCTATGCGGACAAGGCATCACCACGTCCAGGATGTGGAGGGGGTGTCTTTGAGTCATGTATGGAGCGGAGATGACCTGAAGCACTTCTACCCTTAGTGGGGGGAAGGTTGTATACCCTATTTATAATAATAGCTTTGAGTTTCTTCTCATGATGGGTTTCTCTTTTGACTCTTGGAAATCTTTGCACTGCCCCGAGCCTGGCTCGGCCCCGTCAGACTCGCTGCCTGGCTCCTACTAGCTGGCAGGTCCGAAGGCTCGTCTGTGGGGGTAAGGGACCCCGAGTGCTGCTCGGCCCCGAATAGACTCGCTGCCCAGGCTCTCATTAACTGGGCAGGGCTGTAGGCACACCTGGGGGGAAAGGTTTGGCTCTTGGAAATCTTTGCACTACCCCGAGCCTGGCTCGGCCCAAGGTAGACCCGCTGCCTGGATCCTACTAGCTGGCAGGTCCGAAGGCTCGCCTGTGGGGGTAAGGGACCGCGAGTGCAGCTCGGCCCCGGGTAGACTCGGTACCCAGGCTCTCATTAGCTGGGCAGGGTTGTAGGCACACCTAGGGGGAAAGGTTTGGCTCTTGGAAATCTTTGCACTACCCCGATCCTGGCTCGGCCCCAGGTAGACCCGCTGCCTATCTCCTACTAGCTGGCAGGTCCGAAGGCTCGCCTGTGGCGGTAAGGGACCCCAAGTGCTGCTCGGCCCCGGGTAGACTCGCTTCCCAGGCTCTCTTTAGCTGGGCAGGGCTGTAGGCACACTTGGGGGGGGGGGGGGTTGGCTCTTGGAAATCTTTGCACTACCCCGAGCCTGGCTCGGCCCCAAGTAGACCTACTGCATGGCTCCTACTAGCTGGCAGGTCCGAAGGCTCTCCTGTGGGGGTAAGGGATCCCGAGTGCTGCTCGGCCCCGGGTAGACTCGCTGCCCAGGCTCTCATTAGCAGGGCAGGGTTGTAGGCACACCTGGGGGGAAAGGTTTGGCTCTTGGAAATCTTTGCACTACCTCGAGCTTGGCTTGGCCCCAAGTAGACCCACTGCTTGGCTCCTACTAGCTGGCAGGTCTGAAGGCTCGCCTGTGGGGGTAAGGGATCCCGAGTGCTGCTGCGCCCCGGGTAGACTCGCTGCACAGGCTCTCATTAGCTCGGCAGGGATGTAGGCACACCTGGGGGGAAAGGTTTGGCTCTTGGAAATATTTGCACTACCCCGAGCCTGGCTCGGCCCCAGGTAGACCCGCTGCCTGGCTGCTACTAGCTGGCAGGTCTGAAGGCTCGCCTGTGGGGGTAAGGGACCCCAAGTGCTGCTCAGCCCCGGGTAGACTCGCTGCCTAGGCTCTCATTAGCTGGGCAGGGCTGAAGGCACACCTGGGGGGAAAGTTTTGGTCCTTGGAATCCCGACGAAGTCACAAGGCCTCTTTCTAACAAGTTTAGAGTTGAGCACTCTCAAGCCCTAAGTAGGGAGGGAGTGACCCAGACCCCTCCTGGTACGGCTGTCAACACGACCCGCCCGGAAGGCCTCTCGGCACGAATCTCTCAACAGGGGGTTTTCAGCTCAGTCCTCAGTGAGGCTCTCGCCACATTCAACTGGCCGGGGATCCCGACGAGCATGATTCGACAGGGATTCCTGGAGAAACCTATAAGGTGGGGCTCTCGGCGTGTTCTTTCCAGCAGATCCCCCCAAGCCGGTTCTCAGAGTAGAAAACAGTTGTCGCCTAAGAGAGCCTAGGGTTCGCGTGAAGTGGACGAACATTCCAGTGACAAAGAAAATGTTTTCGCATCCAAAAAATAAGTAAAGAAACAATAAGGGGTTTTCGCCCCCTATACAAAAAGTATGATAACATAGTTTATAAATTTTAATGGTGTCAGAAAAAAGATTACACAAAGTAAGAAAGCTAACGGGCTGGTTCGTCAGAGCTTTTGCTGGAACTGCTGCCGGAGGTCTCGCCCGAGGATCTGCTAGGAGTGCCGCCGGAGGACTCGCCGGGGGAACGGCCGCTAGTTCTCGCGAGCAATGCCGTGCCGTTTGATGAAGAGCCATCCTCTCCCGCAGGGCGGGGAATGTGCTCAAACAAAAAGGGGAGGATCCCTCGCGCCGTGAAGGTCTCGCCTCCGTCGTTCAGCAGCCCCAACTCGCGCAAAACCTCGATCACCATTCTCGTTGTGGCTTGCACATTCTCCTGGACGATGACGTCGATCTCATAGGCGGAGTAGTGACGGCGCTCTAACCTCTCCTCCTACCGCGAATGATCCCTGACCAGGGCTAGGGCCTCCTCCAGGTGCTTCACCTCGGCCCGCAGTACCTGGTTCTCGCCTTCAGCGCGGGCCGCTTGCGCGCGAGACAGCTCGATTTCGCCAAGGTCCTGCAAGGCAATCCATTCAGGTAAAGGCGAAAAGCATAGGGAAGTGCTCGAGGATGGGACATTCCTGCTTACCTTGGGGGCCGGGCGAGAGGAGAGAAGTTGTCGGGTGGCAGCCAGCTCGGTCTTCAGGGCGGTGGCTTCCGCCGCGGAGGCATCCCTCGCCTTAAGCATGTCCACAAAATTCCGCTCTATGGTAAGGGTGCGGCGCCCAGCCTTATGCGAGAGCTGAACCATGCAAAGCTGGGCCTGGGCCACGTCAAAAATAATGGCCTTCGTCTTCGTCTTGTCAAAAGAGTCGGTGTCCTCCTGACTATAGAGGTCGTACCCCAGCGCGAAGGCGTGGCCGGAGACTTCATCTCACTCCCTACAGGAAGGGAGAAGGGTGGAAACGGATATTCCGTTGGCGGCGGGATCCCACTAGAGCATAGGGGAGCCCTTCGTGTCCTTGTACTTGTCTCCAAAACCAAAGTTCCGGTGTCCTTTCGGCACCGAACTGCGGGAGGGCTCGGCCGGGATCTCTAGGGGAAGCAGGCCTGCTTCCGCCTCGCCGGTAGCAGAAGGGGTCTCGGCGGGAGTGCCTGATGCAGGTTGGCCTTCATATGCTATGACGGTAACGGAAGGGATCGCGACATGGGTCTCGGCGGGGGAGATGCCACCATCTTGCCTTTTTCTGCGGTGGTCGGCTTTTGTTTTTTGGGAGCGGGAACTAGGAGAGAGCTTGATTTCTTCTTTGGCACGAAGGAAGTTCCATGCTCTTTCTGGCAGGCATCAGCGGCCGCCTTGGCGTGAATTAGGGCGTCGGTAAACACCAGGGACTCTTTAAAGGGCTAGTGGACGGGAAGGTCTCGCTCACCTGCAAAGCCCATAGTTTTTACAAAGTCTTTTCTTCAAAACAAGCTTCCGCGAGAAGAATCCAAAGAGTTACCTTCACCGAGGGGAACTGGTTGGAGGGTTTACAGGTCTCCCCGAAGGAAGGGAACGCCGAAGACTTTGGAGCCAAAGAATTCGACGAGAGCTCCCTCTCGCTCCCCGAGAGAGGGAGACTTGTAGGTTGCGTCATCGTACTGGATGGGGCGAGAGGGATGTTGCCGAAATGTCCTTTGACGAAGACGAACATCTCTACGAAGTGGTGATATTTGTTGGCGAGACCCGCTGTCTTCACCGACTGGCCGGAGAGAAATACCGACCCTCCTTTGGCTCGGAAGTTAAACAACTTCCAAAAGACCGAGAGGTTGAACTCGATCCTTTCCGCCCGCATGTAGCAGGCGAAAGCCACAAGAAGGGAAACAGAATTGGGGTTGAGTTGAGCGAGCACCATCCCATAGTAGCGCAGGGCTTGACGCACTTCAGGACAAAGGGGGAGTCGGAGGCCCGCTTCAAAATGTTCCAGGGGAATAGCGAGCTCCCCTTCCGGCACTAGATTCATCTTGTCCTTGCGTCCCGTCTTCCGCGCGGTGAACCCCGACGGGACGTATTTCTTGTTGGTGGAGACGAACTCCGCTTGCGTGAGCCGGCAGGGCGGGAAGTCATGATCGAGGAAGGATTGCGCGCAGTTGGAACGGCCCTCTCCGTCGCCTGACATCTCGACGAGAGGATAGAAGAAGGGTGGCACGAAGATGAGAACCCTTGCACGTCAAGAAAGGGCTTGAGTGATTGACTGATGGACGGAGCTCTGGAGTAAATACGGGGAACATGGTAGGTGGATTGACCTATTTATAGAAAGCAGGGTAATCATGAGTTCTTAAGAAAAATTCGGCGGGAAAAGTCAACGAGTCAATGACTCCGATTCTTCGCTTTCTGTCCTTTCGCACCGAGTTTTCATGGTTTGACGGAGAGCGATAACCTCCAGGGGAGGCTGGGGGTTAGGCTTCAACAGTTCAGTACGCGAGAAGTATCGAGCGAAAAGCATGCGTCAGGCATTCACAAGGTTTTAGAACAACATACAAAAGAGAACTGAAGAAACACATATATTGATAGGGTCTCGCCCGGCGAGAACCCTTGAAAAAAATAGTAAAAAAATAATAATAATGATAGTAACACACAATACTTGTAAGAAATTATTCTGCGCTAGAAGTGAAAAGGGTACAGATAGAAGAGGTAGGCTAATAAGAGGGAAAGGGAGGTCACCCCAAGGGGCTTAGTAAGGCACCCACCGCCAATGACCTAGGTCTCGCCTGTTAGACCGGGGAGGGTCTTGAGGGTCGAAGAAAGCCGTCAGGGTGGTTAGCCCCCGGTTGTCCAGGCGGAGCTGATCGTGAATCCGCACGATATACCTCCCGGGCGAAGTCTCCCCGGGAGCCGTTTCATGGGATCCCACCACGCCAAGGAGGTCTGCGCAATACTGCTCGACCATCTCCAGTCGTCGTTCCATCGTTTCCTGGACCTTCTTCATTGCTGCAGAGTTGGCCTTTTGTTGTTGCATGAGCTTCGACAAGATTACCACCACCCTCCTCCTACGCTCCTTTCCGCTCCCAGGTATCTCGAGGAAGTCCTTCATCTCGCTAGCGGAAGGGAGGGGCAAGTCCCCCCCCGTTTCTTCTTCTTCTTCTTCGTCCTCATCATTCTTTTCGTCTTCTTGATCTTTTGGCTTTGAAGAAGCGGGAACTGTCAGAATAAGAGGAGGGAGGGGAATTTCTGGCTGAAGAGGCTCTCGCTTACCTGGAGAGTGCGAGATGACTTTCCCCGATGGGCCGTGAGAAGGACCAGGCTGATCCTCTGTGCCTTTTCCAAAAAGCAGATGGAGTGGCTTGCCCCGTCCCGGGCGAAAGGTCCTGCGCTCCGGTGGGCTGGTCTCCCCAAGGGAGGGATTGGGTGTGTAACACCCCGAAGTCAAGAGGATCATTTTGAGCAAAATCGGGTTCAGGCATGGGTGACACGGCCTGGGACACGGGCGTGTCCCAGGGCGTGTCAGTTGACACGGCCTGCGACACGGGTGTGTCGCAGGGCGTGTCGAGGTTGTGTCGTCGATCGGACTTGGTGTCGACGATTTTCGCTCGAACATCATCGAGAAGGGGCACACGGCCCAGGACACGGCCGTGTCGGATGCCGTGTCGCCTACTCGACGAGTGTTACGCGACGATCATCGAGTATCGAGTTTCCCGTGAGGACACGGCCTGTGACACGGGAGTGTCACAGGGCGTGTCAGTGGGCGTCAAATTCAGCTCGACGTCTCGGGTTAGGGCGTGTGTGCGGGACACGGGTGTGTCCTGGTGCACACGGCCATGAACACGGGCGTGTGCCACGCCGTGTGCCAGGCCGTGTGAAGTCTCGGGTTGATTTGGGATTATTTTCCTTGAGGAACACGGCCTTAGACACGGGCGTGTCTGAGGGCGTGTCGGGTACACGGCACGTGACACGGGCGTGTCACACGGCCGTGTACTGGTTGGATTGAGTCGGTTGTCTGCCGCTTAGGGGGACACGGCCTGTGACACGGGCATGTCACAGGGCGTGTCAGACCGTGTTTTAGCTTTTCTGGCCAGATCTGAGCCGTTTGTTTCCCTCTTCCTGGATCCAGTGGCTGGGCTTTGTCCAGGTGTTGGGAAGGCCGAGAATTTGAAGATAAATGCCCTTATCTTCTTCTTCTTCTTCTTCTTCATTTCCATTCCAAGGGAGAAAGGGGAAAGGCCTAAGGGAGAGAGAAGGGAGGAGTCTTCCAGCTGCTGTAGGAGCTGCGGAGTGCGGAGCGAAGATCCGAGAGCGGATTCGTGAAGGCAGAGCTGAGGCGGTGATTTCCATCCGGCTACTTCATGGCGCCGAAACGATCTTCAAGGGTAACGATCTCCTTCTTGGACATCGAAGTCCTTTCTCTATACATGTGCGTGGAATCCTCCACCAAGAGGTGGATCGCGGAAGCGATTCCTTTGTTGCGTCTGCATTTAGAGCCGGAAATATGGAGTACGGCGTAGGCATGCTGTGTGAAGCCCATCTGGACCGGTAGTCTGGATTGGTGATGTTCATGGGTAAATCGGAGAAGACTCCGTGGCTTTGATGATGTGCAAAACGGATTTCTGTTGTGATGAATGTATGGATGTGCTGATTGTGAGGAGGCTTTGGTGAAGCTCCTGGTTATGAGATGATCAATTGGTAGCACGCCTAGGGAGCTCGTGATAAACCCGGCCTGTTACACCACTAGGGTGGGTTGATCTAGTTAAGGAAGGGATCGATGGGCGGCAATGCTAGGGGAGCCGAGTTAAACCCGGGTTGCTGCACCACATGGTGTGGGTCGATTGGATTAGGAGGGGGGCCGATGGGTAGACAATGCCTGGGGAGCTTAGATAAACCCGGCTTGCTACACCACGGAGTGTGGGTCGGTCTGCTCTGTTTGTGATGCTGTGAGGATGGACCTCTGAGTGGCTTGGGCGGGATGTCGTCAGCCTGCGAGCTGGTGGACTAGGGCCGGTCAACCAACAAGTTAACACCTCGAGAGACAGCGGTGTACGACGGTGGATTCCGGTACGCCAAGAAGGTGCCCTGAGTGCACGGAGCGTTGGTGGACTCCAGCGTTTGTGATGTGATGTGTGTGTTAGTGGCATAAAGAGGATGATCTATCTTGTGATTTGGTGATGTTTGATGATGCTTGATGAAAAAGGAAGCACTGTATACAGGGAAGGAACCACTACCCCGGGTAGGGGGTAGGGTCGTTATAATGGGTCAGCAATGCTGACCGTTACTTTGTTTTCTATGTTGGCTTGGATGATGAATTGCAGGTGCCGCGGTTTGAAGGTTATGTGAAGAGCAGTGTTTGGATTTCATGTGTGGCCGGCCTGCGTGCCGATGTACGAAATTGTTGTTGTGTAAAGAGGAACTTGTAAGGCCATAAGGCCAGGGTGTGTGAGTTGTATACATTCCTGGTGTTGTTCTATATAAATGTGGTATTTATATATGGGTGGACATTCTGTTTTGAGTTCATGTTAACAAGAAAAAAAAATGCTGCGCTAGAATGGAATGAGTTAAGGACACGAGTAAAGTTTGATTTCCACACGTGACTCCTTTGCTTGTCTGTGCTATATGGCGTGGGACCCCGGCCGGACCCACCGTTATATGTCATGTGACAGGTGGGGGCGTTACAAAGTGGTATCAAAGCCAGGTTTAGATTGTTTGGGAGGAGAGAACATAATTGAACTCATGAATGTCCACTAGGAATGTATGTCATGCACATGATGTGCGTGAGTGTGTAGCCAATGTACCAGTACCGTTATGATTTGGAAGAATTTAATGGTGTTCTGTACATTGATAGGTGGCGAGGGATGGAGCTAGGCCGTCTGAGCCTCAGCGGTCGGATGAAAGTGCAGCACCCGTGGAAGCGCCGATGCCTCCCTCGGCAGAGGCTATACGGGTGGTGGCGGAGACAGTGCTTGCAGTGTTACAAGCACACCCAACTGGACAGGCAAGACCTGGTGGAAGGCAAGAGCATGCTGCCGAGGTGGTGGAAGGGCAAGCAAGTGACGACGCATTGTCACGTTTTATGCACTTTCACCCACCGACGTTTGGTGGAGCGCTTTCACCAACGCAGGCAGAAGATTGGTTGGCAAGAGTAAAACGGATCCTAACTGCAATCAGGACGGTAGAGGAGCAGAAAGTGATGCTGGCCACTTTTCTGTTGGAGGGAGATGCGAGATTGTGGTGGGATGAAATTGAAGTACACCACTTGGCCGGTCGAGATTTAATGGAGATTTCAATGGAGGAATTCTCCCAACTATTTTTCGCCAAGTATGTGCCAGTGTCGCAGAGGATTGCGATGGAAAATGAGTTCCTCTGTTTGGTGCAGGGTGAGCGAGATATTGATACCTACCTGCATGAATTTACAAGATTGGGGAGATATGCGGGATCTACCTTTGCGGAGGAAGCGCGAAAGACAAATCGGTTTTATGAAGGCTTACGGGATGAATTGAGGTTGGCACTTTCGAGTTCAGTGAGCCAAGGCTTCCAAGCCTTAGTCGATACAGCTCGTTCATTGGAGAAGGATATGAAGCGAGTACGAGAGAATAAGAGACTGGCAAGGGAAAAGTCAGAGTTTAAGACGTCACCATCGGAGCAATCGGAGTTTCGACGACAAGAGAAGAAAAGATTTAGACCGGTGGACTTAGCTCCGTCGACGGTTTCTTCGGGGGTGACGTATGGCCCAGGACGTGTGGATACACGTATATGTTATAAATGTGGGCAGCAAGGACTGTTGGAATGTCCCTCCAGGGAGTGAGAAAAAGACAGGTGCGTCCTATGAAGAAAAAGGGAAAGCAGTGGCCGAATCATCTGCACCCCGGACGCAACCTAGATTGCATGCAATGGAAGTGCAAGAGCCGCAAAGCTCAGTTGGTGAAATTCAGCCTCGAGCATTTCATTTATCTTTAAATCGCGAATTTCAAAATCGAGAGGCTGAGCGGAAGTGAACGGTGATGTGAATCATTGCGATGTTATGAAAGTTGTGTATGTAAACGCTGGACATCACTTTTGGCTGATGTAAATGATGTTGATATCTAGTTGTAGATTTCTATAATAGCTTGATGCACTTGTGATTGTGACGAAATCAATCAATTTCGTTGTTTTGTTCGAGGTCTTATGTGGTTGAATGTGCACAAGTGGAAGCTAGGGATGTTTGTTGTGTTGTCTGTTTGTTAGTGTGTACGGCGGTTATGATTTTGTGATGATTGTGCCTAATTGGCTATTTGGAGTCAAATTTCGAGGACGAAATTATTTGAAGGGGGGGGAGGATTGTAACACCCCGAAGTCAAGAGGATCATTTTGAGCAAAATCGGGTTCAGGCATGGGTGACACGGCCTGGGACACGGGCGTGTCCCAGGGCGTGTCAGTTGACACGGCCTGCGACACGGGCGTGTCGCAGGGCGTGTCGAGGTTGTGTCGTCGATCGGACTTGGTGTCGACGATTTTCGCTCGAACATCATCGAGAAGGGGCACACGGCCCAGGACACGGCCGTGTCGGATGCCGTGTCGCCTACTCGACGAGTGTTACGCGACGATCGTCGAGTATCGAGTTTCCCGTGAGGACACGGCCTGTGACACGGGCGTGTCACAGGGCGTGTCAGTGGGCGTCAAATTCAGCTCGACGTCTCGGGTTAGGGCGTGTGTGCGGGACACGGGTGTGTCCTGGTGCACACGGCCATGAATACGGGCGTGTGCCACGCTGTGTGCCAGGCCGTGTGAAGTCTCGGGTTGATTTGGGATTATTTTCCTTGAGGAACACGGCCTCAGACACGGGGGTGTCTGAGGGCGTGTCGGGTACACGGCACGTGACACGGGCGTGTCACACGGCCGTGTACTGGTTGGATTGAGTCGGTTGTCTGCCGCTTAGGGGGACACGGCCTGTGACACGGGCGTGTCACAGGGCGTGTCAGGCCGTGTTTTAGCTTTTCTGGCCAGATCTGAGCCGTTTGTTTCCCTCTTCCTGGATCCAGTGGCTGGGCTTTGTCCAGGTGTTGGGAAGGCCGAGAATTTGAAGATAAATGCCCTTATCTTCTTCTTCTTCTTCATTTCCATTCCAAGGGAGAAAGGGGAAAGGCCTAAGGGAGAGAGAAGGGAGGAGTCTTCCAGCTGCTGTAGGAGCTGCGGAGTGCGGAGCGAAGATCCGAGAGCGGATTCGTGAAGGCAGAGCCGAGGCGGTGATTTCCATCCGGCTACTTCATGGCGCCGAAACGATCTTCAAGGGTAACGATCTCCTTCTTGGACATCGAAGTCCTTTCTCTATACATGTGCGTGGAATCCTCCACCAAGAGGTGGATCGCGGAAGTGATTCCTTTGTTGCGTCTGCATTTAGAGCCGGAAATATGGAGTACGACGTAGGCATGCTGTGTGAAGCCCATCTGGACCGGTAGTCTGGATTGGTGATGTTCATGGGTAAACCGGAGAAGACTCCGTGGCTTTGATGATGTGCAAAACAGATTTCTGTTGTGATGAATGTATGGATGTGCTGATTGTGAGGAGGCTTTGGTGAAGCTCCTGGTTATGAGATGATCAATTGGTAGCACGCCTGGGGAGCTCGTGATAAACCCGGCCTGTTACACCACTAGGGTGGGTTGATCTAGTTAAGGAAGGGATCGATGGGCGGCAATGCTAGGGGAGCCGAGTTAAACCCGGGTTGCTGCACCACATGGTGTGGGTCGATTGGATTAGGAGGGGGACCGATGGGTAGACAATGCCTGGGGAGCTTAGATAAACCCGACTTGCTACACCACGGAGTGTGGGTCGGTCTGCTCTGTTTGTGATGCTGTGAGGATGGACCTCTGAGTGGCTTGGGCGGGATGTCGTCAGCCTGCGAGCTGGTGGACTAGGGCCGGTCAACCAACAAGTTAACACCTCGAGAGACAGCGGTGTACGACGGTGGATTCCGGTACGCCAAGAAGGTGCCCTGAGTGCACGGAGCGTTGGTGGACTCCAGCGTTTGTGATGTGATGTGTGTGTTAGTGGCATAAAGAGGATGATCTATCTTGTGATTTGGTGATGTTTGATGATGCTTGATGAAAAAGGAAGCACTGTATACAGGGAAGGAACCACTACCCCGGGTAGGGGGTAGGGTCGTTATAATGGGTCAGCAATGCTGACCGTTACTTTGTTTTCTATGTTGGCTTGGATGATGAATTGCAGGTGCCGCGGTTTGGAAAGGATAAGTGGATTGGCTAGCTTGGTGTTCTTAGTCCTTGAAGGTTATGTGAAGAGCAGTGTTTGGATTTCATGTGTGGCCGGCCTGCGTGCCGATGTACGAAATTGTTGTTGTGTAAAGAGGAACTTGTAAGGCTATAAGGCCAGGGTGTGTGAGTTGTATACATTCCTGGTGTTGTTCTATATAAATGTGGTATTTATATATGGGTGGACATTCTGATTTGAGTTCATGTTAACAAGAAAAAAAATGCTGCGCTAGAATGGAATGAGTTAAGGACACGAGTAGAGTTTGATTTCCACACGTGACTCCTTTGCTTGTCTGTGCTATATGGCGTGGGGCCCCGGCCGGACCCACCGTTATATGTCATGTGACAGGTGGGGGCGTGACAGGGTGCCCCCTCTATAGTTGGAGGTGGGGGTCTCAACTCGGAGGCGGGAGGCTCAGGGTTACCCCTTTCGGCTGGGAGGGTGAGTTATGGAATCAAGTTGGTTCTGCCGGCTGGAGGGTTAGGCGGAGCGGTCCCTGCGGCGGAAGGCGGACCCTCATTGCAGAGGCCAACCACTTCGGTGACCAGCGACGGAAAGCTGACGACGTCTTTAGGGGCCAGCCCCTGTGGAAGGAGTAGTTATATCAAACATACAGTAATGAGCTAATTCTCGAAATGTTCGCGCACACGGGAAGAGCGAAAGGACTAAGACATACCTTACGCAGAGAAGCGAGAGACTCGGCGCGTCTTGGAGTTGGGGTAGGCGGTTCTCGATTCTCTCTCAGCAGGTCGCGCCTTACTGTTTTGGCTTTCTTCTTCTTCTTAAGGTGGGAACTCTCACCGACTGGCTTCTCGGCGGATGGTCTCTCGCCGGTTAGTTTCTCTCCGGCAAGCTTTTCACCGATTGGTTTCTTGCCCGACGCTCTCTCGCCGGCAGGTATCTTGCCCATCAGCCAGGGGGTGACCTTATCACAGCGGGCACAAGCTCGCGCCTGGGCGGCCGCGAGACGAGCCTGAAGATCCTTCGAAAGGGGCTTTTCAGAGGGCTTGGCGCGCATCCTCGCAGATTGGTGGAGGCTTACGCGGGGAGCAGGGGCAATAGAGTTGGCCAGAGGGACCAGTTTAGCGGCGTATTTATAGAGCATAGGTGAGGTCTCACTACAAGAAAACTGACCTTTAGTGACGAAAATTTAGTGATTAAATATATTTCGTCACTAAAGACATATCTATAGTGATGAATTAATCATTTAGTCACTAAATACATATTTTAAGTGACAAAGTCAAAGTTTAGTCACTACAAACATATTTTTAGTGACAAAGTCAAAGTTTAGCCACTACAAACACATATGTAGTGACTAAAGAAATCTTTAGTCACTAAAAATACAACTTTAGTGACAAACATTTAGTGACACAACTAGAAATCTTTAGTCACTAAATGTTTGTCATATATTTTAGTGACAAACATTTGCAGCTAATTGTATTGCAGCAAACTGCTTTGCAGTAATTGTATTGCAGCAAACTGCACTGCAGTGGATTGTTTATCAGTTGTGTTTCATCTAGCTTAGATTTGTGGGCTCTCATTATGGATGTGGGCACTGGTTTTACTTCTCAAACTCTGTATGCATCCTAAATTTCTTAAAAATGCCTATACCAAAAGCTTGCATTTGTACAAACTTTTTAGTTTTTTTTTTGTATTTTGATGTGCTAGTTTGTTTAGAGTGCAAGTCATATTATGGATTTATGAAATATTATACATTTATAAATTTATCCCCTCTACTAAAGTTCTTTAAGCATATTCTTCCTTATTAGTTATATCCTAGCCAAAAGTCAGTTTTCTTGTAGTAGATGTTGTAATATTTGATAAAGAGATCTCAATGAAACATAACAAGTGAAACTACAAAACAGTAAGTATGTGCTACGAGCCTACAATGATTGAAAACTTAAGAATATTGGGTTTATAGACAAGTTTTAACAATAAAACTCGCTCTCATAGTGCATGTCATAATAGGAACCAATGCTGGAAGAACGATCCTAAAGCTAGCCTTAAAGTGACTTGATATAATTTTGTAGTGATGCTTTGCTCCTTGCTGACTGACAAGGTGTCAATGCTTGATGAGATTATCAACTATGTGAAATTCCCTCAGCTACAAGTCAAGGTATGATTCAATAATATCTATTATTTTGACCTTAATATATTGTTTACTTATATGTTCCTGAATAATGATGTCCTTTCTTGGATTATTGAAATTTCAGGTCCTAAGCATGTGTTATGTCATCTCACAACATGCTTCCTAGTAACTTCTGTTGATTAAACTTAGAGCCCAATCATGCGTAGTGATGCATGGAGCTCCAATATTTTCAATTGCCAAGGAGGATCATGTGCCCTTAAAAAAATTGTTTTAAGTTTAATAAGAGATGGTAGTTCTATTATTTTGTATCGAGGGGTTTGGGCTATCTCCCACCCTCTTTTATCTTAATTAATAAATAATCTATGTTGGTCAAACAATTCTCTGCGATGAGTATTTTATTTATTTTTTTGTTTGAATGTATAATATTGAATTGTAAATAATAGTAAATGAATAAAGCCTATAATATCTTGTGAGACAAATTGAATCGAATTTAGTGAAAAAATATACCATTTTAGTGACCAAAGTATTATGATCACTGAGACAACTTTAACTAGGATTACTTTGGTCACTGAAACTTTTCATAGTGACCAAATTAATTTGGTTACTAAAATTTCCCGTGAATTAGTTTAGTTTTAAAAAAAATATTTTTGTGACCAAATTCACAAGGTCGTCACTGAAGGCCCGTCACTAAATATCTTGAGTGAACAAAAAAAATTTGTCACTAAACATGCAAATTTAGTGATCGACCTATCTTAATCACTAAAACCATTTAGTGACCACAGTAACTTGGCTACTAAATGGTTTCAGTGACAAAATTGAATTGGTCGCTAAATGCTTGTAGTGACTTAATTAGTCTGGTCACAAAAATAACATTTAGTGACCAAGTTTTTTTTGGTCACCAAAGCCATTTAGTGACGGGGCTTTAGTGACAATCTTGTGACTAAATTAATTTGATCACTAAATGACTTTAGTGACCAAAATATAACATTTAGTGATGAAAATTGTCGTCACTAAAAGACAATTTTCTTGTAGTGTCTACTAAAAGATTCTCTGCCAGGTTAGCTTGTACCCACCGAATATTTGGGGTTCGACGGGTCTTTCCGAGCGCAGCGCTAGCTCGCAAAGAGCGGGGATTGTGTACAACCCCATAGTCGTTGGGTAAACCAAGGTCCCCCTTAAGGACCCGAATTGGGCTAGCTTTGGGCTATCTCTGGGCCTCGGAGCGGAATGGCTCCTGTCTGGGGGTAGGCGAGAATGGTCACATCAAGTCTCAGCCGAGACCCACTTCCGCCTAGAGACGGCGGGAAGGCTCGCGCCGCATGTGAGGCGGGAACGGGCTCGGTCTGGGAGATCCTTCATCCTTTTTTCTTCTTCAGCTCCCGCCGAGTGAGAGGCGGGACAGCTCTCGGCATATGGTTCTCACCGGGTGGGGGCTAGGAGTGAATTTTCCTAGTTGCCCTCATGTAAATTACCCATATGCCCCCAGGGCCTACATTTAGGATTTCACAACAACGAGATTTGTCTATTGGCAGACAAGCCAATAATATCTTAGTAATTTCAGGTCAGCCAAGACTATAAATAGACCCATAGGGGCTCTTCAGAAGGCATGCTTTCATTTTTCTCTAAATTCTCTAGTGCTTTCTGAGGAGCTTCGAGCCCAGCTTTTGACTTTGGAGGGGAAGCTCTCAGAAATCTTCCGGGAAAGAGGTGGGACCTCCCTGCTGAGGCTTAGGGTCGGTTATAGTTCCTTTACAACCAGTTAGGGGTCGAGGGTCGAGAGAAGTAGGTGTCGGCTGCACCCTATTTTCGAACTCTCGTTGAGGTCAATTCCTGGTTTCAACATGTGGTAAGAACACTGAAACCGCGCAAGCCGCTAGCCGTCAGACTTGTCCGCCGAAACCGACAAGTCGCCAAACCGCAAACAAGCCGCGCGGGCTGCCTGTTATTAAATATTGAGAGAACACCTCTGTCCTCCACTTCGGGTCGCCTAACCGCAAGGTCACCTGACCACAAATCTAACCGTGAACAGAACTGTTGAACGAAGAAACGTTCTACCCACTGATAAACAGGGCAAACTGCTCGAACTAACTGCAACCCAGAGGAAGTGACTTCAAGTCGCCTAGTCGCGACCTGTTGTATACCACAGACTGTAAACCACGAACTGTTCCACACTGAGACTTCCAACTAGTTGTCTAGTCGTTCAGTGCTAGCCACACAACCTGCACTGATCAAGTCAACTTCACTTAGTTGCGTCGGTTAGAAAAACTTAACCAGAAGATCAAAATGTGAACTGAGTTCTCACTGTTCTCACTTTTATATGATGAATTAGGGACCCTTATTTAGAGGCAACAGGGGGAGTGTGATCACCGCTCACAGTACTAGGATAACTATATGTCATCCTGTAGCTAGTACCATCTATCCGCACAAGTGCAGATACCAGCGTCAGTCTGCAAATGATAACCATCTAACCGCATATGCGGCAAGAACCATCAAACCTCGTAGAAGTGCGTACACTCTCCTCAGTCTGTGTGGACTTATAAAATACAGTCACACGTTCTGAGCCAAGTCTGCTCCTATGAAGATCAATCGGACTCCGCAACTAACCCTCGTAGTACAGCGGTCTCGGCTTCTAGACCGCGCAAAACTACAGCTCACGACTAGGCAACCAACCAGACTTGTCACAACAATGTGACCAAGATCACAACACTAGCAAACTCTGGCTTCTATCCACGTAAGAAGAACACAGTGAACTGTGTGGCTAGCCTCTGCTATCCGCTCTAACTGCCTTCCTCTACGCAAGCCAAAGAACCTGCCAGCTCCAAGCGGATTTCACAGTCTCAAACCAGACCGCGTCAGCCGCGGTTAGCCCAATACTAACAATCTCGTTACTTCTAGGATGCTTACTGGTCCAAATCGCAACAAAGAAGAACAAAATTCGGAACCCGGCAATCCGCCAACATCTAGCCGCCTAATCGGCTGAGGTCTGAGTGGTATGTGCGATCTGCCAAATTAGACCGCCACTTCTACTTCAATAATTTCATCACTCCCCCTTGAAGTGGGAAATGGAAACAAGCCCGAGCAAACCTTGTAATCGAGTAAACATCCCTTTGATAGTGGCTTCATAAAGATGTCTGTGATTTTTTTCCTGACTCTGCATATACTCAACCATCAAAGACTCTTCAAGCACCTTCTCCCGAATGAAGTGATGCTCAATCTCGATGTGCTTGGTCCGCGCGTGATAAACTGGATTATTGACCAGTTTGAGAGAACTTTCAATGTCACCGTGCAGCAGAGTAGGACCCTGCACCTCCTCATGGATGTTCTCGACTGATTCCTGAGCCAGATGGCTCCTTGAGCTGTCAAGGCCAAAACAATGTACTCTGCTTCCGCTATGGAGACAGACACTGAATCCTGCTTCTCACTGCACCACGAGATAGCTATCATTTTACACAAGAAGACATATCTTTATGTTGATTTCCAGTCATCAGAATCTCCCTCATAATCAGCATCTGTGTAACCATGCAGCTTGAAGCTCGTATCCCTCTCGTAAAAGAGGCCCATGTCCGAGGTGGACTTCACGTACTTCAAAATATTCTTAGCCACCACTAGATGAGGCTTCCGTGGTTCCGCCATGTAATGACTTACTCAACCCACATCATAGGCAATATTCGGCCTTGCAATCGTGAGATATATGAGATGTAACACCCCAAAAAGGCGCTGGCGAGAACATGATAATAGTCGAGCGGAGCTCCACAAACATCATTGAGCGGAGCTCAACGAAAATGTTAACCGTCAAGCAGAGCTCGACAATTATGGCATGTTATGTGAAATCTCTCTCGTTCGACGAAATAAAGCCTGTTCGATGAACTTACTCCCGATCTATTAAGTTCGTTCGACGAAATTAGCCCCACTCGATGATTTATCGAAAAATGAAGATGTGGTCGAGCGTTGACTCGTGTCAGATGGCTGGTGAGCGGCCAGTGGACGGTGGGTGACTTTTCAGCTTAAACCCGAGCCGTTGATTTTATCGTGTGGCTAGGGTGAAACCAGAAACCACTTATGAAGAGGGATTTGAATGGGGAAATTATTATTTTCTTTTCTCTCTCTACCTTGTGTTCCAGTTCTGGAGCAGAACACGTTTGGCTGGAGCTAGAGTTTGGGTGGACCGGAGTGGATCGAGTTCAAGGAATCAGGATTTGAAGCTAGATTTGCGAAGGCGAAAGTGAGGCGCTTATTTTCATCTGCGTAGAAAAGCTTTGTCATGGCTACGAAGAGAACTTCAAGGGTAACAAATTTCTCCTGGATAAGTGAAGTCCTCAATATGCATATTGCATGGATCCCCTCACCATAAGGTGAAAAGGGTGGATTCTAGTGGGAGATCGGTTTGATCCACATAAATTCTTGCATATAGATCCAGAAGTGTAAAGTACAGAATAGACATGCTGTGAGAAACTCATCTGGACAGGTTAGTCTGGATTGGTGATATTTTTGTATTTGCGTGTCGGAGAAGACTTCGTGGATATACGTGTGATGTACATGTGAAATCCAGAGTCAGGGGGTGTGCAGGAGGCTGCATGAAAGTCCTGGAAGTATTTCTAGGAAAATACCCAGGAAAGGTCACAGTTTTGTGAGCTGTTGGTGTCACCGGGCGATAGTGAATGTCGCCGGTGATAGCTCCTTGTGAGCTAGTGTTATAAGTCCTGTCTTTAAGAGACCTGGGGGCCGTTGTATGTAAAGTTGTGAGCTTAAGTTGCCTGGCTTATGGTGGGTGCCAGCACAAAATGGACAAAGCCGTGTGGCTTGTGATGTGTTGAGCCGTGAAAGCCAACTACTGTGTCATCAAGTTAAGTACCTCTGAACGACTGGGTCGTCAAGTTAAGTACCTCTGAACAATGTAGTCGTCAAGTTAATTACCTCTGAATGACAAAGTTACTGTTAAGTCATGGACCTCTGAACGATGGTGTTATACGGGGGAGTCCAGTACACCGAAAATGTGCCCTGAGAGCACGGGGTGTGTGGACGTTGAATTTTCAAAGTAAGAGATATTGATGGCGATAGCTCTCTAATGCTAGGAGATATCATGATGATGTCACACATTTTCTCAGTAGTTTCGGGCATAGCGCATAACCGATATCGTTAGACGATATTTACCTATCGTAGGGAGATAGCGCTCGATCAACACGATCACCATCATTCCGACACGGTTAATGCAAAGCGGGCCATGTGACAGGCTGAGGTGATATTGCTCAGGTGATATCTACCCATCGCGGGGAGATAGTGCAGATTGTTTAAAAGGGGCTAAATTTCGTGCATTTAAAGATACACACCACTAGGAGCTTTTTGTGTTGTGAATCCACCACCTGGTAACTCTGTGGAACCAGAAAAACTCCTAAGTGTGCAAGCAATTTCAAGAGAGAAGAAGACACAGTCTGTGCTTTATAACTCCGACGACATTTACAAGGATTAATCGTCTTCTCTAAATGCTCTAAACTAGAGAGAGTTTTCATTTCAGATTTCTATTTTGTATTTTTTCTGTATTATTCTGTGTAATCAGTAGAGAAATCGTTACCTTGTGCGTGACAACTAGGATCGTGTGTGGCTTAGGGGGAAATCGCCTCCTTGTGTACATCGACTAAGCTGTGGAGTAATTTAGGGAGAGGCTAGTAGCTATATCTAGGAAGATATATGCTTTAACCTACCAGTCCTTGAGAGAAGGACTGATGAAAACTGAAAAAAAGTTTTTCATTTGTAGCCTCGATTTCAAGATCTATTGAATTTTTTGTTTATGTTTTTTACTTATGAAATAATGTCATCATTTCATTTTCGTTAAATTTTCGTGTGTTTGAAATATATTTCTTCTTGTGAAAAATATCTTCTTAACTTTCTCAATTATTTTACCTAAATTTTATATTTGTGCAAAAAATATTATTTGCACTTATTCACCCCCTCCCTCTAAGGACTCCTCTAGATCTAACAATAATTTTTTTCCTTTCTGCAAAAACACAAAAGTGCACTCAAAATGAATAGTATTTTTTTGTTTTATGCGGGCAGAGCACGGGTGGAGGCTGCCGAAGGCCGTCCTAGAGCATTGAACACAAATTGACAAACTTAACCCTCCTTAGGTGCAAACAAGCGAAGCCCGTAAGCACCCAAGGCAACTGGGAGCAACGAGCACGACCGGCAGGCTGTGCAAAGATGCTAGTATATATATAATTACCAAAACTTTCCCTATAAAATAACATAATTAGTGAAAGCAACCCTCTTATTTTCGAAATTATGAAAACACCTCTTAAGTATTCATTTCATTACAAAAATCTCTCCTGAACTTTTAATTTCATTGCATCCATGGAAAAAATACCCTTTGGACACTGCACATCGAGGGGGTGTTTTTGTGCATGGTTGTTATGAAATTAAAGCTTCAGGGGAGGTTTTTGTAAAGAAATGAAAACATTAGGGAAAGTTTTGTATTTTCGAAAATAAGAGGAGTGTTGTCAGTAATTTAGCAAAGTTGGAGGGGAGGTCCCTATAAATGACTCTCTCTATATGTATATATGTGTGTGTGTGTGTGTGTATATATATATATATATATATATATATATATATATATATATATATATATATATATATATATATATATATATATATATATATATATATAAAATATAATACAATGGGCATATTTAGAGCACACCATGAAACAGATCTGGACCGTCCGATCTCCAGGAAATTGCATCTGGCCGTTGGATTCTTAAAGATCGGTCTGCAATTAAACAATTCGCACAAAAAGCTACTGTTCATTCCCGAAGAAAGCCCAATACCCGCCCCTTCCGCCTGCCTGTCCAGCGCCCCGCCTCTGTCGCCGGCGGCCTGCCCGGCGCCCACCGGTAGGTTCGCCGGCCCGCCGGGGGTTGTCCTGCGGCGAGCGGGAAGGGCCACCGCCGGCGGTGGCCCTGCCCGTGAGGGGGAAAGAGTGCGAGAGAGGGAGAGAAAGGGAGGGTGGAGAGAGAAGAAAAAATATATATACAGATATTTTTTTTACAAAATAAATATTATAATAGTGATGTATATTTTATTACGACCATTTTAAGTACTCATATGCATATGTTGCGGGCGAGCCAGCAGGGGGCAGGCGAAGCCCGCCAACACTGGCCGGGTACTATCTCGCTTGGCCGTAGGGGCGGAGCCCCGTGTCGCGAATCCCGCCGGGGTCGGGGGAAGCCCGCCGTTGCCGGCCGGGTACAGTGCCGCGTAGCCATCGGGCCGGAGGCCCGTGCCTGTCACTTGTATATATATATATAGGATGATTGAAAAACGCAGAATCCAGATTTGGCTAAATCTGGGTTCCGCACGTCATTTGAAAATATGCCTTCTATATGACATTTTAAAAAAAGTGATAAACATTAAAGTTGTTGATCCAGTGGGGGAAGAGCAAAATGGTAGCGACGATGATATGAAAGATACTCAACTCTACCATCACAAGGTCGTGGATAGGTGTACTGATGATAACTGTTGGATCTTGAGTTTGTTGAAATTTGTGAAGTGGAAGTGGTTGACGGGACAGGCCGGGCGGCCTGGGCGGATAGCTTTGGCAGACTAGGCGGACTGGGCGGACTGTGATGTGCTGCCTGGTGGAAGGTCTAGTGGAAATCCGGCTGTCGTCTGAGCGGGTTGTTGCATGGAGTCCGCGGACTGTGCGGCCTGGTATCTGCGGATAGGACGTTGGCTTTGGTTTAGCCAAGGAGCGGCCTGAGCGGATAGAGGCTTGCAGACTGGTGCATTGCTCAGTGGCCGCGGGTGCAAGCTTGTGCTGATAGGCGGTTTGGCTCATGTCCGCGGGAAGCTTGCAGACTGGTGTGTCCGCGGTGTGGGCCGTTACGGATTGTGCTTAGAGCTTGGCTGAGGCCTTGTCGAGCTCTGGCGGCACAGCAGGTGCTTTGCTGTGGAGGTCTTTGGCGGACTGGCTTATGGAGTCCGGGAGGTGGTTGCTGCGTTAGGCAGGAGTGCGAGGAACTTGCAGACTGCTGGCGGTCTGTGCTAAGGTGTTTGGCGGACGGGAGTTTGAGTTCGCCATGCCCGCATTGGCCTTTGATGGTTTTGGACTTGGTCACACTCTGTGCCAAGACCATGGTGTCTGCCGTATCCGTCAAGTCCGCTGTGACCGGGCGGACTGTTGCTGTCTGCCTTTGGTCGTGGATTTGTGGAGGATTGAGGTGTGAGTCTTGCGGACTGCCTCGGGTTGGTGCGGACAGCCATTGAAGGGGGTGCTGTCCTGCAGTGGTTGGAGCTTTGCGGGATGATGCCTTGTCCGCATCGCTTGGGAGGACTGGTGAGAGTTCGCCAATGTTGCCTTGCTCCTGGCAGTTTTCCTTGGTATCCGGCTAAGTCCTTGCGGACTCGGCGGACGGTGTTTTGCTATCGCGCGGGCTGGGGCGGTGTCTCTATCTCTAGGGCGGTGACCACACTCCTCACCTCGGTTATAAATAGGACCCCCTGGCAGGTCTACAGTAACTTGAGTGAACAGTAAGTTGGGTTGGGCAAGGAGCTGCGGTCTGAGTTTGTCTGTCCGCACGGATTGATTCAGTGCTGACGTTTGCTGTGTGCAGGTCGCGCGGGTTGCTTCAAGGAGCTAGGAGTTTGGCTGTGACTTCGGTCAAGTACTTGGAAGTGTGCGGTCTCTGCGGACTAAGCAGGAGGTCGCTCTGCGGCTTGTCAGTTCTGTTTCATCTTTGCCAGCTTCAATAACCTGTCCGCCGGCTTCAGGCGGGTAGGGGGTGTTCCTCAGTTCAGCTTCAGCAGGAGACGAATAACGGTGTGTCCGCGCGGCCTCGCGGCTTCGGCAGACTCCGTGGCTATTCGGCGGATTGCAGCTTAAGTTCGGGCGATCTCAGCGGACTCGGCGACCTCGGCGGTCTCGGCGGACTCCGGTGCTGTCCGCCCGGCTTGGTTTTTGGTGCTTTCTATTTACAGATGTTATACTAGCGAAATCATGTCTCGCTATGTATGCCTCGTGTTGTAAAGAAGTGAATGAATAACAGACCTGCTTGTGCTTCCATTATTTGTTGGGATTAACCTTTGTTCCTTGGTTTTCCGCGGGTTCAACATGAGAACTGGGTAGTTCCGAAGATATTAATTTGGCGTTTGGGCTATCTTGCTGACCACGTTGAGAAAATTTAACATGGTATCAAAGCGAGGTTCAGTTGTATGACGGAAGTCAGCCAGTGTTGTTACTCAGTGATTGAGTGGTGATCAACCTGTGTTGTTGCTAGGAGCTTCTGAAAGGTTGCCAACAGGTGTTGCAATGGAAGGGAGTTTTGCAAGAGGTCTGGGTATTGAACTCTTAATGCCGACTAACTTCAAGAAGTGGAAGTCGTGCATGAAGAGTTATCTTCTTGGCGAGGAGCTGTGGGAAGTCGTCGGTGGTGACGACAGACATGAAGTCACTGCTGCTTTCGGTACTGCTGAGCAGGTTAGGCTCTGGAGAAGAACAAATGCTAAGGCGGATTTCATTCTAAAGAGAGTCGTGTCTCCGAAATTGTTTGATCACATCGTTGGATGTGAGTCGGCTGCTGATATTTGGACAAACATTGATGAGTTGTTCAATAGGAAGAATGTGGCGCGGCTTCAGTTCCTGGAGAATGAGTTGGCCAAGGCAACTCAGGGATACCTTTCCATCTCCAAGTACTTCTTAAAGATGAAGAGCTTGTGCGCTGAGCTGTCGGCACTGGATCCTGATGAGCCTATCTCTGAGGCGAAGATGAAAAGGCACATTATCCGCGGCTTGCGAAAGGAGTATGTGGCCTTTGTCACATCTGTTCAAGGGTGGGCTACTCAGCCGTCTTTGCTGGAGCTGGAGAATCTGCTTGCCTTGCAGGAGAGCTTAGCAAGGCAGATGGCTGGAGTGAACCTGAATTAGGAAGGCAGCGAAGCTCTCTTCTCAGGCAATAAGAAATGATGGGAATGGAAGAAGAAGAAGAAGGTGCAGGCCGCTGGTGAGAAGGAGACTTCAACTTCATATCTACTGGAGAGGAGCAATGCTCCTAAGGACTGGAAGAAGAACTTGAAGTGCTACCGGTGTCATCAGCGAGGGCACTTCAAGCGGGACTGCAAGGTCAAACTGCAGCCTAGGCATGCTGCGGGAAAGGAGGAAGCTTGCTCGATAAGTGAAGAAGCAGAATGGGGCGGAGCTTTCATGACGGACACTTGTGTCCGGGCCTTATCTGCTGAGGACTTCAACAGCGAGTGGATCGTGGACTCTGGGTGTGGTCATCACCTCACCGGAGACAAATTGAAGTTCACCTCCATGCAGGCTTACTCAGGTAATGAAGCTATTATCACTGCTGATAATACTGTTTATACAGTAGAGAAAGAGGGGGTCGTGTCTTTGGGTAGTGATCAGGGGCACTCACGTTAAGGAGTGTGTATCATGTGCCAGGCATGAAGAAGAACCTCTTCTTGGTGACCAATGCGGTGGATGCTGGTTATCACGTTCTGTTTGGGCCAACAGACGTGAGGTTCCTTCGCAACATATCAGCGGTAAAGGCTGATGTTGCTCATGTAGGGAGGAGGGTGAAGAACTTGTTTGTTCTTACCACCAATTCTTATGTTGATAGAATGAGGGCCAATGATAGCACTGCTATCTGGCATGAGAGGCCGGGGCATGTTGGCATGGACAAGCTGAAGGCGATGACGAGTAGAAGTCTAGTGAAGGGGTTGCCGAAGTTGTCCTCCTTTGGTGATGGGCATGTTTGTGCGGGCTGTCAATACTGCAAGGCACATCGCCTTCCGTTTGATAAATCACAAATAAGGAGCAAGAAACCACTGGATTGCATTCATGGCGACTTGATGGGACCGACGGTTACTGCCAGCCTTGGTGGAAGCAGATACATGCTTATCTTGGTTGATGACTACTCAAGGTTTACTTGGGTGTACTTCTTAAAGGAGAAGTCGGAAGCCTTCCGGTTGTTTGTGGAGTTTAAGGAGTTGGTAGAAGGCCGGCTTGGCTTGCGGATTAAGAAGTTTAGAACTGATAACGGGGGTGAGTTTGTCTCCTCTGAGTTTTCTAACTTCTGCAGGAAGCACGAGATCCAACGGGAGCTTACTTGTGCTCACACTCCATAACAAAATGGGGTAGCGGAGCGGAAGATCCGTCATTTGACAGAGACCTGCAAATGCTGGCTTTATGCGAAAGATATCCCAAGGTCCTTTTGGGCGGAGGTGATGTCTTGTGCTGCTTACGTCATCAACTGGATGCCACTCAGCCCTATCAACATGAAGACTCCTATTGAGCTGTTACTGAAGGAGAAGCCGATTATGGGACACCTTCGGGTGTTCGGTTCAACTTGCTACGTGCATGTCCCAGATGCTTCACGGACAAAGCTGGATGCGAAGGCAAGGAAGCTTGTCTTTGTTGGCTACGATGAGCAGAAGAAGGGATGGAAATGCATGGACCCTGTGACGAAGAAGTTCGTGGTATCAAGAGACGTTGTCTTTGACGAGCTGAAGTCATATGGAGGTGGCTCGGTTGAGCTAACTGGAAGTAGCAAGTTTGATGAAGCACCGGTGGCGGCTGCTGAAGGCTTGGAAGAGGAGCTTGCTGTTTCACCAGCAGCTCCTGTTGCTTCTAACTCCGAGGCTGAGCCTTCTGGCTCAGGAAGCAGGGGAGCACTACTCAATGTTTGCCCCAGGTAGGAGTGGAGCCCGAAGAAGCAACAGAAGAAGTGAGCAAGGAGCCGATTCTTCGGAGATCGAAGAGGGTGGTTAAGCCACTGGCTCGGTACTGTGATGGGAATGCAGTGAGCTTTGTCTCCTGCTTCTTTGCAGGTCCTCTGGATGAGCGAGAGCCTGCAAACTTCAACGAGGCCATTGGAGTGAAAGAGTGGGAAGGTGCCATGAAGGAAGAGATTGATGCTCTGAAGAAGAATGAAACCTGGGACCTTGTGCCCAAGGTTGATGGCATTACTCCGGTTACTTGCAAGTGGGTATACAAGTTGAAGAAGAAGGCTGATGGGAGCATTGATCGATTCAAGGCTCGCCTGGTCGCTAGAGGATTCTCACAGCAGTATGGAGAAGACTATGACGAGACATTCAGTTCAGTTGCGAAGATGACTTCAGTAAGAGTGGTGATCGCCTTGGCTGCTAGCAAGGGATGGAGGTCGTGGCAACTCGATGTGAAGAATGTCTTTCTTTACGGAGAGATTGACAAGGATATATTCATGGATCAGCCGCTAGGTTTTGTCTCTGAAAAGCATCCGGACTATGTCTGTAAACTCAGGAAGGCTCTCTATGGGTTGAAGCAAGCTCCTAGAGCGTGGTATGGGAAGATTGCAGAGTACTTGCAATTCTGTGGATACCTTGCTTCTAACTCGGATTCAAGCTTGTTCGTCAAGAAGAAGGGGGAGCTACAAGTCTTGGTCCTACTGTATGTGGATGACATGATCATCACAGGGAACTCGGAGGGGGAAGTAGCAAGGCTCAGGGCTGAGCTTGCTATACGCTTCGAGATGAAAGACTTGGGAGAGTTGCATCACTTTCTCGGTCTGGAAGTGGAGAGGAAGGAGTGCAGGGTTCTCATTTGCCAGAAAGGGTATGCTGATCGCATTGTGAAGCGGTTCGGCATGGGCGAAGGGAAGAAGTGCTCTACTCCACTGGAACCTGGGCTGAAGCTTCGACGAGATGAGGGAAGGGTTCTCCTTGATCCCTTGGTGTTCAGGGCTCTTGTTGGGAGCTTGATTTACCTGACGATTACAAGGCCGGACATTGCTTATGCTGTTGGCCGAGTAAGTCGGTACATGGCTGAACCAAGGCAATCTCATCTAGTGGCAGCGAAGAGTATTCTGAAGTATGTCAAGGCTTCTTTTGACATGGGACTCCTCTATAGAAGGGACTCGGAGTTTGCGTTGCTTGGGTACACAGATGCTGACTATGGAGGTGATTCGGATGATCGAAGGTCTACTTCAGGTTATGTGTTCACTTGCGGTTCAGCTAGCATCTCGTGGTGTAGCAAGAAGCAGGACTCGGTGTCGGTTTCAACCACGGAGGCGGAGTATAAGGCTTCGGCCTTGGCTGCTCGGGAAGCCGTTTGGTTGAGGAGGCTTATAGAGGATGTTCATGAAGAAGTGCAAGGGCCTACTTTACTCCGGGGTGACAATGAGAGTGCTCTCAAACTGGTAAACAATCCAGTGTGTCACGTCAGAACCAAGCATATAGAGATTGATCACCATTTCATCAAGGAGAAGGTGTTGGAAGGATCTCTGCTGGTCGGGCATGTTCGGAGTGAAGATAATCTTGCTGACATCTTCACGAAGCCACTGTCGAAGGGGCCCTTTGAGCGCTTGCGCAGCTTGCTGGGCTTGGTCACCACTTCCCACTTCAAGGGGGAGTGTTGAAATTTGTGAAGTGGAAGTGGTTGATGGGACAGGCCGGGCGGCCTGGGCAGACAGCTTTGGCGGACTAGGCAGACTAGGCGGACTGGGCGGACTGTGATGTGCGACCTAGTGGAAGGTCTAGTGGAAATTCGGCTGTCTTCTGAGCGGGTTGTTGCATGGAGTCCGCGGACTGTGCGGCCTGGAATCTGCGGATAGGACGTTGGCTTTGGTTTAGCCAAGGAGCGGCCTGAGCGGAGAGAGGCTTGCAGACTGGTGCATTGCTCAGTGGCCGCGGGTACAAGCTTGTGATGATAGGCGGTTTGGTTCATGTCCGCGGGAAGCTTGCGGACTAGTGTGTCCGCGGTGTGGGCTGTTGCGGATTGTGCTTAGAGCTTGGCTGAGGCCTTGTCGAGCTCTGGTGGCACAGCAGGTGCTTTGCTGTGGAGGTCTTTGGCGGACTGGCTTATGGAGTCCGGGAGGTGGTTGCTGCGTTGGGCAGGAGTGCGAGGAACTTGCGGACTGCTGGCGGTCTGTGCTAAGGTGTTTGGCGGATGGGAGTTTGAGTTCGCCATGCTCGCATTGGCCTTTGATGGTTTTGGACTTGGTCACACTCTGTGCCAAGACCATGGTGTCCGCCGTATCCGTCAAGTCCGCTGTGACCGGGCAGACTGTTGCTGTCTGCCTTTGGTCGTGGATTTGGGGCGGATTGAGGTGTGAGTCTTGTGGACTGCCTCGGGTTGGTGCGGACAGCCATTGAAGGGGGTGTTATCCTGCAGTGGTTGGAGCTTTGCGGGCTGATGCCTTGTCCGCATCGCTTGGGCGGACTGGTGAGAGTTCGCCAATATTGCCTTGCTCCTGGAGGTTTTCCTTGATATCCGGCTAAGTCCTTGCGGACTCGGCGGACGGTGTTTTGCTATCGCGTGGGCTGGGGCGGTGTCTCTATCTCTAGGGCGGTCACCACACTCCTCACTTCGCCTATAAATAGGACCCCCCTGGCAGGTCTACAGTAACTTGAGTGAACAGTAAGTTGGGTTGGGCAAGGAGCTGCGGTCTGAGTTTGTCTGTCCGCGTGGATTGATTCAGTGCTGACGTTTGCTGTGTGCAGGTCGCGTGGGTTGCTTCAAGGAGCCAGGAGTTTGGCTGTGACTTCGGTCAAGTACTTGGAAGTGTGCGGTCTCTGCGGACTCAGCAGGAGGTCGCTCTGCGGCTTGTCAGTTCTGTTTCATCATTTCCAGCTTCAATAACCTGTCCGCCGGCTTCAGGTGGGTAGGGGGTGTTCCTCAGTTCAGCTTCAGCAGGAGACGAATAACGATGTGTCCGCGCGGCCTCGCGGCTTCGGCGGACTCCGTGGCTATTCGGCGGATTGCAGCTTAAGTTCGGGCGATCTCAGCGGACTCGGCGACCTCGGCGACCTCGGCGGTGTCGGCGGACTCCGGTGCTGTCCGCCCGGCTTGGTTTTTGGTGCTTTCTGTTTACAGCTGTTATACTAGCGAAATCATGTCTCGCTATGTATGCCTCGTGTTGTAAAGAAGTGAATGAATAACAGACCTGCTTGTGCTTCCATTGTTTGTTGGGATTAACCTTTATTCCTTGGTTTTCCGCTGGTTCAACGTGAGAACTGGGTAGTTCCGAAGATATTAATTTGGCGTTTATGCTATCTTGCTGACCACGTTGAGAAAATTTAACAGAGTCGCCCTTAGAGGGGGTAAATAAGGGTTATTTAAAATTTTTATAGCAAACTTAGAAATTATGCAAAATAATAAAGAAACTTAAGTAGATTTTCTCACAGCCAAAAATATGAAACAAATACTTAGAAATTAATGGATAAATGAAATGATCTTTTTATTTCACAAATGATGAAGAATATAAACAATGATTTCAATAGAGATTGAAATCGAGACTACAAATGAAAATCTTCTTTTGTGAGTTCATCGATCCTTCTCCCAAGAACTGATCAGCTATTACCTATCTTTCCCTAGATACAATCTCTAGCCTCCCCCTAAATCTTTCCATGACCTAGCAGTTGCGCACAAGATGTCGAATTCCCCCTAAACCGCACAAGGGCCTAGTCGCCACTCACAAGGCGACAAATTATCTACCGTTTACAAAGAATAATTGAAAAAATAAAAAAATGTAAACTGAAATTAAAAACTCCCTCTGGTCTTTAGCGCTGAAGAAGACGGTGAAGCCTTGTAAAAATCACCGGAGTTGAAGTACGCAAACGATCTTTTCTTTGCCATTGATCTTTCTTGGGACTTATGAGTTTTTTTTTTGTTTTCAGAGTTAATTGGCTACGAATGCCCGGGAATGAAGGCTCCAGAAGGTGTGCAGCAAAAATTTCTTGAAATCTAGCCCATTTATAAAATTCAAGTTATCTCCCGACAATAGGTATATATTGCCGACGATATCTCCTCCAGCTGTCACGGGCCTCACTCTGCGATAACCACGTCGGGAAGATAAAGATCGTGTACGGACGTGGGGCTATCGTTCGACGATATCAATATCGCCTGGCGATACCGCGGAAAGATGCACGTCGTGTCCAGATCGTGTGGGTCATGGTTGTCGCCATGCTGACATCATCATGCTATCGCCAGACGATAGTGAGATATCACCAGCGATACCGATTCCTTTGAAAACAGTCGCTAGTCTCCAACCAAAATCATAAGAGTTTTCATGTTTTATCTACACACCATAAACACACTATGATCAAATATATCCAGAATTTGTTATTTTCAAAACAAGGAGTACGAAACACATGCTTCAACAATCTCTCCCTTTTTATAATATCAAATCTATTTAGAAAGAAATCAGCTACGACCTATAGTGATGTTTATAAAATATGATAAAAATGTGAATGTGCACAGACTCCCCGTATATGGATGCCCCCCTACATTGTACTTCCCCTAAATAATTTTAATAATAGATTTCTTCTCAATTCTTCCTTTTTTGGTATTATCAAAGGAAGGTGAGGTGAGTGAATTGCAAGAGTATTAGAGAGCTTATGGATGTAGAGAAATGTTATTAGAGTGAGATGCGAAAGTACGTCAGATTATACTAAAAGATTGTGAGATGAATAGTTCCAGGAAGAATTTGAAAAATAGAAAAATAAAACATGTTATAATAATGTGCCAGATAAAGTAGATTTATCAAGTAAAGATAGTGTAAACAATGTGTAGAAATGAAATTCAGGTAAACAAAAACATTGTAAATATCATGCTGAGATATCAAATACAACTACTTAAGAAGAGATAGAAATGATGAAATCATTTTCGGTCCAATTCTCATGAAAAGAAATTTTATAAGAGATGATGTGTACAAGGAGGTCTTTGGTAAAGTAAACAAGTGAATAAATTAACAATCACATGAATATATGAATTGAAGAAACACAACATTGAACATACATAAATAATTTAATATTCATAAAAGAATTCATGGCATACTAATTTGGAATAAAATGGCCAAACATATTTGCACAAGGTGCTTTACGATTTTTTCCAAAGTGCTCAATCTCACAATGCTCATTAAGACATATCAGGAGGGTGAGTAGTGTTGGTGTAGTATCTTTGTCAAATTATTTTATTTCGCAATTTGTTTATATCATCATTTTTTATTTTTATTTTTTTGACGAAGGACTCCAAATCCTCTTGTGTCACGAACATATATAACAAATTTTTTTAGGGCATGAGATTTGAATAAATAGGTGCATGAATCACTGATGAAGCAAGTGCATTATGTAGTTCAAGCGGTTAAGGTTTAACAAAGTACATTCATGTATTTTTTTTTAAATACACTTGTGGTCCGTTCGGCGCGCAGACATTGGCATTCTGACATTTGCTTTGGGAAATAGTAAAGTCATTTCCTGTGTTCGGCGAGACAAAACTGGAGCGGAATTGGTATTGGGCTTAAAGACGTCGGTTTTAACTCTACTCTTTAAACCCTATCCCCCCAATTCTTACCTCCAGACAAAGGTTTTCGTGATTTTCTTTCCCCCGATCATAGCCGACGGAAGCAGCTCCGACCCGACACCATTCTTCTGCCTCCTTGATCGTCCGCTTCCACTTCTCCCGGCGCAGGTATACCTCCTCCTCCTCTTCCTCCTCTTCTCTTCTTCTTCACCTTCTTCGTCCTCCCAATCTCCCCCATTTTTCGTTGCTTCCTCTTCCTTTCTTCTTCTTCCTCCACCTTTCTTCTTCCTCCTCCTCATATCTTCTTATTCACCTTATTTTAATTTGTTCCAGAAGTTTTTAGGGTTTGCCTTCTCCACTTTTCCTTCTACTTTCTTCTTCTTCCTCCTTCTTTCTTCTTCTTCACCTTCTTAGTTCTAGATACTTAGATCTAAAACTTCAGATCTGAAATTTCTGTTCAGAAATTTCAGATCTCTAGTTCCAGATCTTGTAATGTTACTTGTTTAGTTAACTGCCACATTGTTTCAAGATCTTGGTTATTTTTTTGGGTTTCAAAAATTAGCTAGCATGATCTGTTATTCCTTCAAATCAACAACAAAATAACTACTGCTTGTTAGTATAATGTTTGTTAGGACCGTTTTCAGCCAAAGAAGTGTAAAATTCCTATGAAATTTTGGTATAAAATTAGTATAAAATTATGTTTGAAGGTTGTTCAGTGGTCCAATGAAATTAGTATAAATTGCTATGAAGTGTTATGCCGCAGGTCCAATTTAAATTTCCTTTGTTATGAATTGCTATGAATTGTCCAACGGTGTTAGTGCTCTCTATGGTGGGGGTTGTTCAATTTTTAAGGTTGTTTATTCATGACTTGTTCCTTATTGTGGCGCTTGTTCATTGTTAGGGTGCTCATGGTTTATTCTTCCTTTGTCATACTGTGTACATACCGTGAGCATTATATACCTTGATTTATTATTTCAATAGTTGTTACATTAGACGTTTTATGCGTAGTTTTGCTACAATGAATCGTAATGAGGCGCACAAAAAACTCAAACGAGATATCATCATCTCGACATCAGTCGGAGCGACCTTAGGGGCAGCTGTAGTTGTTCTGAATTCCATTCCTAGACAACCTACATATGTTGCAGACAATGAAGCCCTTCGTAATCTATTATTAACACGTTTATTTGCTGGAAAAGAGGTTGATTGTTTCAACCAGTTACGAATGGGTAAAGCCCCATGAAATTCTTTGATTACAAGGGTAGCTAATCACCTAGAGAGGGAGTGAATAGGTTATTGCAGTCTTTTTATGATTCTTTAAAATCTTCTATGACTTTAGTCTTACTATGTATACTTAATTCAACTTTCAAGAACACAATACTCAGCACAACAAAACACAATACACAACACACCAGATTTTTATAGTGGTTCCCCAGTATATGGGTACATCCACTGTCCCTCTCCGCCTTTCTAACAGTATGTTAGACAAACCTCTTCTCCAAAAACTGTGGCTCCTCAGAGATTACAACACGATCCCACTGGATCAGTCAGTTTCCACTGAGACTTACAACACTGGCTCACAGCCGTCCATACAGTAATCTCGTGACAACGACACACAAACACAAATACCCTTTACACAGGATTGGAGAAATAATCTCACACCGATCCACACAGGAATCCAATCACAAGCCCACGACCCTAACACAGATCTCACAACCTTTATAATTTAGGCTTTACAATAAGATCTCAAAGGTCTCTCACACAGCCTAATCAATATAGGCCTCAACACAGATCTTTCACAGATCCACTGATTTTGAAAGAGTTGTTAATTTGACTCAAGAGAAATTATTCTCCGAGTCAAATTCTTCCTAGGCCAAGTAAATCTCAGCCATATCTGCTTCCCCGCAACAAGAATGACAATCTTCGACTATCTATGGCTTGCGCTGGAAGTTCCTCAGGACCTTGATCCTGTTCTTGCTGATGAAGGGGGAAGATTAAGAATGAATGTCTTCAATCAGCTAACCTGTATTGGCAGGAAATGAATTGCTCTGCCTCTCATTTTGTCCAGAGAAAACTCTGTATAGATATCTTCTTCTTCAACGATCCATAGAAAGAACTTCAGATTTTGCTCGGCTTGGATTGTGAATTAACTTCAGCTAGGGCTTGCCTGGACTGATTCGTCTTCCTCAGAGAGATCCTCTGTTCTTGCTGTAGAAGATGTTGATTGCACCAGCGAACTCAGAAACCCTTCAGATTTATCAATTGAGGTTCTTGGTTCTGTAACAATGACGGATGAAGACGACAAACACCCGCTTCTCGTTTTCAGAATGTTAATCAAAAAAACTTGTTTGATCTTGATCTCAGCTATTATTTATAATCCCGTCGATTTGTGGGATGATTGACACGTATCACAGTTTTAACGGTGGTTAAAACCTCAGCTTAATCAAATTGAGATTCACTGTTGACTGACGACGACGTTAATGTCAATTTGCAGCATTTAAATAATGAATCAGAAAACGTTGACTTATTGACTTTGCTGACGTCAACATCATTCTGGATTTAGCAAAATCAAGCAATATTTCAGAAATCCTCAGTTTGACGAATTCAAAACTCAGTTCGACGAACCCAGAGTTCAGCTCGACTAAATCAAACATCATTTTAGAAATCTTCATTTCGACGAACTCAAAACTCAGTTCGACAAACTCAAAACTCAGTTCGATGAACTCAGAGCTTAGCTTGATGAAATCAAGCATCATTTCAGAAATACTCAGTTCGACGAACATAAAACTCAGTTCGACGGACCCAGAGCTCAGCTCGACGAAATCAAGCATCATTCTAGAAATCCTCAGGTCGACGAATAAGTGAAAGCTGAGTTCGACGAACTCTGAACTCAGTTCAATGAACTCAAAGCTCAGCTCGACGAAAAATGGATAAGCAATACTCGACGATTCAGGACTTAGAATTTTCTTCAGCTCTGCTAGGCGTTAAGTGGCGTTGAGTGAATATGCCATACTCAACGAATTTGAACTTAGAAATATTTCAGCTCTGTTAGGCGTTGAGTGTATAAGCCATACTCAACGAATCAGGACTTAGAAATATTTCAGCTCTGCTAGGCGTTGAGAGCGTTGAGTATATAAGCTTCACTTAACGCTTTTATACTTAGCCCGATTTTCTGCAATCTTGCTTTCTTGCTGAAGTTTGGCGCTGATAGACTCAGCATGATGTTGAGTGATGAAGCTTTACTCAACGCTTCTGGACTTAGTCGATTTTCTGTCTTCCACTACTTATGCTTTGACATGATATCCTTGACTCAATGATTCTGGTTATATGACATTGAGTGAGTTGAGCTCATTCAACGCCTGTGAACTTAGTTACATTTCTGTCTTTTCAATACTGTAAGCTTTGACTGCCAGCCTTCTCTCAGCGCTATTAGCTGTATGGCGTTGAGTGAGCTTGCCTCACTCAACGCTTCTAGATTTGTGCATTTTCCTGAATTTCTAGCCTATCACTTTGAGTCCACCTGTCATTGTCTCTTAAACTAAATGTCCAATCATTGTGACAAAGACCAGCTTGTATGCATGAACTTAAACATACATCAAATACAACTATGTGTATACCATTGACCTATTTGACTTCTTACAAATCTAGGATATTGGGATCAATGGACACAACACCCCATTTAACGAGCTCTGCAATATATTATGCACAAAAGGTTATGTTCTTGATATGCAGTCAATTTATACCAAAGAAGCGGTTGCTATGTTTTTATAAATGTTTACTTTAGGATTGAAAATGACCTAGAGGGGGGTGAATAGGTCCAATTTCATTATGCCTCCCCTTTTCTTTAATCAGAATACTACTTTAACTAAAGTGATTTACTCAGTCAGATAATTAACATAAACGAAACAACAATTAACAGAATTAACACAGCACATCAAATCAGCACATACAACACAATGCACACAGATTTATAGTGGTTCCCCAATTTATGGATACATCCACTTCCCCCTTCGCCTATCTAGCAATGAACTAGATTCAGCCAAACTCCTCTTTCCTTTACTTAAATCTTTAGATCTTATAACTCAGAGCCCACCCGGCTCCTACAACTCAGACTTCACAAGTCTTACCACTCAGATCACCAAGATCCTACACCTCATGTTCTTCCCAAGAACTCTATCTCAGAATGAATCCTCACTCCTACTTCTTAGGTAACAAATGCCCTACAATTCAGAGAAATTTCAACTTCTCTTACCTCAGGCAATCCTAGCCCTACCTTAGCATTTATAACACAGGCTTACAACAACAAGAGAACAAATCTCATCCGTTTAGACCTACATACAGATCTTACAAATTGAATACAACAGAGAAAAGATTCAGAAAATGTCACCCAGTATGAGAATTGAGTAACTGCTTCTTGATCTGATCTTGATGATTGTGCTTCTTTTGATTCTGACAAGATAGATCTGATCAAACCCCTCTTAGCTTTTCAAATCTTCTTGAAGTAGAAATTAAGGTTGATCTAGGCTGGAGAGATGTTGAAGATGATTCTTGATCTGACTTCTCTCCACCTTCTAAAATGCAGCTAAAGCCCAAACTTCTATCTTCTTAAAATTCTGCTGCTTCTCCTCTATATTGTTTTTATTTTTATTTTCTATATATCCCTTTCTTCTGAAGACTTCCTCCCTTTAAATAGGCTCTGACAGGAGTAACCGACTGATCTGGTTAATAACTGACAGTTCTGACAGCTGTCTGTACCTCCATCTTGATATCTGTACTTAGGAAATAATTCTGCTGAAGTGTTGAGACTTGGATGTTAAATGTGTTGACACAAGCCCTGGGTGTCGACACAGCTCTTGTAGTGGTGTCGACAAACTTCTGAATGTGTCGACAAAACTCTTCAATATGTCTCGATACAACTTCTGTGGAATGTGTCGACACAAGTCCTGTGTGTCGACACAGTTGTCTTCAGTCTTGTTACAACTTGATTATAGTGTGTCGACAATAGTCCTGAGTGTCGACACAGGGGTCTTTAGTCTCGACACAGCTTGAATAGAGTGTGTCGACACAGTTGTCTTTAGTCTCGACACAGCTTGAATAGAGTGTGTTGACACAAGTCCTGAGTGTCGACACAGTTGTGTTTAGTCTCGACATAGTGTGTCGACACAGTTGTCCTTATTGTCGACACAGCTGTTCCTTGTCTCGACACAACTTGTTCAGTATGTGTCGACACTAGTCCTTAGTGTCGACACTTTGTACTTAGCTTTATTTTCCTGCACATATAAACTTAACATCCATCAAATACAATAATGTGTATATCATTGAGCTGAGAAGACTTGTTCAAATCAAGTACATTGAGAGCAATGTACTCAACAATCTCCCCCTATTTGGAGAAGTCATAACCCCAATTCAATGATATACAACAAGATACCATAAAAATAAAGATAAAGACATATAAACATACAATGCAGTTCAATAAATGAATTATCACAGATAAACACACAAACTTAATAATAATGCTGAGTAGAAAATAAGACAAACAATTCCAGTCATAATTAATCAACACATGAAATGTAGAATAAGCCATGATTTCCATTAAATGTTTATCATAGAATTTATTGATATAAGTTTTTTCAGAAAAATTACAGATCAAAATTACAGATCCTAAGGCAGCTCAAGTTCCTTAATAACTATGCCTTTGCTTTATTGTATCTTGGTCTTCATTTCAGGCTCCTTGTCCTCAGCAACTGCCTTACCTTTGACTTCCTTAGCTTTAGCTTTTGCTATTGCTTCTTACTTAAGTCTTTGCCTCTCAAAACAATGATATGGATTTGAGAAATACTTGCTGAGCTCAATGGATATAGCAGGAAGCTTTCCTCTCTTCATATCTTGCCTGAATTTTTGAATCATATCTTGCTGTTTCAAGTGTTTAGCCCATTCCTGTCTAGAATACCACTTCTCTCTGTCAGTAATATTAGCATTCACAGCTTTCCATGCAGTAAGAATGATTGATCTGGAGGTTGGACTCCATTGCTCAAAATCAGGTTTAATCTCAGCTTGTTATCTAATCCTTTTCTTTGATAATTGAGCCTCAGTCTTTGGAGCAGTAGAAGGCTTGGCTACTTTCTCAAATATTACATTCTTATCTATGCCTTGAGGAGGACTATACACGTGGTGAAAAGTTGCTTGAACAGACTCAAAATTGGTTGGGGCTGCAGGATGAAAGAAATCAGCAGGAGGTGCTTCCAGCAGAGGTGGTTGACAACCAGACTCAGCAGTTTGATCAACCTCATACAATAGGGGAGGAAAATCCAGAGTATCTCTGATATTGTTGGCTATATAGGTAGCTTATTCAGTACCTGCCTTAATCATTACTCTCTCCCCCTTTATGACTTCTCTCTCAACATGATCTCTTAGATCATTCTTATGAAATCTTACCTGGCCATCATCATAATTGATTCCTGAAGTCACAATATTCTTTACTTTTAGCAGATTGATGTCCAAAGTTTTGTAAGAATCTTTGATATCCTTAAGGAGAGATTCAGAATGATTTGTTAGTTTGGTATTAATATCTATGTCAGTAGAATTAATTTTGGTTTACAAAGCAGTAGTTTGGGTCTTAAGTTCTCCAAGGTAGTTTTATGTATCACGATAAGATTCTCATTCAGTCTGTTCTGATTTTCAAGGACACAACCTTGCTTGATTGCCATATCATCTTGTATTTGCTTGGCTTTCTGTTGTTGCTTTGCCAGATAAACTACTGCATGAGCCCCTTTCTCAAAGAATGAAGTTATTTCATTTTTCAAAAGAATTACTTCAAATCTTATTGACTTGATATCTTGGGCCAGCTGAAATTGCAACTCCTTGTTGCTTTCATGCACATATTTCTCTAAATCTTGCCTCTGCTTATCAAACATAATCTGTAGTTGCACAAGAAAAGAGCTGTGATCTATTGTAGGAGCAGATGATGGTCCAGACTGAAGATATTGTTTGTAGCTCTTGCTCTTCTTCTTCATTGCAGAAATTTTTCTTTTCTTCTGTTGAGAAGCATCTGCATCCTCAGAGTCAGAAGAACTAACCTCTTCAACTTGAAGTGTCTCTTTAGGTTTCTCAATAACAGGGGCCAACTACCCCTCAATTCTTATACCTTCTAGATTAATAGGGATATTATCCAGAGTAATTTCTGCATGCTGAACTTCAGCATCAGGTATCTCATTCTGAGAATCTGTAATTCTCTCCTCCTGAATATTTGTATCTTGTGTCATTGGAACTTCTTCTTCAGTCACTTGTAGATTTGCTTCTCTCATCACCTGATCAGAGATTTCATGTGCAGGATCTTATGACCTGTCTCGGTCTTGAACCACATCCATGGTGATTGTTGTGGCTATATCCATTGGTAATTCTGTGAGGTTCTCCCTCTCAACTGATTCTCTTTCTGGGATGATCTCCCCCTGCACATGTGCACTGGTCTCAGGGAATTGCCTAGGAGACCAGCATTGTACTTCCTCTGGATTTTCATCTGAACTGAAGTTTACCTCTTCTTCACAATCACTAGTGGAGACTACTTCCTCTCCCACTGATTTCTTACCTTTTATCTCTTTTTTCTGCTTAGGTGCTGGAGTTTTCTTATTGAAGACTTTGTCCCAACTAGTCAGGATTCTCAGGTCCATTCTTCTCATATGATTAATCTTAGTTGCATGTTTCTGATTGATGCAATCAGGAATTACCTTTACCAGATATAAACTAATTATCCTGCCCATATTGGGCTTCTGAATTACTTCTACAATCTTATCAAATAGCACTCTATTCCAGTCAGTTTTGAATTTGAAGATAATTCTAGTCATGAAATTAAACATGACATTAGAAATCCTATCATGTGCTCCAGTCTTACGGATGAACACCTTTCCTACTATTTCAGACAGGAATTTACCTTGGGAATTCATTCCATTCCTATTGAAAGAATGTCCAATACTAGTGGTTGGAGGTAGTCCACACCAAACTAGTGCCCCAGCTATCTTGGTTGAATCCAGTTCACTATCCTGTGAAATTCTTGAAATCTTAAAGACTTTAGCCAGTCTTTTGGTAGTTACCTTTATCTTTTCTCCATTAATAGTGGATTTTATCTTGTCAGAGGTAGAGTTTAAGGATGCATTAGAGAAAAATTCAGATACATCTCTCTTTCAGATCTTGGTTGGTTCTAAAAGAAGATACTCCAACTCTGCCTCATTCACAAGGTCAATCACTTTCCTGATATCTTCAGAAGCGGTAACGAATGCGTTGCGCACCAGTTCATATCCATCGTTGATGTGATGGTCCATCTTTGGTGTCATTCTTGTTGAAAGATCTTGAATTTGAAGGGTGTCGATTATGGATTTCTAGGTCTCGACACACAACGATTAGTCTCTCAAGATTACTTGCGAGTGAAGTCGACAAAACCTAACTCGTATTATTTATAGTATCAGTCTTTTGAAGGTGAAAAGGCGCATTGCATTTAGTGATTTTCTCAATATTGAGAAATTTCTGGAGTCAATAAAGTAAACATTAGCTGTCGAGATGTGTCGACATAAGGTTTATGTTTCTCGACACAGACCTAAAGGTCTCGACACAAACTTGTAATGTCTCGACACACATCTACTCATCAGTATCGACACACATCCGCTAATCAGTGTCGACATACAGTCATATGTCTCGACACTCCTTTTCTACTAGTGTCGACACATGGTGTGGTGTCTCAACACACCTGTACTAATAGTGTCGTCACACACCCTGGTGTCTCGACACAATTCTGTGAATTAGACAAATTTTGTGTACTGACTTATAATTCTTGACTAAATAAAGTAAAAATTTTAAAATATTTGCATTCTTAATTAGTCATCCTTTTAAGTGTAATTATTTATTCAATATTCAACATGCCTAATTCAAATTTAAAATAATTGAACTTACTTTCATGTAGGGGTTTTGTAAAAATATCTGCAACTTGTCTTTCATTTGGAATATGTTGTAAGCTTATATTTTCTTTTTCTACATTTTCTCTGAGAAAGTGATATCTAATTTCTATATGTTTAGTTCTACTATGAGAAACAAGGTTATTGACAATAGAAATTGCACTAGTAGAATCACAAAACATAATTGATTTACGTAGATGTATACTGTACTCCAGTAGTTGATGTTGAATCCATAACAGCTGTGCACAACAACTTCTAGCAGATATGTACTCTGATTCTACTGTATAGATAGCAACACTTGTTTGCTTCTTGCTACCCCAACTGATAAGTCTTTTCCCTAGAAACTGGCAAGTTTCAGAAGTGCTTTTTTTGTCTTCTTTACACCCTGCAAAATCTGCATCTATGTACCTAGTTAGTTCAAAATCAGTATCCCTAGGATACCAAAGCCCAAGATTGGGTGTGCCCTTAAGATATCTCAGTATTCTCTTAACAACAGTATAATGAGACTCTTTGGGGCATGCTTGGTACCTAGCACAAACACATGTTGAGAACATAATATCTGACATAATAGCAGTTAATTACAGGAGTGATCCAATTATGTCTCTATACAAGGTTTCATCAACTAGTTATCCAGATTCATCCTTGTGTAGTGACACTTTAGAACCTATTGGAGTTCTCATAGTAGAAGAATTCTCCATACCATATCTCTTAATCAACTCCTTAGTGAACTTAGATTGAGAGATGGATATTCTATCCTCAGATTATCTAACTTGGAATCTCAAGAAGAACTTTAGCTCACCCAAGCTGCTCATCTCAAACTTGTCTTGCATAAGCCTTGCAAATTTGCTACATAGCATCTCATTGGTAGACCCCAAAATTATGTCATCTACATAAATCTAGACTAAGATGCTTGAACCTTTGATGTTCCTAAGGAATATTGTCTTGTCTATCTTTCCTCTAGAGAACTTGTTCTCTATAAGAAAGGTAGAGAGAGTTTCATACCATGCTCTAGGTGCCTGTTTTAACCCATACAAAGCCTTGTGTAATCTGAAAACATAGTTTTTGTGTTTAGGGTCAACAAAACCTGCTGGCTGCTCTACATAGATTTTTTCCTTCAGTGTACCATTTAGGAATGCTGACTTTACATCAATTTGGTAGACCTTGTATCCTTTGAATGCTGTATGAGCTAAAAATAATCTAATGGATTCTAGCCTAGCTACAGATGCAAAAGTTTGGTCATAATCTAATCCTTCCTCTTGTCTATATTCTTTAGCCACTAATCTATTTTTGTTCTTGACTATAACCCCATACTCATCTAATTTATTTCTATAGATCCACTTAGTGCCTATGATGTTGTGATCACTAGGTATAGGAACAAGACACCAAATTTTTCATCTCTCAAATTGATTTAATTTTCTTGCATAGCCAAAATCCAGTTGGGATCTGAATTAGCATCTTCAAAACTTTTATGTTCTACCTGTGAGAGAAAACTAGAGTATAGAACCTCATTGTGATGTCTACTTCTAGTAGTCACACCTAATCTGACATCACCCATTATTTGATGTATTGGATGATCTATAAGATGTCTAACAACTACAGGAAGGTGTCTATTATCACCTAGTGCTGCAGGAGGATTAGAGTGATTCTCTTCCTCCCCCTAAGCAGATGCAGTATCTTCTATAGGAACTTCTATATTGTTTATAATATCTAACTTTATGTTAGGTGAATCACTTATATTTAGTTTTTCCATTCTAGACTTTAGAACACATAGACTAGAGCTGTTAGAGATTTCATTACATAAAACTGACGATTCATCAAATACTACAATAATAGATTCTTCTACAACTTGATGTTTCAAGTTGTAGATCCTGTAAGCTTTGCTATGAAGACAATACCCTACAAAAATTCCTTCATAGGATTTCTTTGAGAACTTAGTTAGATAAGTTTTTCCATTGTCCAAGACATAACACTTCAAAAAATTCTAAAATAGGACAGATTTGATTTTCTGCCTTTCATTAGTTCATAGGGAGTCTTGTTGTGATACTTGTTGATCCATGTTTTATTTTGAACATAACGTGCTGTGTTTACAGCCTCAGCTCAGAAATATTGTAGGAGAGATGTATCACTCAACATTGTTCTAGCTAGCTCAATAAGATTTCTATTTTTTCTCTCAACAACTCCATTTTGCTGTGGTGTTCTTGGAGAGGAGAACTCCTGAAAGATTCCTAGTTCCTTACAAAAAATTGTCATCCCTTCAGATTGAAATTCTGTACCATGGTCACTTCTAAGTTTGACCACAGTACATCCCATCTCATTCTGAATTTGTTTGACAAAATTAGTAAGGATGCCTAGAGTTTCAGACTTTCTACTTAAGAAGAACACCCAAGCAGACCTGGAGTGATCATCCGCAATCACATAGGTATAAGACTTCCTTCCCAAACTAATAACTTGCATAGGACCAAATAAATCCATATGAAGTAAGTACAGACACTTCTCACTGTCCTTGGACTGAATGCTCTTAAAGGAGACTTTTGTCTGTTTGCATTTTTGACATGCATGACATATACCTTCTTTGGAGCATTTTAGTTGTGAACTATTTCTAACTAGGTCCAAAGAAAATAGTTTACTCATAGCTTTGTAGTTTAAGTGACCAAGCCTCTTATGATACTGTACACCCAAAGTATCTTTCTCACTAGCAACAAGACATACTGGTGATTGTTCATTTATACTAAGGAAATTTAGAAAGTAAATGTTCTCACTCCTAGTGCTTGACAAGATGATCTCTTGATCACTTGAATTCCTTATCAGACACTTTTCATTGTGGAAGACTATTTCATATCCTATATTACAAATCTGACTTATGCTTATCAGATGGTGGTTCAATCCTTCCACATAAGCAACTTTAGTGATGGTAACTAGACCATTAGAAATGTTACCATATCCCTTGGTGAGTCCCTTCTCTGACCCTCCAAAGATGACTTTTGGTCCATTCTTAACTGGTGTGTAGTCTCTTTGTAAACTCTTTGATCCAGTCCTATGCCTGGAACATCCGCTATCCAAGTACCATATTGGCCTATTAGTGGTACTCGACTCCACCCGCAAACACAAATTTAGTTCACTTTAGGCACCTAACAAGCTTTGGGGCCTTGGTTCCTGTTAGGCTTTGCTGTGTAAAACACATCGGTCTTTTTAAATAAAGGTGGTTGAAATCTATATGAAGGACCTGTTGGATTATACCAACAATCTAGGGCAAAATTGTAACACCCCGAAGTCAAGAGGATCATTTTGAGCAAAATCAGGTTCAGGCATGGGTGGCACGGCCTGGGACACGGGCGTGTCCCAGGGCGTGTCAGTTGATACGGCCTGCGACACGGGCGTGTCGCAGGGCGTGTCGAGGTTGTGTCGACGATTGAACTTGGTGTCGACGATTTTCGCTCGACGTCGTCGAGAAGGAGCACACGGCCCAGGACACGGCCGTGTCGGATGCCGTGTCGAATGCTCGACGAGTGTTGCGCGACGATCGTCGAGTATCGAGTTCCAGTGAGGACACGGCCTGTGACACGGGCGTGTCACAGGGCATGTCAGTGGGCGTCGAATTCAGCTCGACGTCTCGGGTTAGGGCGTGTTTGCGGGACATGGGTGTGTCCTGGTGCACACGGCCATGAACACGGGCGTGTGCCAAGCCGTGTGCCAGGCCGTGTGAAGTCTCGGGTTGATTTGGGATTATTTTCCTTGAGGAACACGGCCTCAGAAACGGGCGTGTCTGAGGGCGTGTCGGGTACACGACACGTGACACGGGCGTGTCACACGGCCGTGTACTGGTTGGATTGAGTCGGTTGTCTGCCGCTTAGGGGGACACGGCCTGTGACACGGGCGTGTCACAGGGCGTGTCAGGCCGTGTTTTAGCTTTTCTGGCCAGATCTGAGCCGTTTGTTTCCCTCTTCCTGGATCCAGTGGCTGGGCTTTGTCCAGGTGTTGGGAAGGCCGAGAATTTGAAGATAAATGCCCTTATCTTCTTCTTCTTCTTCTTCTTCATTTCCATTCCAAGGGAGAAAGGGGAAAGGCCTAAGGGAGAGAGAAGGGAGGAGTCTTCCAGCTGCTGTAGGAACTGCGGAGTGCGGAGCGAAGATCCGAGAGCGGATTCGTGAAGGCAGAGCCGAAGCGGTGATTTCCATCCGGCTACTTCATGGCGCCGAAGCGATCTTCAAGGGTAACGATCTCCTTCTTGGACATCGAAGTCCTTTCTCTATACATGTGCTTGGAATCCTCCACCAAGAGGTGGATCACGGAAGCGATTCCTTTGTTGCGTCTGCATTTAGAGCCGGAAATATGGAGTACGGCGTAGGCATGCTGTGTGAAGCCCATCTGGACCGGTAGTCTGGATTGGTGATGTTCATGGGTAAACCGGAGAAGACTCCGTGGCTTTGATGATGTGCAAAACGGATTTCTGTTGTGATGAATGTATGGATGTGCTGATTGTGAGGAGGCTTTGGTGAAGCTCCTGGTTATGAGATGATCAATTGGTAGCACGCCTGGGGAGCTCGTGATAAACCCGGCCTGTTACACCACTAGGGTGGGTTGATCTAGTTAAGGAAGGGATCGATGGGCAGCAATGCTAGGGGAGCCGAGTTAAACCCGAGTTGCTGCACCACATGGTGTGGGTCGATCGGATTAGGAGGGGGATCGATGGGTAGACAATGCCTGGGGAGCTTAGATAAACCCGGCTTGCTACACCACGGAGTGTGGGTCGGTCTGCTCTGTTTGTGATGCTGTGAGGATGGACATCTGAGTGGCTTGGGCGGGATGTCGCCAGCCTGCGAGCTGGTGGACTAGGGTCGGTCAACCAACAAGTTAACACCTCGAGAGACAGCGGTGTACGACGGTGGATTCCGGTACGCCAAGAAGGTTCCCTGAGTGCACGGAGCATTGGTGGACTCCAGTGTTTGTGATGTGATGTGTTTGTTGAACTTGTAAGGCCATAAGGCCAGGGTGTGTGAGTTGTATACATTCCTGGTGTTGTTTTATATATATTGGTGGACATTCTGGTTTGAGTTCATGTTAACAAGAAAAAAAATGCTGCGCTAGAATGGAATGAGTTAAGGACACGAGTAGAGTTTGATTTCCACACGTGACTCCTTTGCTTGTCTGTGCTATATGGCGTGAGGCCCCGGCCGGACCCACCGTTATATGTCATGTGACAGGTGGGGGCGTTACAAAAATGCCCAACCTTCCCACAACACCAACACTCAAATCTGTTGTATCTTTTCTTTGGTTGCATATTTGAAGTTTTCCTCTTGTGCAATACAGAATTCTCATCCAATTTTCAAGGTAGTGGTGCAAAATTCACACCCTTACCTTTTAGATTTGAGTGAGCTACACTGAGATCAGCTCCAAGAATTCCTTGGCTTCTTGGATTGATCACCTTTTGTGGTGGTTCATGGCTTATATTGCCTTTTGACATCTGATCCTTCCAGCAAAGCTATTTATTGACCTTGCTGGTAGAGCACTCAGACATCATGTGTCCAGGAACACATGTTCTCAAGCATCTGTTAGAATGCAGATACTTGAATTGTTGCCTATCTGGACCACTTGGAATTTTATCCTTGGATACAAACTTCTTTTTAATTTTTTTATTCTTACCAAACCCTACACCACTTCTAAATGGTGCAGAAAAGGTATCTATGATTGGTATCACTGACTTAGGCTGTGAGAACTGAGTCAGGAGCTGTCTTTCCTGTGCAAGCTTTGCTTCGAAGTCTTTGACAGTCTTGACCTGTTCAATTATCACCTCTGACTAATTATCTATCTTGTTAGTTAATTTAATTAGTTTCAGTTTTTGTAAATCCAACATTATGTTGGCACTTATCGGCTGAGAAGATATTCCTCTCAAGGAATCTAACTCTTTGGCCTGATCCTTAGCAAGTTGTTTGCTTGCAATTAAGGCCTTTAGTATCTTCCCATACCTGTTGATAAGAGAGTTAAAATCTGTTTCAATGTCTGAATAATGTTCTTTACTATGTGAACATGATTCATTTTCTGATGCAGAAATAGAATCTGAGGAAAAACTATTAGAGATTGATTTTACCTTAGCAGGATCTGAACAATCCTGATCTTCTTTTCTTGGTTGAGTTTTCTCAATGGCCATCAGGCCCATAAGAGCCTCTTCCTCTTCTGATTCAGATGAATCAGTCTCACTCTCAGACAGTGTCAACTGTCTTTTTGCCAATAGGGTTTTATCAGCCTTCTTGTGTCATCCATCCTTCAAGTTCTCAGACTTTTTCTCCTTCCTTTTTGCTGGGCAATCAACTATGACATGCCCTTTTCTGTTGCAACAATAGCACACTATATTAGTTTTAATATATTTATTCTGAGAAGAGCCATACCTGTCCCCAAAATTTTTCTTCCTGGGTTTCTCTGGATGATTGATCTTTTTGTGAGAAGAGTCTCCTGCTGAACCCTTCCATATTCCTTGTTTTTTTCTCCTTAACATCTTCTTGAACTGTCTAGAGAAGAGTGACAGTTTTTCCTCAATTATTTCTCTTTCTGTTGAGGATGATTCTGAACACTCAGAGTCAATTTCCAGTTTTTCTATGAATATTGACTTCTCTTTGACCTTTTTGGATGACTCAGCCTTTAGAACCAAGGTCTTTTCTCTATTAAGTGCTCTAGCTGATTCTTATTCAGACTTTCTGAGATTAAGCTGTAACTCATAAGACAACAACTTTCCAAATAGAGCCTGAGGGTTTATGTTGGCTAAGTTTTCGATTTCTCTTATGACACAGATCTTGATGTCTCATTCCTTGCTCAGAGACCTCAAAAACTTATCATTAAGTTCATAATTAGTAAAACTTCTATCATAAGTCCTCGGGTTGTTAACAATTCTGAAGAACTTTTCAAAACACTCAGCCACTGAATCCTTTTTATCTTGTCTGAAGAGTTCATACAGTTGATTTAGCAGAGATTTTCTATTATCTCTGACTTCTTCAGTACCTTCCATATAAACTATCAAAGTCTCCCACATTTCTTTGGTTGTTCTGCAATGAATCAGATTCTGAAAAGTGAAATCATCAATTACACTAACTATAATATTCTGAGCTCTTTTGTCCATATAGGCCAGTATGATTTCATCCTTATCCATTTCCATATAAGTCTTGGGTGTCTTGATGTTTGCATCAAGAACTGACAATTTCATGGGTATGAATGATCCTTCAACCACAGTAATGTATATTCTTGGATCTGCTGCCTACATGAATAATCTGATTGTTTCTTTCCAAATTCCAAAGTTTTATTTGGAGCAGATATGGAGCTTAATGGAATTGTTTTCCCTCTGGGCCATGCTATTTCTTTTTTTGCAATCCTTTGGATTCTCACTAGGCTGTTATGATTTTTTAGTGAACCTCGCTCTGATACCAATTATAAATATTTACTTTAGAATTGAAAATGACATAGAGGGGGGGGGGGTGAATTGGTCCAATTTAATTATGACTCCCCTTTTCTTTAATCAGAATACTACTTTAAATAAAGTAATTTACTCAGTCAGATAATTAGCATAAACTAAACATCAATTAACAGAATTAACACAGCATAGCAAATCAGCACACATAGCATAATGCACATAGATTTATATTGGTTCCCTAATTTATTGGTACATTCACTTTCCTCCATCACCTATCTAGCAATGAACTAGATTCGGCCAAACTCTTACTCTTTCCTTTGCTCAGATCTTTAGATCTTATAGCTTATAGCTCATTCGGCTCCTATAACTCAGACTTCACAAGTCTTACCACTCAGATTACCAAGATCCTACACCTCAAGTTCTTCCCAAGAACTGAACCTCAGAATGAATCCTCACTCCTACTTCTTAGGCAACAAATGCCCTACAACTCAGAGAATTTTCGACTTCTCTTACCTCAGGTAATCCTAGCCCTACCTCAGCCTTTATAACACATGCTTATAACAACAAGAGAATAAATCTCCTCCACTCAGATCTACAGACAGATCTTATAAATTGAATATAACAGGGAAAAGAATCAGAAAATGTCACCCAGTATGAGAGTTGAGTAACTGCTTCTTGATCTGATCTTGATGATTGTGCTTCTTTTGATTATGACAAGATAGATCTGATCAAACCCTTTTTAGCTTTTCAAAGCTTCTTGAAGTAGAAATTAAGGTTGATTTAGGCTGGAGAGATGTTGAAGATGATTCTTGATCTGACTTCTCTCCACCTTCTAAAATGTAGCTGAAGCCCAAACTTCTCTCTTCTTAAAATTCTACTGCCTCTCCTCTGTATTGTTTTCATTTTTTTCTATATATCCCTTTCTTCTGAAACTGCATCCCTTTAAATAGGCTCTGACAGAAGTAACCGGCTGATCTGGTTAATAACTGACAGTTCTGACAGCTGTTAGTACCTCCGTCTTGATATATGTACTTAAGAAATAATTCTGCTGAAGTGTTGAGACTTGACTGTTAAATGTGTTGATACAAGTCCTAGGTGTCGACACAGTTTTTGTAGTGGTATCGACACACTTCTGAATGTGTCGACAAAGCTCGTCAATATGTCTCGACACAACTTCTGTGGAATGTGTCGACACAAGTCCTGTGTGTCGACACAGTTGTCTTCAGTCTTGTTACATGTTTATTATAGTATGTCGACACTAGTCCCGAGTGTCGACACAGTTGTCTTTAGTCTCGACACAGCTTGAATAGAGTGTGTCGATACAAGTCATGAGTGTCGACACAGTTGTTTTTAGTCTCGACACAGCTTGAATAGAGTGTGTCGACACAAGTCCTGAGTGTTGACACGGTTGTCTTTAGTCTCGACACAGTGTGTCGACACAGTTGTCCTTAGTGTTGACACAGTTGTTCCTTGTCTCGACACAACTTGTTTAGTGTGTGTCGACACTAGTCCTGAGTGTCGACACTTTGTACTTAGCTTTATTTTTCTGCACATATAAACTTAACATCCATCAAATACAATAATGTGTATATCATTGAGCTGAGAAGACTTCTTCATATTAAGTACATTGAGACCAATGTACTCAACAATTTTTATACATATTAGGGAATAAATAAAAATTTCGAGTTGTTGGACATGCATATATGCGCTCGATTGATACTATTAACAGACACTTCAACATTGTCCTCCGAGGGGTTTTAAATCTATCGAATGACTATATCAAATTGCCTGAATCCAGAGTAGAACCAAGGTCAAGATGGTTTTTTGACTGTGTTGGTGCATTAGATGGAACACATGTTGAAGTGACTGTTCTGGTCGAAGACCATGGTAGATATCGAAATCGGAAACAGGCTATCACAACAAATGTACTCGGCGCTTGTGTCAGCGACATTAAATTTCTTTATGTATTGTCTGGTTGGGAAGGTTCTACATCTGATTCTAGAGTGTTACGGGATGCAATGGAGAGACACGATCGCTTCAAAGTTCCAAATGATAAAATCACTAAATAAGTCATTTTATTCTTTATATTGTAAGTAATGCAAACATGTATATTAATTATTTTTTTGCACTTAATAGGAAAGTACTACCTCGTCGATGCCGGTTATGCGAATGGTGCAGGATTTCTTGCCCCATATCAATCGACGTGTTATCACCTCAAGGATTTGTCACACCAAGGCAATAACATAACAAACTACAAAGAACTATTTAATCTACATCATGCTAAAGAGAGAAATGTCATTGAGAGAACCTTTGGGTTGTTGAAGAAACGATGAGCTATTCTACTACAGCCATCATTCTTCAACATTAAAGTTTAGGTAAGCGGCGACTTGAAGATCAAAATGGTTATTTCAGTCAACCAACAATCCTAATACAATTTTTAAATGCAGGTCCAGATTATAAACGCATGTTGCATCCTACACAAATTTTTGGTGGAGAAGAGAGTAGAATCTGATGCGCAAATGCTGGATGAGGTTGACTCAAAAATACTAAAGCAAAACCCCGAGAATGAGTTTTATGATTACGTTGACGTTGTTAGTCCAATCCAAGCTACTCAAGACTGGACAAACCTTAGGGATACTCTAGCCATGAATATGTTCGTATTGTCGAGATCCCAAGAAACAGTCACTATATGGTTTTATCGATCATATAATTGTAGCAACTGAAACTCTTTTCATAAAAAAGAAATCTTATTATGAATTGTGAAACAAAGAAAAGGGACGTGGAAAAGGCAAAAGGATGATAGAAAAAGAAAATAAAGATCTCAATGATATATGATTCCCATATGTATGGTTTATGAAGAATCACTCCATAGAAATAAAGATACAAAATATACGATTACAATATAATATTATAATAATATAATAAGAAATATACAAAAAAAAAGAATAAATAAAAAAAATCAATTCAAATTATATAATAAATATAGATAATATTGTCTATTATCAGAGTCGTCATTAATCAATTATATATTTATTGACGTCTACTGTAAACCTTGTTGGAACTCTTTTTCTATTCGTCATTAAATAATTATCTTATGTTAAGTTCAACTCTAGTTATTTATTGTAACATTTTGGCACTTTATCTATTTGTTAACTGCTTTTTATTGCACTCTATCTATTTGTTAACTTCATGTGATTTTTTGGAACTCAGTGTGGTTGTTTTTATTGCTCTTAATTACTTTTAATTTCTCCTTAGATCACATATCATGGACGAGCTTATCAAAGGTTGGTGGTAGAACCGAGCTGTCGTACATGCATTGGACAACCTAAATGGACATTACTCTTTCGAATGCTTTGTTGGAACAACACAGTTTCGGTCATAAAACACCAAACGGGTGGAAGAGCGTGGCTTTCATGGTTGCTATGACCGCGCTAAAAGACATTTGCTGTGTTGAGACAAGCAAGGAAAAGTTGATGGCTCATCTCAAAACTTGGAACAAGTATTACGTCGAGATCAGTGCGATGTTAGACACATCAGGATTTGGATGGAATTGGGAAAGGAACATGATCAAGGTTGACAGTGAGGAAGCTTGGGCAAATTATGTGAAGATAACTTATCTATATTGTTTTGTATATTTAAAAACTCGTTCTAAGAGATATTTTCATTATAACTTATTGCAGGCACATCCTTCTGTGAAGAATTACAAAGATAAAATGATTGTGAATTGGTCTGATTTGGCTGTGTTGTGTGTGACTGATAGAGCGACTGGTAGTCATGCTGTGACCGCAACAGAGTCGGTAAAGGAGATAGATACAAAGTCTATGGCGAAAAAAACAAATAATACACAGAAGATGGCTAGAGTTGATGGAGATGGGAGCAGTAGAAGGAGTAGAAAGCGAGCTGTACAAAATGACTCGGTAGCAGTGGCCCTTGAAAAATTCGCCGACTCGGTGCAGGGAGCAGTGGAGACCATGACTGCTAGTGATGTTGACGACATCTACGTCGCACTTACTCAGATGACTGATTTATCTTCTCAAGATTTCCTTAGGGCAATTGATATACTGTGTCATGATAGTGTCAAGTGTGATATATTCAAGAGACTTCCGGACGAGTTGAAGGGCACCTGACTGAGAATGCAGTTTGATCGCTAGTTTATTATTTCTGTTTATGAGTCATTGTCTTTTTATCTAATTGTGTTGCTATTTCGGAATATTTATTCTGTGGACGACACTTTAAGATTATTAGTACTTTCATTTCAAATATTTTTAATACTTTGATGATTTTGTGGACAATGCTTAAATTTTTTTAAAAATAGTTTCTAAAATTTACAATTCCAGAAAACCAATTCCTTTGCGCAGCCGAGCATCATTTAAGTTTCAATGCCAATTTTGTTCACTAAAAACCTTTCTGCAGCCGAACAACAGAATTTTTTTCTGTACAAAACCAATTCCTACAGATATTGGTTTTCTGACCAAAGCCAATTCCAGAAAGCCAGTACCTGCGCGCCGAACAGACCCTTGTAGTTTATCAAATAGTGTGAGTGTAATTTCATTATCTAATCTAAAATATTACTCATACTTAGAGACATGCAAAAACAATTTTAAACATTTGTTACTCACTATTCATTGTATATTGAAGATCTACAAGACATGAAATTACCTAAACAATGTTATATGAAACTTGAAAAAGGAAATTCCATAGTGCAAATTATCCGTATATGATAAATCAACAAGATCTTGATTGTAGCATGTGTAGTATATGCAAGAAAAGAAATGATAAAGAAATTAGAATTTTGGTGAAATTTTACGCTATCGCGAGGGATAGCGATATCGCCCCGCGATATCCATTTTATATAACAAGGCTAATCCAAGTCAAGATCTCACTTTGACTCGGAATCCCTGAAACTTATTGCGAGAACTCGACGGTTTCGCCAGCGAAACACCAAATTCATGGTATTTATTTATAATTCTCTTGAAATTTTTAGGGATCTTGGATTGTAAGTAGATTTGGAGGATCCTTTGAATTGATAGAGTGATTTCTCGAAAAAAATATGGACTCTCAGAAAACAAATGTAGATCTTGAAAAACTATTGAGAGAAGTTTTGATTTTGAGTTTATAATTTCATGGATCTTTAGATATATAGATTGATCATATTATATTTATGTTTGAGAAAATATTTAGTTGAAAAATGAAGAAAACTTAGTAGATCTGAAAAGTGTAGTTGAGATTGTTTCATTTGAATAGGAAGAAGATAATGAATAGTAAATTCATTCAAAATTCAGATTGTGATTTTTAAAGGATATCTTCTTATAGTGGTAAATGTAAGTCATATTATTTTTGAATTTGAGATATTTTCGGGTGTAAGATGAAATTTTTTTATCGCCCGACGACAGTCACTGTCACCGGCGATAGTGAAGACTAATTAGATTTCGGATTTTTTGTTCAGGAAAATGGCTTTCAGTTTCAGAGCACGAAAGAGCACTTCCAGCAATCCTCATTCCTAGTATCAGACATATCCCAGAATCAAAAAGCTGCGATCGATATGCAAATGTAGTAGAATTCAATCAGTCACGCAATGCTCATATCTATGACTTGCTTGCATAAAGCAGGTATACTATCTATTATCATTTCAGATATGTTCTGTTCAACACTTGTTAGAGAGTTTTTCAATCACTTGAAAGATCCAATGTTTACAGAATTGAATGGAGGTGTGAGATCAAGAATCCAAGGAGGGATAATTGAGATTACTCACGATGATTTGAGGAATGAGTTCGGATTGATTTAAAGTGAAAATGTGTTGAACATGGTGGAGAACTATAAAAAGGACATGAATTGGACTTTATTAAATCAAGTCCTTCATGAAAAGTCTACGAAAACTTTAATTTAGTTGACTGCTACCCGTACTCATGATGCCTTTTTAGTACAAGATATTTTGAGAAACACTATTATTTTAAAACCAGGAGACACAAAGAAGATCTCCGCACAATATAGTCTGGTTACTTATCGTGTTTTGGAAAGGGAACAGTTCGATGCAGCTTACTTTGTTCTCTTCATCATTCGATACACTTTTAAGATGAAGAACCTAATGAGGAGAAAGATCAATACTCTCATTAGGAGGTATAATCCAACGTATTATATATCAGAAATACAGTTGGGTGGATCAAAACTATAATGTGGATGACTGCATTCCCGCTGTATATAGTACAGATGTGACTAAATTCCCTTCATCTATAGGTGAAGCATCTTCTTCTGCAAGGCCACCGCTACCACAAGGAGGATCTATCCATGAAGCAGTTGATGATCTACGAGACTCATTGGAGGTGCACATGGAAGATGTAAAGAAGAGGCTAACTGGAATGCATAAGTTTATGAAGTTCATGGCTAAAGGACTAAAGCTGAAGATAACCCCGACAAAAGTACAAGAGTGGGAGAATCCTGTGGTGGATCCTCCACGACACTCGATACTTCGTACGAGACGACCGCGATAGAGAGGCATGAGCTCGAATGAGGAACTAGTTGATGATAGTGCTGAGGATATCAGGAATTGAAGTTTGTAACAGAAATATGGTGAAGCCTTGTGAAAATCGCCTGAGTTGAAGTACACGAACGATCTTTTCTCTGCCCCTGATCTTTCTTGGGTACTTAGAAGTTTTTCTGGTTTTCGGAGGTAACTGCCGAGGAATACACGAAATGAAGGCTCCAGGAGGTTTGTAACAGAAATATCCTGAAATCCTGCCCATTTATAGAATTCGAGCTATCGTCTGGCCATAGCTAGATATCACCTGCAATATCTCATCCAACTGCCACGTGTCCCGCTCTGTGATAACCGTGTTGGGAAGATGAAGATCGTGTACGGACGTGGGGCCATTGCACGACGATATCAATATTTCCTGGCGATACTGCAGAAAGATGCGCGTTGTGTCTAGATCATGTGGGTCATGACTGACGTCATCATCGCCGGACGATAGTGAGCTATCGTCAGTGATATCGATTCCTTTGAAAACAGCTGCTCGTCTTCAAACCAAAATCATCAGAGTATTTTTTTTGCTATTTCTACAAACCATAAACATACTATGATCAAATTCATCTGAGATTTGTTATTTTCAAACAAAGAAGTGAGGAACGTATGCTCCAACAATAACATGAGGACCTCTCGTCATGGTAGTCGTCTCTAGCATAATGGAATCGTCTTGAAGGGTCGTCACAATCCCTGGAAATGGTGTGCCGCGCCGGAGGATTATCTTCATAATAATAAGGGTGCCCCTCAAGTGAAGGCGAGGGATAACGATAATAGTGCAACATAATAAAAAAACGTATAGACTCAATAATTGTGTGTTAGCATAAAACTCGAACCTACCTATGATGCCAAATTTGATGCAGCACAAGCCTACAAGTGGCGAAAGGACTGATGACCTAACTCAAACTATAATGCAAGTGAATACACGACATATGCCAATGAAGTTACGATCAACTCTAAGAGGCATGAGAGTATGCATGTGAACGAATATACTGCCACTACAATGCAAGTGCAAATGAGTTAGTCCAAATGCAATTTCAAAATAAATAATTATGTAAAAAGGGACACAGGTTAAGCACAATCGTTCACGTAATAATTGAATTGAAAAATCAAATATTAGTTCATAAGTATTCGATTGGCAACACAATTTTAACCATGCCGAGTTGTCCTTCCACTTGGACAAGAGCTCGGGGCGGTACTCAGCGCCTCGCCGTTTTCATTTGAGTAACACAACATCCTCCGGAAGTGGGCGAAGCTCGCCCGCACTGGTAGCCTCTGGCAGAACAACACTCGGTTGGACATTGGCACCAAACTTCCTCTTGAGCAAAGACACATGAAAAGTTGGGTGAATGCGGGAACCCATAGGCAGTGCCAACCTGTAAGCCACCGGCCCCACCCTGCTAAGTATACAAAAGGGGACGTAATACCGGGGAGATAACTTCTGATTTAGACGGCGAGCGACTGACAACTGTTGGTACGGTCAGAGCTTGAGAAACACTTTGTTGCCCATTACAAACTCCCTCTCCTTGCGATGCTTATCCTCACGAACCTTCATGCGATCCTTGACAAGGCAGAGGTTCTCACGCAGGGTTGCTAACATGCGATCCCTGTCACGAAGAGCCCGATCAACCGCCGGCATGGACATGCTGCCCAGCTCATAGCTGATCAGAGTAGGAGGGGGAGGCGGTCGTAAACAATCTCAAACAGGGTCATCCTGCTTGCGGAGTGGTAGGAAGTGTTGTCGCAATACTCGGCCCAATGCAACCACCCCGGCCAAGTCTGGGGTTCGTCCATAACAAAGCAACGGAGATAGGTCTCCACGCCCTGATTTAAGACCTCCGTTTGGCCGTCCGTCTGGGGGTGATGTGTTGTGCTAAAACGTAGACATGTCCCTTGCACCCGTAATAGTTCTTGCCAAAAATTTCTCAGAAAGGTGGGGTCCCGGTCAGAGATGATAGCCCGAGGCAGACCATGCAAGCAGATAATCTCCCAAGTAAAAAGAGCGGCGACAGATTCACCGGTATATGGATCGCTCAAAGCAAGGAAGTGACCGTACTTGTAGAGTTTGTCAACCACCACCAGAATCACGGATTTCCTTGGAACTAGGGCAACCCGTCAATGAAATCCACCGACACCGTATCCTAAATATGCTGCAAAATCTCGAGAGGCACAAGCAGTACTGCCGACTAGGTCGTCTCGTACTTCTGACGCTGGCAGATCTCACATTGCCGCACAAACTGCTGTATGTCGCGGCGCATGTTGGGCCAAAAAACATTTGCTCACGCCCGCTGAAGGGTATAGAGCACTCCCGCGTGGCTGTCTGTCGGTGAAGAATGAAACTCGTGCTTCATCATAGTTTTCCATACCGAGTCCGAAGGAATAACCACTCAGCCATGATGGTAGAGGCGGCCATTCTGAAGGTGATAGCCGGAGTCCACGGTCTCACAGCGCTGCAAAGCCTCCACCAGAGTGCGTAAAGCAGAAATTCACATCACTTCCTCATGTATATCATCCAGGGAATCCACTAGTGGCCCTGTGATGTGGGCAACAGTAACCTCAGGAAGACGAGAGAGAGCGTCAGCCACCACGTTGTCTTTGCCTCTCCGATAGGTAATCTCATAATCATAACCCAAAAACTTGGTGAACCACTTTTGTTGAAGAGGAGAAGAGACCCGTTGATCCAGGAAATGCTTCAAGCTCTGATGGTCGGTGCGAATTTTAAAATGCCAGTCTAGCAGGTATGGCCGCCACAAAGCCACCGCGTGGATGATAGACAACATTTCCTTCTCATAGGTGGACAATCCCAGCGTGCGAGGGGCCAGTGCCTTGCTATAGAATGCTAGGGGTCGGCCCTCCTGCATCAACACCGCACCAATTCCCACCCCGGAAGCGTCGGTTTCCAGCACAAACTCCTTGTTGAAATCTGGGAGCGTCAGGACTGGAGTAGACGTCATGGCCCCCTTAATTGCCTGAAATGCTGCATTTGCCTCGTCCTGCCAAATGAAGGCGTCTTTCTGTAACAACTGGGTGAGAGGTAGGGCAATCTTGCCATAGTGTTTCACAAAGCGGCGGTAGTAGCCTGTAAGGCCCAAGAAGCACCTCAATGCTCGTATAGTCCGGGGGAGCGGCCAGGATAACATGCTTGCGATCTTTTGAGGGTCCGCCTTGACGTCGTTAGTCGACACCAAATGACCCAAGTACTCTACCTCCTCCTGCTCGAAAGAGCATTTGGACTACTTGGCGTATAGTTGGTGTTGGCGAAGGATGGCAAAGACCTGCTCCACATGATGCAAATGTTCCTCACAGCTGGCACTGTAGATCAGAATATCATCAAAGAATATCAGCACGGACTGACGGAGAAGGGGCCAAAATATCTCGTTCATGGCGGCATGGAATGTGGAGGTGGCGTTGGTGAGCCCAAACGACATCACCAGGAACTCATAATACCTGTCATGTGTGCGGAATGCGGTCATATGGACATCGTATTCATGTATGCGAATCTGATGGTAACCCGACCAGAGGTTGAGTTTTGTGAAACGGGAAGCACCATGTAGTTCATCTATTAGTTATTCAATCAACGGTATCTGAAATTTGTCTTTTATGGTGGAACTGTTTAGGATGCGGTAGTCTACGCAGAAGCGCCACGATCCGTCCTTTTTCTTGACTAAGATTATGGGGGACGAGAATGCACTAGTACTAGGGCGAATGAGTCCCGCTGTGATCATTTCCCGAACGCTGCGCTCGATCTCGGCCTTCTGGCTATACGAGTATCAGTACGACTGAATATTGATGGGCTCCGTCCCGGTCTTCAGCTGGATCTGGTGATCACAGAACCGCGGTGGTGGGAGCGTCTTGGGTGTCTGGAATATAACTGCATACTGAATGAGCAACGCCCGCATCTGCTCGGGTACTGCCGAAGGCGCCCCGAGGGCCTCTGTAACTGCCATGATCATGGCCATCATGCTGCCCTTCTCCCCCAGCCGCTCCAGTCTGCGGAGGGATATCTCCTTCAGTGGAAAAGATTTTAGGCCGCCTAGGCAGTACTGCCTCTCCTGTTGGAGAAACTCCATCGTCATATGTTATCAATCGAAGGTAACCCTCTGTAATTGTTGCAGCCACTGCACCCCAAGCACCATGTTCGACCCTCTGATGGCTAGGAGGTAGACGTCTGTGTGCCCTGAGTACCCTTGTATCTATAGTTTCATGCCTTTCATAACCCCCTCGCATTGGAGGTTGCTCCCGTCGGCCACCATAACATGAAAAGCGGCTGCTCGGTCAACCTCGTGTCCCACCCACTGTACCACTTCCGGGTGGATGAAGTTATGCTTGCTCCCGCTATCTACCAGAATAGTCACCCTTTCCTGGCAGACTCTCTCTGTCATCGTCATTGTGAGCGGTGCATTGCACCCCTCCATTGCCTGAATTGACACGCCAAACTAAGTCAAATCCAAGTCCCCATCCCACTCTAATTCGGGTAGGCTCCTGTCCTCCGTGTCCTCACGTTGCATAAAGACCTGTATCTTCTGACATTTATGTCTCGACGTGAATTTGTCATCACAGTTAAAGCATAAGTCCTTCTCTTTCCTGGATTGGAGTTCGGCCCATGAAAGCCGTGTCACTGTTGGCTTGCCAACCGCCGAGGGATCCCGTCCTGCAACTGCCGGGGCCGCTGGCTGCGTCCCCGTGGTACGTGTCCGCTGCATGTAGAAGCGTTCCTCCTGGATGCGGGCCAAAGTGATAGCATGATTCAACGTGCGGGGCATGTGTGCGTGCACCTCATCACGAAGGTGCTCCTTGAGTCCTAATACGAAGCAGCTAAGTAGCATATTTTCTTCCCACGACACGCGATTTGCCAATTTTTCAAACTCGGTGCGGTATTCCATCACTGTCCCCCTTCTGCTGCAACTTCTGGAGAAGGGACTCAAAATCTTCGTACTACAAGGGTCCAAACCGAGCCGAAAAGCCCTCTAAAAACACTGCCCAGGGAACATAATACCGGCCCCATAAAAACCACTGCGTCCATTGGAAGGATACAAGTTGAACCACATCATCCTCTAGATGGGGGGGGGGGTGGCCGTAAACAAACTCAAACGGGATCATCCTGCCGGCGGAGTGGTAGGAAGTGTTGTAGCAATACTCGGCCCAATGCAACCACCCCAGTCAAGTTCGGGGCTCGTCCATAACAAAACAATGGAGATAGGTCTCCACGCCCCGATTTAAGACCTCCGTCTGGCCGTCCATCTGGGGGTGATGTGCTGTGCTGAAACGTAGACATGTCCCTTGCACCCGAAATAGTTCTTGCCAAAAATTGCTCAAAAAAGTGGTGTCCCGGTCAGAGATGATATCACGAGGCAGGCCAAGCAAGCGGATAATCTCTCGAGCAAAAAGAGCGGCAACCGATTCGTCGGTATATGGATGGATCAAAGCAAGGAAGTGGTCGTACTTGGAGAGTTTGTAAACCACCACCAGAATCACGGATTTTCCTTGGGACTAGGGCAACCCGTCAATGAAATCCATCGACATCGTATCCCAAATATGCTACCGAATCTCGAGAGGCACAAGCAGTCCTGCCGGCGAGGTCGTCTCGTACTTCTGACACTGGCAGATCTCACATTGCCGCACAAACTGCTGTATGTCGTGGTGCATGCCGGGCCAAAAAACATTTGCTCGTGCCCGCTGAAGGGTAGAAAGCACTCCCACGTGGCCGCCTGTCAGTGAAGTATGAAACTTGTGCATCATCATGGTTTTCCATGCCGAGTCCAGAGGAATAACCACTCGGCCATGATGGTAGAGGCGGCCATTCTGAAGGTGATAGCCAGAGTCCATGGTCTCACCACGCTGCAAAGCCTCCCCCAGAGTGCGTAAAGCGGAAGTTCGCATCACTTCCTCATGTATATCATCCAATGAATCCACTAGTGGCCCTGTGATGTGGGCGATTGTACCCGCTGGAAGACGAGAGAGAGCGTCAGCCACCACGTTTTCTTTGCCTCTCTGATAGGTAATCTCATAATCATAACCTAGAAGCTTGGTGACCCACTTTGTTGAAGAGGAAAAGAGACCCATTGATACAAGAAATGCTTCAAGCTCTGGTGGTCGGTGAGTATTTTAAATTGTCGGCCTAGCAGGTATGGCCACCACACAGCCACCGCGTGGATGATAGCCAACATATCCTTCGTATAGGTGGACAATCCCAACATGCGAGGGGCCAGTGCCTTGCTGTAGAAGGCTAGGGGTCGGCCCTTCTGCATCAACACCGCACCAATGCCCACCCCGGAAGCGTCAGTTTCCACCACAAACTCCTTGGTGAAATCTGGGAGCGCCAGGACAGGAGTAGACGTCATGACCCCCTTAATTGCCTGAAATGCTGCCTCTGCCTCGTCCTGCCAAACGAAGGCATCTTTCTGTAACAACTGGGTAAGAGGTCTGGCAATCTTGCCATAGTCTTTCACAAAGCGGTGGTAGTAGCCTGTAAGGCCGAAGAAGCCCTTCAATGCTCATATAGTCTGGGGGCGCGGCCAGGATAACATGCTTGCGATCTTTTGAGGGTCCGCCTTGACGCGGTCCGTCGACACCAAATGACCCAAGTACTCTACCTCCTCCTGCCCGAAAGAGCATTTGGATTGCTTGGCGTACAGTTGGTGTTGGCGAAGGATGGAGAAGACCTGCTCCATATGGTACAAATGTTCCTCCCAGCTGGAACTGTAGATCAGAATATCATCAAAGAATATCAGCACGGATTGACGGAGAAGGGGCCGAAATTAGGGTTGTTCACGAACCGAATGGAATCATATATCTCTTCAATCGATTCCAAATTTCACATATAATGCAGAGATTCAGATTCGTTCGAATATTCAGATTCGGATTCGATATGAAATGTTGGATTCGAATTCAGGTTCGAATTATGATTCGAATTCGGATTCGAACACGGATTCGAATTTGAATTCTAATTTTTCTATTAGGAATAATTAAATATATAATTTTATTATATATATATAATTTTATTTATGTAATTTTACTATTCGCGAATTATTCGCGAATTATTCGCGAATACTTCGAATAGGGATAAACTTATTCGGATTCAGATTCAAAAATTATTCAAATACGAATTTGGATTTGAATTCTAAAACTACAAATATTTATCAAATTTTTACGAATCAAATCTCGAATTATTCATGAACTATACTATTTGTTAACAGCCCTAGCCAGAATATCTCATTCATGAAGGCCTGAAATGTGGAGGGGTCGTTGGTGTGCCCAAACGATATCACCAGGAACTCATAATGCCCGTCATGTGTGCGGAATGCGGTCTTGTGGACATCCTCTTCATGCATGCGAATCTGATGGTAACCCGACCAGAGGTTGAGTTTTGTGAAACGGGAAGCACCGTGTAGTTCATCTAGTAGTTATTCAATCAGCGGTATCTGAAATTTGTATTTTATGGTGGAACTGTTTAGGCTGCGGTAGTCTACGCAGAAGCGCCACGATCCGTCCTTTTTCTTGACTAAGATTATGGGGGACGAGAATGCACTAGTACTAGGGCGAATGAGTCCCGCTGTGATCATTTCCCGAACGCTGCGCTCGATCTCGGCCTTCTGTCTATACGAGTATCAGTACGGCTGAATATTGATGGGCTCCGTCCCGGTCTTCAGCTGGATCTGGTGATCACGGAACCACGGTGGTGGGAGCCTCTTGGGTGTCTGGAATATATGTGCATACTGAATGAGCAACGCCCGCATCTTCTCGGGTACTGCCGAAGGCACCCCGGGGGCCTCTGTAACTGCCATGATCATGGCCATCATGCTGCCCTTGTCCCCCAGCCGCTCCAGTCTGCGGAGGGATATCTCCTTCAGTGGAAAAGATTTTAGGCCGCCTAGGCAGTACTGCCTCTCCTGTTGGAGAAACTCCATCGTCATATGTTATCAATTGAAGGTAAGCCTCCGTAATTGTTGTAGCCACTGCACCCCAAGCACCATGTCCGACCCTCTGATGGCTTGGAGGTAGACGTCTGTGCGCCCTGAGTTCCCTTGTATCCGTAGTTTCACGCCTTTCATAACCCCCTCGCATTGGAGGTTGCTCCCGTCGGCCACCATAACATGAAAAGCGGCTGCTCGGTCAACCTCATGTCCCACCCGCTGTAACACTTTCAGGTGGATGAAGTTATGCTTGCTCCCGCTATCTACCAGAATAGTCACCCTTTCCTGGCGGACTCTCTCTGTCATCCTCATTGTGTGCGGTGCATTGCACCCCTCCATTGCCTGAATTGACGCGCCGAACTCAGTCAAATTCAAGTCCCCATCCCTCTCTGATTCGGGTAGGCTCCCGTCCTCCATGTCCTCACGTAGCATAAAGAACTGTATCTTCTGGCATTGGTATCCCAGCGTGAACTTGTCATCACAATTAAAACATAAGCCCTTCTCTTTCCTAGCTTGGAGTTCGGTCTATGAAAGTCATGTCACCGCTGTCTTGCCAGCCGCTGAGGGATCCCGTCATGCAACTGCAGAGGCCGTTGGCTGCCACCCTGTGGTATGAGTCTGCTGCCTGTGGAAGCGTTTCTCATGGATGCGGGCCAACGTGATAGCATGATTCAACATGCGGGGCATGTGTGCGTGCACCTCATCACGAAGGTGCTCCTTGAGTCCTGAGACGAAGCAGCTAAGTAGTGTCTTTTCTTCCCACTGCACCTGATTTGCCAATTTTTCAAACTCGGTGCGTATTTCATCACCGTCCCCTTCTGCTACAACTTCTGGAGAAGGACCTCAAAATCCCCGTACTCCAGGGGTCCAAAGCGGGCCGTAAAGCCCTCCGCAAACCTTGCCCAGGGGACGTAGTCCCGACCCCATAAAAACCACTGCGTCCACTAGAAGACATCGTCCTCTAGATGGAAGGATGCAAGTTGAACCCTTTTCCCTTCTGACACATCCTGATAACTGAAGAAGAGTTCTGATTTGTGTATCCACTCCAACGCGTCTGCTCCGTTGAATTTGGGGAAGTTCATGCGGGTTTATTTTGGGGGAATGTACGCTCGCGGCGCGCCTTCTCCTTGCCAACCATGATTGTGCCCGTAGCCGGCTGGTCTCCTTTGCTCCCTCGGGTCAGGAAATCCACCCGGATATCCTTACTGATACATTGCTCTCACCGGAGGAGGTTTGTCGGTCCAAGGATTGCCCGGCCTGAAGCCTCCTACTGGTCCAAAGCCCCCCGGTAGAGGAAGAATCCCTCCCGCGCCCCGCGGAGGTGGTCCGGCCTGACCTGCAGGTCTCCCGATCCCGCCCTAGTCCTCCCAGACCTGCCGCCAGGGGGTGCGGCCTGCGCCGAAGTCGCCGATGGCACCCTGGGACGAACCCGTGCCCGACGGGTTCGACCGGTGTCTCTCGCCAGTGGCCGCCATCCACACGCTGGGGCTCTCCCCGATCCCGCGCCCTAGCGCCGTCCCCCTCGCCGTCTCCCCCTAAGATTGGACCCGTCGGGTGAGATCCCGCCGTTTTGGGTCCTGGGTTTGGAGATCCGCCTTTCTCTTCACTCGTCGGGCTCTTCCCTTTCAGATTTTGTGCTAGTAATGCCTTGCTCTCTTCCATCCGAGCGTCGATCCATTCTTCAAGTCGTTCCGTTAACGACCTTATGTTTTCCTCTATGACGGTCACCGAATCCGTCAATCCAACAAAGTTTAAGCGGTTGATTTCTTCTTGCGTTTGGGTAGTAACCATGATGGAGAAACGTGCCTCAGATACCAAATGATAGGAAGGAGGAGGGGGGGGGGGAAGAGATCTAAAGGGGAAAACTAGAGAACTAGGGTTGAGGAGGAGAGAAGAGGGAAATACCTTGAGAAATCTTGCATTCCTCCACAAGAGAGCAGCCCGGGTATAAATACCCGGGCCAAGGAGGGGCCCGAACGGCCCCTCCAAAAGGGGCTGAACCTATTGGTACATCCCCGACCGACTGGTTCACTGAGTGGGGGCTGAACGAGATGGTTCAACCCCGTTGTTGCTTGCCGACTCCTTGCGCCTACTAACATATTGACGCCCCGAGAAGCATAATAGCGGCGTAACAAAATCACTGGCATTGAAAAAATGTTTCCAAAACAATTGATATTGTGCACGCACCGTGCGATCGCAAATGCACCAAATCGTGCGATTATACAACAAATCAGACGAGCAGAGGCATTTCCACATAATAAACCGTCGTGATTGCCCTGGAACCCACTACAGCTTCTATACAAGTGTTTTAAATGAATAATAGTGCATAAAAACTATACTAAACATGAATGAGAGAGAGGTGATCTTTCTCATGCATGGAATGCAATGAAACTAACTTGATCTACCTTGGAATTGGTCACATGACGACTTTGGCGAATTTGAATGACTTGGCAATGAAATCTACTATGAATGAGCTGAAAACAAAGCTAGATGAGTGCCAAAATCACTATATAAAAATCTTTCATCAAGATACGAGGGAGCCGAGCTCAACCCGTGGAGAATGCGAAGGGAGAGAAAGAAGGGGAGTTGTGCTTCACCATAACCCTAGAACTTGGGGAGGAAGAGAACTACAGAGGGAGAGGAAGACTTAGAGAGAGAAATAAAATAGGATTCATTCATTCTCTCTCCTTGCAGTGACCTAAAGGCTCTATTTTATAACTTACAAAGTGACATGAGTGTAAATACCCCAGAAAGAGAACAACACGAAACAATAAAATATAATAGACTCATACATCGACTCAATTAATAAAAAAGCATATAACATGAATACATGACGACACTAATTAACGACGTTGATAAATGTAGTGTGGGGCCATAACAAAAACTCGAGTTATTCCAGTTACAATTTTGGTTGGGTTAAGCTCAGTGACACTCTCATCTTAGTTTTGGCTTATTTAAAACGTACAAGTATGCAGAGTGCCGACATCAATCAACTCTAAGATTCTCATTCACTCATTTGTAAACTTGTTGTTAAATTTACTTCTATGAAACCACACATAAGGTCTCCTATATTTCTCTTCCCTGTATACTATACCGTCATATTTAAATTCCCTTTTGTCCGTTTTCTATTCTCATTTACTTACAAATTGCGTTCTTGCTGAAAGTGCTATTAATCACTTTGTTGTTGTTAATATAACCAGGCAAATCATCGAATCACTACTAACATCCAAAGGCGAATTTATGGCCATGCAACTAATGTTGAGGTCCATCCTTTGAATGAATAGAAAGCTGTTCAAGCAGCTGCAGATCTTACTGGGGAACTTTTCATCTTTTCGGTTGTCGTCACACTTAAAATTTTGAGGCTTTCAGCTTTGAGTTATTTGATTGAAGACATAGTAATGCATTTCAACATATTTCACCCATTAGTATATTTAGAATTTGTGATATTTGAAAAAGTGAATTGTTATTCGCAGATCATGTTTGATGATCGGCAAATTTTTACCACCCGCGGGTTAGCACAAACTGAAAATTGTATTCAACATTCTCTTCTTATTTTAAAGAAATCCATGTTGAATTTTCTCAAAGTGATCAACAAGATAGCCCAAACAAATTAATATTCTCGGCACTACCCAGTTCACACTTTGATCTAGCGGAAACCCAAGGAACAAGGTTAACACCAACAAACAAGGGAAGCACAAGCAGATCTTTTATACATTCCACTTCTTTACAAGACGAGGTATACGTAGCGCGACATGCTTTCGCTAGTACACAAACTATAACAGTGTTGAAGTTGGTGACCGGGCGGTCTGACGGTTTGTCTTGGCGGGTTGAAGACCGCGCGGTCTGGCGGTTTGTCTCAGCCGGCTTGGAGACCGGGCGGTCTGGCGGTCTACCCTGGCAGTCTCTCTTCCTCTCTGGTGGTAGCCGTGCGGTTAGCCCTGCTGTCTAACCGCGCGGCTTGTGCGGTTTGTTTTGTATAGTCCGCTTGTCCTGTAAATTATAGTCCCACATCTCTTATTTGTATTCTCTCATCTCTCCTCCATTCTATATAAAGGAGGGCATACCTTTGTAATAGATATCTTTTTTGGATAATAAAATTTCAATTATTCAAAAGTTAATTCGGCTTGTTCTCTACTTTTCGCTTCTTTTCGCTACTTTCTAACATGGTATCAGAGGACACGGTCATTTCCTCCTGATTCTGTGCGCCCTCTGTTGTTCGCGACTTGTTTTCCGCGTTCTGCGGCTTGATTCGCGGCTTGCCCTCTCTTCTATCCGCGCGGCTTGTTTCTATCCGCGCGGCTTGTTTCTGTCCGCCGCCCTGTTCGCGCGGCTTGCTTCTTCTTGGTTCTCTTCTCCTTCTACTCTTTGTCGCAGCGACCTGTTTCATTGTCGTCGCGCTCCTTGTTCTTTCTTGCCTCTCCGACTTCCTAGTCGTTGCGGTCTGTCTCTGTCCGCGTGTCTTGTCTCTATACTCGCGGTTTGCTGCTGTGATCTGCCTGACCGTGCGGGTTGTTCCTTTTTCACCCGCATCTTGGTCGCGGTCCCCTGCTCTTCTCTTCTCTTCTGTTCGCTCGGCCTTCTCAGTCCGCGCGACCTCTTCCCCGCTGGACCTTTGCCTGCTTTTTAGCCGCTTGCTTCTCCGTCTGCCCGCGCGCCCTGTCCGCGCGGCTTGCCCCTTCTTTTTCGCGACCTTTTCCGCGATCTCCGCCGTGCTCTACTTCTTGTTGCCTTCTACCCGCTCCTGCTTGCTAGTCGCCTCGGCCTCATCTTTGGCCGTGCGACTTGTTCTCCTCTGTTCGCCCGACTTTTTCAGGTCGTGCGACTTCTTTCCCTCTGCTTTGCTCGGCTTCTTGGAAGCGGCCTTCCTAGCCGCCCGACCTATTTTCTGGTCGCCCGGCTTGGTGCTCCCTTCTCTTCTCGCGGCTTGCTCTTCTCGTCGCGGTTTGCTCTCTCTTGCTTCCATGGCTTTCCTCTCCTCCAGCCTGTCCGCCTCCGTGGTCACCTCTTCTGGTAGTGCTCATGTTGTGACTCGCGGACGATGGCTCATCGACTCTGGTGCAACAAATCATATGACAGGCAACCCTCAATGTTTCTCTCTTCTTGACACACAGGCTCAGTTGCCCCCGGTCGTTGTTGCTGATGGATCTCCCTCCCCGGTCCATGGGACGGGCATGGTTCAAGTCACTCCATCTCTCTGCTTGGCTGATACCCTCTATGTGCCCAAGTTTCCGTGCAATTTATTATCGGTTACTTCTTTATGCAAGCAACTACGGTGTTCTGTCACATTCACCCCTACCTCTTGTGCTTTTCAGGATCCGGACTCCCAACGGACGATTGCTACCGGGACTGAGAGTGGTGGCCTCTACTTCCTCGACAACGTTTCTGCTCTATCCGCCTTCTCCTCCTCCTCTACAGATCTTCTCCAATGGCATCTTCGCCTTGGCCATGCTCCTCCCCGCATTCTACGACAGCTCCTGCCGCACCTCCCTCCGCATCATCCTCCTCTAAACTGTGATGCCTGTCAACTTGGCAAACATCACCGCTCCTCCTTCCCACCAACGCAAAGTCGGGGCTCTTCCCATCCGTTCGACCTCGTTCACTCTGACATATGGGGTCCCGCTCCTACCCTCACCATCGGTCGGGGCAGTTCCTATTTTGTCACCTTCATTGATGATTTCTCTCGATCTACGTGGGTCTATCTTCTCAAAGATCGCTCCGAGTTGTTCTCTGTTTGGACCTCCTTTTATTCGATGGTTAAAACTCAGTTTGCTACGTCTATTAAAATCCTTCGTTCTGACAATGCTAAGGAGTATCTTAGCCACAACTTCTCCTCCTTTTGCACTCGCCATGGTGTTATTCGTCAAACCAGCTGTGTCTACACCTCACAACAAAATGGGGTGGCGGAACGCAAAAACCGTCACCTCCTTGATGTCGCTCGCACTATGATGACTCAAATGCATGTTCCTCGCTCCTATTGGGGCTATGCTATCCTCCTCTCCTGCTATCTCATCAATCGCCTTCCCTCCACCGTTCTCCACGGTGCTACCCCCTTCTCCATTCTTTATCCGGATAAGGATCCCTTTCCTCTTCCTCTACACATCTTTGGGTGCACCGCTTTTGTGCACTCTCCCGCTGCCACCCGTGATAAACTCTCACCCCGTGCCACCAAATGTGTCTTTTTGGGCTACTCTCCCACTCAGAAAGGCTATTGTTGCTTTGACCCTGTTACCCGCAAGCAATTTGTCTCTGCGGATGTCACCTTCTTTGCCAATGCATCTTACTTCTCTCCCGCTTCCTCTTCTCCTCCTCCTGCTCCTACTTCTCATCCCACACCATCCATTCCCTCTGCTCCCACTGAGGTTCCGTCCTCTCCACCCACTCCACCGTCTTCCCCATCCTCCTCATCTCCACCCTCTACTCTGCTTTCTCCCTCCACTCCGCTGCCATCTCTCTCTACTCCCGGGCCAGCTCTCTCCACCACGGATACTCCGGATACTGAGGCACTTGCTGACCTGGATCTCCCGATTGCTCTTCGCAAAGGGGTTCGGGCTTGTACCCACCATCCTCTTGCTGCGGTTGTTTCCTACGATCGCCTTACCCCTGCTCACCGAGCCTTTGCCCTGGCTATCTCGGCCACTACCACCCCCCGTTCCTACCAGGAGGCCCTTACTATTCCTCACTGGAAAGTTGCCATGGATGAGGAGATTGCTACTCTCACTGAACGGGGTACCTGGACCCTTGTTCCGCCTCCTTTCGGCACCGATGTTGTTGATTGTCGCTGGGTCTTCGTGGTGAAGTTTCTCCCGGATGGCAGTGTGGATCGTTATAAGGCTCGCCTGGTTGCCAAGGGTTTTACCTAAACTTATGGGGTTGATTACTTTGACACTTTATCGCCCGTGGCTCGCCTCAGCACTATTCGGGTTCTTCTCTCTGTGGCTGTCAACAGGGATTGGCCCATCTCGCAGCTAGATGTTAAGAATGCCTTCCTCTATGGAGATCTGCAGGAAGCTGTTTACATGGAGCAACCTCCTGGGTATGTTGCTCAGGGGTTGACACGGGTATGCCGGCTAAAGAAGGCTATCTATGGCCTCAAGCAGAGTCCTCGTGCCTGGTTTGACAAGTTCAGTGGTATTGTTGCGGCCATTGGTTTTACACGAAGCTCAGCAGATCACTCCTTATTTGTTCGGAAAACCGCCTCTGGTCTTGTTGTTCTTGCGGTTTATGTTGATGACATTCTTCTTACTGGCGATGACCAGGATGGGATACTGATGACCAAGAAACACCTTCGTCAACATCTGGTTACAAAGGATATGGGCTCCCCGAAATACTTTCTGGGGATTGAAATCTCTAGAAAGCCCAACTCCATGGTCCTTTCACAACGGAAGTATGCTCTTGATCTTTTAAAGGATGCAGGACTCACTGGTGCTAAACCTGCACGTTGTCCTATGGCTGCTGGAGAAGACAAAACTTGGACAGATGACTCACCTCTTCTCTCTGATCTTACGAGATACCGGCGTCTGGTGGGCAAGCTCATATATCTCACGGTAACCAGACCCGACATCTCCTATGCTGTTGGCAAGGTAAGCCAGTTTATGCAAGCTCCGAGGGAGTGTCATCTACAATCTGCTCTGAGGATATTAGAGTATATTAAAGCTGCTCCAGGGAAAGGACTCCTATTTCAGAAGAATGGTCACCTAAGGGTTGAAGCTTACTCTGATTCAAGTTATGCGGATGACAAAGGGGACCGCAAATCGACTTCAGGTTTCTGCACATTTGTTGGAGGCAATCTTGTGAGTTGGAAGAGCAAGAAACAGTCTGTCGTTTCCAAGTCTAGTGCAGAGGCGGAATATCGTAGCATGGCATCGACTACATGTGAGTTGAAGTGGTTGCGGGCTCTCATGCTTGACTTAGGAGAGGTTTACAACTATCCTCTTCCTATGTTCTGTGACAATAAGGCCGCGATACACATTTCCAAAAATCCGGTCTTTCATGAGAGAACAAAACACATAGAAGTCGACTGTCATTTTATTCGAGAGGAAATATTGAAGAAACAGATTTGCACTCCATTTGTCACGTCCGACAACGAGTTGGCAGATGTCTTCACCAAGCCGGTGTCCGCTTCCTTTTTCCACATCTGCGACAAGCTGGGCATGATCGATATATATGCTCCAGCTTGAGGGGGAGTGTTGAAGTTGGTGACCGGGCGGTCTGACGGTTTGTCTTGGCGGGTTGAAGACCGCGCGGTCTGGCGGTTTGTCTCAGCCGGCTTGGAGACCGGGCGGTCTGGCGGTCTACCCTGGCAGTCTCTCTTCCTCTCTGGTGGTAGCCGTGCGGTTAGCCCTGCTGTCTAACCGCGCGGCTTGTGCGGTTTGTTTTGTATAGTCCGCTTGTCCTGTAAATTATAGTCCCACATCTCTTATTTGTATTCTCTCATCTCTCCTCCATTCTATATAAAGGAGGGCATACCTTTGTAATAGATATCTTTTTTGGATAATAAAATTTCAATTATTCAAAAGTTAATTCGGCTTGTTCTCTACTTTTCGCTTCTTTTCGCTACTTTCTAACAAACAGAAAGTACAAAAACAAGCCAGACGGACAACACTGGAAACCGCTGAGACCGCCGAAGTCGCCAAGACCGCCGAACCCGCCCGAGCTGTAGCTGCACCAAGTCAAATAGACACGGAGTCCGGCGAAGCCGCGAGGCCGCGCGGACACACCGTTATTCGCCTACTGCTGATGAACTGAAGAACAGACCGCCTACCCGCCTGCGCTTGGCGGACAGGTTATTGGAGCTTGCAAATGCTGAAGCAGAGAACTGACAAGCCGCAGAGCAACCTGCTGAAAACCGCAGAGAGCGCGAACTTCCAAGTACTTGATCGAAGTCAAAGCCAAACTCCTGGCTCCTTGAAGCTACCCGCGCGACCTGCACACAACAAACCGTCAGCTCTACTCAACCCGCGCGGACAGAAAACGCAGACCGCAACAATTTGCCCAAGCCCCACTTACTGTTCCCTCAGTTACTGTAGACGTGCCGGAGGGTCCTATTTATAGGCGAGGCGAGGAGTGTGGTCACCGCTCTAGTGGATAGAGACACCACCCCAGCCCGCGCGTTTGCAAAAACTCCGTCCGCTGAGTCCGCAAGAACTTAGCCGGAATCCAAGGAAAACCCGCCAGGAGCAAGGAAACCTTGGGCGAACCCTCAACAGTCCGCCCAGACTATGCAGACAAGGCACCAGCCCCCAAAGCCTCAAAACACTGGACAACATCCCCCTTCAGTGACTGTCCGCACAACAAGAGGCAATCCGCATATCACCACAGCAACGCCTCCATCCGCCACAAGCCCACAACCAAAGGCAGCCCGCCCGGTCAACAGCGGACTTGGCGGATACTGCAGACACACTGGTCTTGGCACAGAGTGTGACCAAGTACAGAACCACCAAGGGGCCTCACGCGAGCTCGACGGACATAGCTCCGTCCGCCAAACAACCAAGCAACACAAACCACCCAAAACTCCGCCAAGGAGAAGCAGTCCGCAAGCTACTCGCACACCTGCCCAATGCAACAACCATCTGCTGGACTCCATACACCAGTCCGCCATAGCAACAATAGTGCTATACTACCAGAGCTCGGCAAAGCCTCAGCCAAACTCTGAGGCAATCTGCAACAACGAACACCGCGGACACGCCAGTCCGCAAGCCTCCCGCGGATAGCACCCAATCCGCCGGTAAGCACAAGCTTGTAACACGGCCACTGAGCAACGAACACCAGTCCGCGAACCTTTATCCGCACAGACCGCTCCTTACTCACCTAAGCCAGCAAGACAGCCAATACCCTATCCGCAGATAACAGGCCGCCCAGTCCGCGGACTTAATCCGCACAACCCTCTCAGAAGAATAGCCAGCTTCCACTAGACCTATCACTAGGCCGCATAACAGAAGTCCGCCCAGTCCGCCAGCAATGTCTGCTCAGGCTGCCCGACCTGCCCATCAACCACTTCCACTTCACAAATTTCAGCACTCCCCCTTGAAGTGAGAAGTGGTGATCAAGCCTAGCAAGCTGCGCAACCGCTCAAAGGGCCCCTTCGACAGTGGCTTCGTGAAGATGTCAGCAAGATTATCTTCACTCCGAACATGCCCAACCAACAGAGATCCCTCCAACACCTTCTCCCTTATGAAGTGGTGATCGATCTCTATATGCTTGGTCCTAGTGTGACACACTGGATTGTTAACGAGTTTAAGAGCACTCTCATTGTCACCCCGGAGTAAAGTTGGCCCTTGCACTTCTTCATGAACATCCTCTATAAGTCTCCTCAACCAGATGGCTTCCCGAGCTGCCAAGGCCGAAGCCTTATACTCTGCCTCCGTAGTTGAGACTGACACCGAGTCTTGCTTCTTGCTACACCACGAAATGCTAGCTGAACCGCAAGTGAACACATAACCTGAAGCTGACCTCCGATCATCCGAATCACCGCCATAGTCAGCATGCGTGTACCCAAGCAAGGCAAAATCTGAGTCCCTTCTATAGAGGAGTCCCATGTCAGAAGTTGACTTGACATACTTCAAGATGTGCTTCGCCGCCACTAGATGAGACTTCCTTGGTTCAGCCATAAACCAACTTACTCGGCCAACAGTGTAAGCAATGTCTGGCCTTGTCGTCAGGTAGATCAAGCTCCCAACAAGAGCCCTGAACACCAAGGGATCATGAAAAACCCTTCCCTCATCTCGTCGAAGCATCAGCCCAAGTTCCAGTGGAGTAGAGAAACTATTCCCTTCGCCCATGCCGAACCGCTTCACAATGCGATCTGCATATCCTCTTTGGCAAATGAGTATACCGCTCTTCTTCCTCTCCACTTCAAGACCGAGAAAGTGATGACGCTCTCCCAAGTCTTTCATCTCGAAGCGTATAGCAAGTTCAGCCCTGAGCCTTGCTACTTCCCCCTCCGAATTCCCTGTGATGATCATGTCATCCACATACAGTAGGACCAAGACTTGAAGCTCCCCCTTCTTCTTGACGAACAAGCTAGAATCCGAGTTGGAGGCCAGATACCCGCAGAATTGCAAATACTCTGCTATCTTCCCATAGCAAGCTCTAGGAGCTTGCTTCAACCCATAGAGAGCCTTCCTGAGCGTGCAGACATAGTCCGGATGATCTTCAGAAACAAAACCAAGTGGCTGATCCATGAAGATGTCCTTTTCAATCTCTCAGTAAAGAAAGGCATTCTTCACATCGAGTTGTCACAACCTCCATCCCTTGCTAGCAGCCAAGGCGATCACCACTCTAACTGAAGTCATCTTCGCAACCGGACTAAACGTCTCCTCAGAGTCTTCTCCATATTATTGTGAGAATGCTCGAGCAGCCAGACGAGCTTTAAACCTATCAATGCTCTCATCAGCCTTCTTCTTCAACTTATAAACCCACTTGCAAGTAACCAGAGTAATGCCATCAACCTTGGGCACAAGGTCCCAGGTTTCATTCTTCTTCAGAGCAGCAATCTCTTCCTTCATGACATCTTCCCACTCCTTAACTCCAGTGGCCCCGTTGAAGTTTGCAGGCTCTCGCTCATCCAGAGGACCCGCAAAGAAGCAGGAGATAAAGCTCACTGCATTCCCATCAGAGTACCGAGCCGGTGGCTTAATAACCCTCTTCGATCTCCGAAGGGCCGGCTCCTTGCTTACTGCTTCTGTTGCTTCTTCGGGCTCAACTCCTACTTCGGGCAAGCTTTGAGCAGTGCTCCCCCTGCTTCCTGAGCCAGAAGGCTCAGCCTCAGAGTTAGAAGCAACAGGAGCTGCTGGTTAAACAACAAGCTCCTCTTCCAAGCCCTCAGCAGCCACCAACGGTTCTTCATCAACCTTGCTACTTCCGGTTAGCTCAACCAAGCCACCTCTATACGACGTCAGCCCATCAAAGACAACAACAAGCTCCTCTTCCAAGGTCCATGCATTTCCATCCCTTCTTCCGCTCATCGTAGCCAACAAAGACAAGCTTCCTTGCCTTTGCATCCAGCTTAGTCCGTGAAGCATCCGGGACATGCACATAGCAAGTTGAACCGAACACCCTAAGGTGTCCCACACTCAGCTTCTCCTTCAGCAACAACTCAAAAGGAGTCTTCATGTTGATCGGGATGAGCGGCATCCTGTTGATGACATAAGAAGCACAAGACATCCCCTCCGCCCAAAAGGACCTTGGAATGTCTTTCGCATGAAGCCAGCATTTTCAAGTCTCCGTCAAATGATGGATCTTCCGCTCTGCTACTCCATTTTGTTGTGGAGTGTGAGCACAAGTAAGCTCTCGTTGGATCCCGTGCTTCATGCAGAAGTTAGAAAATTCGGAGGAGATAAACTCACCACCATTATCTGTTCTAAGCTTCTTGATCCGCAAGCTAAGCCGGCCTTCCACCAACTCCTTGAACTCCACGAACAAACGGAAGGCTTCTGACTTCTCCTTCAGGAAGTAAACCCAAGTATACCTTGAGTAGTCATCAATTAGGACAAGCATGTATTTGCTTCCACAAAGGCTGGCAGTGACATTTGGTCCCATCAAGTCGCCATGAATGCACTCCAAAGATTGCTTGATCCTTGTTTGTGATTTATCAAACGGAAGGCGATGTGCCTTACCGTATTGACACCCCGCGTAAACATGCCCGTCACCAAAGGAGGATAACTTAGGCAGACCTCTCACCAAACTTCTACTAGCCATAGCCTTCAGCTTGTCCATTCCCACATGCCCCAGCCTCTCATGCCAGATAGCAGCACTATCGTTGGCTCTCATTCGATCAACATAAGAATTGGTAGCAAGAACAAACAAGTTCTTAACCCTCCGTTCTACATGAGCAACATCAGCCTTAACCGCTGATACATTGCGAAGGAACTTCACGCCTGTTGGCCCAAACAGAACGTGATACTCAGCGTCCACCACATTGGTCACAGAGAAGAAGTTCTTCTTCATGCCCGGTACGTGATACACACTCCTTATTGTGAGTGGCCCTTGATCACTACCCAAAGACACAACCCCCTCTTTCTCTACTGCATAAACAATATTATCAACAGTGATAATAGCTTCATTACCTGAGTATGCTTGCATGAAGGAGAACTTCGACTTTTCTCTGGTGAGGTGATGACCACACCCGGAGTCCACGATCCATTCGCTGTTGAAGTCCTCAGCAGACAAGGCACGAACACAAGTACCCGTCATGAAAGCTCTGCCCCATTCTGCTTCCTCACTCCTCGAGCAAGCCTCCTCCTTTCCTGCAGTAAGCCTAGGCTGCAGCTTGACCTTGCATTCCCGCTTGAAGTGCCCTCGCTGATGACACCGGTAGAACTTCAAGTTCTTCTTCCAGTCCTTTGGAGCAGCGCTCCTCTCCGGCTGATATGAAGTTGAAGGCTCCTTCTCACCAGTGACCTGCTTCTTCTTCTTCCCTTCCCATCCTTTCTTCTTCTTGCCTGAGAAGGGAGCTTCACTGCCTTCCTGATTGATATTAACTCCAGCCATCTACCTTGCCAAGCTCTCCTGTGATGCCAGCAGGTTCTCAAGCTCCACCAGAGATGGCTGAGTAGCCCAGCCTTGAACAGATGTCACAAAGGCAACATACTCCTTCCACAAGCCGCGAATTATATGCCTTTTCATCTTAGCCTCAGAGATAGGCTCATCAGGATCAAGTTCCGACAGCTCAGCACACAAGCTCTTCATCTTCAGGAAGTACTTAGAGATGATAAGGTCTCCTTGAGTTGTTCTAGCCAACTAATTCTCCAGAAACTGAAGTCGAGCCACATTCTTCCTATTGACCAACTCATCAATGGTTGTCCAAATATCAGCAGCCGACTCACATCCAATGATGTGATCAAACAGTTCTGGTGACACGGCCCTCTTGAGAATAAAATCCGCCTTAGCATTTGTTCTTCTCCAGAGCCTTACTTGCTCAGTAGTACCGAACACAGCTGTCACTTCCTGTCTGTCGTCACCACCGACGACCTCCCATAGCTCCTCACTAAGAAGATTACTCTTCATGCACGACTTCCACTTCTTGGAGTTAGTCGGCGTTACGAGTTCAATGCCTAGACCTCTTGCATAACTCCCTTCCATTGCAACAACTGTTGTTCACCTTTCAGAAGCTCAGAGCACCAACTCAGGTTGATCACCACTCAAGCACAGAGTAACAACACTGATTGAACACCACTCAAGAAACTGAACCTCCCTCTGATACCATGTTGAATTTTCTCAAAGTGATCAGCAAGATAGCCCAAACCAAATTAATATTCTCGGCACTACCCAGTTCACACTTTGATCTAGCGGAAACCCAAGGAATAAGGTTAACACCAACAAATAATGGAGCACAAGCATATCTTTTATACATTCCACTTCTTTACAAGGCGAGGTATACGTAGCGAGACATGCTTTCGCTAGTACACAAGCTATAACAAAAAGTACAAAAAAAAGTCGGGCGGACAGCACTGGAAACTGTCGAGACCGCCGAAGTTGCCAAGACCGCCGAACCCACCCGAGTTGTAGCTGCAACAAGCCGAATAGACACGGAGTCCGCCGAAGCCGCGAGGCCGCGCGGACACACCGTTATTCGCCTACTGCTGATGAACTGAAGAACAGACCGCCTACCCGCCTGCGCCTGGCGAATAGGTTATTGGGACTTGCAAATGTTGAAGCAGAGAAGTGACAAGCCGTAGAGCGACCTGCTGAAAACCGCAGAGACCGCGAACTTCCAAGTACTTGACCGAAGTCAAAGCCAAACTCCTGGCTCCTTGAAGCTACCCGCGCAACCTGCACACAGCAAATCGTCATCTCTACTCAACCCGCGCGGACAGAAAACGCAGACCGCAGCAATTTGCCCAAGCCTGACTTACTGTTCCCTCAGTTACTGTAGACGTGTCGGGGGGTCCTATTTATAGGCGAGGTAAGGAGTGTGGTCACCGCTCTAGTGGATAGAGACACCACCCCAGCCTGCCCGTTAGTAAAAACTCCGTCCGCTGAGTCCGCAAGAACTTAGACAGAATCCAAGGAAAACCTTCCAGGAGCAAGGCAACCTTGGGCGAACCCTCAACAGTCCGCCCAGACTATGCGAACAAGGAACCAGCCCGCAAAGCCTCCAAATACTGGACAATATCCCCCTTCAGTGACTGTCCGCACAACAAGAGGCAATCCACATATCAACACAGCAACGCCTCCATTCGCCACAAGCCCACGACCAAAGGCAGCCCGCCCGGTCAACAGCGGACTTGGCGGATATTGCGGACACACTGGTCTTGGAACAGAGTGTGACCAAGTCCAAAACCACCAAGGGGCCTAGCGCGAGCTCGGCGGACATAGCTCTGTCCGCCAAACAACCAAGCAACACAAACCGACCAAAACTCCGCCAAGGAGAAGCAGTCCGCAAGCTACTCGCACACCTGCCCAATGCAACAGCCATCTGCTAGACTCCATACACCAGTCCGCCACAGCAACAATAGTGTTGTACTACCAGAGCTCGGCAAAGCCTCAGCCAAACTCTGAGGCAATCCGCAACAGCGAACACCGCAGACACGCTAGTCCGCAAGCCTCCCGCGGATAGCACCCAATCCGCCGGTAAGCACAAGCTTGCAACACGGCCACTGAGCAACGAACACCAGTCCGCGAACCTTTATCTGCACAGGCCGCTCCTTACTCAACTAAGCCAGCAAGACAACCAACACCCTATCCGCAAATAACATGCCGCCCAGTCCGCATACTTAATCCGCACAACCCGCTCAGAAGAACAGCCAGCTTCCACTAGACCTATCACCAGGCCGCATAACAACAGTCCGCCCAGTCCGCCAACAATGTCCGCTCAGGCCGCCCGACCTACCCATCAACTACTTCCACTTCACAAATTTCAACAATCCAGAGTTCTAATGTTGATCAATATCTTCTCATAACCATATCAACTCTTTAAGGGCCTATTTGGTTGTACGAAATTGGCAAGAGTTGAACTCTATTCTCTTGTACTAAGTTATGAGATCATGGTTACTCTCTCTATCTCTCTCACGCACACCCCACTTCGGCAACCATGCTTTTGGCTTCATATTATCTCCGCTTCTCAACCATCATCTGCACCTCCATTCATCTCTTTAGTGATGTCATCGACATTTTATGGCGTGCCTGTAACAACTTGGTATTAGAGCCCTCCAACCTGATCCTGCTTTCGTGCTCTAACTACTGTACTTTCTACCGGTATTTTCAACATGGGTATTTCACTGATCAAGTGAGAATATAGAACTGATGCGCACGTTCATGATGACCATAGCTTTCGTTGAAGTTCTAAACCAAAAAGTTTAGGCATGACAATAGGTTTCCATTGCTGAACTCTCCAACATAATCGATGGACTCACGCTATGACACGACGTTAACATCGCGACAGTAATGCATGAAGACAACTAAGCAGCTCTCACGGCCCCACTGTATAACCCTGTATTCGCTGAGTCCCCCCCCACCCCCCGACAAAGCCAAGGATCCTCAGGCTCAGGCTGGTCAAGGTAGGCGAGTGGGGTAGGCAGACCCACACTCAGAGAGAGTGAAGGCCTTTCGCCAGGTCGGGCGGAAGGGCTTTTGCCCAGGTAAGCGAAAGGATTATTGGGTTAAGCGGAAAGGCTCTCGCCAAATCAGGCGGATGGCGTGAGGATCCCGTACTTGCCCTTTGAGGAGCTGCGGGGGGGGGGGGGGGGGGGGGGGGGGGGGGTGGGGGTGGGGTGGGGTGGGGGAATGCTCGGCTCACCCCAACATTCGCTTCTTCATGCGTGAGGTGTCTTCATGGGTCACTCGCCCTGTGGGGTGCAGAGGTAAAATTACCTAGATGCCCTTGAAGGTCTGCTAATAGCCTTTCAAAACAGCGGAGTTACGTTGTTGGCAGGCCCAATTGGGATGCATATAACAGAGTGGAACATTGGAGTTACACTGTTGGCAGACCAAGTCTTGGAATTCTATAAATAGACACTGTCGGCACCTTTGGACGGGGGAGGCAGGGGGACAGTTCATTCTTGCTTCTTCCTCATTGGGTTATTTTGGTTCAGCTTTGTAAGCTCTCTAAGCTGCTAAGCTCAGCTTTTGGCTTGGGAGGGGAAGCGCTTTAGAGATCTTCTGGTGTATGGTGGGATCTCCACACTGTAGCCCAGGGTCAGATTTTTAGTTCTTAGTGATTGGTCGGAAGCCCAAATTTGGGAGAAGTAGGTGCAAGCTACCCCCTTCGGTCCGAACCCTCGTTGAGGCCAAGTTTTGGCTTCAATATTTTTGGTGCGGTGAGCGTGGACAGTAGGTTACACAAGAAAATCTCGAGCTAAGCTTCATGGCTAGAGGCGAGGATGAAGGGGCTGGCTCAGGCGGCTCGCCACCCCCGATGAGTGGGGTCACCATTAGGATGCTAGAAGACTTCAAGCGGGAGGTCCTACAGACCATCCATCTGGCATTCGCCACGAGAGGCGAGTGGGCCGCGCCTTCTGTTCCAGTTGTAGGGGCCCCATCCTTGGGCGAGACTGCTCCTGGACAACGCCCCAGGAAGGAGGTCTTAGTTGAGAGCGGCGAGAGGGATCTCGCTGGGCGGGAGTTTTTCCCAGGGTAGGTGAGTGCTAACAGGGTCAGCGAGCCGAGGGCGCAAGATGGACCCACTCGCCAAGTTATTAGGGGAAGCCCTTTCAGCGAGTTGATTGTCTCGGCCCCAGTTCCAGAGGGGTTCAGAGAGCCAGAGATGTCCTACTATACAGGCAGAGATGACCCGATGCAACATGTTCAATTGTTCAAGGATGTCGTTTCCATCAGACAGATGTCAGACGCCTTCAAATGCTGACTCTTTTCCATCACCTTGAAGGAGAAGGTCAGAGACTAGTTTCACCAGCTTCCTGCGAGTTCCATCTGCTGCTTTGAGGACCTGCAACGCGGGTTCCTGTTGAGGTTCTCAACGTCGAAGAAGAGGAAGAAGGGGGCGGAGTGTCTGTTCTCCATCAAGCAGAAGCCAAAGGAGACGCTGGGGAGCTACGTCGATCGGTTCCAGGAAGAGATCTTTCTGGTTCCCGAGGTCCCGGGGTATACTCTGATGCTCGCCTTCACCCTTGGCTTGAGGCAGGGGTTCTTCAGCATGGAGCTGAAAAGGGTGACCCCATTTCTTTCGAGGAGTTGATGAAAAGGACGGCGAAGGAGATAGAAAGTGTGATTGCCAACCCAGCGTTTGCCAAGAAGCTAGCCAAGTTGGCCGAGGAGGAGGTGAAGGAGCCGGGAGCAGGAAGACAACGAGAAGAGAGGAGGAGAGAAGAGCCCCAAGGCCAAGGGATCCAGGGGCAGCGGCAAGGAGGTTTGAGCAAGAAAAACCGAAAACCGCCAAAACGACCGCACCGCAAAAACTGCACCGAATTTTAAACCGCAGCGCGCAGTGTAGGTGCAGTGCGGTTTTGTAATTTTATAAACCGCGTGCGGTGCGGTTTTGAAATCTTAAAAACCGCAAACATCGCACCGCACCGCTAACATCACATTTTTAATATAAAATATTCACATTTTATTCATGTATAGCTCTCATATAACCTATTCACCTATTTACAATTTCTAATTTCGTATATATATGATTCATATATGATATTTTGATGTTCTAATATTCACGGCGCACCGCTCCTATTTACATGCATATATTTTGATATTCTAATATCCCTGCCATTAAAGAAGTTAACAACTTCAAAGATGACACAGTTACCCAGTTTCAGAATTCGAAGGGTATTCGAATTTTTGTTGTACACTGTTTAGTTGGGTTGATGAATGAATTTATTGAGAATCTGTTTTATAACGGCACTCAAATTAGTGTTATGAAGCTTGATGTTTTATGGTTTGATCTAATGTGCTCTTAGGGCTTATTTGTTTGATTGAAATAAAATTATATTAAAATAATGATGTGCAAACTATATCCTGTTAATCTATTTTATAACAACACTGAACAGCTAAACGGACCCAAAGAAGATAACTAAAGATTTCGTCAATTTTAGTTGAATGATCAACATACACTTGCTTCAATATATCTTCTATATGATCAAGTTATCCACAAAGGATTAGGAACTTAGGACTAAATAGTGTAAAATAATATTGATATAAATTATTCATGAATATTATTTGAACAAATTCTTTAAGACGTGGAGCATAAACAACTTTTTCGAGTACATCTATAAACTAGTTGTGGGCAAAGAGCAATACAAGGAATTGAGTCAGGGGCATCAAAGCATGAATCTAGACATGGAGCAATCTGATCCCACACATGTTATCAATAAAGAAAATCTGATAATACATGGTGTCAAAAAACCACACCGAAAACGCAACCGCACCGCAAAAAACCGCACCAAACCGAAATCGCACCGCGTAATTTTGGTGTGGTGAAGTTTTGCTCGGGCCAAAACCGCGCACTTGCAGTGCGGTTACGGTTTGGGCGTAAACCGCACCAAACCACACAGCGCAGATTCCTAGCAACAAGATTGGGGGCATCGGGAGCCGAACAACCGGTTGGGGGCATCGAGAGCCGAACAACTGGTTGGGCTGCAGGCCCCAGGAGGGACCTGCCAAGGGGAAAGGGAGAGGATTTCAAGGTGGGGAGAATTTTTGTGGAGGTCAGGGACGGTTCAACCCACCGGCGTGGAGGAAAGAGCAGAGGGCTCCCCTCCCGCAGTATCATGAAGTTATGGCAATCGCTCGGGGAAGGGGGACAAGAAGAGAAGCTTGAAGAGGAGGAAGGAGAGAAGGGGGCAGGGTGACGTTGTCCTTTTGTGACTTCCATCGGGAGGAAGGCCACACGACGGCCACCTGCCCAGAGTTCTTGGAGGTGAGAGAGGACAGAAGGCAAGTTCAGAAACAGCCACCGGTGAGGATAGAGGAGGTTCTGCCGGGAGGAGAGGAGGACAGGTGCGAGGACAGGGCCGACGTGGGAGCCCGTGGGGAGATCAGAGTGATCCATGGGGGAGTAGGAATTGAAGCCACTCACAAGGGGAGCTTATAGACCATGTTCAGGAGCGTCGCCTCGACCTCCCAACCCCCCGAAAGAGAAGATCACCTTCTCGTCGAAGGACATGCCGGACTACGAAGACCCATTCTGCGACGCTTTGGTGATCCAGACGGCCATCGAGAATTTCACGGTCTCCCGGATACTAGTTGATGGAGGGAGCTCCGTGAATGTGATCTTCAAAAAGGCCTTCGATGAGATGAAGGTAGAGGCCAGGAGGGTGTTGGCCTCAGACTGACCATTGTTCGGGTTTTCAGGGGAGAGGAAGGAAGTTGAAGGAGTTAGGATCCATGTAAAGCTGGGGGGGTGTCAAGGAATTGCCGGTTCGTCGTTGTTGATGCTCCGAGCAGCTACAACGCCAATTTTGGGCGCTCCCTCATTAGCGCGTTCCGCTGTGTCCCCTCCTTGTTCCATCCGTGCCTCAAGTTCAACAACGGGCGGTCCAATTCCGGATCAGAGGAGACCTGAAGGTGGCGAGGCAATGTTACGTGACGACCGTCAACACCATAGCCTGGATGGCGGAGGCGGAAGAGTTGGGGAGAGAGCTGGCGATATAGGAGTCAGAAGTGAGCGGGGGAGGAGCAGCTTAGGAGTTGAAGATGACAGAGGTAGTGGTAGAGAAGCAGAGAGAGGAGAGAATGGTTCGTTCCTTGGAGGTTGGGGGAGTGGAGTCTCAGGAGAGCCAGGCCGAGGCGATGGAAGTTGAAGAAGCGGAGGGGGAGGAGGTACTTGAGTATGGGGAGAAGCTAAGAAGCGTGTGGGAGCATTCCAGGTTAGAGCCGGCAGATGACGTTGTGGAGATGGAGGTCTTCACCAAGGAAGGAAAGGTGGAAAGGGTGCTGATCTGCGGCGGCCTGAGCCCCGGGCACCGAGAGAGGATGCGGGAGTGTATCCAAAAGAACGTCGACGTATTCGCTTGGAGTGCGGAGGACGTGCCAGGCATCGCCGCAGATGTGGCATTCCATCATTTGAACCTTGACCCCAAGACGCGTCCCATCTGCCAGAAGAGGACCATCGCCACGAAGCTGGATAAGCCTATCAGGGAGGAGATGGAGAAGCTCCTCAAGGCAGATTTTGTATCAGAGATCCAGTATCTAGGCTAGGTCTCAAATGTTATAATGGTTAGGAAGGAAGATGGGAGATTGAGAATGTGTGTAGACTTCTCGGTTTAAAATAAATAATGTCTGAAGGATTGCTACCCCCTGATTCGAATCGACATGCTGGTTGACTCAGCTGTTGGTTTTCTATAATGAGTTTTTTAGATGCTTTTTCAGGTTATCATCAGATCAGGATGCATCCACCCGACGTCAAGGACGTCTCCTTCATTAAGAGGGAAGGGTGCTTCAACTATAAGATGCTACCCTTCAGACTAAAAAAAGCCGGGGCCATATACCAATGCATGATGGATCCTATCTTTAGGGATAGAGTTTGAGGAACTTAGAGGTGTACACGGACGATCTCATGGTGAAAAGTAGGGATGTGGACTCCCACTTGCTCAACTTAAAGGAAACGTTTTCCACTTTGCAGAAATTCAAGATGCGGCTGAACCCCTCGAAGTGTGTCTTTGGGGCGAGCAGAGGAAAGTTTGTGGGTCATCTCCTCACTCCGGCAGGGGTAGAGCCCAACCCCAACAAGGTAAAGGCCATAATGGAGTTGGAGTCACCACGTAACACCAAATATGTTCAACGCTTGACGGGGAACCTCGCCGGGCTGAGTAGGATTCTCTCCCGGGTAGGGGAGAAGTACTCACCCTTCTTCAGGGTGCTGCAAGGGAACCAAAAATTTGAGTAGACAAAAGAGTGTGAAGATGCTTTCCAGGCATTGAAGAGACAACTTTCCCAAGCCCCACTCCTTCAGGAACCGAAGGAGGGGGAGTACCTAACATTGTATCTGGGAGTGGGAGCTGATGCCGTGAGCTCCATATTGGTTCGGGAAGAGGGTAAGAAGCAACTGCTCATCTATTATGTCAGCAGGGTCTTAAAGGAGGCAAAGTTTCATTACCCAATCCTAGAGAAGCTGACTTTCTCTTTGGTTGTCTCAGTTAGGAAGCTTAGGCCGTACTTTGAAGCGCACACGATCAAGGTGGTGACGGACCACCCGCTTCGCAAGTTCTTCGAAGGGGTGGAGCACTCTTGAAGGTTGGTCAGATGGTCCATCGAGCTGAACGAGTTTGACATCTCTTTTGTACCATAGTTCTCAATCAAGGCACATGCGGTAGCCGACTTCTTGGCCGACTATGTCATCAAGGTCGAGGGTAAGGGGCCGTCGTGGCAGGTTGCCTGGAAGGTGTTGGTTGACGGAACATCGGGGAAGCATTCTCTTGGGGGCGGGGTAGTGTTGGTAAGCCCTCAGGGGGTCACAATAGAGCAGGTCGTGGTCCTGCATTTTCTGGTTACTAACAACCAGACAAAGTATGAGGTCGTGATAGCAGGGCTACGCCTGGCCAAAGAGATGGGGGTGCAGGACGTGGAGGTGTCCACCGATTCCTTGGTACTGGCATCACAAATCAAGGATGAGTACGAGGCAAGCGAGTCTACCCTCATGAAGTACTTGACCAAGGTGAGGGGGATCATCAGAGGATTCCGAACGTTTTCCATTCGACATGTTCCCCAGGAGGAGAATGCTGCAACCGACCGATTGGCCCAGTTCGGACCCTGGGCCGGAGGTACTTTGACATAACTATTTCACCTGACAATCATGGAGGGTGAATTGATGGAGGTGGATTAGCGCCCCTCATTGGTAGATCCCTTCAGAACTTTCCTAACCACAGACGAGCTCCTGGAGGAGGTCAAGGACGGAAAGTGCTTCAGGAACAAATCGGTTCATTATCTGATGCGAGAAGGAAGGTTGCATCGGAAGACACTTTTGGGGCTCCTAGCTCGGTGTGTAACGGAGGAGGAAATTCCAAAGATCCGGGAAGAAGTGCACTCCGGCGAGTGCGGGAGCTACTCGGGAGGTTGGACCTTGGAGGCAAGGGTGGTCCGACAGGGGTACTTCTTGCCGACCCTGAGGAAGGACGCAGTGGAATTCACAAGGAAGTGTCAAAAGTGTGAGTTGTATGCTCTACTCCAACTTCTGCCCGTCCAGAGGCTTAGGAGCGTCCTGACGTCTTGGCCCTTCGCCATCTGGGGGATGGATTTGGTTGGACATTTTCCCCAGGCAAGTGGGCAAAGGAGGTTTCTCTTATTCATGATCGACTACTTCTTAAGGTGGTTTGAGGTCAAGGCGCTGACCAAAGTGACCTTCCAAGTGATCCGTAATTTCGTATGGGGAGAGATCATATGCCGACATGGGCTCCTACAGGCCATAGTCATTGACAATGCACCCCAGTTTGCCAGTAAAGTGTTCATCAACTTATACACTCAGCTGGGGATAAACCTAAGGTTTGTCTTCGTCCACCTCCCTCAGAGCAACGAGCAGGTGGAGGCGGCAAACAAGATCATTGTCCAAGTCCACAGGGGAAGTGGAAAGAATGGAAGGAGGATTACAGTGGCCTGGCTGTGGGGGAGAGGAGGAGGAGGAGGAGGCATCTTTGGCCTCGCACAAGGAGGAAAACCCAGCATTGCACTGGGCGTGCCCGAAGATTCCGCAAGTTGGAAACAAACCCTCGATGCCCTCAGCCGCCCCCTGCAGGTCTAAATACAACATAATAGAACTAGGGCACCCGGATTGGACGATTCAGAATGTACAAACCAATCGGTTGTCAAAACAACTCGAAAATATAAAGTAAATACATGAAACCGACTCAAAACAACCATCCAGACTCATCCGTGGACTCAAATCGTCCGAATGAGTAACAGATCACATCGATCTCTATCAATAAAGTATGTCATTAATATGTTAGGCATAGTTAATTAAAGTGTTGTAGATAATTGATTCAATTATTGTGAGTCATTAATACATTAGTTATTAGTTAGGTCATTTAATGTACATTATTAATATTGTAGAGAAACAGAGTATTGAAACCTATGGACTGCATTTCTTGTATTAACCTTCAAATATGAGTACATATATATAGGAAGAGACGAAGAGAGAAGTCCCAAAAAAATACAATATGGGACAAAACAAAGTACAGACGTGCTTATAAATGGGTCACAATTACAATGAGCTTTTACATATCTCTTTACTATCTTCTAACATTCCCCCGCAAGATGGAGCATACAAATCGTAAGCACCAAGCTTGGATAGGAACTGTAGATACAATGACTGAGTTAGAGACTTAGTCAAGATATCGACAACTTGCTCAGAGGCTGGAACATATTCCAAATCAAGTTTCTTTAGTTGGAGCTTCTCCCAGACAAAGTGACAATCAACCTAAATGTGTTTTGTTTGCTCATGAAACACAGGGTTCTTTGCAATATGTATATTAGCCTGACTATTGCAGAACAGAGTTGCAGGTGAGGATAGTTTGACACCGAAATCACAAAGAAGGCTCTCCAACCAGGTAAGTTCAAAAATGATAGCAGCCATTGCACGATACTCGGCTTCAGCAGAAGAGCGAGCAACAACTGATTGCTTCTTGATACGCCATATGATGAGATTTCCTCCAAAATAGGTACAAAAACCAGTGGTGGACCGTCGATCATCAAGCGAGCCCACATAATCAGCATCAATGTACTCGACAAGAGATAGGGATGAGGATGACTTGTATACCAACCCTCGTCCCAGGGTAGCTTTCAAGTACCTGAGGATGCGTTCGACAGTCTGTAGATGAAAGATCCTTGGTGAATGCATAAAGCGACTAACCACTCCAATAACAAAAGAGATATCAGGCATTGTAACAATTAAGTATATATCAGTTTTTCTGCAAGGCGCTGAAAATAGTTAGGATTTATAAGTAGAGAATCTGATTCTGTTCCATGAGCATTTAGCTTGTGGTTGACATCTATAGGTGTTTCAGCGGGTTTACATCCAGGATAACCAGCATCCTAAAGAAGGTCAAGACAATATTTCGGTTGAGATAGGATCAGGCCATCAGGTTGACGAGCGGCCTCAAGTCCAAGGAAGTATCAAAGGTTTCACGGATCTTTTGTTTGGAAGACAGAGTTTATGTGTTGTTTGATCTGGTGTATCCCAGTGGAGTCATTGTCAGTTATCAAAATATCATCTACATAGACTAAGAGAATAACAGTCCCTGTTGATTGATGATAAGTAAAAAGTGAGATGTTAGCCGAGCTCTGCTGAAAGCCAATATCACGAGCAGTCTTGCTAAAATTTTCAAACTAAGCTCAAGGGGGCTGTTTGAGACCATAAATAGTTTTACGCAGATGACACGTCCGAGACTCCCCCGTGGTCTTAAACCCGGGAGGTTGGTGCATGAAAACAGTCTCATGAAGATCACTATTAAGAAATGCATTTTTAATGTCCAACTGATGTAGGGGCCAGTGACGGTGAACAACAAGTGAAATAAGGACCCGAATAGAGTTTAGTTTGCCGACAGGGGAGAAGGTCTCCTCATAGTCCAAGCCCTGTTACTGAGTGAATCCACGAGCCACACAATGGGCTTTGAGGTGATTGATTGTCCCATCCGGAGCATGTTTAATGGCAAAGATCCATTTACAGCTAATGCAAGACTGAGCGGAAGGAAGATGTACCAGATCCCAAGTGTGATTAGCCCAAAGGGCTGACATCTCAGCATCCATTGTCGCACTCCACCCAGGGTATTGAAGAGTCTCCTGCACAGTGTTAGGAATAGAAATTATTGGGAATATTGCCCTTCAATGTTCCCTAGATTTGGATTTGAAGAGACATCACCATCAATACTAAGAGCATAATTGTATTTGATGCGTGTTCAAGTTCAATGTGTACATGATGTTTTTTGGAACAAGTTTAGACAGGTTGTTTAAGTGATAGTGAGAGGTGGTCACAAGGAAGAATGTTGCAAAAAAAAAAATTGTATAAGTCCATAGGCATTGAGTGAAGCCAGTTCACTCAACGCCAGATGTCAAGGAAGGATGCTGGAAAGACAGAAAATTGTCTAAGTCCACAGGCATTTAGTGAATCCAGTTCACTCAACGCCAGATGTCAAAAAGCGCTGAGTAAAGCATGGACAATCAAAGCCCAATAATTTGCAATGAAGAAATTCGATTAAGTCCACAGACGTTCAATGAGGACAGTTCACTTAACGCCATATAATAAGAAGCGCTGAGTAAAGATAAGATAGTCAAAGCTTCAACATTGGCAGTGAAGAATTCTGGTTAAGTTCAGATGCATTTAATGAGGACAGCTCACTCAACGCCCGGAGAAGAAAGCGTCGACAGAACAATGTTCTGTCAAAGCTTAATAAGTAGACAGAAATTCTGGATAAGTTCAGAAGCGTTGAGTGAGGACCGCTCACTCAACTCCCAAAGAAGAAAACATTGACATACCAGTGTAATGTCAAAGTTTAAGAAGATGTAGACAGAAAATTTGTCTAAGTTCAGATGCGTTGAGTGAGGGAAACTCACTCAACACAAACTCATCAAGAAATTCTACTAAGGATAAAAGCGTTGAGTGAAAGCAGTTCACTCAATGCCTCATCATGAAGACAAGCAAAGACAGAAGCGTTGAGTGATGAAGGCTGACTAAACACATTCATAAAGATGGAAATCGGTTAAGTATAGAAGCGTTGAATGAAGACAGTTCACTCAACGCCTCAGCATGATGGCAGGCTTCAGAGAAGTGGCTAAGTCCAAATTCGTTTAGTGATGAAAGTTCACTCAACACACTCAATGCCTGGCAGTGTAGATTATTTGGCTAAGTGTTTTTGCGCTGAGTGAAGACTGTTCACTGAACGCACTCAACGCCTGGGATGAACTGTCTGGATTTGGCTAAGTCCACAGATGCTGACGTCAGCAAATGTCAGCAAAATTCAAAAGAGTTTCGGGAAGTCAACGGTACACGACAATGGTGCCGCATGCCTTCCATGCTGCATTTAATGCAAAAATAAGATTGCAGCTTGTAAATCCAAGTGGGCCCACGCGTCAAAGAGCCGTTGAACAGCGGAAGATAAAGGGATTGAGATCGGCAGAAATAAATTAACTTTCAGAGATTGAATTTTTCGTAAACAAGCGGAACTTCATCTTCTTCCTCTCGCCATTATTGTATAGGCTGTAGCAGAAGTTCTAACCGCTGATCTAAAAGTTCAAGAAAGTTAGCTATTGTGATTTTCACCTACAACAACAAGTTTAGAGAAATCTCTGAGGAAGAAGAAGATGACAAGGCTAACCCTAGCTGCAACAAGATAGCTGTTATGATTAACATCTTCCACAACAAGTTCAGAGAAAATCTCTGAGTAAGTAGAAGTAGCAAGGCAAGCCCTAGCTACAACATCTTCATAGCCCTAGCAGATCATCCCTAAAGAATACTTTCTGGAGCTGTGAAGAAGATAGGACTGTGTTTCACTCTCAGTTCAGTAAGAAGCAGTTCACTGCAAGATACTTCTAGCACAAGCAGGATCAGTTTCTTGTTGCTGTGAAGAAGGTAAGACTGAGTTTATCTCAGCTCAGGAAGGCATGCTCAGAGAACTTTTCTCTGGAGTCAAATCAACACCAACCAAGCATTCTCTCTGTAGGATCCATTATTGGATCTGAGCTATAGGGCCTTTGCGCATGAGTTGTAGGTCTATTTTATAAAGGATGAGGTAGGATCCATTTGTGAATTTGATGTAGGGCCTGTGTGCCTAAGGTAGGATCTAGAGCAGATCTGAGGTAGGAGAGTCATTCTCTCTGAGCTGAGGGCCTTTGTGCCTGAGTGGTAGGATCCTTCTGTGAATCTGAGGTAGGGCCTTTGCGCCTGAGCAGTAGGAGAGTCATTCTATTTGAGTGGTAGGGTTATCCTCCTAGCCCGAGGAGTATGACTATTAATTTAGTGTGAGGTAGGTGATCTTTGGATCACTGGGTTGTAGGAGCAAACTTGCGCTGAGGTAGGGCCTGGTGCCTGAGGTAGGTCTTGAAGAAGACTGAGAGATCCTGCAAGATCTGTATTATAAGCTCTTTGGAGCCGAGATTTGAAGAAGTGTCTTGTCTAACAAGTTGTTAGAAAGGTGGGAGGGATAATCAACATACCCATAATATGGGGAACCACTTTAAATCTTATGTGTGCTTTGTGTGATTGTCTTGAAAGCTGAATATAACTAAATCACAACACACCAAAAGAAAAGATAGTCATAAAAGACTAAGAAACCTATTCACCCCTCTCTAGGTGTTAGCTATTCTTAAAACTAAATACTTTCAAGTGGTATTAGAGGGAGGTTGCTTAAAAAGGACTTAACAATCTGAGTTGATCTCCAAGGGTAGCTAAAAGGATTGTACTTATGAGTTCAGGAGAGAACCATAAGGAGTGGAGCTCAATGAAGCTACAAGTCTGCAGAAAGTAAAAGAATGTCCTTGCCAAGACTGGAAAGAGCTGAAGTCAGAGTGACTCATCTTCCTCAGAGTCTGAAGAAGAAGAAGTCTTCATTGGGATGCTTGCTGCTATTGCAAATGAAGCTGAAGACTATCCTGATGCCAGGATAGGTACTAGGGCCCCTTTGTCACATTCAGACAGTGACTCAGAGGAGGATGATGATGATGAAGATACCAATAGATGCTATGGGTTGATGGCCATGATGGATGAAGAATCCTGCCAGAATCAGCCTGGTGCAAACAAGGTATATTCTCTATCTAGTTCTTCTTCTGATACTAGCTATGAGACTAGTCCAGTTTTCATTCATCCTCATCCAGTGATGAAGATGACTCACCATCTGAAGAATTTGTCAATCAATTGATTGACAAATATGGTGCCCTTCTGGATGCTTTGAAAAGAAGCAAGAAATTGGTCAAGAAGCAAGCTGAGGAGATCACCTACCTATAGCTAGCTGCTTCCCAGCATTCTGAATCAGCATCTTTGTTGGAACAAAAAATGAGGGAAGTCAGCCAACTAAAGTCCATCTCAATCATCCAGATTGGGACCATCAACAACAAGAACATGATCATTATGGATCTTGAAGAGAAGCTCCAAAGGGAGAAACGAATAGTGGCTAGTTTCTCTAAGCCTAAGTCAGTGTTACCATTGATAGGCTCCTCCTCTCAAAAGGGTACGGAGAAGTTGGGATTCAAAGGGAACACTTGAGTTGCCCATCCCAAAGGGAAACACAAAGCTACAGTATAGCCTCTAGCATCAAAGCCTCACATACCTTTCAAGAAAGGTGATGTTACCTTCAAACAGGAATGACCAAGAAAGTATCTATGGTCATTGGATGAATGGTAGATCCACTAATGTGAACAAAAATATTCACAGCTTTGGTGGAAGTTATAGCTGGGGGATGAGTGCCTTTAAGGCACCCCATGAGGAAATTCAAATGGCCCATCATAGACCATTTGTATTTGGTGCACCAACCCCCACACTCAGGAATAAGACTGTTGTCTTTTCTCAAAATCTCTCAGCTCATACTCAGACCAAGAGCAAGTCTATCAACAAACCAGACTTGGGAATTTCTAAGGCCATCAATAGTATGTCTTCTGCAAAGAAGACCACTGTTGGTAGATCTCAAGAAAAATCAAGTTCTTCTACTGGCAGACTCACCTTCAGTCAGATTGTGGCTGAGAGAAATACGATAAAGTAAGCTGCTCTTCCTTTTGAACAATTAGCTGCTACCATACTTGCTCAGAAAAAAGGTATAATATTCATGAGTGCTGGTGCTGTGGCAAAGTGGGGCATTTTGCATTAGATTGCTGGCACAATCCTACTATGTATAAAGCTAGTGGTAGTCTTCCTATCAGAAAATCTACAGGAAGACATGGTTTATTTCAGGCTAACCAGAACCTAGGACCCAATAAAAATTGGGGTCCTAAGGTAACTTAAATCTTGTTTTGCAGGATAGTCCAAGCGGCCATACCCCATAACTGAGTCAGAGTATATATCTGCAGCGAGCTGTTGTGCACAGTTGCTGTGGATCCAACATCAGCTCCTGGACTATAACATCAAGATAAGTAAAACATCCATGTTTTGTGAGTCAACTAGTGAAATCTCCATTGCTAGGAATCCCATCTTTCATAGCAGGACTAAGCATATTGAGATTATGTATTATTATTAGGGAGCATATGAAGAAGGAAGATATAAGTCTTGAGTTTGTCTCCACAGAAAAGCAAGTGGCTGACATCTTTACAAAACCACTTAAAAGAATTAGTTTCAAGATATCCTAAACACCTAGAGGGGGGGGGGGGTGAATAGGTTCAATTCCTTTTTAATACTTAGGCAGATAACTTTATCAAATTAGATCAATCTAACTAATAACTATCACTTCACATCATTCAGATAAACACAACCAATCACAGATTGCACACAGCTTTATAGTGGTTCCCCAAGTGATGGGTACATCCACTTTTCCCCCGTGCCTATCTAGCAGTATACTAGATTCGGCCTAACTCTCTTCTTCCTTCGCAAATCCTCATATCCTACAGCTCAGAATCCAAATATGGTTTCTACATCTCAGAGTGAGTCCATACTCCTACAGGTCAGGCAATTATGCCCTACCTCAGCCTTTTCCCAGGCCTACAACTCAGAGGAATGATTCTCCTACCTCAGGCAATTGCCTTACCTCAGCCTTTATAGATTTAGGCTTACAACTCAGAGAGACAACTCTGCTACATCAGGCACACAGCCCTACCTCACACTTTATAGATTCAGGCTTACAACTCAGATCTATTAAAAGATCCTACAGTAAAATGATAATCAGAGAAATGAATCCTTCACCCAAGTATAGAAAGAATGGGTAGAAGGTATCTTGGTCAGTTCTTGATAGATCTGACAACTTTAGATCCAACCTGTCTTAGCTTTCTTCAAAGCTTCTTGAATCTGGACAAAGTAAGGTTGATCTTCGTGGAGTTGATCTTCAATCAGCCTCTTTTCCTATCCAGAATTTGATCTGAATTCTTCTTGCAAAACTCGTTCAGGATTTGCCCTTAGAGATTTGTTGATGATTGTCACTTTCTTCACTTGGATACTTCCAGCTCTCTCTCTCTTCTATTCTTCTTCACACATCCCATCATCTATTATATGATATAATATGTCTTTATATAGGCTTCCTCTAAGGTTACAGGCTGATCCGGTTCACAGCAACCTTCTGACAGCTCTGACAGATGCAACAATCTTGTTGTTCATAGCAGCTGTCAAGTCAGCAGTCACTTCAAGATACTTTATCTCCGTCAGCAAAATGTTGAGACACTACTTGAAAATATGTCGACACAAATAGACTATGTGTCGACACAATCCTTGTTGATGTCGACACAGATCCCATGGTGTCGACACTGCATACTTTAATCTTCTTGACATAGCTTCTGTAGAATGTGTCGACACAAGTCCTGCATGTCGACACAAATACTTCTTGTCTTGACACAATGGATGTCTTGATAGAATTCTGGAATGTGTCGACACAAGTCCTGTGTGTAGACACAATTGCTGTAGACAAAATCCTGTTGTTTGTCGACATAAGTCCTGTGTGTCGACACAGTTGTTGTAGACAAAATCTGTGTGTCGACACAATTGCTGTGTGTTGACACAAGTCGGTGTCGACAGAAATTCTGGGTGTGTTGACACAAGTCGGTGTCGACAGAAATTCTGGGTGTCGACACAAGTCCTGTATGTCGACACAGTCGGTGTCGACAGAATTTCTGTGTGTCGGCAAAAGTCCTGTGTGTCGACACAAACTGACTTCTGGTGTCGACACAGCTTTTCCCAGGTGGCGACACTTGTACTTAGAAAATTTTCTTGCAATTTTCTTAACCTGCACAATGAAACTCAAAACAACATCAAATACACATTTGATGAATATCATTGAGTTAAGTGAGGCTTCTCCAAATCTGGTACACATTTTCCAATGTACCCAACACCACTAGATGAAGTCAAGTTCAACATCTTCAAGTTTGAGTTGGGTATGTTGAACTTGGTATAGTTTTAGTTGCTTCTCATTTTGTTTTTCTTGCAAGAGTCACTTTTCTTGCAGGTTGATAAGTATTTCAAGTGGGATCAAGACTTAAATGAACTCAATTGTCCATTAGAGAGGATGTCAGAAGATGCTCCTATTAAGGGGGATCAAGTCAAAATGCTCATGTTGAGGGGGAGCAAGTTCAGCAGCTGTAACAGTGGATCAAAGAACAACACTGATGATCTGTATGTCCTAAAGACAATGCGCAGATTGATGGACAGATCAACTCTGAACTCCTTGATCCAGAGATACTTTATGGCATAGTCATAAATTTCTTTGACTCTGAAATGGAATGCTGCTGCTAAGAAGACAAAGCTGTTGCAGGAGAAGTGGAAAATAGAGAAGGTCATCACCTCCCTGACTATAGTTGCTTCTGCTGAAGTCATAAAGGGGTAGGAGTGGCATTTGCTCAATGGATCAAGGAAGGACCACTCAAGTTTCTAGTGGCTGCATTGAACTATTGTGTCAGTGGAATCAACACAAGTAGTATGATCACTAGTGTAGTGGAATAAGACTAGGTTCAAGAGAAATGTTCTCACATGATCTTTTCACCTCCCTTATTAGATAAATGCCTTTTTGAAGAAGCTAGAAAGGGGGAGGAGTGGGAAAGCAATACATGACCTGACCAAGTCATGTTGAGTAAGTGCATATACTTAGAGGAGTGGGAGAGCAATAAGTACATGTTAAGTCAGTGCATGTTACTTTCCCACTTACAAGTGGTATAAGGAAAGTGCTTCAAGTAGTATGGAGAGAGCAATGACTACATGTTGAGTCAGTGCATATTACTTGAAAACATTCAAGTGTTATGAGGAAAGCAATGACTTGACATGTTGAGTCACTACATTGAATTGAAGAACTTTGAACAAGCTTATAACTACATTAAATTGATATGTTTATGTGTTAATGTATCTTAATATTGTTGTGTGTTCTACCTTTTTCAAATAGAGGAAGATTGTTGGGAATATTGTCCTTCAATGTTCCCTGAATTTGGATTTGAAGAGACATCACCATTAATACTATGAGCATAATTGTATTTGATGTATGCTCAAGTTCAATGTGTGCAGGATGTTATTTGGAACAGGTTTAGATATACTGTCTAAGTGATAATGATAGGCGGCCACAAGGAAGAATGCTGGAGAAACAGAAAATTGTCTAAGCCCACAGGCGTTGAGTGAAGCCAGTTCACTCAACGCCAGAGGTCAAGGAAGGATGCTGGAAAGAAATAAAATTGTCTAAGTCCACATGCGTTGAGTGAAGCCAGTTCACTCAACACCAGATGTCAAAGAGCGCTGTGAAAGGGCAACTTGATCTGATATACTCTAGAGGGGGGTGAATAGAGTATATGGTGTTTTTAAAAACTTTTGCAAACTTTTACAACAATTGTTGTAATGTGTGTGAGCAGGGAAGCAGAGATAAAACTAATCACAGTACTAAGCTATGCAAAAACTAAGCACAGAAAAATCAAGGCCAGAAACAAAAAGAAAACAAGCCAAAACCAGATGACACAAGGAAATATAGTGGTTCCCCAAACTTGGGTACATCCACTCTTCTACCACCCTAGGTAGGAATCCACTGCAGGATGAGTTGATCAGGTGTCCTGGGCACCAATGAGCTTTTGATAAGGTGCTCAAAAACCAAAGCAGATTTTTTGATCAGGTGTCTTGCCACTAATGAGCTTTTGACAAGGTGCTCAAAAACCAGATTCAAACTTTTGAAGGGAGTTTGAGAAACCCTTTACAGAGTGGAGGTGAGAGAGTGATTGCAGTCTTCTCTTTCTCAATCAACTGAGAAGACTAAGTGGATTGATGTCAAAGCTCCCCCTGAGTCCTTGAGATCTTCAGGAAGAAAAGCTTTGCTGAAGGTGATAGGCCTTCAAAGATAGAGCTCCAGCAATAGATGATTTCAGCAAGCTGAAATGTTGAGTGTCTGGAGTCTTGAAATGATGTTGGCCTTGAACACTTTTAGAGCTGAAGTGATCTGAAGATTTTTGAAAGCTTGATCTCTTTGATGAGTGTTCTTCAGAATTCTTTTTGACAGAAAACTTTTGAGTATATTTCTGTATTCTGTATTGTGTGTCTGTTCTTTCTTCTTGTTGGTTTTTGGATTCAAAAGCATTCTGTCTCTTATTCTCTGTTCCTGAATAGAATATCATTCTCTGTCAAGGATAGCCGTTGGTATGCATTGATTGCATCCTTAATTGCATAATCTCTTCTGGAGGAAAGTCCACAGAATTATTCCTTGAAAGATCCCTTGAAACTTGGTCCAGAAGTAAATGAAAATGGCTAGCAAATCTCTGAATTAATTGTGGAATAACTCCTGACTGATTTGAATTTGAATTCTGGAAGTTATCCGAAATCGTCGAACTGAGCTCTGCTATCGTCGAGCTGAGCTCAGCGAACTGGAAAACTCAAGCAGCAAAATAATTGTCGATCTGAGCTCAAAGATCGTCGAACTGAGCTCAGAGAAAAAGATCCAATGCAGAGTAAAAATCGTCGAACTGAGCTCACCGATCGTCGAATGGAGTTCGACGATATTATGAAGTTGAGCTCAGCGATCGTCGAGTGGAGCTCGACGATCTGTCGAAGTTGAGCTAGACGATCGTCGATCGGAGTTCGACGAATCGTCGTGCTGAGCTCGACGATCAGACTTAGTCTCCAGGCAGAAAAACTTGGTCTTCAGGGCAACTTCCAATCCCAGACTTCTAACCCTTAGACTCAATTCTAATTGACCTATTAAGCTATACAGAAGGTCAAGCAAAGGTTCCTAGAGACATAGTGATCCTGACCCAAATCAGTAATAGGGTGTTCCAACAATCTCCCCCTATGTGGGTTAGGATTACTATTTACAGACTTTGGAAAATTCAAATAACAACATACAATCAGAAAAGCATAAAAACAACAGCAGCTAGACATTGCAGAAACATCACAGATATATATATATATATATATATATATATATGGCATCCAGATAGCAGTCAGAATTCACAGAAATTGTCACCTTACACTGTCATTTCTTCTCTTTGCCTTTGACAAGTTTGATTTCTCGGTTTGGATTAAGAGCTTCCTTGTTGGACCTGGTGTCATCTGCTGCACCCAAATAAGTTTGCTTTGAAGGCCTGGGGACCACAGCAGCAGGATGCAACTCCATATATCTCTCAGCATCAAAGAATTTGCTGGAGGCATATTTCTCTAGTTCCTTTTGTCTTTGCTCTGACATTGTAGAAATATTTGAAGAGTCTAAGCCTTGCTCTCTGGCCTTCTTGATCTGATCTAGTGCAGCCAGTTCCTTCATCCTACCAGTCCAAGCAGATGGATTATTCTCAGGGTCCTCAAAGGGTACAGGTGGTTCATACCTGTTGGAAGGATTATCTTGAGGAGTCCTGGCAGACACAGATTCTTTGAGCTTGTAGGGGAAAGGACCTGATGATGTATCAGAAGAACCATGTCCTCCCCTAGAATATGGGTGCTGCCTGGAATACCCTTTGGAATAAACTTGAAAATCTCTTTGATTACCCCTGTATCCTCCTCTCTTAGAAGAAGAACCCCTAGACTGGCTTTCCCTTTGGAAGGATCTGGCATGGGGTTGATAGGGAGCCTGGCTTCTAGCTGGGGCTTGACTTGCAGAGCTGCCACCTGCACCTGCATCAGGAGGAGGTGGTGGAGGAGGATGAGGGTGCTGGAACTGGGAGGAGCCCTTTTCATACTTTCTCTTCTTCTTCATTGCTTTCAACTGATTTTTAGAAAATTGCATCCAATGTTCTATGATTGGGCAGTTATGCAGAATATAATAAGGAATATCTTTATCATCCTTGACTTTTGCAGGAGGAACCCTTTTCATTGCCTTGCTTCTAGCCTTCCTTTTCCTTGCAATAGTGGCAGAAGAGTCATCAGAGTCTGTATTGAACTCATCAGATTCAGAACTCTGGGCATCATATAGAGCATCAATTCTCTTCATCAAATCTTTCTTCAATTGAGCAGCAGATGAGGCAGAAGCAGAAGTAGCAGCAGCAGGGACAACAGCAGATGGAGCAGCAGATGAAGAAGGTGCAATAGGAGCAAGTACAGCAGATGCAACAGATACTGGAGTAGTGACAGTAGCAGTAACATCATCGGAATCTGCAGCAGGCTCAAACACAGTGGCCTCTGTCATCAGAAGATCCTTGGAAATTGGCTCATCAGAAGCAATTAGGATTTCAGCAGCAGTGTGAACAATCTCAGCAGTATCAACAAGTTCAAAAGCAAAGTTAGTCTTTTCTTTATCAACAGCAGCAGCAACAACAACATCTTTAGAAGCAGCAATCACTGAATGTACAAATGCAGAGATAATGCTAGGGTCACAGTAAGAGACAGGCACCAGAGCCTTGGACAAATCTTCTGGGGGCTGGACAACATTAACCTCTGGGAGATAGCTGAAAAAGACAGTATCAAAGGCAGAAAGCAAAGAACTTAGGTCTATTGCAAGAACTGCAATAGGAGCCTGACATTCTGGAGGCACAGCAACAGTAGCAGAAGAGGCAGCAGACACAGAAACATCAGCAGCAGCAGCAGTATCATCAGCAGTAGGAGCAGAAACAGCAGCAGCAACAGCATGAAGGCTTGCTTCATATGGCATCTCCCCCTGCCTAGATGCAGATACATCTGTATCAAGGCAAACTGCTGGTGGTGCTGCCTGAGGAAGGAGGGAGGAAAGCCTGACAGAGAGGGCTGCCACTGACAAGTGTAGAGGAGCTAATGAGGTCTCCAAAAGTAGAGAGAGCCTGGGGGCAATTAGCTCATACAACTTGTCAGCTAAGGCTGAGAGGTCTACTTGCTCAATAACAGGAGCAGAGGTAGATGGAATAGGGATAGCTGAGGATTCTGGAAGTGGAGGGCTGGTGAGTGGAATGGATGGCTCAGTTGTTGGGATAGTGGAAATGGAGGACAAGGGGATGGATATGGATGGGGTGAAAGTGGGTTGGTCAATGATATGGTGGAGGAGATCTTGGAATGAAGTTGAGGAGGGGGGTAATTCTGGAGGAGAGGATGTGGAGTCATCCATATAGGAGTCATCCAGGAGAGTGAAGGATGGAATGGAGGGAGAATAAGTGACATCTGGTGGAGGGTATGAGAACAGAGGGTGGAAGTGGTCTACTGTTGGAGGCAGAATGGGGTCTGGAGATGGAATTGATGTTGGAGATGGGCTAGAGATGGTAATGGTGGATGGGGCTGGAATGGTGGATGGTAGAGGAAGGGTTGGAAGTGGAGGAGGAGAAGAGGCAACAACAGCAATAGTCAGGTCATCTGCAGGAGCAGAGACTTGTGGGGGAGTGACTCTTTGAGTCCTGGTGCCTGAAGGAGCACTTGAGGAGGGCCTGCCAGGCTTGCTGATTTGCCTGTCCCACTTGCCAAAGAGGGCACATGTGAGTCTCTTGGAGGCATTTATGTGCACTCCAGAGGAGACCAGTAAGGCAGGGCACCTGTTTTGCAGGAAGACTCCAAGAATCCTTCCAAAGTTAACAAAGCTTTTGTTGATTTTCTTCTTGATTAGGTCAAAGAAGACCTCTCCCCAGTTTAAACTTCTCGTATCCACCAGAGCTCCCATGAGGCAGAGCTGGTATCTGGATATGGTATCATGTGCAGAGTGCTTTGCCAGTAGCACTTTCCCTACCACATCTCCTAGGAACCTGTATTCAACAGACAGGTTCCTCTTGAATAACTTGCTAGGGTTTCCCTCTAGATGACCCATCCTGGCAAGCATGTCAGAAAACTCCTCTCCAGATAATTCAGCAGAATCATCTCCATTTCTTAGTCCAAAAACCTCTGTTAGAATGGTGGGGGTCAGAGGTACCTGAGTTCCAGCAATGGACCCAACTATTGTGGAGTTGTCTTGATTGTGAGCAGTATAGACCCATTCCTTTATCTCATCTGAAGCAAGCTTGATTCTAGTGGTCATGAGGGCAGACAGATTCTGATCCTTGAATAAATCCAGTATGTCTTGGAAGATTTGATCGGTGGTGTTGAAAGATTTCATATCAATGTCGAATCCAGCATCGAACTTCATTGCGGCTAGAACTGCAACGGACACAGCCATTGTACCTGCAAAAGTTCAACAAACAAAACGACCAAGCGTAGAACTGTTTGGAGGGAAAGAAAATCCTTGCAGAGAAATCGAAAGCGCAAGAGAGAACGACGGCGAAAAATGAGTTTTATATTAGGGTTCGACGCAGAATTGGAAAGATCGTTGAACTCAGTTCGACGATCGAGGCTCCTAAAGGAATCTGAAGAGTTTTTAACATCGTCGATCTACGTTCGACGATATTGGAGAGCGTCGAGCTCCGTTCGACGATCATGCAGAGAAAAAGATCGTCGAGCGCCGTTCGACGATCGTTGACCGGAAGAGATAGTTCATACTATCTGAGAGGCGCTGAACTCAGTTCGACGATTTTTGGAAATCGTCGATCTCCGTTCGACGATCGTAGGGGAAATCGTCGAGCGCAGTTCAGAGATCAGAAAGATTCTAGACACCAAGGAAAATCAGAATGTTTGCCTAGTCTTGGTCAATTTTTAAGCTTTCAAAATCTTGGATATTATTTAAGGCTTCCTCCATCTAACATTCCTAACTGATTTAGGAAGAAGGTGTGTTTCTTTTCATCCAAAGGCTTGGTGAAAATATCTCTGTTAAATTTTCTCAACGTGGTCAGCAAGATAGCCCAAACGCCAAATTAATATCTTCGGAACTACCCAGTTCGCACGCTGAACCTGCGGAAACCCAAGGACTAGAGGTTGCACCCAACAAAACAATGGAAGCACAAGAAGATCTTATTATGCATTCACTTCATTACAATCCGAGGCATACATAGCGAGACATGATTTCGCTAGTATTACAGCTGTAAACAGAAAGGAACAAAACACAAGCCGGGCGGACAGCACTCCAGTCCGCCGAGACCGCGAGGTCGCCGAGACCGCCGAGACCGCTGAGCTCGCCCAAGCTATGCTGCAAACCGCCGAATACCACGGAGTCCGCCGAGACCGCGAGGCCGCGCGGACAGACCGTTATTCGCCTCCTGCTGAACCCGAACTGAGGAACTCCCCTACCCGCCTGAAGCCGGCGGACAGGTTATTGAAGCTGGGAAAGTTGAAACAGAACTGACAAGCCGCAGAGCGACCTCCTGCTGAGTCCGCAGAGACCGCACACTTCCAAGCACTGACCGAAGTCACAGCCAAACTCCTGGCTCCTTGAAGTTATCCGCGCGACCTGCACACAGCAAACCGTCAGCCTGAAACAATCCGCGCGGACTGAAAAACACAGACCGCAGCACTCGCCCAACCCAAATTACTGTTCACTCACGTTACTTAGGTTACTGTAGATGTGCCAGGGGGGTCCTATTTATAGGCCAGGTGAGGAGTGTGGTCACCGCCCATGAGATAGCGACACCGCCCCAACCCGCGCGAATACAAACGACCGTCCTCTCAGTCCGCGAGGACTTAGCCAGTCACCAAGGGAAACCGCCAGGAGCAAGGCAACCATTGACGAACCCTCTCCAGTCCGCCCAAGCTAAGCGGACAAGGCACCAGCCCGCAAAGCTCCAACTGCTTCAGGACAGCACCCTCTTCAATGGCAGTCCGCACCAACCCGAGGCAGTCCGCAAGACCCACACCTCAATCCGCCACAAGTCCACGACCAAAGGCAAACAGCAAGTCCGCCCGGTCACAGCGGACTTGGCGGATACGGCGGACACCATGAACTTGACACCAAGTGTGACCAAGTCCAAAACCATCAAGGGCCAGTGCGAGCATGGCGGACACAAAGTCCCGTCCGCCACACACCCTAGCACAGACTGCAACCAGTCCGCGAGCTCCTCGCACTTGTCCAACGCAGCAGCACCAAGCCGGACTCCAAACATCAGTCCGCCAACCGGTCTCCACAACAAGACCTGCTGTAACACCTGAGCTCGACAAGGCCTCAGCCAAGCTCAAGGCCCAATCCGCAACAGCCCCAACCGCGGACACACCAGTCCGCAAGGCTTCCCGCGAACTCGAACCAACCCGCCAACAGCGCAAACTTGCACCCGCGACCACTGAGCAAAGCACCAGTCCGCAAGCCTCTCTATCCGCAGATACCAGGCCGCACCAAACCGCGGACTCCATGCAACAACCCGCTCAGAACACAGCCGGCTTCCACCAGACTTCTCACCAGGCCGCAATCTCAGTCCGCCCAGTCCGCCCAGTCCGCCAAAGCTGTCCGCACAGGCCGCGCGGCCTGTCCCGTCACCCACTTCCACTTCACAAATTTCAACACTCCCCCTTGAAGTGAGAAGTGGTGACCAAGCCCAGCAAGCTGCGCAAGCGTTCAAAGGGCCCCTTCGACAGCGGCTTCGTGAAGATGTCAGCAAGATTATCTTCACTCCGAACATGCCCGACCAGCAGAGACCCCTCCAACACCTTCTCCCGGATGAAGTGGTGATCAATCTCTATATGCTTGGTCCTGGCGTGACACACTGGATTGTTTACCAGTTTGAGAGCACTCTCATTGTCACCCCGGAGTAAAGTAGGCCCTTGCACTTCTTCATGAACATCCTCTATGAGCCTCCTCAACCAAACGGCTTCCCGAGCAGCCAAGGCCGAAGCCTTATACTCCGCCTCCGTGGTTGAAACCGACACCGAGTCCTGCTTCTTGCTACACCACGAGATGCTAGCTGAACCGCAAGTGAACACATAACCTGAAGTAGACCTTCGATCATCCGAATCACCGCCATAGTCAGCATCCGTGTACCCGAGCAATGCAAACTCCGCATCCCTTCCATAGAGGAGTCCCATCTCAGAAGTCACCTTGACATACTTCAGAATTCCCTTCGCCGCCACTAGATGAGATTGCCTTGGTTCAGCCATATACCGACTTACTCGGCCAACAGCATAAGCTATATCCGGCCTTGTAATCGTCAGATAAATCAAGCTCCCAACAAGAGCCCTGAACACCAAGGGATCATTAAGCACCCTTCCCTCATCTCGTCGAAGCTTTAGCCCAGGTTCCAGTGGAGTAGAGCACTTCTTCCCTTCGCCCATGCCAAACCGCTTCACAATGAGATCAGCATACCCTTTCTGGCTAATGAGAATCCCGCACTCCTTCCTCTCCACTTCCAGACCAAGAAAGTGATGCAACTCTCCCAAGTCTTTCATCTCGAAGCGTATAGCAAGCTCTCCCCTGAGCCTTGCTACTTCCTCCTCCGAGTTCCCTGTGATGATCATATCATCCACATACAGCAGGACCAAGACTCTTAGCTCTCCCTTCTTCTTGACGAACAAGCTTGAATCCGAGTTAGAAGCCAGGTATCCACAGAACTGCAGGTACTCTGCAATCTTCCCATACCATGCTCGAGGAGCTTGCTTCAACCCATAGAGAGCCTTCCTGAGTTTGCAGACATAGTCCGGATGCTTCTCAGAGACGAAACCAAGCGGCTGATCCATGAAGATGTCCTTGTCAATCTCTCCGTAAAGAAAGGCATTCTTCACATCGAGTTGCCACAACCTCCATCCCTTGCTAGCAGCCAAGGCGATCACCACTCTTACAGACGTCATCTTCGCAACTGGACTGAATGTCTCCTCATAGTCTTCTCCATACTGCTGTGAGAATCCTCTAGCGACCAGGCGAGCCTTGAACCGATCAATGCTCCCATCAGCCTTCTTCTTCAACTTATACACCCACTTGCAAGTAACCGGAGTAATGCCATCAACCTTGGGCACAAGGTCCCAGGTTTCATTCTTCTTCAGAGCATCAATCTCTTCCTTCATGGCACCTTCCCACTCCTTCACTCCAGTGGCCTCGTTGAAGTTTGCAGGCTCTCGCTCATCTAGAGGACCAGCAAAGAAACAGGAGACAAAGCTCACTGCATTCCCATCACAGTACCGAGCCGGTGGCTTAACCACCCTCTTCGATCTCCGAAGACACGGCTCCTTGCTCACGGCTTCCGTTGCTTCTTCAGGCTCCACTCCTACCTGGGGCAAGCATTGAGCAGTGCTCCCCCTGCTTCCTGAGCCAGAAGGCTCAGCCTCGGAGTTCGAAGCAACAGGAGCTGCTGGTGAAACAACAAGCTCCTCTTCCAAGCCTTCAGCAGCCTCCACCGGTGCTTCCTCAACCTTGCTACTTCCGGTAGGCTCCACCGAGCCACCTCCATATGACGTCAGCTCGTCAAAGACAACGTCTCTTGACACCACGAACTTCTTCGTCACAGGGTCCATGCACTTCCATCCCTTCTTCCGCTCATCATAGCCAACAAAGACAAGTTTCCTTGCCTTCGCATCCAGCTTTGTCCGTGAAGCATCCGGGACATGCACGTAGCAAGTTGAACCGAACACCCGAAGGTGTCCAACACTCGGCTTCTCCTTCAGCAACAGCTCAATGGGCGTCTTCATGTTGATAGGGCTGAGTGGCATCCGGTTGATAACATATGCAGCACAAGACATTCCCTCCGCCCAAAAGGACCTCGGGATATCTTTCGCATGCAACCAGCATTTGCAGGTTTCCGTCAAATGACGGATCTTCCGCTCCGCTACCCCATTTTGTTGTGGAGTGTGAGCACATGTAAGCTCCCGTTGGATCCCGTGCTTCCTGCAGAAGTTAGAAAACTCGGAAGAGACAAACTCTCCCCCGTTATCAGTTCGAAACTTCTTAATCCGCAAGCCAAGCCGGCCTTCTACCAACTCCTTGAACTCCACGAACAAACGGAAGGCATCCGACTTCTCCTTTAAGAAGTACACCCAAGTATACCTTGAGTAGTCATCAACCAAGACAAGCATGTATTTACTTCCACCAAGGCTGGCAGTAACAGTCGGTCCCATCAGGTCGCCATGAATACACTCCAATGGTTTCTTGCTCCTAGTTTGAGATTTATCAAACGGAAGGCGATGTGCCTTACCGTATTGACAGCCCGCACAAACATGCCCATCACCAAAGGAGGACAACATCGGCAACCCCCTCACCAGACTTCTACTCGCCATTGCCTTTAGCTTGTCCATGCCAACATGCCCCAGCCTCTCATGCCAGATAGCCGCACTATCATTGGCCCTCATCCTATCAACATAGGCACTGGTGGAAAGAACAAACAAGTTCTTCACCCTCCTCCCAACATGAGCAACATCAGCCTTTACCGCTGATACGTTGCGAAGGAACCTCACGTCTGTTGGCCCAAACAGAACGTGATACCCAGCGTCCACCGCGTTGGTCACCGAGAAGAGGTTCTTCTTCATGCCCGGCACGTGATACACACTCCTTAACGTGAGTGGCCCCTGATCACTACCCAAAGACACGACCCCCTCCTTCTCTACTGCATAAACAGTATTATCAGCAGTGATAATAGCTTCATTACCTGAGTAAGCCTGCATGGAGGTGAACTTCGACTTGTCTCCGGTGAGGTGATGACCACACCCGGAGTCGATGATCCACTCGCTGTTGAAGTCCTCAGCAGATAAGGCCCGGACACAAGTGCCCGTCATGAAAGCTCCTCCCCATTCTGCTTCTTCACTTCGTGAGCAAGCTTCCTCCTTTCCCGCAGCATGCCCAGGCTGCAGTTTGACCTTGCAGTCCCGCTTGAAGTGCCCACGCTGATGACACCGGTAGCACTTCAGATTCTTCTTCCAGTCCTTAGGAGCATTGCTCCTCTCCGGCGGATATGAAGTTGAAGTCTCCTTCTCAACAGCGGCCTGCACCTTCTTCTTCTTCTTCCCTTCCCATCCCTTCTTCTTGCCTGAGAAGAGAGCCTCGCTGCCTTCCTGATTCAGATTCACTCCAGCCATCTGCCTTGCTAAGCTCTCCTGCGAGGCAAGCAGATTCTCCAGCTCCAGCAACGACGGCTGAGTAGCCCACCCTTGAACAGACGTAACAAAGGCCACATACTCCTTCCGCAAGCCGCGGAAAATGTGCCTCTTCATCTTTGCCTCAGAGATAGGCTCATCAGGATCCAGTGCCGACAGCTCAGCACACAAGCTCTTCATCTTTAAGAAGTACCTGGAGATGGAAAGGTCTCCCTGAGTTGCCCTGGCCAACTCATTCTCCAGGAACTGAAGCCGCGCCACATTCTTCCTATTGAACAACTCATCAATGGTTGTCCAAATATCAGCAGCCGACTCACACCCAATGATGTGATCAAACAGTTCCGGAGAGACAGCTCTCTTCAGAACGAACTCTGCCTTAGCATTAGTTCTTCTCCAGAGCCTCACCTGTTCAGCAGTACCGAAAGCAGCAGTTACTTCCTGTCTGTCGTCTCCACCGACAACTTCCCACAGCTCCTCGCCTAGAAGATAACTCTTCATGCACGACTTCCACTTTTTATAGTTAGTCGGCGTTAAGAGTTCAATGCCCAGACCTCTTGCTAAGCTTCCTTCCATTGCAATCACCTGTTGGTACCCTTCAGCAGCTCCGAGCAACAACACAGGTTGATCACCACTCAATCACTGAGTAACAACACTGGCTGACCTCCGCTCACGCAACTGAACCTCCGCAACCTCAGAAACCTCCCTCTGATACCATGTTAAATTTTCTCAACGTGGTCAGCAAGATAGCCCAAACGCCAAATTAATATCTTCGGAACTACCCAGTTCGCACGCTGAACCTGCGGAAACCCAAGGACTAGAGGTTGCACCCAACAAAACAATGGAAGCACAAGAAGATCTTATTATGCATTCACTTCATTACAATCCGAGGCATACATAGCGAGACATGATTTCGCTAGTATTACAGCTGTAAACAGAAAGGAACAAAACACAAGCCGGGCGGACAGCACTCCAGTCCGCCGAGACCGCGAGGTCGCCGAGACCGCCGAGACCGCTGAGCTCGCCCAAGCTATGCTGCAAACCGCCGAATACCACGGAGTCCGCCGAGACCGCGAGGCCGCGCGGACAGACCGTTATTCGCCTCCTGCTGAACCCGAACTGAGGAACTCCCCTACCCGCCTGAAGCCGGCGGACAGGTTATTGAAGCTGGGAAAGTTGAAACAGAACTGACAAGCCGCAGAGCGACCTCCTGCTGAGTCCGCAGAGACCGCACACTTCCAAGCACTGACCGAAGTCACAGCCAAACTCCTGGCTCCTTGAAGTTATCCGCGCGACCTGCACACAGCAAACCGTCAGCCTGAAACAATCCGCGCGGACTGAAAAACACAGACCGCAGCACTCGCCCAACCCAAATTACTGTTCACTCACGTTACTTAGGTTACTGTAGATGTGCCAGGGGGGTCCTATTTATAGGCCAGGTGAGGAGTGTGGTCACCGCCCATGAGATAGCGACACCGCCCCAACCCGCGCGAATACAAACGACCGTCCGCTCAGTCCGCGAGGACTTAGCCAGTCACCAAGGGAAACCGCCAGGAGCAAGGCAACCATTGACGAACCCTCTCCAGTCCGCCCAAGCTAAGCGGACAAGGCACCAGCCCGCAAAGCTCCAACTGCTTCAGGACAACACCCTCTTCAATGGCAGTCCGCACCAACCCGAGGCAGTCCGCAAGACCCACACCTCAATCCGCCACAAGTCCACGACCAAAGGCAAACAGCAAGTCCGCCCGGTCACAGCGGACTTGGCGGATACGGCGGACACCATGAACTTGACACCAAGTGTGACCAAGTCCAAAACCATCAAGGGCCAGTGCGAGCATGGCGGACACAAAGTCCCGTCCGCCACACACCCTAGCACAGACTGCAACCAGTCCGCGAGCTCCTCGCACTTGTCCAACGCAGCAGCACCAAGCCGGACTCCAAACATCAGTCCGCCAACCGGTCTCCACAACAAGACCTGCTGTAACACCTGAGCTCGACAAGGCCTCAGCCAAGCTAAAGGCCCAATCCGCAACAGCCCCAACCGCGGACACACCAGTCCGCAAGGCTTCCCGCGAACTCGAACCAACCCGCCAACAGCGCAAACTTGCACCCGCGACCACTGAGCAAAGCACCAGTCCGCAAGCCTCTCTATCCGCAGATACCAGGCCGCACCAAACCGCGGACTCCATGCAACAACCCGCTCAGAACACAGCCGGCTTCCACCAGACTTCTCACCAGGCCGCAATCTCAGTCCGCCCAGTCCGCCCAGTCCGCCAAAGCTGTCCGCACAGGCCGCGCGGCCTGTCCCGTCACCCACTTCCACTTCACAAATTTCAACAATCTCCCCTTTGTAAATCAGTTGAGATATATTGTAATTCAATTTTGTGTTTTTCAACATTATCCCTTAAGAAATGATGCCTAATCTCTATGTGTTTTGTCCTACTATGGAGGACTGGATTTTGAGCTATGGAAATAGCACTTGTGTTATCACAAAAGATTTTAGACTTCTCTAAGTTATATCCATAGTCTAGGAGTTGGTTTTGGATCCACAAAATTTGTGAACAACAACTGCCTGCAGCCATATATTCAGCTTCGGCAGTTGAAGTTGACACAGATGTTTGTTTCTTACAAAACCAAGAGACAAGTCTATCACCAAGGAACTGACAAGTTCCACTGGTGCTTTTCCTGTCAATTCTACATCCAGCATAATCAGCATCAGAGAATCCAGTTAACTCAAATGCTGAATCTTTTGGATACCAGAGGCCTATATTTGGACAACTTTTAACATACCTGAGAATCCTCTTTACTAATGTTAGGTGTGACTCTCTAGGGCTTACTTGGAACCTAGCACATATACATGTAGCAAACATTATATCTGGTCTACTAGCTGTAAGATACAGTAAAGATCCAATCATTGCTCTATATGTTGTCTGATCAACAGGTTTCCGATGTTCATCAGCATCCAATACAACATTGGTAGGCATGGGTGTTTTCATACAAGATGCCTCAGACATACCAAATTTCTTAACCAGTTCATTAGCATATTTGGTTTGAGAAATAAAAATGCCTTCAGCATGTTGTTTGACTTGCAATCCTAGGAAGAAGGATAGCTCACCCATGCTACTCATCTCAAATTTAGAATGCATCAGGTTAGAAAACCTTCTGCACAATTTTGAGTCAGTAGAACCAAAAATGATATCGTCTACATAAATTTGTACTAGTAGGGTATGGGACTTATGGGTTCTAATAAAAAGAGTTTGGTCTACTCTACCCCTTATAAAACCATTTTCCAAGAGAAAGCATGCTAGGGTCTCATACCATGCTCTAGGAGCTTGCTTGAGACCATATAATGCTTTGTTTAGTCTAAAAACATAATCAGGAAGAGTTGGAGAGATAAAACCTGGAGGTTGTCTGACATAGACTTCCTCTTTGATGTCTCCATTTAAGAAAGCACTTTTGACATCCATCTGATAAACCTTGAAGCCTTTGTGAGCTGCATAAGCTAGAAATATCCTGATGTCTTCCAATCTTGTAACAGGTGCAAAAGTCTGGTCGTAGTCAATTCCTTATTCTTGAGAATATCCCTGAGCAACTAGCCTTGCCTTGTTCCTTATAATTACTCCTTGATCATCCAGTTTGTTTCTGAATACCCATTTTGTTCCAACAATGCAATGATCCTTAGGCCTTGGCACTAGTTCCCATACTTTGTTCCTCTCAAATTGATGCAATTCCTCTTGCATTGCAATGATCCAATGTGGATCTTGCTCTGCATCTTGAATGGACTGAGGTTCAATTTGAGATAGGAAGCAGGTGTGCAACAGGTTTTGGTTGACCTGATTTCTGGTTTGCACACTAGCTGAGATTTCTCCAATTATTTGGGAAATTGGATGGTCTCTTGATGTTACCAAATCAACAGGGGGTGTTGATTGTTCACCAACCTGTGTTGTTGTTTCCTCTTGTGTTACAACAATTGGCTCTTCAGATTGTGCTTTAATATGTGAAGCATTCCCTTCATCTTCACTGCTTTCTTCTTCTTGAGCAACCTGTAACTTGTTCATATCTTCAACTAGAGAGAGTTCCTGCAAAGGTTCTATGGTAGAAGAAATCTTCTCCATGAAAGACATGTTAGTTTCATCAAAAGAAATATGAACAGATTCCTCAATTTTCAAAGATGATTTATTATAGACCCTATAGGCCTTGCTGATCATGGAGTATCCCAGAAACACTCCTTCATCAGCTTTGGCTTGAAATTTTGCTAGATATTTCTTGTCATTATTGTGAATGTAGCAAATACAACCAAAAATTCTGAAATAGTCAACTTTAGGTTTCTTCCCTTTGAGTAATTCATAGGTTGTCTTTCCCTTTAGTTTATGTATCAGACTTCTGTTCAGCACATAGTTGGAGGTGTTCACTGCCTCTGCCCAAAAGGATAGAGGTAGATGAGCATCTGACAACAATGTAGTGGCAGATTCAATAAGGGTTCTATTTTTCCTTTTAGCTACCCCATTTTGTTGAGGAGTTCTAGGAGCTGAGAAAGTATGCCTGATCCCTTCACTCTGACAGAACTCTTGCATAAGAAGAGAATCAAACTCTGTCCCATGATCACTTCTGATCAGGGCAATGTGAGTATTGAACTCAATCTGTATACATTTGAGAAACTCTGTCAGACACTTAAAGTTATCAGACTTCTTCCTTAGAAAGAACACCCAAGTGAATCTAGAGAAGTCATCTACAACTACTAAAGTGTAGGATTTCCCTCCTAGGCTTTGTACTATGATGGGTCCAAATAGATCCATGTGTAACAGATACAATATCCTAGGTGAATCACTCTTATTAAGTGACTTAAAACTGTTTTTAGTTTGCTTGCCTAATTGACAAGCCCTGCAGAGTCCTTCCTTCTTGTAGGGGCCAGAAGGTAGTCCTCTAACAAGGTTGTCCTTGGAGAGCCTAACAATAGTTCTAAGATTTAGGTGTCCTAGTCTCTTATGCCATAAAACATTTGGTCTACAGACAGAGTTAAACAGGCAAATATCTACATTAGTTGAAAGAAAATCTACTAGATAAATGTTACCTTTCCTTTTACCTGTCAACACAGTTGTGTTATCCTCTGACTTGATTCTGCATAAGGTTTTGCTGAAGGTCACCTGGTAGCCTTCATCACATAGCTGACTGATGCTGATTAGGTTGTGCTTCAGTCCTTCCACATAGGCTACCTTCTTGAAGGTTACTGAACCAATCTGGACTGCACCATATCCTTTAGTTTGTCCAAAGTTGGAATCACCAAAGATAACTTTGGGTCCAAGCTTGGCTCTAAAGGAAGTGAGGTTGTCCTTGTTCCCTGTCATGTGCTTAGAGCACCCACTATCCAAATACCATTGCTGGTAAGATGTTGGATAGGTCTTCACCTGCACATAAAACAATTCATTTGTTTTTGACCCAGTTTACCTTGGGCCTAGGTTGATAACCTCTAAATTCTGAAATGAAAGACATCCCAGGTTGACTCTTATATCCTTCAGGATGATATCTCCTTGGAGGTATAATCCATTCAGTATAAGGGTTAAAGGTTTGGGATGAAGAACCCTTAGGATTCAATTTTGATTTACCTTTGAAAAAGTTTCCAGAGTTCTGACCTCTGTTCGACGATCTTGGAGCTGAGTTCGATGGTCGACTATGGGTGAGGTCAGGTATATGTGATCGTCGACCTGCGTTCGATAACTCTGGCTGAGATCGTCGATCAGCGTTCGACGATTTTTCCTGAGATCGTCGAGCTGCGTTCGACGATCGTCGATCTTTATTCGGCGATCGTCGATCTCCGTTCGACGATTTTTGCTGGGACTTAGTTTTCTGAGGCAGATCAGAATTTTTCCTGGCAACCTCTACAACTCCCTTTCCCTTGTTAGAAATAAACTTGATGGGAGTTGTTAGGACTATAGGTTGGCTGGATGAAGCACCCAAGCCCAGTGTACTGTTGAATCTAGAGTTCACTGTGCTTGTGATGTCCATCAGCTTGATGCTTCTCCCATTAAGGGATTCTTCAAGCGTCTTGGCCTCAGAGAGCTCACTTTTCAGTGAAGCTATTTGTTCCCTACAGTTCTCCAACTCCTGAGAGAGTTTGAGGTTGTCTGACTTTAAAACATTGTGTTCAGATAATTGATTTCTGAGAGAGATAATCTCTTTTTCAGACTTTAGTAGGTCTAAACACAGTGCTTTAAATTCAGATTTAAAATCTTCTGAAGTAAAATCAAAAGAACTAATTACCTGATCTTCTTCAGGTTGAGTCTCTGAGTCTGACTCTGACTCCTCTTCCTCTGAATTGTGCTGTGAGGCATTGATTGCCATCATGCAGAACTCCTTTTCTTCTGCATCATCCTCATCATCACTGGAGCTGGAAGAGGCTTCTGACTCCTCTTCAGTCTCACTCCAAGATTCAGCAACAAACCCTTTCCTGGTATGCTTATTTTTGCTGGAAGAAGGTTTGCTATTGCCACTCCTTTTGGAGTCTTTCTCCTTTCTTCTTTCTTTTCTGTCCCTTCTGTCCTTGTTCTTGTTCTCTGGACAGTCAGGAACTATAGCCCTGGTTTCTTGCAACCAAAGCAAATAATGTCTTTGTTATTACCAATGGACTTGTCATATCTTGGCTTATCCTGCTCCTTGTATGATCTTTTTCTGAAGTCCTTTCTGGCCATCTTGTAGAATCTTTTGGCCAACAAGCTGAGAAGTTCATCATTGCTTGTAGCTTTATCTTCATGCAGATCCTCAGTTGCCTTGAATGCTATGGTCTTCTCTTTTCTTGTGGCTGGTGAAGCAGCCTTCTGTTCTTCCTCTCTATTCTTGATGAGCAGCTCATAAGACTTGAGCTTACCCAACAAGGCTTCAGTGGTGATCTCATTCAGACTTCTGGCATCTTTAATTGGCCAGATTCTTGAATCCCAAGTGCTGGGGAAGCACATTAGGATCTTGTCATTAAGTTCTGTTAGAGAGATCTCTTTGTCTAATGTCCTCAGTTCACTGACAATTAGACTCAGTCTGTTGTACATGTCTCCCACTGACTCAGTCTCTCCCTTCTTGAAGTTTTCATATTGAGAGATGAGATGGGATCTTCTATCCTTTCTCTCATCAGCTGAGCCTGAGACTATTTCTGAGAGTCTATCCCAAATTTCCTTGGCTGAATTACATTCAGCTACCTTTTGAAAAATGTCATCTGACATTGTCTGGGCTAGAATGTTCATAGCCTTGGCATCAGCTACTTTCCATTTTTTGATGTCAGCATATGTTCCTGATGGAGGTGGGACAACATTTGTACTTGTACTTTCTGGGGGTCTTGGACACACTGTCAAAACAGAATTAAATATATCTTCATCAATAGAGTTCATGTAAAGTTTAATCCTTGCTTTCCAAAGTGCAAACTTTGACAGATTGCACACTGGAGGTCTGGTGCTAGCATAATCTTTGTTTTGGGCCATGATTTGTGCAAACAGAATCTAATGAGGAAATACAAAAAAAAACAGATCTAGTTTGGGATCTTGGGGTTCAGGTGTTAGCCTGTACAACCAGTCAGATATGGTATGTTTAACCAACCTGGATCTGATACCAATTGAAAGGGCAACTAGATCTGATATACTCTAGAGGGGGGTGAATAGAGTATATGGTGCTTTTAAAAACTTTTGCAAACTTTTACAACAATTGTTGTAATGTGTGTGAGCAGGGAAGCAGAGATAAAACTAATCACAGTACTAAGCTATGCAAAAACTAAGCACAGAAAAATCAAGGCCAGAAAAAAAAAGAAAACAAGCCAAAACCAGATGACACAAGGAAATATAGTGGTTCCCCAAACTTGGGTACATCCACTCTTCTACCACCCTAGGTAGGAATCCACTGCAGGATGAGTTGATCAGGTGTCCTGGGCACCAATGAGATTTTGATAAGGTGCTCAAAAACCAAAGCAGATTTTTTGATCAGGTGTCTTGCCACCAATGAGCTTTTGACAAGGTGCTCAAAAACCAGATTCAAACTTTTGAAGGGAGTTTGAGAAACCCTTTACAGAGTGGAGGTCAGAGAGTGATGGCAGTCTTCTCTTTCTCAATCAACTGAGAAGACTAAGTGGATTGATGTCAAAGCTCCCCCTGAGTCCTTGAGATCTTCAGGAAGAAAAGCTTTGCTGAGGGTGATAGGCCTTCAAAGATAGAGCTCCAGCAATAAATGATTTCAGCAAGCTGAAATGTTGAGTGTCTGGAGTCTTGAAATGATGTTGGCCTTGAACACTTTTAGAGCTGAAGAGATCTGAAGATTTTTGAAAGCTTGATCTCTTTGATGAGTGTTCTTAAGAATTCTTTTTGACAGAAAACTTTTGAGTATATTTCTGTATTCTGTATTGTGTGTCTGTTCTTTCTTCTTGTTGGTTTTTGGATTCAAAAGCATTCTGTCTCTTATTCTCTGTTCCTGAATAGAATATCATTCTCTGTCAAGGATAGCCGTTGGTCTGCATTGATTGCATCCTTAATTACATAATCTCTTCTGGAGGAAAGTCCACAGAATTATTCCTTGAAAGATCCCTTGAAACTTGGTCCAGAAGTAAATGAAAACGGCTAGCAAATCTCTGAATTAATTGTGGAATAACTCCTAACTGATTTGAATTTGAATTCTGGAAGTTATCTGAAATCGTCGAACTGAGCTCTGCTATCGTCGAGCTGAGCTCAGCGAACTGGAAAACTCAAGCAGCAAAATAATCGTCGATCTGAGCTCAAAGATCGTCGAACTGAGCTCAGAGAAAAAGATCCAATGCAGAGTAAAAATCGTCGAACTGAGCTCACCGATCGTCGAATGGAGTTCGACGATATTATGAAGTTGAGCTCAGCGATCGTCGAGTGGAGCTCGACGATCTGTCGAAGTTGAGCTAGACGATCGTCGATCGGAGTTCGACGAATCGTCGTGCTGAGCTCGACGATCAGACTTAGTCTCCAGGCAGAAAAACTTGGTCTTCAGGGCAGCTTCCAATCCTAGACTTCTAACCCTTAGACTCAATTCTAATTGACCTATTAAGCTATACAGAAGGTCAAGCAAAGGTTCCTAGAGACATAGTGATCCTGAACCAAATCAGTAATAGGGTGTTCCAACACGCTGAGTAAAATATGGACAGTCAAAGCCCAACAATTTACAAAGAAGAAATTCGGCTAAGTGCATAGGCGCTGAGTGAGGACAGTTCACTCAACACCATACAATAAGAAGTGTTAAGTAAAGACAAACTAGTCAAAGCTTCAACATTGACAGTGAAGAATTCTGGTTAAGTTCAGAAGCATTGAGTGAGGACAGCTCACTCAATGCCCAGAGAAGAAAGTGTTGACAGAACAAAGATCAGTCAAAGCTTAAGATGAAGTATATAGAAATTCTGGCTAAGTTCAGAAGTGTTGAGTGAGGGCAGCTCACTCAACGCCCGAAGAATAAAGCATCGACAAACCAGTGTAATGTCAAAGCTTAAGAAGATGTAGACAGAAAATCTATTTAAGTTCAGATGCATTGAGTGAGTACAGCTCACTCAACACAAGCTCATCAAGAAATTTTTACTAAAGACAGAAGCGTTGAGTGAAGGCAGTTCACTCAATGCCTCATCAAGAAGATAGACAAAGGAAAAGCGTTGAGTGATGAAGGCCCACTCAACGCATTCATAAAGATGGAAATCAGCTAAGTACAGAAGCGTTAAGGGAAGGCAGTTCACTCAACGCCTCAGCAAGATGGCAGGCTTCAGAGAAGCGGTTAATTCCAAATTCGTTGAGTGATGAAGGTTCACTTAACGCACTCAACGGCTGGCAGTGCAGATTATTTGGCTAAGTGCTTTTGCGCTGAGTGAATGCTGTTCACTCAACGCACTCAACGCCTGGGATGAACTGTTTGGATTTGGCTAAGTCCACAGATGCTGATGTCAGCAAATGTCAGCAAAATTCAAAAGAGTTGCGGGAAGTCAACAGTACGTGACCAATGACACAACATGCCTTCCATGCTGTATTTAATACAAAAGCAAGATTGCAGCTTGCAAATCCAAGTGGGCCCATACGTCAAAGAGCCGTTGGACGGCGGAATATAAAGGGATTGAGATCGGCGAAAAGAAATTAACTTTCAGAGCTTTAATTTTTCGTAAATAGGCGGAACTTCATCTTCTTCCTCTCGCCATTGTTGTAGAGGCTAAAGCATAAGTTCTAACCGCTGATCTGAAAGTTCAAGCAAGTTAGCTGTTGCGATTTTCACCTGCAATAACAAGTTCAGAGAAATCTCTGAGAAAGAAGAAGCGACCAAGGCTAACACTACCTGCAGCAAGCCAACAAGATAGTTGTTGTGATCAACACTTCAACAACAAGTTTAGAGAAAATCTCTGAGTAAGTAGAAGAAGCAAGGCACATCCTAGCTGCAACATCTTCACAGCCCTAGAAGATCATCCCTGAAGAATGCTTTCTAGAGCTGTGAAGAAGAAGAGAGGACTGAATTTCACTCTCAGTTCAGTAAGAAGCAGTTCACTGCAAGATACTTCCAACACAAGTAGAAGTTTCCTGAAGATCAGTTTCTTGTTGTTCTGAAGAAGGTAGGGCTGAGTTTATCTCAGCTCAGGAAGACAGGCTCGGAAAACTTTTCTCTGGAGTCAAATCAACACCAACGAAGCATTCTCTCTGTAGGATCCATTCTTGGATCTGAGCTGTAGGGCCTTTGTGCCTGAGTTGTAGACATATTTTATAAAGCCTGAGGTAGAATCCCGTTGTAGATCTGAGGTAGGTCATGTGTGTCAGAGGTAGGATCTTGAGTAGATCTGAGGTAGGAGAGTCATTCTCTCTGAGTTGTAGGGCCTTTGTGCCTGAGTGGTAGGATCCTTCTATGGATCTGAGGTAGGGCCTTTATGCCTGAGCAGTAGGAGAGTCATTCTCTTTGAGTGTTATGGCTATCCTCCTAGCCTGAGCTGTTGGACTATTAATTTAATCTGAGATAGTTGATTTTTGGATCATTGAGTTGTAGGTGCAAGCTTGCTCTGAGGTAGGTCTTGGAGGAGATTGAGTGATCCTGCGGGATCTATGTTGTAAGCTTTTTTGAGCCAGGATTTGGATAAGTGTCTTGTCTAACAAGCTGTTAGAAAGGTGAGAGGGACAGTGGACGTACCCATAATCTAGGGAGCCACTATAAATCTTGTGTGTGCTTTGTGTGATTGTCTTGAAAGCAGAATATAACTAAATCACAACACACCAAAAGAAAAGATAGTCATAAAAGACTAAGAAATCTATTCACCCCCTATAGGTGTTAGCTATCCTTGAAACTAAAGACTTTCAAAATAGTGGAAAGAGCAAGAGCAAATCTGAGCAGAGGAGGAGAAAGCCGATGTAACAAAATGTAGTTTACGAGTGGATGAGCCGTAGAGGTGGAGGAAAGATCTGCTGGCCGCGAGATAGTACTGGTAGACAGTAGCAGTGGTTGGGCTCCAGAGTTCAGATTACGACGAGTGTAGACACGGAGGAGAGGTGGTTTGTGTGGTGGTGGTTCCACGTGGGGTGTTGGAAAAAGAGGAGGTAGAGAAGTCGTGACTGGGATAGTAGGAAGAGGCATGGATTACATAAGTGGAGGGGCTGAAGTTGATGAGTGAAAGGGTTGGTATTCCAGGAAAGTAACATCAACAAAAAAACCACTTTCTGGTCGACTGAAGAGTAACATACGTAACCTTTTTAAGTGTGAGAGTACCACATGAACATACATTTGGTTGCACGAGTAGCAAATTTATCCGTAGGCAGACCAAGATTATGGACATAGTAGGCACAACCAAACACCCAAGGAGTGAGAGGAAATAGAGATTGAGAGGGAAAGAGGAGGCTAAACAGAGTAGCGAAGTTGAGAATGGAGGAAGGCAGACGGTTGATAAGATGACAGACAACTGACACTGCAATGTTCCAGTATTTGATGGGTACCTGCATCTGAAGCATTAAGGACCGAGCAACATCAAAAAAATTACGATTTTTGCGTTCAACAACACTATTTTGTTGAGGAGTATAAGCACAAGATGTTTAATATATAATTCCAAACTCAACACAAATTGTAGCGAACGTTCGACTCGTATATTCTTGCGCATTATCAGTTCGAATGATTTTAAGCAGAGAAGAGAACTGAGTACGAAGTTCAGTAATGAACGTACGAAATATAGAAGTGGGTTCGGTACAATCCCGTAGTAAATATAACCATGTTACACGAGAGTAATCATATAAAAACGTTACAAAGTAGCGGTACCCAAATACACTAGGGACTTTATAAGGTCCCCAAATATCAGAATGGACAATAGATAAAAGAGTAGTACTCCAATGACAAACAAGACTAAAGGAAACTCGATGTTGTTACCAAAGATACAAGATTCAGAAGTAAACTCATTCAAGGAGACATCCAGAAGAGCTTGCTTGAGAATCTGGAGGGGAGCATGCCCGAGACGACGATGCCACTCAACCGAGGAGACGATAGAAAGAGCAGATGAAAGAACATCAAGAAGATAGAGCCCATGTGACAGCCACCCGCTACCAATAATATTCCGCGTTTGTCGATCCTGCAAAACAAAGGACGATGGTGAGAATGTAACGTGGCAATCAAGATCCTGTGTAAGTTGGCTAACAAAAAGTAAGTTAAATGGGGAGCCCGAAACATGCAGAACCGAGGTTCAGGAGAGGGTGGGCATGAGATGGATATCAGCAGCTCCTAAGACAGGGGTGGATTCACCATTGACCACAATGATGAACTTGGGATGAGGTGCCAAGTATTGTAGCGGCTTCTAGGATGTAATGTGATGGGTGGCACCAGAGTCCACGATCCCGTGCGAACTTCGTGATAGACAGGATATACCTTCATTGGCGATGGAAGTCATAGAGCCCGAACGAGCAATCACCCCTTGGAGTTGCTGAAGCTGGATGCGGAGAGCATCGATGTCATACTGAGCGGCTGAAGAATCTGAAGTAAAAACAGAGTGCGGAGACTCGGCCTTAGTAGAGGCATCAAGGTGGGGCGGCAGACCATGCTTAGGATAACATGCAGCCTCCAAATGATTATCCTGACCGTAGAAAGTGCATTTAAGGGAGAATTTGCCAGCACGTCCTCGTCCCCGAGATAGATGGCGACCCCCATGGGCTGAAGGACCATGATTGGAGTGATGTGGTGAAGGTAGCTGTAGAAGAGCTGGAGAGGGATGCATAGGAGCCTTGGGCGGTGGGGTGACCTTCAGAAGCATTGAGCAGACATCTGAGAGAGAGTGAGTAGTGACAGAGGAGAGGATCTGAGCTCGAACACTATGCATATGAGATGGGACCCTCGTCATCATTGTGGCAATCCCGACAGCCTCTTTTTGTGCCCGTTGGGCAACCAGATCTGTAGTAGGAGGCTGGTGTTGTATCCAAGCCTCAATATGGGTCTTTGCCTTGACAACAAAGGAAGTCATATCGCTGACATCCCGAGATCAATGGATTAATGATCAATGATGATATCAAACAAATGTTGGACACTGTTTTGGCCAGGATAGAAGGAATGAAGTTCCTACCACATGGACTTAGTCATGTCATGATACATGGTCATCCTGTAAGGCTCCGTATCCATATAGTTGAGAAGCCATGATTGCACACGGCCGTCATCACAAAGCCACTCATCAGTGGGAAGGGAGGGAGTAGCCCGGGTCATGTGATGAATGTACAACCCATATTCGTCGAGGGTGGACCCCTCTAGAGCCAGATCAGCAAAAGTCAAAGTCAGCAAGTCAAGACAGAAGTCAGAGTCAACGCGTGAGTCAGCAAAAGGCCTGGGCGAGTATGGCGAGCTCCCCTTGCATACTCGCCAGGTAGGCTACTAGGCCGGTTACTCGCCCAACCACGCGAGCTCCCACATTGAAGTCGCCTAGTCGCCGGGAGGTGGGCTATAAATAAGACCCACCCCTCCCTTTGGATTTGTCTATAAATAGGACCCTAGGGGTACGAGGAAAAGGACCTTGAAATCACGTCGAGATCTTTCAAACTCTTTTCTGTGACGTCAGCTGAGCATTTGAATTCCTTTTTCAGAGAAACCAGGTTGTGACCTAACGACTATCCCCTTTAGTCGCCGCGACTTAGTTACCGGCTAGATTTTATCGTACCCTGCTAGACCATTTTTGGTTGTGGAGGCGTTACTTCTTCTAAGCTTCCGGGTACGTGGTGGGACCTTCCTGCTGAAGCACCTGAGGTCCTGTTTGTTGTTCGGTGACTTCCGTGCCTTAGCCCGCTAGCCATCGAGCCTAACCGTTGAGGTGGTAACCTTAGGCTGTCTTGATCTGATTTTTGGAGTAGAGAATTTTCCCTGCTTCAATAATGAAGAAGTCCTTTCGTATGGAGCACTCGTCGAACAGAATGTACCTATTCCACAAAGTTTCGCTTGCCACTGAGAGACATAGTGGTAATCCTGATTTCAACCCAAAGATCAGTAGCGAAAGTAGCAGCACAAGGTGGCAGAGGCGAGGCAGCAACAGACTCGCCGGAGGCAGTAGTGGAACCCATGAAACCGCAGCAAGGAGAACAACAAGTTCAAGCCGCAGGAAGAAGCCTAGCCGCTGCGGCTAGACAGGGCATGCGGGAGAGAGACCGCAACAATAATCTCGTGCTGCAAGCAAGAATAAGTCGCCAAAGAGACCAGCAGGCGTGCGGTAAAAACCAGTCCGCTGTGGATAGAAGGGAAGAAGAAAGGCCGCGGCTACAACAGCGCGCGGCAAGCAGAGCACCAGGCCGCTGCGGATAAAAGCAGCGGATAGAGGCAGCGGATAGGGCAAGACCGCAATGACTAGAAGCAACAGCAAGGAACAACGACATGGAGCAGCGACTAGAAGCAGTGACTAGAGCCGGCGATAAGGAGCAGCGACTAGAAGCAGTGACAAGGAGCAGCGACTAGAAGCAACGACAAGGAGCAGCAACTAGAGGCAGCGACAAGGAGCAGCGACTAGAAGCAACAACAAGGATCAACGACTAGAAGCAGTGACAAGAAGCGACTAGAAGCAGCAGTTAGGAAAACACAACAGCGGAGAGAGAAGCTCGCGGCGGCAAGGCGAACCCCGTAGAGACTAGAAACAACGGCAAGGAGATGCCCGCAGCAACTAGAAACAGCGACAAGGAGAAGCCCGCAGCGATTAGGCAAACACAGCGGCAACAAAAATTGCAGCGCCTAGAAGAGCGAACAGTGGGGAGAAAAAGGGTCCCATCGGGTAGAGAGAAGAGAACTATAAAAACAGAGGGAGGGAGGAGAGGAGAGGTGGAAGACACGGAGAGAGGAGTCGCGGTTAGAGAAGAGAAGGCCGCCGAACAGCAGCGGGAAGGAGGGACTAGGCCACGCGGATAGCAGCGGTTAAAAAAGAAGGTAGCCGCCCGGGATCAGATTCCCTCTGATACCATGTAGAGAAACAGAGTATTGAAACCTGTGAGTTGTATTTTTTGTATTAACCTTCAAGTATGAGTACATATATATAGGAAGAGAGAAGTGCCAAAAAAATACAATGTGGGACAAAACATAGGACACTCATGGGCTTATAAATGGGCCACAATTACAATGAGTTTTTACATATCTTTTTACTATCTTCTAACAAATATGTTAGTTGATGGTTGAGTCTCGTAATCGTATTTAAGTACCCCGTAGAGAAATCATCTTTTGTATTATGCAAGTTTGAACTGTTCTAATACTCAGATTATTCTCACAGATTTTATACACCTAGGTTCTATGTGAGTTAACTCTATTGAAGCTGCTTAAAAACTGATCATGTGGACATATTTCACACAAATCTCCCAGCGCATGTTTTAAACAAGATAATTCTTGGTAATTGTTATTCACCGTTATTCTTACACATCTTAGGTTGCTGGTTGTGCATTGATCATTGAGGTTCAAAGAAGTGCCAGATCAGAAGCACGTAAAGAAGAAGCACGCAAGCAGGAGATTGAGGTATACGTGTTTCCAGATTTTCATTTATAGTTACTGCAGATGTCATCTAAACGTGAATATGTTTAGCATTACTGCAAATACTAGTTGTAAATTGTATCAAATTATCATGTAAAAGTATACTTTTAGCTTTACCGTTTTGTACACATCTAATGATTGGAGCATACATCAGGCTTTCAGGAAACTTAAAGTAATTGGTCTCAAAATAGTGTCACGACACAACCTCTTGAGGGAGGGTCAAGAATTAGAACAGGCATTGATTATGGAATGCAACGAGGAAACACTAATCGTTAATAATCACAATCCAAACTTGAACTAGGGGTGAATCCCTCACCATCACCTAGAACAAGAACACAATATATATTTATTATTACCTCACAAATAGACCTAGTATCGATCACATGATTAGTACTAAATAAATAAATAGAGCAGTAGTTAAGCAAATGCATGAATGGTGCAAGTTCTTAAATTGTAAAAGAGAAAAAGCATGACAAAAAAATGGTAGGGCATGTTTAATTGGTCATGTCTTGCGTGTTATAGTTTTCTTTTTCTATCTATATATGCAGGGCATCTTTAGTTCGTCATGTCATTCGTGTTATAGTTTTTGTTGGAAAGTGAGGATATAAAATATAAGTGCAATTTTATTATTTCACATAGGGGCTAATTTATAGGAATAACAATGGACTCACAATGCGGGACTTGTTGGAGATTATGAAGTGGAAGTGGTTGATGGGGCAGGCCGGGCGTCCTGGGCGGACAGCGTCGGCGGACTGGGCGGACTAGGCGGATTGCGGCCTGGTGATAAGTCTAGTGGAAGCTGGTTGTTCTGAGCGGTTTGTACAGTTGGAGTCCGCGGACTGTGCGACCTGTTATCTGCGGATAAAGCGTTGGCTGATTGGTTTAGCCAATTAGCGGCCTGAGCAGATAAAGGCTTGCGGACTAGTGCGTTGCTCAGTGGTTGTGTTGCAAGCTTGTGTAACCGGCGGTTTGGCACTTGTCCGCGGGATGCTTGCGGACTGACGTGTCCGCGGTGTTTGCTTTTGCAGACTGGGCTTAGAGCTTGGCTGTGGCCTTGCTAAGCTCTGGTGGTACAGCAGGTGCTTTGCTGTGGAGGACTCTGGCGGACTGGTGTGTGGAGTCCGGCAGGTGGACATTGCGATAGAAAGGTTGCGAGGTTCTTGCGGACTCAGCCTTTACTCAGGAGGAGTGTGGCGGCCTGCTTGATGGTTGGCGGACGGGATTTTATGTCCTCCATGCTCGCGTTAAGCCTTTGGTGGATTTGTACTTGGTCACACTCCGCGCCAAGACCATGGTGTCCGCAGTATCCGCCAAGTCCGCTGGTGACCGGGTGGACTGTTGCTAACTCTGCCTTTGGTCGTGGACTTGTGGTGGATGGAGGCTTGGGTCTTGTTCTATGCGGACTGCCTCTGGCTTGTGCAGACAATCACTGAAGGGGGTTGTTGTCCTGGTAGTTGAAGGCTTTGCGGGCTAATGCCTTGTCCGCATAGCTTGGCCGGACTGATGAGGGTTCGCCAAAGTTGCCTTGCTTCTGGCGGGTTGATCCTTGGTATCGTCTAAGTCCTTGAGGACTCAGCGGACGGTTGTTTAGCTAGCGCGCGGGCTAGGGCGGTGTCTCTATCTCTAGGGCGGTGGCCACACTCCTCACCTCGCCTATAAATAGGACCCCCCCGGCACGTCTATAGTAACTGAGTGAACAGTAAATTGTGTTCGGTGAGGTACTGCGGTCTCAGTTTTCTGTTCGCGCAGATTGATTCAGAGTTAATTGTTGCTGTGTGCAAGTCGCGCGGGTAGCTTCAAGGAGCAAGGAGTTTGGCTTTGACTTCGGTCAAGTACTTGGAAGTTTGCGGTCTCTGCGGTCTCAGCGGGTCGCTCTGCGGCTTGTCAGTTCTCTGCTTCAATTTTGCCAGTTCCAATAACCTGTCCGCCAGTCTCAGGCGGGTAGGCGGTCTGTTCCTCAGTTCATCAGCAGGAGGCGAATAACGGTGTGTCCGCACGGCTTCACGGCTTCGGCAGAATCCGTGTCTATTCGGGTGTAGCAGCTTGAGCTCGGGCGGCTTCGGCGGACTTGGCGACCTCGGAGGTCTCGGCGGATTCCGGTGTTGTCCGCCTGGCTTGTTTTGTGTTGCTTTCTGTTATAGCTTGTATACTAGCGAAATCATGTCTCTCTACGTATACCTCGCCTTGTAAAGAAGTGAAGTGTATAAAAGATCTGCTTGTGCTTCCATTGTTTGTTGGTGTTAACCTTGTTCCTTGGTTTTCGCAAGATCAAAGTGTGAACTAGGTAGTGCCGAAGATATTAATTTGGCGTTTGGGTGACCTTGTTGACCACTTTGAGAAAATTCAACATGGTATCAGAGGGAGGTTCAGTTGCGTGAGCAGTGGTCAACCAGCGTTGTTACTCTGTGCTTGAGTGGTGATCAACCTGTGTTGTTGCTCAGAGCTTCTGAAAGGTTGCTTACCAACGGTTGTTGCAATAGAAGGAAGTTATGCAAGAGGTCTTGGCATTGAACTCTTAACGTCGACTAACTTCAAGAAGTGGAAGTCGTGCATGAAGAGTTATCTTCTGGGTGAGGAGCTATGGGAGGTCGTCGGTGGTGACGACAGACAGAAAGTGACAGCTGCTTTTGGTACTGCTGAGCAGGTTAGGCTCTGGAGAAAAACAAATGCTAAGGCGAAGTTTATTCTCAAGAGGGCCGTGTCACCAGAACTGTTTGATCACATCATTGGATGTGAGTCGGCTGCTGATATTTGGACAACCATTGATGACTTGTTCAATAGGAAGAATGTGGCGCGACTTCAGTTTCTGGAGAATGAGTTGGCTAGCTAGGACAACTCAAGGAGACCTTTCCATCCCAAAGTACTTCTTAAAGATGAAGAGCTTGTGTGCTGAGCTGTCGACACTTGATCCTGATGAGCCTATCTCTGAGGCTAAGATGAAAAGGCACATAATCCGCGGCTTGCGGAAGGAGTATGTTACCTTTGTGACATCTGTTCAAGGCTGGGCTACTCAGCCATCTCTGCTGGAGCTTAAGAACCTGCTTGCCACACATGAGAGCTTGGCAAGGCAGATGGATGGAGTGAATATCAATCAGGAAGGAAGTGAAGCTCTCTTCTCAGGCAAGAAGAAAGGATGGGAAGGGAAGAAGAAGAAGAAGAAGAAGAAGGTCGCTGGTGAGAAGGAGCCTTCAACGCCTTATTAGCCGGAGAGGAGCAATGCTCCTAAGGACTGGAAGAAGAACTTGAAATGCTACCGGTGTCATCAGCGAGGGCACTTCAAGCAGGACTGCAAGGTCAAACTGCAGCCTGGGCATGCTGCAGGAAAGGAGGAAGCTTGCTCGAGGAGTGAGGAAGCAGAATGGGGCGGAGCTTTCATGACAAACACCTGTGTCCGTGCCTTGTCTGTTGAGGACTTCAACGGCGAGTGGATCGTGTACTCCGGTTGTGGTCATCACCTCACCATAGACAAGTCAAAGTTCACCTCCATGCAAGCATACTCAGGTAATGAAGCTATTATCACTGATGATAATACTGTTTATACAGTAGAGAAAGAGGGGGTTGTGTCTTTGGGTAGTGATCAGGGTCCACTCACATTAAAGAGTGTGTATCACGTACCGGGCATGAAAAAGAACCTCTTCTCAGTGACCAATGCGGTGGACGCTGGGTATCATGTTCTGTTTGGGCCAACAGACGTGAGGTTCCTTCGCAACGTATCAGCGATTAAGGCTGATGTTGCTCATGTAGGAAGGAGGGTTAAGAACTTGTTTGTTCTTGCCACAAATTCTTATGTTGATCGAATGAGGGCCAACGATAGCGCTGCTATCTGGCATGAGAGGCTGGGGAATGTAGGCATGGACAAGCTGAAGGCGATGGCTAGTAGAAGTTTGGTGAGGGGTCTGCCTAAGTTATCCTCCTTTGGTGACGTGCATGTTTGCGCAGGGTGTCAATACGGTAAGGCACATCACCTTCCATTTGATAAATCACAAAGAAGGAGCAAGCTACCATTGGAGTGCATTCATAGCGACTTGATGGGACCAACAGTCACTGCCAGCCTTGGTGGAAGCAGATACATGCTTGTCTTGATTGATGACTACTCAAGGTATACTTGGGTTTACTTCTTAAAGGAGAAGTCAGAAGCCTTCCGTTTGTTTGTGGAGTTCAAGGAGTTGGTAGAAGGCTGGCTTGGCTTGCAGATCAAGAAGCTTAGAACAGACAACGATGGTGAGTTTATCTCCTCCGAGTTTTCTAACTTCTGCAGGAATCACGGGATCCAATGAGAGCTTACTTGTGCTCACACTCCACAACAAAATGGAGTAGCGGAGCGGAAGATCCGTCATCTGACGGAGACCTGCAAATACTGGCTTCATGCGAAAGACATTCCAAGTTCCTTTTGGGCGGAGGGGATGTCTTGTGCTGCTTATGTCATCAACAGGATGCCGCTCAGCCCAATCAACATGAAGACTCCTATTGAGTTGTTGCTGAAGGAGAAGCTGAGTGTGAGACACCTTAGGGTGTTCGGTTCAACTTGCTATGTGCATGTCCCGGATGCTTCACGGACTAAGCTGGATGCAAAGGCAAGGAAGCTTGTCTTTGTTGGCTACGACGAGCGGAAGAAGGGATGGAAATCAATGGATCCTGCGATGAAGAAGTTCGTGGTGTCAAGAGACATTGTCTTTGACGAGCTGACGTTATATGGAGGTGGCTCGGTTGAGCTAACCGGAGGTAGCAAGGTTGATGAAGCACCGGTGGTAGATGCTGAAGGCTTGGAAGAGGAGCTTGCAGTTTCACCAGCAGCTCCTGTTGCTTCTAACTCCGAGGCTGAGCCTTCTGGCTCAGGAAGCAGGGGGAGCACTGCTCAAAGATTGTCCCAAGTAGGAGTTGAGCCCGAAGAAGCAACGGAAGCAGTGAAAAAGGAGCCGACCCTTCGGAGATCGAAGAGGGTCATTAAGCCTTCGGCTCGGTACTGTGATGGGAATGCAGTGAGCTTTGTTTCCTGCTTTTTTACAGGTCCTCTGGATGAGCGAGAGCCTGCAACCTTCAACGAGGCCACTGGAGTTAAGGAGTGGGAAGTTGATATGAAGGAAGAGATTGATGCTCTGAAGAAGAATGAAACCTGGGACCTTGTGCCCATGGTTGATGACATTACTCCGGTTACTTACAAGTGGGTGTATAAGTTGAAGAAGAAGGCTAATGGGAGCATTGATAGATTCAAAGCTCGCCTTGTCGCTAGATGATTCTCACAGCAGTATGGAGAAGACTATGAGGAGATGTTTAGTACAGTTGCGAATATGACTTCAGTTAGAGTGGTGATCGCCTTGGCTGCTAGCAAGGGATGGAGGTTGTGGCAACTCGATGGGAAGAATGCCTTTCTTTATGGAGAGATTGACAAGGACATCTTCATGGTTCAGCCACTTGGTTTTATTTCTGAAGATCATCCGGACTATGTCTGCAATCTCATGAAGGCTCTCTACGGGTTGAAGCAAGCTCCTAGAGCTTGGAATGGGAAGATAGCAGAGTATTTGCAGTTCTGCGGGTATCTTGCCTCTAACTCGGACTCTAGCTTGTTTGTCAAGAAGAGTGGAGAGCTTCAAGTCTTGGTCCTACTGTATGTGGACGACATAATCATCATAGGGAACTCAGAGGGGGAAGTAACAAGGCTCAGGGCAGAGGTTGCTATACGCTTCGAGATGAAAGAATTGGGAGAGCTTCATCACTTTCTCGGTCTTGAGGTGGAGAGGAAGGAGTGCGGGATTCTCATTTGCCAAAAAGGGTATGCAGATCGCATTGTGAAGAGGTTAGGCATGGGCGAAGGGAAGAAGTGCTCTACTCCACTGGAACCTGGGCTGAAGCTTCGACGAGATGAGGGAAGTATTCTTCCTGACCCCTTGGTGTTCAGAGCTCTTGTTGGGAGCTTGATTTACCTGACGATTACAAGGCCAGACATTGCTTACGCTGTTGGCTGAGTAAGTCGGTTTATGGTCGAACCAAGGAAGACTCATCTAGTGGCGGCAAAGCACATCTTGAAGTATGTCAAGTCAACTTCTGATATGGGACTTCTCTATAGAAGGGACTCGGATTTTGCCTTGCTTGGGTACACGGATGCTGACTATAGCGGTGATTCGGATGAGCGGAGGTCAACTTCAAGTTATGTGTTCACTTGCGGTTCAGCTAGCATCTCGTGGTGTTGCAAGAAGCAGGACTCGGTGTCAGTCTCAACTACGGAGGCAGAGTATAAGGCTTCGGCCTTGGCAGCTCGGGAAGTTATCTGGTTGAGGAGGCTTATAGAGGATGTTCATGAAGAAGTGCAAGGGCCGACTTTACTCTGGGGTGACAATGAGAGTGCTCTCAAGCTGGTAAACAATCCAGTGTGTCACGCCAGAACCAAGCACATTGAGATCGATCACCACTTCATACGGGAGAAGGTATTGGAGGGATCTCTTTTGGTCGGGCATGTTCGGAGTGAAGACAATCTTGCTGACATCTTCACGAAGCCACTGTCGAAGGGGCCCTTTAAGCGGTTGCGTAGCTTGCTGGGCTTGATCACCACTTCTCACTTCAAGGGGGAGTGTTGAAAATTGTGAAGTAGAAGTGGTTGATGAGGCAGGCCGGGCGGCCTGGGCGGACATCGTCGGTGGACTGGGCGGACTAGGCGGACTGCAGCCTGGTGATAAGTTTAGTGGAAGCTGGTTGTTCTGAGCGGCTTGTATGGTTGGAGTCCGCGGACTGTACGGCCTGTTATCTGCGGATAAGGCATTGGCTGATTGGTTTAGCCAAGGAGCGGCCTGAGCGGATAAAGGCTTGCGGACTGGTGCATTGCTCAGTGGCTGCGTTGCAAGCTTGTGTAACCGGCGGTTTGGCTCTTGTCCGCGGGATGCTTGCGGACTGACGTGTCCGCGGTGTTTGCTTTTGCGGACTGGGATTAGAGCTTGGCTGTGACCTTGCTAAGCTCTGGTGGTACAACAGGTGCTTTGCTGTGGAGGACTCTGGCGGACTGGTGTGTGGAGTCCAGCAGGTGGCCATTCTGTTGGACAAGTTGCGAGGTTCTTGCGGACTCAGCCTTTACTCAGGAGGAGTGTGGCGACCTGCTTGATGGTTGGCGGATGGGATTTTATGTCCGCCATGCTCGCGTTAAGCCTTTGGTGGATTTGGACTTGGTCACACTCTGTGCCAAGACCAGGGTGTCCGCAGTATCCGCCAAGTCCGCTGGTGACTCGGTGGACTATTGCTAACTCTGCCTTTGGTCGTGGACTTGTGGTGGATGAAGGCTTGGGTCTTATTCTATGTGGACTGCCTCTGGCTTGTGCGGACAATCACTGAAGGGGGTTACTGTCCTAGTGGTTGAAGGCTCTGCGGGCTGATGCCTTATCCGCATAGCTTGGTCGGACTGATGAGGGTTTGCCAAAGTTGCATTGCTCCTGGCGGGTTGGTCCTTGGTACCGGCTAAGTCCTTGCGGACTCAGCGGACGGTGGTTTAGCTAGCGCGCGGGCTAGGGCGGTGTCTCTATCTCTAGGGCGGTGACCACACTCCTCACCTCGCCTATAAATAGGACCCCTCGACATGTCTACAGTAACTGAGTGAACAGTAAGTTGGGTTCGGTGAGGTGCTGTGGTCTCAGTTGTCTGTCCGCGCGGATTGATTCAGAGTTAACTGTTGCTGTGTGCAGGTCGCGTGGGTAGCTTCAAGGAGCCAGGAGTTTGGCTTTGACTTCTGATGAATTGTAAATATACCTATTTTTGTGTACATTAATTTAGATGATTTCATTTATTTTTGTCGTTTTTATTTATTTTTATTCAATAAAATGCTCCTATTTTTGTAAATATTATACTAACTTAGTTTATTTTATTTTTCAGGAAAAAATGAAAATCTGCCAAAATTTGACATGTCACGCCCGTGACATATTGGTCACGCCCGTGACCAAGGCGTGACACGTCAAATTCCTGTGAAATCTGCAATTTTGAAGTGCAAAGCTTGACACGCCCGGGGTCACGCCCGTGTCACCCGACACGGGGCGTGACCACAGCCCGTGACACTCCACTCGACGATTTCATCTCGACGATCGTCGAGTGTCGACACCAGCCGACACGCCCAGAGTCACGCCCGTGACCTGGGGCGTGACCTTTCCAGCTAGCCCGACAAGACCTGCCCGAAGACTTTCGGCGCGCACCGCGCCCAGATCCACCTGCCTGTCACGCCCCCTGTCACGCCCGTGACCAAGGGCGTGACCACTGCGAGACCGCCACGTGTCCAGCCCGAAGTCAACTTTCCCGTCAAATCGCCGGCCGCCTTCTAAATAGTACTGTCACGCCCCCTGTCACGCCCGTGACCAAGGGCGTGACCCATGTAAATTTTTTCTATAAATTCAGAGCTGCTGCTTAGGATTTCTGTTCCCTTTTTTGAACCATTTTGTATAGGAGTTATGCTGCTCGGATGAGTTCCAAATGCTATGTAAGGGATATTTTCTCCCCCTCTCCTTAGGTTTTATTTTCGTTCCTGTGTAACCCGTTATTATTAGCTTAATAAAATGTGTTTTCATCCCTTTATTTGGCTTTGGAATGAGTCTAAACGACTACCTCTATGCAATCTTATCTTTTTTCCTTGTCTTAACTTAGTTTTTTTTCGTCTTTTTATACGTGTGTGTGTGTGTATGAGAGTAAAATGTTATTTCCTTTTTTATGGTTGAGTAGTTGTTTTCTCCTTCATAGTAGTTAATTTATTTTTGTTCCAATATTCATCCTTATAAAGTTATAAAAATGATTTTAAAGTGGGTTTGTTTTCTCTTCATTTTACTTAGATTTGTTTAGTTTTGTAAACTTTTTTTCCTTCTTTTACTTTTTCTACCACTTTTTAAGCATTTTTATAACATTATAAGAATGAATATGTTGTTATTTTGTTTTTCCAAACACTTATATTTTTGCATTTACTTTCAAATCTTTTTCGTTATTTAATTTTTTCGTTCTCTTTTTATGCATTTCTACCGCATTCTAGCGGTAGAAATGTATTCGTTTTTATTTTTCGATCACTTGCTTTTTTTGCGTTTATTTGCAAAACTTTCGTTCCGTTTAATTTTTATTTTCGCTTTTTATGCATTTCTACCGCATTCTAGCGGTAGAAATGCAGTTGTTTTAATTTTTCGTTAACTTAGTTTTTTGCAATTTTTTATGTTTGCGCATTTATTTCCGCCTACTCGTTAAGAGTTAAATGGCGCTCGCTTATTTTATTTTCTGTAGAGTGCGTGAGTTTGTAATTTTCCTTTTTTTCGCCTACTCACTTGAGTTTAATGGCTGGATTTTATTTCAGTAGAGTGCGTGTGTTTTCATTTATGTCGAGAGAGAGTGTGTGTGCGTTGCATTTATTTTGTCCTACTCGGTTGAGTAGGACCCGTATTTATTTTCTCCTACTCATTTGAGTAGGACTTGCGTGTGTGCGTTTTACCGCTTTCTTTCTCCCGCCCACGCAGTTGCGCCGGGACTCGCAATTTACAGCTTTCTTCAGTCCTACTCGTTTGAGTAGGACTTGTAATTTTCTGCTTTATTTTCCTGCTTTCATTTACTGCTTTCTTTCCTGCTTTCATTTACTGCTTTCTTTATCACTTTATTTTCTGCTTTTCCCGCAAGCCGTCCCCATTCCGATGAGTGGCTAATCGTTCTTAGCCCTCGGCATCGAAGAGCATTGGGACAGATAAAATAGCTTAAAATAATTAAAGGTCGTATTTTTCTAATTAATTAAAAGTACTTAAGGTTTGCCCGGGGTTTACGACGCGTAGGACCACATATCGATGTGTGGGCCCTATTTCCGTAGTCCATATGCTAGCCAGCCGAGAGGCCGTGCATATGGACCGATCGCCCCTTGGCAAAGAGAGTTCCGCACTAACCCTCGAGAGAGGAGGCGCGCCAACTCTACCGGATTGGGTTCCCCACCCAATAGCGGGGTTCTTAGCGTAATGCGGGCGTTAAGAGGAATCCTTCGTCGGACTAACGTTCGGTCGAATAGTCTTAGCGTTCAGGTGAGCGATAGTCCTAGAGATAGGTGAGCTCATTTTAGTGGAACCTCCACGGCCAAGTCTCCGCCTTAATTAATTAGAAATTTAGGAGCTCTTTTTATTTAAAGTTTATTTTAGTTCAATTGTTTTTTCGGTGCCATCGAGCTAAGCTCTTCATCGACACCACCTTCAGCTTTCTTTTTATGCTTTCTTTTTATTTTTTCTGTCATTTTTATTTTATATAAAATATCCCGACAAGATAATTATCGGTAAAATAATAGTCCCCTCCAGGGAAGAGTAGAAATAATCGAACCGGACCCGAGAACAATACGACCTCGATATTCCACCCGGAATATCCTGTACTACTCACGATAGGTGCACTTGCCTCCTTTCGTTAAAACTCGATCTAACCCTTTTTATATCCAAAATAAATAAATAAATACGCGCGCCCCGTTTTCTTAAATAAATTCACTTCCGCCTTTTTTCTCTCAAATAAAACCGCCGGGTCGCCGCGTGACCGCAAATAATTTTGGAGTTTTAACCATCAAGTTTTTGGCGCCGTTGCCGGGAAAATTTAGGTTCGTTATTTTAAACCCTGGAAATCAATTAATTTTACCTATATCTATATATACCAAAAATTAAAAATGGCCAACAAAAATATAATAATAATAATAAAAAAATAAACTATAAAAAAATATATTACAAAATTATAAAACAAAACAAAAAAAAAAATTTTTGAAAAACTTATAAAAAAAAAAATTTTACAAAACCTTAAAAACTTAAAAAAATTTTTTTTTTGAAAAACCTTAAAAATTAAACATTTGAAAAAACTATAAAACTAAAAAAAAAAAAACTAAAAAAAAAAAACTAAAAATCCAAAAAATAAAAAACTTAACAAAAAATATTTTTATTTTCATTATTGTTTTTGAACAAAAAAAAACAACAAAAAAAAACAAAAACAAAAAAAAAATGAAAAATGAAAAACTTAAAAATATATTTTCCTTATGAGAAAAAAAACAAAAAAATTAATAATTTGTTTTTAAAAAAAAAAAACAAACCCAAAAAAAAAAACGTAAGTATATATTTTGTTTAATTTAATTTAACTTATTTTTGATTCGGCACACTTCCACTCTTGTGCGCGTTAGGGGTGAGCATTTCCATCACACTCACGTAGCTAAGGCCTTAGCTACCTTCGACTCCCCCACGCACATGCCCCCCTACCGCCCGCAACCTTTTAGCCGAATTTTTCGTTTTTTCTATTTTTGTGTTGCTTCTTTCTTTTTCTTCTAAATAATGCAGGGTTTCAACCTGGGCCTCCCGGACTCGTCTAAGGGAAGCTCCTACCCTTCCTTTTTCTTTTTGTACTTATTATAATTTGTATATTATCTGTTCCGCATACTTAGACTGCAACATTGGGGACAATGTTGGGTTTAAGTATGGGGGTGTTTTCCTATACTGCATTTTTTTTATTCTGTACTCATCAAAATACAAAAATACAAAAAAAATTGCAAAACTTAAAACATAAAAAAAAAAATTTTTTTTCCTTGTTTTATATAATAAAAAAAAAACTCAAAAAAAAATCATAAACCACAAACAAAAATCTCAAAAAAACTTATAAAACATCAAAAAATTCAACAAAAAAATTTTTTTTTTTACTTTGTAAATATTTTTCAAAAAAAAATCTCTCTTCCCCCCTCTTCTTCTTTTTTGTAAAAACTTGCGTCTTGCCTGCCCGCGACGTTCGACTCATCGAACCAACCATTCAAATAAGAGTCTGTTCGCGGGGCCGCAGTCGAGTTTTTACTTTGCCCTTTTTTGTAAAAAATCTCTCTTCCCCCCCTATCTTCTTTGTAAATAACTCTTCTTTCTCTCCTCGTTCTTGTAAATTACTTATCTACAAAAACTAAAAATAAAAAAAAAATTAGAAAAACCCAAAAACCTTAAAAAGATAAAAAAAATCTAAAAAATCCTAAAAAGATAATAATTAAAACACAAAAAAATGATAAAACTCTAAAAATTCCAAAAAAAATGTTTTGTTAAATTATGTAACAAAATAATTCGAATATACCATTTCTTAACCTTTTTTGCTTTCCACAAATCTAGTTTCGAGTTAATTTGTATGCGAATTTTAGTTATTCTTTGCTTACTATTCGTTTATTAATTAAAGTTCGATAGATTTAAGTGTCTGGGGTTAAGATTTAAAGAATTTTTTATGTCCTTTCCTTATAATAGGGAACTTGTTTTTCACCACCACTTCTAATTTTATAAATAGAAGCTCGTTTTTTATGTTAGAAAATAACATCCATGGATTTCAATTATTTCTACTTCATGCTTTTAGAAATATCGGAACGTTCATTTTAAAAAGGTTGCTCTCAAAACTTTTTTATTAAAATCTAGTTTTCTTTTTGAAAAAATAAACTCACTTCCATTTTTTTTCATGTCTTACTTGACATGATTACCCCTATCCCTTAAAAGATCCTATGTCAATGGGAATAAGATTTCGTTCCGTAAACATAGGCACCCAATAATTTAAAAAGATTATATATGGAGTAAGAGGATAAAATTCATTACTCCTACAAATATACATTGGGTTAATTTTATCCTTATGAAGAAAGAAAAAAAAATTATTATTATGTGTTAGGAAAATAAGATTTCGTTTTCCTAACTATCCAAAAAGAAAAAAATTGGAGGTTCGAGAAAAAATTACCTCACCTCAATATTCAAGCCTTCTTCATAAACCACCAAACCACTTAGCCTATTTCAATAATTCTAGACTTAATTTAAAAATTTTTTTGAGAGCATAATTTTTAAATTGCATTATTTCCTTTAACTTCTTTTAAGCTAAAGTTTTTTATATAAATCCAATCCATCTTTGTTAAACTAACAAAAATTAATTTTTGCTTTCTATTTTATTTCTTCTAGAAGTCTTTTTGAAACTGTTCCTCTATTCATAATATTTCATAAATTAGGATTTAATTCTTTAACCCCGGATGTTTATTTTGATCTTCCTTTTAATTAATTCAAGCGGTAGCTAAACTTAGGATCTCTTTTATTCCTTATAAGTTCATCTCCAACTTTTGCTCTGGAATAGCAAAAGCTTAAGTATGGGGGTATTTGATGAATTGTAAATATACCTATTTTTGTGTACATTAATTTAGATGATTTCATTTATTTTTGTCATTTTTATTTATTTTTATTCAATAAAATGCTCCTATTTTTGTAAATATTATACTAACTTAGTTTATTTTATTTTTCAGGAAAAAATGAAAATCTGCCAAAATTTGACATGTCACGCCCGTGACATATTGGTCACGCCCGTGACCAAGGCGTGACACGTCAAATTCCTGTGAAATCTGCAATTTTGAAGTGCAAAGCTTGACACGCCCGGGGTCACGCCCGTGTCACCCGACACGGGGCGTGACCACAGCCCGTGACACTCCACTCGACGATTTCATCTCGACGATCGTCGAGTGTCGACACTAGCCGACACGCCCAGAGTCACGCCCGTGACCTGGGGCGTGACCTTTCCAGCTAGCCCGACAAGACCTGCCCGAAGACTTTCGGCGCGCACCGCGCCCAGATCCACCTGCCTGTCACGCCCCCTGTCACGCCCGTGACCAAGGGCGTGACCACTGCGAGACCGCCACGTGTCCAGCCCGAAGTCAACTTTCCCGTCAAATCGCCGGCCGCCTTCCAAATAGTACTGTCACGCCCCCTGTCACGCCCGTGACCAAGGGCGTGACCCATGTAAATTTTTTCTATAAATTCAGAGCTGCTGCTTAGGATTTCTGTTCCCTTTTTTGAACCATTTTGTATAGGAGTTATGCTGCTCGGATGAGTTCCAAATGCTATGTAAGGGATATTTTCTCCCCCTCTCCTTAGGTTTTATTTTCGTTCCTGTGTAACCCGTTATTATTAGCTTAATAAAATGTGTTTTCATCCCTTTATTTGGCTTTGGAATGAGTCTAAACGACTACCTCTATGCAATCTTATTTTTTTTCCTTGTCTTAACTTAGTTTTTTTTCGTCTTTTTATACGTGTGTGTGTGTGTATGAGAGTAAAATGTTATTTCCTTTTTTATGGTTGAGTAGTTGTTTTCTCCTTCATAGTAGTTAATTTATTTTTGTTCCAATATTCATCCTTATAAAGTTATAAAAATGATTTTAAAGTGGGTTTGTTTTCTCTTCATTTTACTTAGATTTGTTTAGTTTTGTAAACTTTTTTTCCTTCTTTTACTTTTTCTACCACTTTTTAAGCATTTTTATAACATTATAAGAATGAATATGTTGTTATTTTGTTTTTCCAAACACTTATATTTTTGCATTTACTTTCAAATCTTTTTCGTTATTTAATTTTTTCGTTCTCTTTTTATGCATTTCTACCGCATTCTAGCGGTAGAAATGTATTCGTTTTTATTTTTCGATCACTTGCTTTTTTTGCGTTTATTTGCAAAACTTTCGTTCCGTTTAATTTTTATTTTCGCTTTTTATGCATTTCTACCGCATTCTAGCGGTAGAAATGCAGTTGTTTTAATTTTTCGTTAACTTAGTTTTTTGCAATTTTTTATGTTTGCGCATTTATTTCCGCCTACTCGTTAAGAGTTAAATGGCGCTCGCTTATTTTATTTTCTGTAGAGTGCGTGAGTTTGTAATTTTCCTTTTTTCCGCCTACTCACTTGAGTTTAATGGCTGGATTTTATTTCAGTAGAGTGCGTGTGTTTTCATTTATGTCGAGAGAGAGTGTGTGTGCGTTGCATTTATTTTGTCCTACTCGGTTGAGTAGGACCCGTATTTATTTTCTCCTACTCATTTGAGTAGGACTTGCGTGTGTGCGTTTTACCGCTTTCTTTCTCCCGCCCACGCAGTTGCGCCGGGACTCGCAATTTACAGCTTTCTTCAGTCCTACTCGTTTGAGTAGGACTTGTAATTTTCTGCTTTATTTTCCTGCTTTCATTTACTGCTTTCTTTCCTGCTTTCATTTACTGCTTTCTTTATCGCTTTATTTTCTGCTTTTCCCGCAAGCCGTCCCCATTCCGATGAGTGGCTAATCGTTCTTAGCCCTCGGCATCGAAGAGCATTGGGACAGATAAAATAGCTTAAAATAATTAAAGGTCGTATTTTTCTAATTAATTAAAAGTACTTAAGGTTTGCCCGGGGTTTACGACGCGTAGGACCACATATCGATGTGTGGGCCCTATTTCCGTAGTCCATATGCTAGCCAGCCGAGAGGCCGTGCATATGGACCGATCGCCCCTTGGCAAAGAGAGTTCCGCACTAACCCTCGAGAGAGGAGGCGCGCCAACTCTACCGGATTGGGTTCCCCACCCAATAGCGGGGTTCTTAGCGTAATGCGGGCGTTAAGAGGAATCCTTCGTCGGACTAACGTTCGGTCGAATAGTCTTAGCGTTCAGGTGAGCGATAGTCCTAGAGATAGGTGAGCTCATTTTAGTGGAACCTCCACGGCCAAGTCTCCGCCTTAATTAATTAGAAATTTAGGAGCTCTTTTTATTTAAAGTTTATTTTAGTTCAATTGTTTTTTCGGTGCCATCGAGCTAAGCTCTTCATCGGCACCACCTTCAGTTTTCTTTTTATGCTTTCTTTTTATTTTTTCTGTCATTTTTATTTTATATAAAATATCCCGACAAGATAATTATCGGTAAAATAATAGTCCCCTCCAGGGAAGAGTAGAAATAATCAAACCGGACCCGAGAACAATACGACCTCGATATTCCACCCGGAATATCCTGTACTACTCACGATAGGTGCACTTGCCTCCTTTCGTTAAAACTCGATCTAACCCTTTTTATATCCAAAATAAATAAATAAATACGCGCGCCCCGTTTTCTTAAATAAATTCACTTCCGCCTTTTTTCTCTCAAATAAAACCGCCGGGTCGCCGCGTGACCGTAAATAATTTTGGAGTTTTAACCATCAACTTCGGTCAAGTACTTGGAAGTTTGCAGTCTCTGCGGTCTCAGCGGGTCGCTCTACGGCTTGTCAGTTCTTTGCTTCAACTTTGCCAGTTCCATTAACTTGTCCGCCGGTCTCAGGCGGGTAGGCGGTTTGTTCCTCAGTTCATCAGCAGGTGGCGGATAATGGTGTGTCCGCATGGCCTCGCGGCTTCGGCAGACTCCGTGTCTATTCGGGTGTAGCAGCTTGAGCTTGGGCGTCTTCGACGGACTTGGCGACCTCGGCGGTCTCGGCGGATTCCGGTGTTGTCCGCCCGACTTGTTTTGTGTTGCTTTCTATTATAGCTTGTATACTAGCGAAATCATGTCTCGCTACGTATACCTCGCCTTGTAAAGAAGTGAAATGTATAAAAGATCTGCTTGTGCTTCCATTTTTTGTTGGTGTTAACCTTGTTCCTTGTGAAAGTGCAGTTAGATCTGATATACTCTAGAGGGGGGGGGGGGTGAATAGAGTATATGGTGCTTTGGAACTTTTTACAACAATTGTTGTAATAAGTGTGAGCAGGGAAGCAGAATAAAACTAATCATAGCACTAAGTTAAACAAAAGCTAATCACAGAGTAATCAAGGCCAGAAAGAAACATAAAAACAAGCAAAACCAGAAGACACAAGGAAATATAGTGGTTCCCCTAAACTTGGGTACATCCACTCTTCTACCACCCTAGGTAGGAATCCACTACAGGATGAGTTGATCAGGTGTCCGGGGCACCAATGAGCTTTTGATAAGGTGCTCAAAAACCAAAGCAGATTTTTTGATCAGGTGTCTTGCCACCAATGAGCTTTTGACAAGGTGCTCAAAAACCAAGCTCAAACTTTTGAAGGGAGTTTGAGAAACCCTTTACAGAGAGGGGGTGAGAGAGTGATGGAAGTCTTCTCTTTCTCAAACAACTGAGAAGACTATGTGGATTGTTGATATCAAAGCTCCCCCTAAATCCTTGAGATCTTCAGGAAGAAAAGCTTTGCTGAGGGTGATAGGCCTTCAAAGATTGAACTCCAGCAATAGATGATTTTAGCAATGACTGAAATGTTGAGTGTCTGGAGTCTTGAAATTTGTTGGCCTTGAACACTTTGAAACTAAAGAGATCTGAAGATTTGAGAAAGCTTGATCTCCTTGGATGTATGTTCTTGAGAATTCTTTGAGACAGAATATTTTGAATGTATCTCTGTAATCTGTGTGTCTCTCTCTGTGTCTTCTTTAGACTCCAAAAATTCTATCTTTTATTCTCTGGTTTAGAATAGAGTAACATTCTCTGTCAAGTAGCCGTTGGCCTGCATTAATTGCATCCTTAATTGCAAAATCTCTTCTGGAGGAAAGTCCATAGAAATATTCCTTGATAAATCCCTTGAAACTTGGTCCAGAAATGAATGAAAATGGCTAGGAAATCTCTGAATTAATTTCAGAATAACTCCTTAACAGATTTGAATTTGAATCTAGAAACATCCTTGAAGTTATCTGAAATCGTCGAACTGAGCTCTGCTATCGTCGAGCTGAGCTCAGCGATCTGGAAATATACAGCAGCAAAATATCATCGATCTGAGCTCACAGATCGTCGAACTGAGCTCAGAGATAAAGATCCAAAGCAGAGTCAAAATCGTCGACCTGAGCTCACCGATCGTCGAATGGAGTTTGACGATATAATGAAGTTGAGCTCAGCGATCGTCGAATGGAGTTCGACGATCTGTCAAAGTTGAGCTAGACGATCGTCGATCGGAGTTCGACGAATCGTCGTGCTGAGCTCGACGATATGACTTAGTCTCCAAACACAAAATCTTGGTCTTCAGGGCAGCTTCCAAACCTAGACTTCTAACCCTTAGACTCAATTCTAATTGACCTATTATGCTATACAGGAGGTCAAGCATTTGATTCCTAGAGACATAGTGATCCTGACCCAAATTAGTAATAGGGTCTTCCAACAATCTCCCCCTATTTGGGTTAGGATTACTATTTACAAACTTTGGAAAAATTTAAATAACAACATACAAGCAGCAAAACAGAAACACAACAAGCCAGACATTGCAGAACCACAGAAATATATAGCATTCAGATAATCAGAAATCAGAGAATGTCACCTTACAATATCATTTCTTCTCTTTGCCCTTAACCATTTTAATCTATCTGTTAGGATTGAGGGTTTCCTTCTTTGATCTGGTGTCATCTGCTGCACTTAAAGATGTTTGCTGTTTAATCTTGGGAACCACTGCTTCAGGATGTAATTCCATATACCTATCAGCATCAAAGAATTTACTTGAAGCATATCTCTCTAGCTCTTTCTGTCTCTGTTCAGGCATAGTTGAAATGTTGGAAGAATCTATTCCTTGCTCTCTAGCCTTTTTAATCTAATCCAGTGCAGCTAGTTCTTTTAACCTTGCAGTCCAAGGAGCTGGATTATTTTCAGGATCCTCAAAAGGTACAGGTGGTTCATACCTGTTGGAGGGATTGTCTTGAGGAGGCCTGGCAGACACAGTTTCTTTCAGCTTGTAAGGGAAAGGACCAGATGTTGTATCAGTAGAACTTTGTCCTCCCCTAGAGTATGGATGTTGCCTGGAGTAACCTTTGGAATAGACTTGAATGTCTCTTTGATTACCTCTATATCCTCCTCTCCTAGAATGTGAACCCCTGGATTGGCTTTCCTTGTGGTAAGATCTGGCATGAGGCTGATAGGGAGCCTGAATTCTGGCTGGGGGTTGAGCTGCAGAGCTTCCACCTGCACCTGCATCAGGAGGAGGTGGTGGAGGAGGATAGGAGTGTTGGAACTGGGAGGAGCCCTTCTCATATTTTCTCTTTTTCTACATTGCCTTCAGCTGATTCTTGGAGTACTGCATCCAGTGTTCAGTGATAGGGCAGTCATGGAGAATGTAGTATGAAATGTCATTGTTGTCCTTAACTTTAGCAGGAGGTACCCTCTTCATTGCTTTGCTCCTGGCCTTTCTTTTCTTGGCAATGGTAGCAGAAGAGTCATCAGAGTCTGTTTTAAATTCATCAGATTCAGAACTCTGGTCATCATAGAGAGCATCTATTTTCTTCATTAGATCTTTCTTGAGCTGTTCAGAAGCAGATGAGGCAGAGGTTGTAGCAGCAGGTGTTGAGGTGGTAACAGCAGAGACAACAGCAGATGGAATGGAAGCAGTAACAACAACAACAACAACAACAGATACTGGAGAGGTGACAACAGCAGTAACGGCAGATTCACTAACAACAATAGAAGCAGAAGGAATATCATCAGAAATTGCAGAAGGCTCAAATACAGGTGCCTCTGACATCAGAATGTCCTTGGAAATTGGTTCATCAATAATAGCAGAAACTTCAACAGCAGTATTAACATTCTCAGCAGCAGTATCAACTTTTTCAGCAGCAGCAATTACTGAATTTACAAAAGAGGTGATAATGCTAGGGTCACAGCAAGAAAAAGGCACAAGGGCCTTGGATAAATCTTCTGGATGCTAGACAGCATTGACCTCTGGCAGACAGCTGAAGTATGTAGAATCAAAAACTGATAGCAAAGACCTGAGGTATATTGCAAGGACTGCAGTTGAGATCTGGCTTTGTGCTTGAGGCACAGCAACAGCAACAGCAAGAGGAGGAGCAGCAGAAGAAGCAGTGATAGCAGCAGCAGCAGACAGACAACTTACAGAAACAGCAGCAGCAGCAGCAGCATGAAGATTCACTTCATATGGCATCTCCCCCTGCCTAGATGCAGACATGTCTGGATCAAGGCACACTGCTGTAGGTGCTGCCTGAGGGAAGAGGGAAGAGAGCCTGGCACAGAGGGCGGCCACTGACAGGTGTAGTGGAGCCAAGGAGGTCTCCAACAGCAAAGTTAGCCTGGGGGCAAGCAACTCATACAGCCTGTCAGCAAGGGCTGGGAGATCTACTTGCTCAAGGGCTGGAGCGGAGGTAGAAGAGAGAGGAGCAGCTGAGGGTTCTGGTAGTGGAGAGCTGGTGAGTGGTGGAAGGGATGGCTGAGGAGTTGGTAAGGTGGAAATGGAGGACAAGGGAATGAAGATAGCTGGGGTGAATGTTGGTTGGTCTATGATTTGGTGGAGAAGGTCTTGAAATGAAGTGGAGGAAGAGGGTAACTCAGGAGGAGATGATGGGGAATCATCCATAAAGGAATCATCAATTAGGGTGAAGGATGGAATGGAGGGTGATGAGGTGACATCTGGTGGAGGGTAGGAGAATAGTGGGTGGAATTGTTCTTCTGGTGTTGAAAGAACATGTACTGGAGAAGGTGTGGATGTTGGAGAGGGGCTGAATATGATGATGGTGGATGGAGCTGGAATGGTGGATGGTATGGGAAGGGATGGAATTGGAGGAGGAGGAGCAGAGGCAACAACAGCAGACAGGTCATCTGCAGGAGCAGAGACCTGTGGGGGAGTGACTCTTAGAGTCCTTGTGCCTGAAGGAGTACTGGAGGAGGTCCTGCTAGGCTTGCTGATTTGTCTGTCCCACTTTCCAAAGAGGGCACAAGACAATCTCTTGGAGGCATTGATATGAACTCCAGAGGAGACTAGCAAGGCAGGGCACCTGTGCTGCAGAAACACTCCAATGATTCTCCCAAAGTTAACAAAACTCTTGTTGATTTTCTTTTTGATGAGGTCAAAGAAAACCTCTCCCCAATTCAGATTCTTTCTGACCACAAGAGCTCCCATGAGGCAGAGCTGATATCTTGAAATTGTATCATGGGCTGAGTGCTTAGCCAGTAGCACTTTTCCAACAACATCTGCCATGAACCTATACTCCACAGATAGGTTCCTTTTGAAGAGCTTGCTAGGGTTTCCCTCTGAATGACCCATTCTGGCAAGCAGTTCAGAATACTCATCTCCAGATAACTCAGCAGTATCTTCTCCATTTCTCCACTCAAAAACTTCTGATAGAATGGTTGGGGTCAAGGGTACCTGAGTTCCAGCTATAGATCCAACAATGGTAGAGTTATCTTGATTATGGGAAGTATAAACCCACTCCTTTATTTCATTAGATGCCAGCTTGATCCTGGTGGTCATTATGGCAGTCAAGTTCTGGTCTTTGAATAATCCCAATATATCTTGAAAGACCTGGTCAGTTGTGCTGAATGATTCCAGGTCGATGTCAAAACCAGCATCAAACTTCATTGCAGCAAGAACAACAACTGACACAGCCATTGGTACCTGCAAAAATGTAACAAACAAAACGACCAAGTGTAGAACTGTTTGGAGGGAAAGAAAATTCTTCAGAGAAATCGAAAGCGCAAAAGAGAATGACGGCGAAAAAATGAGTTTTATATCAGGGTTCGACGCAGAATTGGAAAGATCGTTGAACTCAGTTCGACGAACGAGGCTTCTAAAGGAATCTGAAGAGTCTTCAACATCGTCGATCTCCGTTCGACGATATTGGAGAGCGTCGAGCTCCGTTCGACGATCATTCAGAGAACAAAATCGTCGAGCACCGTTCGACGATCGTTGACCGGAAGAGATAGTTCATACTATCTAAGAGACGCTGAACTCAGTTCGATGATTTAGGAAATCGTCGATCTCCGTTCGATGTTCTTGGGGCAAATCGTCGAGCGCAGTTCAGAGATCAGAAAAATTCTAGACACTAGGAAAAATCAGAATGATTGCCTAGTCTTGGTCAATTTTTAAGCTTTCAAAATCTTGGATATTATTTAAGACTTCCTCCATCTAACATTCTTAACTGATTTAGGAAGAAGGTGTGTTTCTTTTCATCCAATGGCTTGGTGAAAATATCTCCCCTTTGTAAATCAGTTGGGATATAGTGTAGTACAATTTTATTCTTTTCAACATTATCCCTTAAGAAATGATGCCTAATCTCTATGTGTTTTGTCCTACTATGGAGGACTGGATTTTGAGCTATAGAAATAGCACTAGTATTATCACAAAAGATTTTAGACTTCTCTAAGTTGTAGCCATAGTCTAGGAGTTGGTTTTGAATCCACAAGATTTGTGAACAACAACTGCCTGCAGCCATATATTCAGCTTCAGCAGTTGAAGTTGACACATATGTTTGTTTCTTACAAAACCAAGAGACAAGTCTGTCACCAAGGAACTGACAAGTTCCACTGGTGCTTTTCCTGTCAATTCTGCATCCAGCATAATCAGCATCTGAGAATCCAGTTAAATCAAATGCTGAATCTTTTGGATACCAGAGACCTAGATTTGGACAACTTTTAACATACCTGAGAATCCTCTTTACTAAAGTTAGGTGTGACTCTCTAGGGCTTACTTGAAACCTAGCACATATACATGTAGCAAACATTATATCTGGTCTACTAGCTGTAAGATACAGTAAAGAGCCAATCATTGCTCTATATGTTGTCTGATCAACAGGTTTCTCATGTTCATCAGCATCCAATACAGCATTAGTAGGCATGGGTGTTTTCATACAAGATGCTTCAGACATACCAAATTTCTTAACCAATTCATTTGCATACTTGGTTTGAGAAATGAAGATGCCTTCAGCATGTTGCTTGACTTGCAATCCTAGGAAGAAGGATAGCTCACCCATGCTACTCATCTCAAATTTAGAATGCATTAGGTTGGAAAACCTTCTGCACAATTTGGAGTCAGTAGAACGAAAAATGATATCATCTACATAAATTTATACTAGTAAGGTATGTGACTTATGGGTTCTAATGAAAAGAGTTTGGTCTACTCTACCCCTTATAAAACTATTTTTCAAGAGAAAGCATGCTAGGGTCTCATACCATGCTCTAGGAGCTTGCTTGAGACCATATAATGCTTTATTCAATCTAAAAACATAATTAGGAAAAGTTGGAGAGATAAAACCTGGAGGTTGTCTGACATAAACTTTCTCTTTGATGTCTCCATTTAGGAATGCACTTTTGACATCCATCTGATAGACCTTGAAGCCTTTGTGTGCTGCATAAGCTAGAAATATTCTGATGGCTTCTAATCTTGCAACAGGTGCAAAAGTCTGGTCGTAGTCTATTCCTTCTTATTGAGAGTATCCTTGAGCAACTAGCCTTGCCCTGTTCCTTATAATTAATCCTTGATCATCCAGTTTGTTTCTGAATACCCATTTTGTTCCAACAATGGAATGATCCTTAGGATTTGGCACTAGTTCCCATACTTTATTTCTCTCAAATTGATGCAACTCCTCTTGCATTGCAATGATCCAGTGTGGATCTTGCTCTGCATCTTGAATGGACTGAGGTTCAATTTGAGATAGGAAGCAGGTGTGTAACAGGTTTTGGTTGACCTGATTTCTGGTTTGCACACCAGCTGAGATTTCTCCAATTATTTGGGAAATTGGATGGTCTCTTGATGTTACTAAATCAACAGGGGGTGTTGATTGTTCACCAACCTGTATTATTGTTTCTTCTTGTGGTACAACAACTGGCTCTTCAAGTTGTTCTTCAATATGTTGAGCATTCCCTTCATCTTCACTGCTTTCATCCTCTTGAGTAATCTGTAACTTGTTCAAGTCTTCAACTAGAGAATGTTGCTGCAAAGGTTCTATGGTAGAAGAAATCTTCTCCTTGAGAGACATGTTAGATTCATCAAAAGATATATGAACAGATTACTCAATTTTCAAGGATGATTTATTATAGACCCTATAGGCCTTGCTAATCATGGAGTATCCCAGAAACACTCCTTCATCAGCTTTGGCTTGAAATTTTGCTAAATATTTCTTGTCATTATTGTGAATGTAGCAAATACAACCAAAGACTATAAAATAGTCAACTTTAGGTTTCTTCCCTTTGAGTAATTCATAGGGAGTCTTTCCCTTTAGTTTATGTATCAGACTTCTGTTCAGCACATAGTTGGAGGTGTTCATTGCCTCTGCCCAGAAGGATAGAGGTAGATGAGCATCTGACAGCAATGTAGTGGCAGATTCAATAAGGGTTCTATTTTTCCTTTCAGCTACCCCATTTTGTTGAGGATTTCTAGGAGCTGAGAAAGTATGCCTGATCCCTTCACTCTGACAGAACTCTTGCATAAGAAGAGAATCAAACTCTGTCCCATGATCACTTCTGATTAGGGCAATGTGAGTATTGAACTCAATCTGTATACATTTGATAAACTCTGTCAGACACTTAAAGTTATCAGACTTCTTCCTTAGAAAGAACACCCAAGTGAATCTAGAGAAGTCATCTACAACTACTAAAGTGTAGGATTTCCCTCCTAGGCTTGTACTGTGATGGGTCCAAAGAGATCCATGTGTAACAGATACAATATCCTAGGTGAATCACTCTTATTAAGTGACTTAAAGCTGTTTTTAGTTTGCTTGCCTAATTGACAAGCCCTGCAGAGTCCTTCCTTTTTGTAGGGGCCAGAAGGTAGTCCTCTAACAAGGTTGTCCTTGGATAGCCTAGCAATAGTTCTAAGGATTAGGTGTCCTAATATCTTATGCCATAAAATATTTGGTCTACAGACAGAATTAAACAAGCAGATATCTACATCTGTTGAAAGAAAATCTACTAAATAGATGTTACCTTTCCTTTTACCTGTCAACACAGTTGTGTTGTCCTCTGACTTGATTTTGCATAAGGCTTTGCTGAAGGTCACCTGATAGCCTTCATCACACAGCTGACTGATGCAAATTAGGTTGTGCTTCAGTCCTTCCACATAAGCTACCTTCTTGAAAGTTACTGATCCAATCTAGACTGCACTATATCCTTTAGTCTGTCCAAAGTTTGAATCACCAAAGATAACTTTGGGTCCAAGCTTAGCTCTGAAGGATGTGAGGTTGTCCTTGTTCCCTGTCATGTGCTTAGAGCACCCACTATCCAAATACCATTGCTGTTTAGATGTTGGATAGGTCTTCACCTGCACTTGAGATAATTCATTTGTTTTTGACCCAATTTACCTTGGGCCTAGGGTGATAACCTTTAAATTCTGAAATGAAAGACATCCCAGGTTGACTCTTATATCCTTCAGGATGATATATCCTTGGAGGTATAATCCATTCAGTATAAGGGTTAAAGATTTGGGATGAAGGACCCTTAGGATTCAATTTTGATTTGCCTTTGAAAAATTTTCCAGAGTTCTGACCTCTGTTCGACGATCTTGGAGCTGCGTTCGACGATCTTGGGTCAGATCGTCGAGCTCCGTTCGACGGTCGACTATGGCTGAGGTCAGGTATTTGAGATCGTCGACCTGCGTTCGACGACTTTGGCTGAGATCGTCGATCTGCGTTCGACGATTTTGCCTGAGATCGTCGAGCTGCGTTCGGCGATCGTCGATCTTCATTCGACGATTTCTGCTGGGACTTAGTTTTCTGAGGCAGATCAGAATTTTTCCTAGCAACCTCTACAACTCCCTTTCCCTTGTCAGAAATGAATTTGATTGGAGTAGTTAGAACTATGGGTTGGCTGGATGAAGCACCCAAGCCCAGTGTACTATTGAATCTGGAGTTCACTGTGCTTGTGATGTCCATCAGCTTGATGCTTCTCCCATTAAGGGATTCTTCAAGCTTTTTGGCCTCAGAGAGATTACTTTTCATTGAAGCTATCTGTTCCCTACAACACTCCAACTCCTCAGAGAGTTTGAAGTTTTTTGACTTTAAGGTATTGTGTTCAGATAATTGATTTCTGAGAGAGATGATTTCTTTCTCAGACTTTAGCAGGTCTAAACATAGTGCTTTAAATTCAGATTTAAAATCCTCTGAACTAAAATCAAAAGAACCAATTACCTGATCTTCTTCAGGTTGAGTCTCTGAGTCTGACTCTGACTCCTCTTCTTCTGAATTATGCTGTGAGGCATTGATTGCCGTCATGCAGAACTCCTTTTCTTCTGCATCATCCTCATCATCACTGGAACTGGATGAGGCTTCTGACTCTTCTTCAGTCTCACTCCAGGATTCATCAACAAACCCTTTTCTTGTATGTTTGTCTTTGCTTGAAGAGGGTTTGCCATTGCCATTCCTCTTGGAGTCTTTTTCCTTTCTTCTTTCTTTCCTGTCTCTTCTGTCCTTGTTCTTGTTCTCTGGACAGTCAGGAACTATGTGCCCTGGTTTCCTGCAACCAAAGCAAATAATGTCTTTATTATTACTAATGGACTTGTCATACCTTGGCTTATCCTGCTCCTTGTATGATCTTCTTCTGAAGTCCTTTCTGGCCATTTTGTAAAATCTTTTGGCCAGCAGACTGAGTAGTTCATCATTGCCTGTGGCTTTATCTTTAGGCAGATCCTCAGTTGCCTTGAATGCTATGGTCTTCTCTTTTCTTGTAGCTGGTGAGGCAGTCTTCTGTTCTTCCTCTCTATTTTTGATGAGTAGCTCATAAGATTTGAGCTTACCCAATAGAGCTTCAGTAGTGATCTCATTCAGACTTCTGGAATCCTTAATTGGCCAGATTCTTGAATCCCAAGTGCTAAGGAAGCACATTAGGATCTTATCATTAAGTTCAGTTAGAGATATCTCTTTGTCCAATGTCCTGAGTTCACTGACAATTAGACTTAGCCTGTTGTACATGTCTCCCATTGACTCAGTTTCTCCCTTTTTGAAGTTCTCATATTGAGAGATGAGATGAGATCTCCTATCCTTTCTCTCATCAGCAGAGCCTGAGACTATTTCTGAGAGTTTGTCCCAAATTTCCTTTGCCGAATTACATTCAGCCACCTTTTGGAATATGTCATCAGACATTGTCTGGGCCAAGATGTTCATAGCCTTGGCATCAGCTACCTTCCATCTCTTGATATCAGCATCTGTTCCTGATGGAGGTGGAACAACATTTGTGCTGGAATTCTCTGGGGGTCTTGGACATACTGTCAAAACAGAATTAAAAACATCTTCCTCAATAGAATTCATGTATAGTCTGATCCTTGTTTTCCAAAGTGCAAACTTGGATAGATTGCACACTGGAGGTCTGGTGCTAGCATAATCTTTGTTTTGGGCCATGATTTGTGAAAGCAAAAATCTAATAATAAAATATCAAGGAAAATAGATCTAACTTGGGATCTTTGGGTTCAGGTGTTAGCATGTACAACCAATCAGGTATGGTATGTTTAACCAACCTCGCTTTGATACCAATTGAAAGTGCAGTTAGATCTGATATACTCTAGAGGGGGGGGGGGGTGAATAGAGTATATGGTGCTTTGGAACGTTTTACAACAGTTGTTGTAATAAGTGTGAGCAGGGAAGCAGAATAAAACTAATCACAGCACTAAGTTAAACAAAAGCTAATCACAGAGTAATCAAGGCCAAAAACAAACATAAAAACAAGCAAAACCAGAAGACACAAGGAAATATAGTGGTTCCCCTAAACTTGGGTACATCCACTCTTCTACCACCCTAGGTAGGAATCCACTGCAGGATGAGTTGATCAGGTGTCCTGGGCACCAATGAGCTTTTGATAAGGTGCTCAAAAACCAAAGCAGATTTTTTGATCAGGTGTCTTGCCACCAATGAGCTTTTGACAAGATGCTCAAAAACCAAGCTCAAACTTTTGAAGGGAGTTTGAGAAACCCTTTATAGAGAGGGGGTGAGAGAGTGATGGAAGTCTTCTCTTTCTCAAACAACTGAGAAGACTATGTTGATTGTTGATATCAAAGATCCCCCTGAATCCTTGAGATCTTCAGGAAGAAAAGCTTTGCTGAGGGTGATAGACCTTCAAAGATTGAACTATAGCAATAGATGATTTCAACAATGACTGAAATGTTGAGTGTCTGGAGTCTTGAAATATGTTGGCCTTGAACACTTTGAAACTAAAGAGATCTGAAGATTTGAGAAAGCTTGATCTCCTTGGATGTATGTTCTTGAGAATTCTTTGAGACAGAATATTTTGAATGTATCTCTATAATCTGTGTGTCTCTCTCTGTGTCTTCTTTAGACTCCAAAAATTCTATCTTTTATTCTCTGGTTTAGAATAGAGTAACATTCTCTGTCAAGTAGCCGTTGGCCTGCATTAATTGCATCCTTAATTGCAAAATCTCTTCTGGAGGAAAGTCCATAGAAATATTCCTTGAGAAATCCCTTGAAACTTGGTCCAAAAATGAATGAAAACGGCTAGGAAATCTCTGAATTAATTGCAGAATAACTCCTTAACAGATTTGAATTTGAATCTAGAAACATCCTTGAAGTTATCTGAAATCGTCGAACTGAGCTCTGCTATCGTCGAGATGAGCTCAGCGATCTGGAAATATACAGCAGCAAAATATCGTCGATCTGAGCTCACAGATCGTCGAACTGAGCTCAGAGATAAAGATCCAAAGCAGAGTCAAAATCGTCGACCTGAGCTCACCGATCGTCGAATGAAGTTCGACGATATAATGAAGTTGAGCTCAGCGATCGTCGAATGGAGTTCGACGATCTGTCGAAGTTGAGCTAGACGATCATCGACCGGAGTTCGACGAATCGTCGTGCTGAGCTCGACGATATGACTTAGTTTCCAAACACAAAATCTTGGTCTTCGGGGCAGCTTCCAAACCTAGACTTCTAACCCTTAGACTCAATTCTAATTGACCTATTAGGCTATACAGGAGGTCAAGCATTTGATTCCTAGAGACATAGTGATCCTGACCCAAATTAGTAATAGGGTGTTCCAACACCTTGGTTTCCGTAAGATCAAAGTGTGAACTGGGTAGTGCCGAAGATATTAATTTGGCATTTGGGCTACCTTGCTGACCACTTTGAGAAAATTCAACAGGACTAAACCCCGAACATACTTAATACCCAAATATTAATAACTCTTAACACTCTCCCTCGCGCTGGAGGGAAAAACCTCCAACTTGGACACAACATAGATGAAGAGGTAAAGGTGATTGACAACATGAGACCAAAACTACATCCATTGAGGCCCAACCGCGTGTCAGCGGGGATGCTTCAACCGAGCACAAGTCACACGACGTTTTTCCACAAACCAACCATGATAACGCTGGATGCTCCCGTAGCTGAAATCAGGTCAACCAACAAAGACCAAACCAACCCTATCTCAAATCGATGAAAAAAATAGGGAGACACAAACAACAGACAAAATATTCCTGGAGGCCATGTGTGACTAAGGCAAGAGTTAGGAAAGAGACATCCGAGTCGTCGTTATCACAAACACTCCCCCTCATGTGGATCATGTGCATGAAGGCGTAGGCTGCGTCTAGAGGCCATGCGTGACTAAAGCAGGAGTCGGTAAAGAGGCATCCGAGTCACTGTTATCACAAATACTCCCTCTCATGTGGAATACATGCATGAAGGAATTGAAAACACTTGGAGGCCGTGATGTACACTCCTCACGTAGAATACATGCATGAATGCATAGAACACAACAACAAAACTCAAGTCTTTATCCCATTATAGTGGTGTCGTGAGAACCGTTGTCGGCGAGAACACGACTCAAGATGCAGCGAGCATAGCAGGTCCACAAGACAGCGACAAGTAGAAGGCTCAAGCAGCGGCGAGCAGAAGAGGGATCTCAGCAAGAAAGAAAGAGCTCGGCACGAAGAGGAGCATCATCTGGATCAAAGAAGAGGAACATGCGCAACTGCCATAGACGTAACAACAGTCGTAAAGGAGCTCGGCCGAAAAAGGGAGCACTAAGAACATCCAAAAGCTCGACCGGAAGGAAGAATAGGCTTGGGTACAACAACAGGGGAGCTCGACCAAAAAATGGAGCACCGAGAGCATCAAAAAGCTCAACATGAAGGAATAATATGCTTAGGTGTAGCAACATCAGCCGGGGATCAACCATCATCCAGAGAAACAACACGGGGACGTGAACAGGAAGTTCTATGGGAACGGGGACACGAAACCCGGTGGGATCGAAAGAAAGGAATAAATGCAACAACCGCTTGACGGAAACTAGGAACAATGACCAGGATTGTTGTCGACGATCATATCTATGACAAAAATGCAGACGGGAACAGGATGACGAACGAGATCGCAAGAGAAGAGCGGCGGTTGGCGGGAACAAAGTGGCACAGGTGGAAGCATACCACGCAAGCAACTGTCCGTCGAGACGAGTCCTCGTCGAGGGGAGAATGACATGTTCCTGTCTTCAGAATCAAATAAGGATTTCATAAACGGGAGCAAGGGGAGAACCTCTCGACGTGAGCCCCAGGTCCCAGCAGTGCATGACGGGAATGAGAGGGAGAAAGAAGCAGAAACTACCGATTCAAAAGGAAGGCTGATAATTTTATGACCGTAACAAATTAGGCAA